>OY728121.1:1269132097-1270382097 GCA_963277665.1 Viscum album | reverse complement strand
CACTATTCCCATAGGATATTTTCTCTAGTGTCATATTTTTAGGCATACAAAGAAGATTTTAACTTCTTATGATAATTTAATTTTCTAAAAATATAGTGTTTACAACATTCTTATCTCATAGGACAATTCACTTAACCAAATATCTGGTGCATATGAATTTCTGAGCTTCATAGGATAATTCTCATTTGATGTTTTATCTCATATGACATTTCGACAATTCTTTATGGTATTTATTCATTGTGATACTCTTATATGATAGTATAATTTTTCAAATACCAAATTCCTAAGTTTGTTGATAAGATAATTTCTTTAGGTCTTAGGATAATTTTCTTAGGAAATTTATTCAAACTCGGTAGAAACATATGATATTTTTTTAGGATCATAGTTTATTTTCCTTAGGAAAGTTTATTAAAAAATGAATAATTCAGGTTGAACTAAAATATTTCAAATGAAATAAATATTAATAAAATATCAAATATTAACATGAAATCACTTAATATAAACTCACTAGTGAAAGAAATGAGGATTTTTTATCACCAAAGAATGTAAATTATTGGGATATATGAGAAAAACATTAGTGTGTTAAATAATATCCCCTATTATTATGATAATAAAACTCATAATAGTTTAAACAAAAAATTTATAGTTTTTATAGGAATAAACATATAAAGAACTAATAATATCCAATTTGAGATAAAAGTGAGATTTCTATAATTTTAAATTTTCTATTTTACATTCATTTATGTTTTCCCCTTTTTATATCTTTTTCTCATTTTTATATAATACTTCTAAATCTGTTATGGGATATTGTTTGGAAAATAAGAGTAAAATAGTAAAATTTTATGTTCAATGATATCTTATCCACCTTTTTATGATATAAAAAAGAAAAATATGGTTTTGAGATAAAATACATTCATTACCACACACTGAATGAATAAAATGAGAGACTATAAAGCATTGAAATGAATAATGATCTAGCATGGAACTACGTGAAAAAATAAAAGGAATAAATATAATGATAAATCAAAAACCAAAATTAAATATTCAAGTATATAGAATGAAACAAGAATAGGGAACTAAAATTTTCATTCATAAACAAAGATAATGAATAAATCAATAGAACATTGAAAATTTATAAATAATTGAAAAAATGTAAGAGAATATCAATATTATGGCTCTGTAGGTTTGTGATCAAACATCTCCTTTAACTTTTTTTGGGATACAAGATACCTATATATAGGTATAAGACTTGGATATTTTCTGCGTTTGATCTAGGAAAGTGATTTATAATAATGTTACATTCACTTTATGATAGACTCTCTATAAAAATATAGAGAAACTGAATATCCTTGACACTTCTTCGATTTGAAAATTCCAAGATAGTCTTAAAAATCTAAATTACGGGAACAACTTGCAATAACACATTAAATAATCCAGATACATATTAAAAATTCCTAAATAACCACCTAGGGTTGTATAAAAAATATGAAAAACTTGATATTATCTTTAAAAAACAACCTATTTCTCCTGTGAAGTATCCCTTCGAGCTACAAGACCTTTCTCATTAGCCTTATTAGAATTATCCTTTGAATCAGAAGTAAAAAAATTCTCAACCTCTAGCCTAATATCCTTGAGCTTATCAAGCATAATGAAAAAGTTTCCTTTTATAGAAGGATCCCACTATTTTATCAAGTTTATAGTGCTTTCAGTGGAGGTGAGAGTATCCAATGTTGATTATTTCAAAGAAGAGAAAAATTCCATAAAAAAAGTGTTAAGGGAAGGCACTAATTTATAAACCATTTGAATACTATGTCTATATTAATCTTATACTTGCTTAATTTTAGAAATGATATCCATTTTCACATGTTTTTTGGGTTTATTGAGAAAACAATTCACATTTTTATTCCAAAATCCTACCTTCCAACATATTTATATACGATGAAAAATTTCTCAACTATTAGGAAACAATATCAGTTACCTTTTCAATAGGTAATGATATAAATATTTGAGTATATGTAATGTTTTTATATAATCAAATTTAAATATCACCACTTTCTTCAATAAAAAATATCTGTTTTGACTTCCGCTTTAGCAAACTTAGTATCCTCTAAGGCTAAATTAGAAAACTCAAATTGATTAATGAGGATATTATTGATCATGTAAAAATGAGAATTTATTATTTCATTTAGGTCATCAAACTCAGACTTATGTACTGAGTTTCTTTTAAATCTCTTACTTCTTCTTGATACTCCCTGGCCTCAACTTTTAGAATAACTATTTCTTCTTTAATTGATGAGAATTGAGAAAACATGTTCTCTAAATTTTTTGAATTTTTTCATTTAGTTTAAAAATTTTTTAATATTGATTTTACAAGGAAGATTCTATCATTTATTCTTCATTATGATAGGTCTCATTCTAAATTATTATCCTTTTATATTTAAAATTAAAAGTATTTTATTCACTTTCGTCCCCATTTGGTCCAACAATTTCAATTCTAGAAAAACAATATTTTCAAAAATTACTTTCTTATAGGACTAACCAATTGGTAGCACTTTTATAGGCCTTGTTAGGTTTTTAAAATCACTATCAAATCTAGTAATATCAACATTAGAACATGCACCCATGAAAATAAAGAGATTCCTTTCCTCATCACCGTCCACAATGATCATCTTTCTGATAGAAAGACTTAAAGCTACTTTAGGCAATGATCATTAAGCATAAGTAAGGGTTGATAATTATTCTTGATTCCTATCCACAACAACATTACTTGTAGGCACATGATTCTCAACCATATTAGAATCATATTCCTCTTATCGAGCCACTTATTACTTATCTCTAGCTTCAATTTATGGTGAAGGAATCTCTCTAGAGATTAATTTATTTACTCTTATCATCAAAAGAGATTCATTATCTATTTAATCCTCTACTTCATCTCTAGGAATAATATATTCAATTTTATAAACTTGAGAATATAAATTTTCAATAATAACATCACCTACATCTTCTTCTCCTCTTGTACTAGGTTCATCAACATATTATATAAGATTTTCCCTCCCAGCATGAGTAGGTTCCTCTTCATCTTATTCTTAAAACCTGATTGGCATAAGATTCTTAAAAGATTGTATCAATAAGTAAATTATCTTATAGGTAAATCCATCTCATAAAGTGTTTAAACCATGAAACTTGGGTTCCATAAACTCACTTATCTAAATCTCAATTATTTTAAACATTAGAGTCAAAATATATATGGATGAATAAAAACTCCAAGTATTATTGTTAGCATGGTACATATACATTAATATATACTATGAAAATTTTACTTTCTTCTCAATTAGTAATTTATAGATAAAATATATGTGTGGTAACAAAATTTCCTCAAACACTATATTTCATTGGGAAATCCCAATCTAAATGAACTTGACCAGAATCTTTCACTTAGCTTCCAAATCATTAACTAGTTTCTTCTCACCAATCAAAGATTCAAATATATAAGAAATAATTTCAGAATAACCTTACTCATATACTCTGAAAAGCGATAAATTTAACTTTACACATTCTTTATAATGACAATAAAAGACAACTTCTAACTCAATTGATGAAATTAATAAGTTCTTGTTGTTTATTTTTTTAAACCACCAGGTATTCATCCTTAGCAAAACTAAACTTAGTATTATTGTAGAAATATATAAATTCATTATCAATGAAAAAACTCAGCCCTCATTTCATCCAAATAAAAATCCCATCCATGGAATGTCAACACATTAATCAACAATATGTTTGTGCTCTACAACCAACTAAAATCAATATCTTTTCCACAGAACACATTGTATAGAAAATTTGACCTCTTAGAGGTACTTTAGGTAGTATCTTATAATATATTTGACTTCACCATGGTTATAAAATAGATTTTGTTTGTGGTTCAAAGAGTTTAGTTTATGGGTGAGAGAGGTTCAAATTTGGTATAGAAAATTTTGAGGTTTGTGAATGAGCTATTTTTTTAATCCAAAAGATTGATAATATCTTGTAATAGGAATGAAAGGACTTTTATAAAGAGTAAATCAATAAAATAAATAAATAAATAAATAAATCTATAAAATAAATAACCATATGTGTCACCTAGTGACATGATAAAATATTTAAATAAATAAAAGGAAATTAAAATTAGTAAAAATATGATATTTATTAAGAATATTCAGAATGAACAGTTAAACATCAAATAAAAACCACTAAAATTAAAATAGCCCTTATTAATTTTTGATAAAATAAAATATTTTATTAGGTAAAGGATTTATAAATATAACTTCTAGCTGATATTCAATATTAATGAATTCGAGATAGATATACCTTTTTGTGTGTGATTTCTCAAAAAATGATCCACTAAATCAGTATATTTCATTCTCGAATGGATTATTGGATTTTGGTAAATGTTGATAGAACTTGTGATTTCAAATTTAATTGGTATATGATCAAAATTAAATATTAAGTCTATCAAAGTGTGTTTTATCGACAATACTGGAGCATAATAACTACCAACTGCAATATATTCATCTTCAGTAATTGATAATGAAATAGTGTGTTGCTTCTTACGTGATTAAGAAACTAAATATTTCCCCCAAAAGTTCTAGGTTACTTATTTATTTTTCATATATAACCTACAACCACCAAATTTTTCATTATAAATGAAATTAAATCAAAACACTATGTTTTTAGGAAAAGTAAGGAAAGTGAAATTGTTCCTTTTAAATATCTTAAATTTATTTTGGTAGTAGTTAAATGTGAATCTTTGGGATTTTCTTGAAATATAACACATGAAATTATAAAAACCATGATATTTAGTCTACTAATTGGTTTGAAAATCGATTTTGGAAATTGGTAATTTTGAAAACCTAGAGGTTTCTCAACATAGAATTCCTCGCTAATAAATCCATTTAAAAATGCATATTTTACATCTATGTGGAAAAGCTAAAAGTTATTATGAGATGTATAAACTATAAGGATTATAGTCTAGATATAGGGGAAATTTAACCTATTCCTTACTCTTGATTATAACTTTTAGGAAATAATCTAGACTTAATTTTATTATTATTTCCTAATAATATTGTTTATTTCGAAATACCCTTTTATTTGCAATAGCTAGATAATCAGAAAATATATAAACTAATTCCTATACCTTATCCCAATTGAAAATATTTGACTCTTCTTGCATTTATAATAACCAACTCTCATCACTTAAGGTCTCTTATATGGTTTTTGACTCAAGCTGGGATACATAAGAAGAAAAATCAACTACGTTTCTAGTATTTCTTATAGTCCTAACTCAGTTATGTAGTATTCCTATGAAAGTTTCTAAATAATGGGTTATTAAGATTCTAGTATGTCTAGGAATAACACTTCCTTGTTCTTAACATTTTATCTTTTCTGGTCTTGATTGTACTTGAATAAGCACTAGATCATCATCTGTTTTTTGTGTCAAAGAGAAGACCAAGTCTCCTGTTTTCAAAATAATCATTAAGATTATTAACTTAAATTTTGTTGCGATCAAAGGGATCAAATTAATAAAATTTTAAATTAGTAAATTATTTAAATATCCTTGATTTTTTTGAAAACTATATAGTCTTTATAAGTTGTAGAATATCCAGGCAATATTCCTTCCCCAACCTTTGGATAAAACTTACCAAGATTTTCCTTGGTTTTTAAAATTTATGCTTTACATACAAAATAATTTAAGTATCTAACCTTTGGTTTTTTATTATTCCATAACACATAAGGTTTTTTATTTAATATATGCATTATTAAAACTCTTTTAACAACATATCATGCTTTGTTAATAACTTCAACCCCAAAATGAGAAGGCATGTTATATTCACATAACATATTTCTAGAAATTTATTTCAATATCCTATTCCTCCTTTAGTCAACACCATTATTTTGATATTTTCTAGGGGTATATAAGGTACGTTTACTTTTATGTTTTAAGAAAAATGAATTGAATTCATGATTCTCATACTCTCCCCGATGGTCACTTCTCAAGGAAATAAATTTAACATCTTTTTAATTTTATACCACCATGCATTAATTTATAATAATAGACTAGACATAAATATTACACCTTAAAAATAAAACCTAATTAAATATAGAAAAATTCTCATCTAAAACATAAACAAAATATTTACCACCTATGATTGTGGTTCTAGATGGTCTAAACAATCCATGTTGATAAGTTATAATAGTCAAGATGTTGCAACCTCTTTGATTAGTTTAAATAGTGACTTGTTTTTCTTTCCTATTTTTTATTCATCACATAACTTCTTTTTATATAATTTAATTCAAGTAAATAAATTCATTCTTAGATAATTTTATCAAAGGGTAAATTTTACGATACCATGTATTCTATTAAAAATCCAAGATTCATCTATTTCAACATTCAGATAATTTAAATTCTATTTATAAAAAGAATTTAGATATAAGGTGTAAAAATTTTCAATTATAGGTACTCTAAATCTAATAAATTTATATTTAAACATAGAAAATGAATTATTATAAAAATAAACTAAAATTCCATCATCATTGAATTGAGAAACAATTATCAGGTTATCTTCCAGGACTTAAATATAAAGAAATTTATTATTAAGCATTGAATATGGATCTCTAAATGAAATAAAATGATTTTTTTACTTTAGAATTTTCACCAAAAGTGAAATATCCTCCATCAAACTTTTAGAGTGATTGAAAGTTTACAAAGTCTCCTCTCATATGACTTAAACAACCATTATCCATTTAACACTTTACATGGTTGTACCTATACAATTTTCACTAAAAAATAGACCAAACAAAATGTTTTTTCTGGTATCCATATGCTCTTTGGATGACCTATGTTAGCAACAAAATATTTTAGAATCCAAATATATTTAAATTGACATAAATATTCAAACTTTAATTTAGATAAATTATTTAAAATAAAGGCATGTTTAACACCAAATAATTGAGGTTTTCTAAGGAAAAAATCATTTTTATAATTCTATTTGTGTCCATGGTGAAAAAAAGTGTTACTAAACATGATTTTTTTCTTTATAACTAGGAAAAAAGTAATTTATATATATCTTATGCCTTTCACCACTACTTCATATTATACGATTTTATTTATTTGTTTTGTTCTTACCAAGGATTTAATTGATGAAATTTTACCTCTTAGTAAAAAAATTACAATATATTTTTGGTATTTAACCACATATAAAAAACTCTTAATCCCACTTTCATGTTTATTATAAGAAAAAATAGATTTATCTATTTCTGACTGTAAATTAGAAAGTTAATATTTTTTTCAATAATAAAGAAATTATATGATTTTTAAAGAGAATTGTTTTTTTAAAGATTCATAGTTTTCTTCTAATATTGAAGAATTATAATTTAATTATTTAGAAGTGAAGCTTTAATTTTCAAATCTGGATTTCGAAGAGTAAGTAGATTGTACCTATTCTTGATTTATAAAGCACATATTTGATTTGTGATTAGAGTGTTCAACTTTGGAGTCAGTAGATGAATCATCACTAGAGCCTTCAAAATCTCTCGAAGTATCTTTTATTTCCCTATTCTCATTATTATTATAATATTATTTCCTATGAAACTTCTTCTTATATTTCTTATTCCATTTTATCTGAGAGAAATCTAGATGATATGCCCAATCTTCTTGCGCTCATAACATATTACTTATTTTTAATTTCCTTCAAACTTCTTATACTTGTTAAAGGATTTTTTGAATCCTATTCTATTATTATAGAACTTATTAATATTACTTGAAAAATAATAAAGTTCACTATCTTATTCTGAACACCTTGAGTATCCTTCATTAGATGAGTTAGATACTAATTTTTTCCTTTTCTTTCTTCACATACTTAGATTTAAATACTTTCAAAACAAAATTTTCCATTTTAACAATTATAGTATCTTCGAATTCATCTTTCATTTTTTTATCATACATAATAAGAGTTTATATCAATTACTTTATCTTATAACCATTAACTTGAGTTTATTATCTTATTTACACTATAATTACACTATATTTAGATGAAAAAACTCTAAGAAATTTCAATTCATGACCTAATTTTGGAATTGAAGTACCAAAGGATACTTTATCATTAAATATATTAGTTTGTCTTATATTAATTTAAGTTATTATTCCACCTTGATCCGTTTTTAATGTGTCAAAATTCAATGTGGGAGTGTTGTATAAAAGTATTCTAACTTTATCTATCCCTTTAAAAGTAACCAAAATAGTAGTCTTTATTTCATGAGATGTAAAAAATTGTGAAACTTAGTTAAACTCATCAAGAATTAATCCGTATATAATGATAATAATAATAGATTTAGAGTTCAGGTCATATAATTAATATCATGCCTTGTTTTAGGTTCACCTGGTAATTTCATAAGGCTTTATAGTTTTGAAGTACACTTTCAATCCAATGTTTTTCAAGTAGATTATTACCATAGATTTCTAACACCCATAGTTTTCTCCATTTATATAAATTGATCTAATCATAAACATTCATTTTTTGGAATTATACATTTTACCAACAATATGGATCTTTATACTTTAAATAATAAAATATTGATAACTGAAAATTCATTTCTCGGATACTAATTTTTATCCTAGTAGGAGGTGTATAATGACTCAATGGGTGGGGTGGGGGGGGTGGGGGGGGGGTGGGGGGGGGGGGGGTGAATTGAGTTCTTAAAAATTTCACAAACTTAAAAAAAACCTCTAGAAATATTAATTTTATTTGTCCTTAACTCATAATAAAACATATAGTAAAAAATAAAATAGAAAAAAATGTTTAGGAGATAATTAATTTATAATGGTTTATAGAATGATGAACTACCCCAAATCCACTCCACTAACACTCAATGTGTGTATAGATATTTTAATAAACCAACACTTCACCTAGGGGATACATAGATGAGTGAAATCATATTTCACCTGTTATAAAGCTCCAAGATATTTCAACCAGACTCTCCATTTATAAGACCCATCCATGGACTTCACAACACTTAGTACAAGGAGTGGTGACATTATAAATAAAGAGATAAAAAAATGATATGATTCTTTAAAAAAAATACAAGAAGTAACTGAAATCTGATGAAGAAGTTTAGAAACATTTAATATATCTTTGATATGTAGCTTTGAAATATTATTTAGTTATGATGGATGTTATTGAAGCTTAAAAATGATAGTTGTTCTTTATACAGTCACATAATACGAGTAATCTTGTGAAAATTGAGTATGAGATTCTTGTTTGTTTGAATATACACATCTCTTCTCCCTTTTTGAACTTGATCTCCTCTTTTTTACTTTAATTCCTAAAATTAAATATATAATAATTATAGATATCACAATATCCTTTTGTATGTGACATTATTCTATAAAAATATCATAATAGAGGTATCCATTAATTGAAACTATGGACTCCCATGGAATTATATGAATCCTTGAAAATATATGATTTAATGAATTTATCCATTCTTTGTTTGGGAATAATCACTTTTGATAAAGAAAAATCAGGAGTGAAAATTTCTCACAAAACAAAAATGGAAATAATTTCCTCAAAAATGAAATTAAATAATGAAAAATAATCATCTTAATAAGTCTTTAGCTTCACAAGACTTCATTTCATAAGTATTTTTATTTATTATTTATTCTATCACAATATAAGTATTTAAGACACAAATTTATTCTAATTATAAAACTTTCCTCCAATTTTAGGAATTGGATTTCAATCATATGACTTTACCTTTAATCATAAGAGTTTTTCTCTGATAATGTGAATTTATTTAATCATAATACTTTATATCGATTGTAAAATTCCATCTTGATCACAAGACTTCAACTTAAGACTTTTATTCTAGAAAAATACTTTAGCATTTTACTTTAACACGTCATATGATTTTTTGAATTAGCAAAAAACATATTATCCTTTATAATATATTGTCACCTTTGGAAGATATTATTGAGTCTTGTAATATATTTTATGGTTTATGATACTTGAACTCTATGAGATAATTGAGATAAACTATTCCTATAGGATATTTTTATGGAATAGGATATTTCAGGCACCCATAGGATATTTTATCTTCATATGATAATTTAATTTTCCAAAAAATATAGCACATACAACTTTATTATCTCATAAGATAATTAAATTTACTAAATATCAAGAACATAAGTCTTTTTGATCTTTGTATGATAATTCCCATAGGAAGTTTCATCTCATAAGATATTTCTACAATGCCATATGATATTTATTTATGTGAGAATCTCATAAGATGATTTAATTTTTCAAATACTAAATTCCTAATTCATTCTATAGGATAATTTATTCAACATTTAGAATAATTAATATTGGTAATTCCTTCAATCTCAACAGGCATGTATGTTATTTTTTCAGGATCGTTTGATATTTTCCTTAGGAAAATTTCTTCAAACTTGAATTATATAGGTTGAACCAAAAAATTTCAAATGAAATAAATCTTTTGAAAATTTCAATTATTAACTCGAAATAAATTAATATAAACTCATTATTAAAACAAATGGGAATTTTGTGAGAATTAAAACATGTGAAATATTGGGATATATTGGAATAATATTGGTGTTTTTAACATCAAGGTCAATATAAAACATGACATTGCAAGGTGAACACAACATCACCAATCCATGGTAGATGATACACTGTTAGTTCTCATCAAAGTTGGATGATATAACACCAATAAAAATATCATGTGGATGATTCAATACCAATACAACTCATTACAGTTGGATGATACACCACTAGAATAAAATTCTTTAGTATACAATGATCCATCGAATCTGGTCTCTAGGTGGATGGTACACCACCAAGACCATACCTCCAAGTAGATTATGTTACAAAAATATCAATTTCTAGGTGGTCTATTTACCAATAACATAAATTCCTAAGTTGATAAAACACCACCATTATATGTATCCATGAGGAAGAGGCATAATCGAGACTAATATTTTAGGTGGATGATACACTACCATAAAAATCCTTAGGTGGATGTGTTACCACCAACCCAACATCTCAAAGTGGACAAGGTTCCACCATTTCATTATTCTTATAGTAAAAAATGAATGACCATCTTGCACAGGGTGGAAAAAATTCCACATACATAGAAAGGGTGGTCAATGCACCACTAATTTTATGCTCTAAGTGGATAAGGCAGCAACACATACCAAGAAAAAATTTATATGAATGATTAACCATTTAAAACCAATATAAATAATTCATAACTAATTAACACATCAATGGTTATGCTCTTAATACACTAACCCAATCAAAGTTCCATACTTATGCCTTATTACCCCTTTCCTAGTGCATTTTTAAGACAATCTCAACCAAGGTCTACACCAGGCTAGCACACTAGGAACCTAGGGTCGATTATCTATCATAGGAACCCTTTTCAGGTCCAAAAGTCATTGTTTCACATTTAAATAAACATGAGAAATGGAAATTTATGACCATTGGTGGTAACAAGCACCTCTAAAAAACCACTAATGACATTCTTGGTTCCACTCATACTATATGGAATAAAGAAACCAATTTAAATTAATTTTTAAGGAATACACAACAAATTGGAATTTTTTTCATTTAATATGATGCATTCCATGTATGTAAAAACTCATGGTAAAGAGAGGGACCACCTACTTAAAACTATCAAGGTCATACCCATTTAATATCCATGACCAATTTATCCTCAAATTGAAGAAATAAAAAAGATAAAAAAATTACAAAATTAGGGCATAATCAATGATGCATGAATAAGTAGTGAAGAAATCCAAAAATATAAGCATGATGAGAGGTAAATATACTTGTGATGCCTTGACACTGTGTAAGAGTCTTTGATCTAGCCTATAATGAAGAAAATCAAAGCGTAGAGGAATAAGAATGAGAGATAATAGAGATGGATGGATGAATTATTTCCCTGGGTGAGAAATGAGGTAAAACCCAAATTTATTTCAGTTAAAATCCATTTAATCCAATTTAAATAAAATTTAAAAAAACTGATCCCACCTGAACTCTGCTAGGAATCTACCAAAACTCGAGTGGCCCTACCATGGTTCCTGATATATGATACTAAGAATCACTGATCTATTTTGATAAAATATATGACTATTTCACATGTATATTAGACTCTCACTCCCACATATACTTGTGGATATCCCTATGCCACCACTTCACCCCTACCAAAGGGAATATCTTCCCACATTTAGTCATATCACACCAATCTACTATTTGAACCAGTTACTCCTAAAACAACACATCCAGCTGTAGCTCTAACTCATCGATGCTGATCATTTGAGAAGGGTTAGGATGGTATATATAGAACTAAGATACATAGAATACAATGTGGATATCAGTGTATCTTTGAGTAAGTGTTAACCGATATTCCATGGAATCGATCTTCTCGACAACCTCAAATAACTCTAGGAACCTAGACATCATCTTCCTTTTCCTCCAAATATTCCTATGTCCTAATTGAGGAGACACCCTAAAAAATACATAGTCTCCCACCATAAACAATAGTGGATGGAATCACCAATCAACATATGATCTCATCTTACTTTATGTATTTGGAAATCTCCTCTTGATTAGATGAATTTGATCAGAGATCACCTGCGTAGTAATTGCCCCCATAATCACTGACTCTCTATCTTTTGGCCAACATAAAGGTGATCAACACGAGATTCCATACAAGGACTTAAATGGTTCCATATGGATTGAGGCTTGATAAATTTTCTATAGGTTAACTCTACGAGTACTAGACAATTCTCCCATAAACCACCAAAATTAATGAAACGTTCCCACAACTTGTCCTCTAACACCTGGATGGTATTCTTAGTCGAATTTCTAGTATGAGGATGGTAGAAAATGCTCATGTGAACCTATGTATCAAGAAAATTATTTATCCCCTTCCATAATAATGATATAAAATGGGAATCCGGATTAGATATGATGCTCCTCAAAACCCTATGAATACAAATTGTTTCCATGATTTATATCCTGCCCAACTCATTTATGGAATATGTATCTTGGATTAGTAGAAAATGGCAATCCTTATTCAATAAGATCACAATAACCCAAATCACATCACTACCCTGATATGAAATTTGAAATCCCATCATTAAATCCATGGTGACATCACCACACTTCCAATTGAAAATGGTTAACAATTGAGGAAGACCTATAGGTTACTGATGCTTTTCCTTCACCTACTGATAGGTTAAGAATCATGAAACACACCATGAATTTTCCTTCTTCATCATAGGACATCAATATTTCCAATGAATGACATGATAAATCTTGGTTATCCTTGGGTGAACAATCCATATCAAGTATGTGAATCCCAAATTATCTCATCATGATTTCTTGTAGGGACAACCACACAACCCTAAACATAATGAAATCTAAGAAAAAATCAAGAGACAACTCCCTAACACATACATTTTAACTAATCACCAGAAAATATCAGTGAGATAATCAAATCTCCTTTATTATATAAATGAGCGGGGAAACATTACTCAGATAAGTTAGGGTCATTTTTCCTTGATTCTATTGAACTTCAAGGTTCATGTCACCAAGAGGGACAACGACTTTCACTCGTTAATATCCACCTACAAAACCTACACCTGAGTCTCCATACTCAAAACTCCAGTAAAAAAATTACCCTTATTAAGGGTATATGCCACATTGAAATAAAATATTATAGGTACTTGACCCACCTCCTAGTTCAAAGGTTTAGGTCCCTTTGAGAAAATATATATCTGAGTCTCTTATGGTCCATATGCACCATGAACCTATCACCTATAAGGTAGTGACACTAACATCATAGTGCATTCACTACCATTTCTAGCTTCATATAATGTGTATAGTAGTTACACTCATGTGACCTCATCCACCTAAACCCATAAGTTACTACTCACCCACCCTATATCAGAACTTCCCCAAACCTAAATCCTAAAGCATAATAATATAATGTATACTCTTTACCCAACATAGGTAAGGCCAGAACTGGTACATAAATAAACCTCTCTTTCATTTCCTAAAAGGATCTCTCACAAGTGTCTGACCACATTAACTTAACCCCCTTCTTGGTTAGGTCCATCATTAAGATTTCCAAATAGGAGGAGTTCTAGATGAACCTTTTTTAGTAATCATCCAAACCAAAGAAACTAAAATTATTAGTATAATCACAAGAAACCCAAATATAAATGATATCTATTCCAATTATATGCCTACCTAATATATTACAAGACCCCAAAAGTTTACCTCAATGATCCCAACTATAAAATTTAATGGATTAGCATATAACCAATGATCACATTGTGTATTCATAACAATATCCAAATGTAGTGAATGTTCCTCCCTTTATTGGGAGTAAAACAGTGTATCATCAGTGAATGTGAGTGTGAATGAATCAAAATAAGTATGGAAAGACCCATTCATTAGGGCCATAAATAATACTAGTTCGTTTTTCAAACTAAATGACATGAAAATATACTTACACAGGTTGTACTTTATCCTAAAAGTGGTACATGAAATATCAGAAGACCCCACCCTTAACTAGTGATAAACAAAACTGAATTCAATCTTAGAGTACCACATGGATCCTCTCAACTGACTAAACATATCATCAATATGAATATGTTCATATAAATTATAAAATTTCATATAGTTTAGAATTTGATAATCTACAAAAAAATAGTAATCCATCTGTATCTTGGCGAACAATAGAGGAGAACCCCAAGGGGACATGATCAGGTGAATAATACCCTTCAGCTACAAATCATGAAGCCAATCCTTTATCTCTTGAAGCACTAAAAGATCCATCATGTAAGGTAGAATGTATATGTTTTTTGTAATTAGCATAAGATCCATCATAAACTCAATCTCATTATTTGGTAACAATCTTGAGAAATCCCCTTGAAAGATGTAGAAAAACTAGTCAAAGATAAGAGTAAAAAACACCTATAATGTATTTTCATCTCTTAATGAAATTCTAGCCAAATGTTTCATGGTCACCCCCAGTTACTAAGGTCTCAGTATCATATAACCTACCTAAAAATCCCACTTGCTAACAAAGGTTTAAAAATCACCCTTTGTATATGTGAAAGATATCCATTAGTGATAGTAGTCGATGTGCACTAGATAAATATCCAAAAAGTATATCCTTAGGATCACATAAAATCTTCACATATCTAACATGAATAAGACCCATATAATATTACATTCACTTATCACTATAGCACACAATGTACATCTCTAGACAACCTATGATTTTACCCCTAAGGGTGTATTGATAGATAAAACCCCATACAAATACTCTGTAAAAATATTCAGATCATCGACAAATTGAGAATATATAAATGAGTGAAATACACACCAATAAAATAACATAGATTCTATGGTCAATGACACATAAATCATACCTTGAAATATTGATGGATCCCTTTCTTACATGACAAGATTCTTCTCAATGTCATGAATATTTCATGAAACCCAACCTTATGTTTCCATCGCCTAACTCCCCTAATAGAATTCACATTGCTGGAACAGATACCCCTAACTCTGGGTATAACAACCTTCCCCATGACCTGAATGGATAAATGATCTCTAACTAACAGACTACTAATAAACTCTTAATTTTTTCCTTGAACCCTAGGTTAGACTATATCCACACCCACTAGCTATTCATGGTGATATAAAAAACACCTCTATATGTTCCCTATCTCCCCACATGAATGGAACTAATTGGGTGGTCTATCAAAATCAATAAAAACATGTCCCTACTAGCCACACTAGTATCACTCAATCAAATATCTACCTCTTAGAGGAAGTGATAAACTCCAACCCTAATTTCTATTCATGTCACCATCCTGGTGAGACTGTTCAAACCAATACTTCCCACTGATTAATGACTAAATCTTAGCTATGGTAGATGAAAGATACTTCATAGATGATCCGATATAAGTATAGTCTAAATTTTTAATTATATCCTAATTCATAACCTTTGAGAAAGATGTAAACCAAAAGATATCCACCTGGAATCATGTTGATCAGCTTAGGATATCCTCAATAATCCTAAACTCGATAGTCTCATAAATTTTCAGTGCTGATAAAAAATGTATTAGATTAGTAAATAAGGTGGAATAATCCATCACTGAGACTCCCCCCTATACAAGATATATAAACTCTTTGTATTTCTCATCCCTTAGAGACTATATGAATAAATATTATAAGAAGAAAAACTAAAAGTATTTCTAAGAAAGTCCCACATTCTAGTCTTCTTAAACCAGATCATCCCACCAGTGATTCACTGGTCCCCAAATATATAAAAAGAAATATTCACCTGCTTCTCAGGGGTCTCTCAAGATAATAAATCAAGGCCTTTATAGACTCTATCCAGAATATAGAAGCTTTCTATCCACACTTACCCATAAAAATTAGTGGATCATATAACCATAACTCATGAGTTTGAACAGATATGGACATACTAGATCTTGACACCCCATTCCCCATGGACCTAAAGTGGGATCTCTTTGAGCTATTGATCGATACAAGGAATAGGTGAACTAGGTGGATCCAACTCCACTGCCAAAGTGGCATACTCATCCTCACCCTCCTAGAACTGATGAGAGATTTTCATGGTGGAATATCTATATAGTTCTAAGTGCATGAATCAGATAAAAATTCTCTCATAGGTCTAAATATCATACTTTATAGTAAGAAATAATATGAATATGCTTCTATACCCAAAACAAGTCTAGAATTTCCTTCCCACACTCAGGATAAGAAAAATATCACAGGGGTTACATAGAGTCATTGAACAACATAGTAATAGTCAATAACCACGACATTGTCAAGTAGAGTGCAAGAAAAAATTTATATAAGTTTTTTTGAAACATTAAATGACCCGACCTTGTATTTTAAACAAAATATTAATCACATACAAGGATATGAGTGTGAATTCATCCATATATTCAAAAGATTATTGATTAATGAATTCCATCTTTACGCCCCCAGGTAAGAGTAACAACCTATAATCATAAATCAATATCAAAATCCATCCGATCTAGAAAAGTAACTCAATTATAAAACCAAAAAAAAGAATAATAGTCCAATCCATGGTAACATTTACATCCCTTATGTGTGGGTCAGAAAATCCCTAACACATGATCCATGACATGATTTGAAAATATACTATCTATTATTAAGAATATCCTAAATAGTAAGACAAAATAAAAACAAGGATATGATACCACTTTGTAATTCCCCAGTTTATTTTACCTTAATTATGACTGAATCGGTTTATTTTGAACATTTATCATGCCTACCCATACAATAGATGCATCTAACTAGTGGAAAGGGTTTGAATAAAACAAGTGGGGAGACTATAACCTCAAGTAAATGTAACCATGAAAACATAACAAAATTAATAACAAATAAAAATCACCAGAATAAAATATAAGTATAATATAGACATCATAACTAAATCCCATCCAATAGTAAATATCAACAACACGTTGTATCAAAACAAACTATTTTACATGTAATAAAAGTCATACAATCATAAAGTCGGATCTCCCATGGGAAGATCATATACAATATGGTCCAAATGTAAATAAAAGAGAAATCAACCAACTAGATCTAAGTCATGTCTCATTCCCAACTTCTTGATCCATGAAAGCTCTAACAACCCATCCATCTACATAAATATATCCCTTTCCCTTACCTGTTTTACAAATCATATAGTTTTCTTAGGTACCAGGATACCCAAGTAGGGTGTGAGTAAAACAATGCAGTCCACCACTAATGGTTTCCCTAATAAGTTCTGTAAATATTGGTGCATTATCAATATAAAGTACTTATAAATAGAATAAATAAATATACCTATCATCACATGGAGTGATCATAAGAAACAACATGTGACTATACTTACTTTATCTAGTGGCAGAATGGTATGGTACACCCATGGCATGAGCATACCTAAAGGATGAATTATATATCCCTCATCATATAACAATTAGGATGAATGATTTATCACCATCAAATATTCTATGTGAATGATGAATCACTATTGTAATTCATCCAAGTTAATGTTCCATCATTGATCCAAGGTCAATGGTTAACAAGACATCTCCCCGTGAATTTATCATCACCAATAAATATCATCACCAATCCCTCGTAGATAATAAATTAAATGTTTTAATCAAAGGTGGATTATATACCACCAGTCCGCATATTAGGTGGATGCTTCAATCAAATATAACTCATTATGGGTGGATTATTCACCAAAAAAATCAACTTATCAGGTGGATGTTTTCCCAAAAAATCCAATATCTTAGTGAAAGATACACCACCAATGAAACACCTTTAGGTGGATGATGTACAATTGGTATCACTTCTTAGGTGGTCGATTTACTATCAAAATCACTTCCTAGGTTAGAAATACACCACCATTATAAGTCTCTAGGTGGTTAAGGCACTATAGAGGCCAATAAATTTGGTGGATAATGAACCACTATACAAATCCTCTGGTGGATGGTCCACCACCAACCCAACTTCTCAAAGTGGATGAGGTTCCACCATTTCATTGGTTTTACTATGAATGAAGAATCAACAACTCAATTTGAGTGGATGAAATACCACTAAATTATAAAAGGGTGGTTGATATAGCACAATTAGTCTAATATATGTGGATTAGGAACTTCCACATACCAAAAATCAATTAAAATGAATGATTAGTAATTTAAAACTAAGATAAATAATTTATAACTAATTAATAGAGAAACAATTTTTCTTTCAATCCACTTACCTACTTGAAGTCCCATTCCTAGGCCTACTCACCTCTATCCTAGCACATTACCAAGACAATCCCAAACAAGTTAAATAGTATGTCACTACACTAAGAACCTAGGGTTAATTCTCTATAACATAAACCTGTTCCAGGTCCAAATTTATATTTTCAAATTTTAATCTACATGAAAAATGGTAATCAATGACCATCAGTGAAAAAAATACCTCTTAAAAACCACTCATGGATTTCCTATATCCACTCAAACTTTAAGTATTAAGAAAATCAATTTAAATTAATTATTGGTTAATAAAAAAATTATCATTTACTATATTTAATACAATGCATTACATGCATGTAAAAACTGATGATAAAGTGAGGGAACACCTACCCAAGACTAGTTGGGTTATACACATCAAAGATCCTCCATTGATTCATTTTTAAATATAAGAAATTATAAAACCTAACAAAAACCCAAATTAGGGCATAAAAAATAATGTGTAGTAATGTAATGAATAAATCCTAGAATAGAAGAAAAAGAAGAGGTATCCTTACCTATGGAAACCCAAAATGATGATCAGATCCTTGATCTAAAGTAGAATGAAGAAGAAGACCAAAGTAATAACAATGAGAGAGACTGGAGAGGGAGGGGTGCACTACTATCTTGGGTGATAAATGAGTTAAAACCCTAATTTAATTTACTTAAAATACATTTAATTCAATTAAATTAAAATAAAAAACTAGGCCCCTCAGAACTCTGTTGGGAACCCAATGGAACTCCAGTGGCCCCACTGGGGTTCTACTCCCACCCCAGTGGACTCCTGCTGGTTGTGTTAGTAACCACTTCCACACCCACTGAAACTCCAGTATACCCCCACTAGACTTTCATTAGGAAATATGAAACTTTGTATATTTAACCATCACCAGACCATGCCCTAGGTTTTCAATCTTAAGTCCTCCCTAACCCCTATAAAATCCAATATAGACATGTATATACAAGTTTTAACATAAAATAAATCAAATTCATACCTTGAATATGCTATAGTGTTATAGTTTAGGAAAAAATTTATGTTTGGATGTGATTTGAGTTAGGTATATTTTCCCTCACTCTATTTTATATTAATTCATATAGATATAATGTGATGGTTTAATTAAATGACTTTAAGTGTTAAAAATAATTTTATAATAGTGGGATTTTCTTCTTTTAAAAAGTAGTTTTGGAGTGTGTCTACTTGGGAGAACCTAAAAATCATGGGTTTTTGAGTGAGTGGTTGTTTTTATAAAATTTAAGGAAAATAATAAAATAGATTTTGGTATTGTGATAAATGTTTTAATTGAATTTCTTTGAAGTTTTTTTAATTGGTGCATTAAGTTCATGGTTTCATGTTGTGATAGTTTAGTGAATTGAGTTTTACAACATTGGTATTGTGGTTGGGGTTGATTAATTTTCTTAAAATTAAGTCTTTCAAATACTAGTTTTGATAAATCATAATACACTTTTTTCCTTACTAATGTTTATATGAAGTTTTTTTTTAATTTTTTTTCTTGTATGAACTATAATTTTTAAGTATGATTTTATTTCAAATACACATCCTTTTGAATTCTAAACATTATAGAATAACTTGAAGCTACACCTAAATCACGTAAAAACAAAAGAAACTTACTAAGGAACATATGATGTTTTTAGAGTGAAAACTAGAAACCCAAAGATCTTGAAATTATTTTTATAAATAGATTATATTTATATAGGCTAAGGATTTAACATGATTGTTTCATTGGATGAATTCTTAGGATGTTGATCATGACCTCTATGATTGAGAGAACTTCCACTTGTTTGTACTTTTAGATTTATCTTAGTGCCTCTATTTGTGAGATTTCATTTTAAAGGTACTATATTTTCTTATTGTAATTATTATATTTTCAGTCATCTATGATTGAATAATTCTTGGGGTAAGTCCTTGTGATGATTATCTTCTGAATGGAGGAGATCCAGGGATAAGAGTATGGTGATTCTAATATTTTATATTGAATAGGTTCTATATAATAATTTGTTTTTTTGGATTAGGGCATTGATTCTCCTTCCAATTTGGGTTAAAAGAAAATAAATTCTAGGGATAAGAACTTGGGTATCATTTTATTAATAAAATTTTGTTTAGGGGACGTATGTATTGTAATATGGAACCCCATTACATCATTACATCTTATCACTTTTAATTTTTACATTCATAATGTTGTATTGATTTTCTATTTGAAGTGTCTTTCCTTCTAAATTTTTACTTTAATTCTGCTATATTACTTTAGTACATATTATTTAGGCTACAATGATGTTAATTTCTTTTCTTTTAAACTATAACATGCTTTAAGTGGGAAATATTTTTATAAAATTTTTAAATCTTAAATTCACCACAATTTTGAAGATACCTATCTAGGACAACACTTGGTATTAGAAAAGTCTTTATATTTTTCTTATAATAACATAGAGTAGTGAAAAAAATTTCATTATAGAAGATAATGTAACTATTTAAAATTTGAGGAATCTTAACCAAATCATCCACCTATCTTTGATAGTAATGATTATGAGAATTAAAGAAAAAAAATTAAGATTTATGTTATAAAAATCAGAGGTCATAGTTATCTTATGATACTAGAAGAATATAGAAATCTTGGTAAACCCATTTTAAATTTTAGTTAAGATGAGAAAATTGTATTTCCACAAACGTAAAATGTTTAGAACACTCTTTTATTTTATATGAAAAGAAACATCTATAGTTAAATTTATTTATGTGAAACTACCAATGGTATTTATAGAAAGTTAAAGTATACTTGTTTCAAAACATTTAGAAGATATATTCTTTGGGATGACTATCAATATTTTTACTTTATTACTGTATATCCTATGGTTTATATGTATCAAAAGTTTATGATGACTAAAAATAGTGTACAATCTCTTGGTGAATCAGATATTACTGAGAAACTATGGTTGATAATTCTATTAATATAAATTTGAAATTTTGGGAATTAAAGATGACCACTTTGTAAGATACAAAAAATCCTAGAGATCTAAAATTTGATGATCATTTTGAAATATTAACGTGGTATAAAAATTTATTAAAGAGATATGCCAAGAAATATAAAAGTAATAATGAAGTTTCTTTTACTACTTCTAATACTATGAATTAGACTTCCAAACGTGCTTCAAATCCCACTTGCAAGTATATGTCATTAAATCATTCATATGATAGTGATTTTGAGCTTAGTGAGAATTAGTTTTTTCAGTTGAAAAAATGGATGAGAAGAATGTTTTGGAAGAAAAACTTTTGGTACAAAAATAATAAAAAGGATAGGAAATAATTATATGTAAAAGTAATAATGAGGGATAAAATAAAGGATACTAATGAGGTGATCTGATGTAAATGTAGGAAACTAGGTCATATCAAACTAGATCATACAAGTTTGGAAAGGAAGGATTATGATTCTAGAAAATATTTAAAGTAGAAAATGAAATAATGTTTTGAAGGCTACTAAGACGTGGAGTGCCAATAATGATTCTTCTTTAAAATTAGTTCTGAAAGTATGATAAGAGGAAAATTTATAGATTTTTTACAATAATGACAAGGAATGATATATGCTTCATGGAAAAGTTTAGTGAATCCTTGCATACTTAGTCTTTATATTATTATAATTATTTTTATAATGAATAAGAAAATTATCCATCAATCAATAAAATAGAAAAAATATGGCTAAATTGGAGAAAACTTATAAAAAAGTTAAATAAATATAATCACGCTAAGGTATGTATTACTAAGACAAATGAGAATATTTTTAAACTTACTTATTAATTGAATACCAAATATATTTTTTATTTTATAATTAATTTTGGAATAATTTTTTAGAGATTAAATTAGAAATTGAATGTCTAAATAAAAACTAAAAAATTTGAACCTAAAATGGATGATGATATCTTAGGTGATCAAAGTAGGATAATGTCTATTCAAAAGGAACACAATCAATTTTAAAGGATACAAGTTTATATTTTGGTTAAAATTTATGAAAATATTTTGGTTATAGAAACTAAATGGGTCTTATGAAACAAATGTGAAGAAAATAGAACCGTATTTCATAATTTTTGAGTCTTTTTTCTAAATTATACCATCAGAGAGTGGGTTTAAACTACAAGGAAACTTTTTCTCTCATAGCTAGATTAGAATTGATCTAAATTATATTATAATTTTATGCTCATATTAATTCCATTATTTTTCAAATGGATGTAATGATTACATTACTTAATAGATATATTCAGAAGAAATTTAATATTGAATAAACACTTGATTTTGAAAATTAAATGTTTTTAGATCATTTTTATAAACATATAAATGAAATTTATAGATAGAAAAAGTCTTCAAGAGTCTGGAATGATATATTATCTATATTACTTATTCAAAATTTATTTAAGGGAATTATAGATCCCACTAATTATATTAATAAATTATTTAATTACACTATAATCATACAAATATATGTTTATAGCATAATTTTTAGATCCACCAAGAAATCACTTATAGAAAGTTATCTATCTCGAAAAACTGAATTTGAGATGGGTATGATGGGTGAACCACATTATTTTTTAATTTCAAAATTTTTCAAAAGATAATTTTATCCCAACATATTTATATTAGATACCTACTTAAATAATTTGGTTTTAAAAAATCACCAAGGATTAATACCGTGGAAGGTCCCTCATGAAAACTTCACCTTGATGAATCTTGAAAACCGATTTCTCAAACACTTTTTATTCTTATGATTGGAATCTTAATATTACTGATTGTTATTCAAAAAGTTATAGTTATATATATATTATTATGTGAAATATTTAATTAAAATATGAAATAATTCCATTTAAAATAAGCTAAACATATCTCCTATTATTTAAAGGCAAATTTTGTACATCAACTTTTCAATCATTCCATATCTGAATTTACACTTAATATTTATTAATATGAATATATTATAGGTTTTAGGATGGATAGAAAAAGTATTTCTAGAACATTAAACTTCTTAGGTGAGCCATTAGTTTCTAAGTCCAGTAAGAAGCAACATTCGATAACACTTTTCTCTACTGATGAAGAATATATAGTAGCTGGAAGTTGATGTGACCAGTTGTTGTGGATGCAACCCAAAATCAATAATTTTGGAATTATTTTCAATTAAAATATGATTTTATGTGATGATATCAGTTAAATTTAACTTTCTATAAATTTTCCACATCACTCATGATCCAAACACATAGATAGAAAACACTACTTTGGGATCATGAAAAAAATTGATATATTATTCTCAAATTTATTGGAACAAAAAATTAACTTTCAAATATTTTTACTAAACTTTTACATTCCAAAATCTTAGAATAATTTAAATTTATTATGATAATGATCAATATTAAATGGTTATATTTTGTTTCTTGATTTTACTCCTTATAGTGAAAAACACCTTGAAAAGGGGGAAGATATTTTGTTTTAAGTTTCTATAGTTACTATCATTTTGGAATAAGTTAAACCAAATTGAAAAAAACTGAAAATATTTCTTTTAGAATCAATGTTTTTTGATTAATTAAACTTTAAAAATTAAAATAATTATTCTATAACGTTTTTATTTTATCACATGATTATATTCTGAAATAATAACATCATATCTTATCTTTTTTTGAACTTTAAACATCAAATATAACAAAATTAACTCTAAATTTAGGATATATATTTTGATTGAAATTTATGTTTCATAATATTTAGTGAGAAAATATATGGCCATATATATGATTTAAGACCAAATAATAATATTCATCAAGCGTCTCTTTATAAAGAGTGGTTAACCATCATATTTTTCTATAGTTTTTTGTTGTGATGCCCAAAGAAAATTTCATTGAACCTTATGTTTTTTGTGTAACATTTTTATTTTTTAGTTATATGGATGTCTCGATCTGATAGAATTAAATTATGAGAGATCTATTATGGAAGAATAATCAACATGTATTAGTACAAAATTTATTAATCTCCACTAAAATGGATCATCAAATTTTAGAATACAGGGAATCATTACACTTCCATTTAAGAAACTTTATCCTTTCTATAATATAGTAGTTAGTTTTTTTTAATATGTTATATGAAACTTTGGGAGGAGTAAAAAGATCAAAGTTCACAATAGAGGAACATGGGTTCATAATGACACTAACTCAGTTTGAAAAAGTGGTATAACAACTACTCTAAAAAGAATCACTTTTAGTATCACATAAACTTTTGAATGAGTTTGAAAATTTTAAAAGAGAATATTTAATATTATTTTTATCAAAGGATAAATCCCACAAGATAGGAAACATAATATTAGAACTTAGAATACTATTTATTTGGATTTACAATTTTCTTCTTTTTTGAAAGGGTGATAAAGATACAATTATATCAAATCCATAAGTACAAGAGTAGTAAAGGTAAAATATCATTGATACTAAAAAATATTAAATAGAATTTTATTTAAAATGTTGATAGATATTAGAAGTTTCAATCTTGAAGAACCTTCTAAATTGAAAAAATACATTTGGAATTGAAACAATATCTAAGATGAATCTTGAGTATAACAACTTTGAAAAAAGGTTTATCGGTTCTAAAGATGATCTTTTGACACATATCCAATGAAAATAAAAATTTATAAAAATTAATAAGTGAGTTAATTAGTAACTAAGATAGGTGAATGTAAATATTTTAGATGATAAAGAAACCATGGTAGCTCAACTAATCAGAAAATGAAGAATAAAGTTCTAAAATAGAAGTTGTAACATCCCCATCTTATCCCACTCTAAACAGTGATTGTACCAGATATTTAATGAAACTTACTAAACACCTCCCCATATGAAAAAGGCTACCAAATAGAATCTATGGTCTATTACATGATAGTGGGGAGAATATAACCTATGATTATAATAGTAATAATAATAAGAACAAAATTATGGAAGAAATAAATAAAACACACTAGAAGTTTATAGTCAAACAAAGTGGAAATAATATGAACATCAATAAAAAAATTCCAAAAGTATAAATTATATGTATACTAGATAATATCTACATTTCAGGCTTTTCATACCAAAGTAACTGGGATCACCCATGGGTAGATATTATATGTACATGAACCAAATAACCTAAAAGATCATTAGATTGGAACCGAGGTACCACCCGGTCCATTTAATAAAACCATTCCATCTATGTAATACACACTTTGCTTGTCCCTTATCACTAAGCTCTAGAACTCGATCCCAACCCCTTTCCTGTACTCAAAACCCTAATATCTATACACACCCTAAAGGGACCATGTAGGGTGTTAGTATGAAATCAGTAGGCCACCACCAATGGTGTCCCTATATTACATCCATGTATATAACAATTTATTAAAAAATGTAAGTAAACATAAATCCACACACATAAAATAACCCACTCCACTTCTGATCAGTAACCAAAAGATAGCCTTTACCTTCCTCAGATAATGTTGGAGTGGAAGGATGCATCTACGGTCTTTCATACCAGAAGAACCCTTAGTTATCCATCCATTCCCTTACTATAAAAAGAAACACAGCAATCATCACCACATACCAAATAATATAATCATCATTTATTTCCATATAACCATGTAGAGTAAACCTATATCCCAAAAAGAATGTCTACAAGTCATGACACAATTCCCTCATACTTCTTGTTTTTCAACCACCATCAGCTTAAGGGACTGACCTCCTAAGGCACAGTGATACTTACCCTTCCATACTCCTGTACCATCAGCCCAAACATAGTAGTGAGACTTGGAAACCATCTAATGGTCTGAAGCACCATCATCCATGGCCTTATATGGTGAGAACCTCCTCCATACTGATGTCTAACAACATCTTCTATGAAACTTCATCTATGAAGGCCTACACCCACAATATGTGGTCAAAACCATCTCATTGGGACCTATCCTGTGTGACCATTGACCAACCATGGTTAGTGGAAATCACCAAAAATCATAGGCCACATCTCCGGTGAACCTCCTTCTCCACCTTAAAACCACATCTCCCAACTTCAGCATTGGTCATCACCATACACCTTATCCTAATGAACCACATAACCTCACTTCTAGTGATCAAAATCACCCAAATTCACATAGGATTTGACCAAAATGATTCCTTGGAATGACCTATGACATAAACTTAGTATAATAATTTTTTATAACATACATAATCATGAAAAATAAACCATATAACTTGATTCTACAACTTCCTTACCATGTCTGGATTAATCGCAGCCTTTCATACTCTATATTACACTGTGGTATTTCCTAGAAAAAATTGAAAGTTAAAGAAGTACACAAATGGTATCATATGGACTACCCCACTCACTCCCATTTACCATGAATTACACAGTACATGTATAAATTAGTATTCACCTACCTTATGATCATTGATGCCTACTCATAAAATATTGAAATCTGATTGAAGCTCAAATGCTGGAAATCAAAGAAGTTGATAAAACCCTAAAAATATGGAATAATGACCATAAATGATGCAACACCTAAAATCATTGTGAGAGATCAAATAATAATTGACATAAAGTGTTAGACATACCCTAGGCTACATGTTTCTTCTGATGGTGCAAGTATCCAACATGAAATAAGGGAGTACCCTAACTTGGAACCCAAAATCATAGGAGAGGGGGTGCACCCACTCCCCTAGCCAAAATGGTACCCCTCTACCTATTTTTTGTTTTTAATAGATTTTTATCTTACTAGACTATGTAATGATTTGACTGAAAGGTTCACACTATAACCATTCAGGGTAAGGGATGCTCCCCCTATATGACACCTTCACACTGTGACATATATTGTCATAATGTGAATGAATATAGTCTGCAACCATTTCAGCTACATACCAACCTAATTCACCCAAAAACCTCTCTAGGTAACTCCTAAAAATTAGAATACTTAAAAAATTATATAATACATGGGTTTTAGTGACATTTAAATAGACCCTAAACCTCAATAAGGTATGAGGTTTTACAATCTTCCCACCATATAATAGCTCATCCCTGAGCTATTTAGTCACAAACTGACCCAAAATATCATCCATTATGAATTTCTATCTCCCTAATTTCCCAAATGCTAATATGATACCGAATTCATCTATCTCAATCCCAAACATTGAGATAGTACCAAAAACACCAGTCTTATTCTTGAACCACCCTGACTAGCCATTAAACATATTGATTCCTTCCATGGTACTCCCCACCATAGGAATCACTATCCTAGTCACTTCTCAACCCATTTCCCAACATCCTGACGGTAGAAAAATAACTATCCTCTTGGGACACACACATTCCAAACATCATACACCATCAGTTCAACATCCCATCAGATTCTCTTCTCATAACTGCATCATACATGATGCCTATAAAGTCTTTCATCACCCTTGTTGCTCCCAAAAAACCCATATTGAAAAAATTCCCACAAAATAGCCACATCACATCTATGTCTCCCAAAAAATCCTATATCACACTTGATTCCCACATAAGTCTTACATCACACCTAATGAAAAAATAAAGTTCCGCATCAAACCTTATGCCCCCAAGAGTCCCTCATCACACCTAACACTCGTAAAAGTTACGCATCGCACCCAATTCCCACAAAAGTTCCACATTACACCCGATGCCCAGAAAAGTTCTGTAATGCCAATGCATCCCCTTTTTTTTATACACTACTCTTGATTATTAGATATTAAATAGATCTTGATTAATTTAATCACCATATATTTACATTGTGCACCAGTATCTATCATAAAGAAACAAAATCATGGAAACCATTATGGAGTTACTTTGACTACCATCATCTCTCCAACTTGATCTGAATCTATCAACATGAATACATGGAACTGGCCTGAAGCCCGACTACCTGATGCATGTCCTCCTTGTGGAGCTACACTCACTATTAGAAACTAACCCCATTGCTGGGTATATCTCTCCCTACCACATAATATATGTGTAGTCATATCCTAGATACCATATCTTGGTTCCACGCCTGGTCCTACTTAGATTGGTGAGTCTAACCTGGTTCTGAACTCAAAGCTATCCACAATGTTTTTTGAAAAAATCTCTCCAAATTCTCCATCTGGTCACATGCCCGATACTCCTTCGGAGGGCAATCACATTGAGCCCAACCTTGTCATGTCTTCCAAAAATAAAAAATACCATAAATGATCATCCCCATGGTGGTATCCCTAAGTCTCTAATCAGACTAACCATATGGGTCTCCTCATGGCCTCATTTCTGGATACCCAAAGATCAACTTCCTATCTTACTCGACACTATTGTCCAATTTGGTATAATACCATCCATCAACTTCCGTTTGGATATCGATGATTGATTCAATTCCTCTTATAATGAGTTCAATATAAATATTTTTACCTATACCCTAATAGTATTCCATAAACCATCCTCGAATCATCGCACTATGGAAATCTCATCTCCTTCCACAATCTATTCGAAAAAAACATGTCCATGAAACTAAAATAATATTCAATGATAGAGGTCCCTCCCTACTAAAAGTGTACAAAATTATAGGCTCTACCCACTCTTAAATTCCTAGTAAAAAGTTCTCAAATAATGTGGACTCATTTTCTTTCCATATTAGTCCGACATTTCTATTTTCCTATATATTTACACCCCAAGAATTATTCTCTAGTCCCCTTTGAATATAAGTGTCCAAATTAACCCTCTACCCTGGGGGTGTCTCAATCTAATAAAAAATATTCTACAAAAACTATATAAAACTCTACGACCTATAGTCCCCCCTCTACCTAGAATAAAGGATGACGGTGCGACTAAAACTCCCTTGTCAAATATTCCATAGATGAATCAACTCCCTGAGCTACTTGGTCAATGATCTGAATGAACCACACCAAGATTTATCTAAGGTTATCATCCAGACCCAACCAAAACCTATTACCATTATGCCTATCCTACCTTCCTCAGTTCTTCTACATGCAGCTCATGCTCACACTTTCCCTTAGGGGATTCATCCCATGAATGCCCTGGCAGTACCACATCTCTACCATCCTAATGCTTCAATAGTGTCTATCTTGGTGTCATCACACTATGAATAAAATACCATGATATACACAAATATAATAGTCTAGATATCTTAAATAGAGATAACTATAATAGGAAGTGCATCTCACTACCCTTGAACTACCCCACTGCACCCACATCGCATATTATCCCACCTCATGGACCCCTTCCTACCCATATAAAATTAAGTAACCACATACACCAAATACATGTAGGACTATAAAGTAATCACATTAAAAATCACATACTTGGGATAACTAAGTAGAGTTCCCCAAAGGGACTATATAGGAAAAACTGTTTAGTTTGTTTTTGAAACTTTAAAAACCTAACCCCTTTTCTTTTATTCCAGGTTCCAAGTGATAATCACAAGAACTCACATATGTCATGTGATACCTAAGAGACTATCATGATACATGTGTACTCCCTATTACCTTTTGAGACAAGAGTCTAAAAAAATTGATAACATCAAATAAAATTTAATCTGAATCAAATTGGTCAGCTATAACCCCCAAACCAGAACAAATATCCTGACCTCCTTTGTAACTTAGACTTCAGTTCATGCAGGTGTTAGAATGACACTCAACATAACCTCCATCCTAAGTTTCAAAACATTCCTAAGACCCAGTTTTCTATAATCCAAGCAATGAAAAACTTTTCAATAAACCTCCTTTAACACCACGAGGAAATTGGACAAACACTGTTACCACATTGTAAACAACCTCATTTGATACTAACATATAATTCCCAATATCTTTGATGTTGTCTCATAACACCAATAGTCCTCTAATACCACATTGTAAAATCTCAACCTCAATACACTATGAATAGTGACTAGACTGGGTAATCCCTAGACCTGAGGTATTTCATCCCATATGACAAAGGCCGATGACTAGTAGCGAGTGTCTATTGGGTGATATGGGGAAGACTACACCTTATGGTGATAGTAACAACAGCAACAACAACACTGTGTAATAAATAAATCAAACACTACATAAGAGAAAAGTAAAACATTATAGAAAAAATATGAACATAAGCAATAAAAATCTAAAAGTAAAACTTCTATGTATACCATTTTATATCTATATGTTATTCAATTCATAAAAAATAATTAGGATTTCCTATATGGCAGTCATATATATACAAGAACAAAATAACTCAAAAGATCATCATCTCAACACTGAGGAACAACCCAGTCCATCTTCCAAAACCATTATATCCATCTCATGCAACCTATATAAATCCATGGTCACTAAGATATAGACCTTGAGCATAATCACTTTCCTGCAGTCAAAACCATAAAGTTTCGACACATCCCAATGTTCCTATGTAGGGACTAAGTGTAAACTCTAAAGTCTTCCACCAATGGTGGCCCCAACATACATCCATATATATACTAGTTTATAAAAACATAAATAAATATAAATCTATACATATAACATAACTCACCCAACTTGTTCTCAAAATCCACAAGGTATCCTTTACCTACCTTAGCCATTGATGGGTAGAAACAATGCATCCACAGTCTGTTATACCAGAATAACCCTTAGTATTCCATCTATTAACTAACCATATGAGATTATATGCTAAACATAACCACATAACACACATTATTATTAGATATCATTTCCAAATAACCATCTCGATTCAACCTGATGCCCTAAAGGAATGTCTACATGGCATGTCACACATCCCTTGAACTTTTGCTTATTGGATAACTGTTGACTTAGCATCTCGATGTCCTAAGGTATAGTGACACTCTCCCTTCCATAGTTATAGACCATCTTCCCCAACATAGCGGTTAGCCTCAACCCCATTTGATTGTCTCACAAACCATGAAACATGGACTTATATAGTGATAACCTCATCTATATTAATGACAAACACCGAATCTAACTCTACTTGATCTATGGAGGCCTCCAACGACAGCGAGTGGTCAACACCACCTCATTGGGCCCTATCCAATCTATACATGACACTAATGGAACCATAAGAAAACTATGGTGAGTGATAATCACCAACACTACTTGAAAACACGTATTTTGAACCTTTGTCACTAGTTGTGGACCACATTGTCTGACTATGACTTTGGTCAACACCTTCTGTATCACCCTAAAGAAACACGCCACCACACTTCATGTGATCAACATCATCCATAGTCACATGGGACATGCCCAATGTGTTTCCAGGGAACCAACATAGTCATAATCTCACTTTAATAATTTTCTATAATCAACATCGTCATTAAAAACCAAACATAGAACCAAATTTATCTCTTTCCATACCATGATTGTCACAATCGTACCCTTTCACACATGAGACTACCCTCTGGTATCTCCTAGGAACTATAGAAACTAAAAAAAATACACAACCTCGCTCACATGGACCACCCCACTCATACCTATTTACCATGAATTATATAGAAAATGTGTAAATGTGGATAAATCTAGGAACCATATACCTAGTCATAGAATATATACCTCTGATTTGAACTCAAATGTTAGAAAATATAGAAGTAGATTAAAACTCTAAAAATAAGATATTTTGTCCATAAATGGAAAAAACCTTAAATTAATGATATAAATCAAAGATTAATTGAAAAAAAGTGTTAGCCTCACCCTAGGCTACTTACTACTTCAAAAAACACAAATATCCAACAAGAAACGAGGGAGTTCTGTCATTTGGAACCCAAATGTTGAGGTGAGGTGGTGCATCCACTACTCCTGGCCAAAATGGTCTCCCCATTTACCTTTTTTTAAATATTTTTTTTCTTAATAGACTACATTATGGTGTTACCAAAAGGTTCTTGTAATAACCCTTTGGTTTATGGGATCCTCCCCATTTATGATACCTTCACACCCTAACACATAGTTTCATGTTATGAATTGTCATAGTCAGCTACCATTTTAGCTACATAACATACCAATTCACCTAAAACCCTATCTGAGTCACTCCCAACCCCAAAAACACTCAAAACACTATAAAATACAAGGGTTATAGAAAAATTTAAATATATCACCACCATTGAAAAGGACCAGGGTTTTATAATCTCATTATTATATACTAGATCATCCCTGATTTGGTTAGCCACACACTAACCCAAAATCTAATCTATCTCAAGTGTCCTACTCTCTACATTTCCAAATGCTAAGATGATACTGAACACATCCATCTGATTCCAAAATCATGAGATGGTACTAAATACTCCCATATCATTCTTTGACTACCCTAACTACTCACACAACAGGATAATTCTTTCCATAATACTCCCCTCCATAGGAATCACCTACTTGGTCGCTTCCTAACCCATTTCATAACATATAGATGGTTCAACACTGACCATACTCACAGAATAGATATATTACAACCATCACACAACATCAGTACCACATCCCATTAAACTATCATCACATAACTGTACCATACATGACATGTATAAAGTCTTCCATCACCCTTGATTCTCCCATAGAACCTGCATCACTACTAAAACCCAAAAAAGTCCCAAATCACACCCAATTCCCCCAAAAGTTTCACATCACACATGACGCCCACAAAATTACCACATCAATACGATGACAAAAAGATCCCCATGTCACACTTTATTTGAAAAAAAGTTCTTCATTACACTTATTACCTAAAAAAAGTTACATATCATACGCAATGTCCATAAAAGTTCATTGATTCCAACACATCACTTATCTATCATGCACTACTCTTGATGCTCACATATTAATCATAACATAGTTAATTCAATCACTATACATGGACCTCATGCACCAGTATCTATGATACAAAAATGTTGGCCCATAGATATTGTGGCCACTATCTCTGACTATAATGGTTTTAATTATCAAAAATCATGTTAGATATTAACAAATATCTTACTTCATGTTAGATCCTAAGTTAGGTAAAATAATTTTCTTGAATATAATATTATTTCAATCATATAACTATTTATGTGTGTTTAAGTCTAAACAAGATTATAAATGATTATCTATGTGTAATTATGAGTATTAATACTCTTTGGATTTGCTGAACTGTAAGACAGACAGAACATCTAAAATTATCTAAGTATGAGTCACTGACACCGACAAACAAATGACTCATTGAAAGACATACTACTCAATGAAAAATAGTTCAAACTATGTGAAGCTAACACCGTTGGAATGACCTACCATTGTATATGAATCACCAACGAATATGACACACCATTTCATATGACTCACTAACGCAGATGACCTACCATCAGTCCAAGTGACCTACCGTTGCATGGTGCTTCCAACACAGGGAATCACCGTTAGTTGAAATGAGTCACCCTTGGTTCAGCTGTCTCACAGACAGAAGAAAGAACTCACCATTGAAATAAGTCACCATTAGTTCGACTGCATCACCAATAGAAGGGAAAAGTTACTAATTTATTGAGTCACTGATAGAAGGAGACGCCAACAGATGAGTCACCAATAGACTGTTTAAATCTGCATTTATTAATATTATTTATAACGGTCATATTTGTGTCATTTAATGATAGCGACATATTTTATAATCCTTTGTAGGAATTTTAGCAGACATTACGAGGTGTGATGAGCTGATGCATGTGGAATGTACATTCTCTATGTCGGCCCTCTAAAATAAGAAGTATTTTAAAAGTAAAGAAGATAGACCAAAGAAGATAACCATGTGGTGCATGCCTGCGAGAGATACTGAAGAACATCTGCAAATCTCATGCAACCACCGTGAACTCAAGAATAGAAGAACACACAAGGTGATATCAATCGAGCTGAACATAAAATTGAAAAAAATACTTCATCATATCAATGAAGGAGAAGAATATACCTGCAGAACCATACTCACTACTAGAAGCTATAACACAGAGGCTATGACAATCTATTTTGGAGTTAACTTATAGAAGAGGACTCGAACTTCAAATCCAATTCATCAAACGAGTCCATAGATACACCACATAACACACAGATCATCCTAAACCTAACTATACATCTTTATCTCTGTTGTATTCATTTAGATACATTTCTAAGCAGTGTGTGAATCTGTTTGTTACACACACACACACACACACACTGACTCATGTGCATAACTGAAGGATACTTGATATCCTCAATATCACACTCTTTTTATCCATTTTTATCCCACGTAGAACTGTGGAAGAGGTCTTGTGTGACCTATTTGTTGTTTTTCCCATGAAGAACCGTGGTAGAGGTCAAGGGTGACCTGGAAAGCCCCATGTACTATTTTAAACCCCGATATAGGATGTGGATCAATCTATTTATTAATTTAAACTACTTTGTTGTAGGTGATCACCAAATTGAGAGGATTAAGTCTCTACTTGAGACTGAACCTCTTGTTTTATTTACACTGTGTTTTTACCTTTTAGTTTTACTATCTTTTATCACATATTTCATAAAAATAAATTAAACTCTAATAGTTAGTCTTATTAAGTGTTCAAAATAGTATTGAATTATTAGATGAGTTTCAAAAGCTGTATTAATTATCAAATTGATACAACTGAGAACTAATCAATCTTTTGAGAAATCAATTTAATAGTTAAGATCTTATAAATTCACTATTGGATAACTGGGAAATTGAATTTTAGATATTGGTGGAATTTAAAATAATTATTTTTTCCAGAAATTTTTATAGATACTCAATTCACCCCCTCTTGAGTAATCTACTTCGACCAACATTTGGTATTAGAGAAATTTGGAATTTTTAGTTTCGAAGCTTTTTCAAACTTTTTCAAATGTAATTTTAGTTGTATTTTAAATATTTTAAAATTTCTGTTAATACTAAATTTTTATCTCTTGAAAATATTTTTCTAAAATTTTTATTATGGATAATAGGTTGTAAGGTGCTGCTACCAACAAACCTCCATTCTTTAATGGAAAAAATTATGCCCAATGAAAAATTAAAATGAAAATGCACTTAGAAGGTACGGGTTTTGAAATTTGGTCTTTAATTATAGATGAGTATAAGGTTCCTACTACTGCTAGAACTACTTGGGATAACCCAACTGTGACTGCCTATAAAAATAATTTTAAAGCCATGAATGCCTTATACTGTTCTTTAGGAGATGAGAAATTTAACAGAATTTCTACATTGTAAACAACCCATGAAATTTGGGATACTTTTTCTGTTTCACATGAACTTGTGTTAAGGAAATTAGACTTAAAACATATACTATTAAATAATATAACTTTAAGATGAAGCCTGCTGAGCTTATTTCTGACATGTATTTTAGGTTTAACGAGATTTTGAACACTATGATCTCTCTGGGAAGAGATGTTACTACTAAAGAAAAAATTATGAGGATTCTCAGATGCTTACCTGATAGATGATGAGGAAATTCTATCTCAATTAGAGAATAATGTGACATCAGAAAATTACTTTTCAGAGAACTCATTGGAAAATTGATGATGTATTAGTAATAGTTGAAAGTCAACAAAGAAGAAGATGATGAACCTAAGAGAAAATCTGTAGCCTTTAAGACTACTACCTCTAAGAATAATGAAAAAGAGAAGGCGATAGCCTCTAATGAAAGCTCCATTAATGATGAATCAATATCAAATAGTGATAAAGATATGGCTCAACTAGCTAGAAGATTCAATAAATTCTATAGGAAGAATAATTTCTTCAGGAATCCAAATTATAAAGGAAGATATGATAACAAGGGAAATTGGAAAAAGGACTGGAAAAGAAATGACATATCAGAGGATATTTTCTGCTATGAATGCAAGAGGAGAGGAAATTTCATAGCTTATTGTGCAAAGTTAAAATACAAAAAAAGTATGAAAACAAAGTCAATAAGTATAAGAAAGCTACGAAGGACACCTAGAGTGCCTCTGAAGATATCTCTAGTGAATCAGCATCATCTCATGATGAGAAATATGACATATAAAATATTTGTTTTATTAAAAACACATATGAGGTAACCTTAGACTCTCCTACACACAATTTCTATTATTCTAAAAATAAATGTTATTCTCAAAATATGATAAGTGGTGAATTTTTTGAATACTGTAACATGATAGAAGACAATTGTAATGAACTAAAAGATATTTATAAATATTTAAATAAACAATATGATATTACTATAACTATTAAGTCTAAACTTACTACTAAAAAGTAAAATAATGCTCAACTGCTCAAAGAAGACAATGAACTAAAATGGTCTAAAGAGAAATTAAAGAAAGATCTAGAAAATCTTACCAATGGGAAAAACACTCTTACTAAAATTCTTGGCAAAAAAATAGATCCTAAGTACACATCTGATATTAGATATCATCCTAGAAAGAGAAACCTATATAAAACACATTTTGTAACTAAATCTGGAAGATCTATTCTTTTTCCTAAAAATTAGAATTCTGATGCTAGTACCAGTTCTGGAAAATATTTTACTACCTCTAATTTTTCTGGATTGAATAGAGTTTATTTTGTAAATATGTTACATAATGATTATAGGAAACCCATGAACCAAATGTGGGTACCTAAATCATCAATAACTAATGTCACTGGACATAAACAAATATTGGTACCAAACTCTATTTTTGTTTGATTATTCTATAGGAAGACGTTTGAAGAGGTCATACAAGAGTCAATGGTACATAGACAGTGGATGTTCAAGACACATGACATGAGATTATACAAGCCTCAAGAATCTAATCAAGATTTATGGTGGATATTTCACCTTTGGTGACAACGCTAAAGGAAAAATAACTAGCTTAGTCCAGATTTGTATCTCTTACTCAGTTTTAATTTCTAATGTACTTTTTGTCGATGGATTAAAGTATAATCTGCTTAGTATTCCATAATTATGTGATGATGGATTTCATGTTAAATTTGAAAATGATTCTTTTAATGATTTTAAATCTAAAAATTAAGTAGTATTTTCTTCTTTTAGAAATTAGAATGTATAGTTTGTTAACATAGATTCCTTAGTTTCTCAAAATGTTTCTTGTTTAAGTGCCTTTCACAAAGAGCCCTGGATTTGGAATAGGATATTAGGATACTGTAATGCACATCTATCCATCCATCCAATGGACTGAAGGCCTTCATTTTTTATTGATTTTTGATAATCCACCTTTCAAGGGGTGAGGTGGAACCCTTAAAAGGCTCATAGGCATAAGTATTACATGAACCGTAGGTCTTAGAGGAATTCATTGCCCGTAGGCTTCAAACATTATATACAACCCAGTCTAACTACTTGGAACTGCTCCTCCCCAACATCTTCATTGTGAAATAAGCTCTCTACCTTCGCATTGCTGTTCATCTAGGCTATCCCGTGCATGCACAGGCTTGTCCCGATGGCAGGTGTCATACCCTCTCATTCTTGAAATCCATGTAGCTTCTGCTATGGTGAAAAGATCCTTGATCATCCTCCTATATAGCTTGTTCCTTATAGGTTTTCTGGTTTTCATCCACACTTAAGGTGGCCCGAAGGCCTTAAGGTGGCCCAAAGGCCTTACCTGCCCAAAGGCTTGGGTGGCCCGAAGGCCTTAAAGGACTTGGGGACCAAATCGGTGGCCTGAATGCCCAAACAGGGGCAAATTTCTAGCTACTATAGTGTCAAACAGTGCCTGCTATAGTTCCTGCTACAGTACCTAGTATAGTACTGCATAGTTCTTCTATAATACCTACTACAGTACTGCTACAATACCTCTAGAAATTCTTCCTCTGCCTGGATTTGATCCCTGTTCTCCTGGATGCACTTAAGAGTCCTCACCAACCAAGTTGAGGCTCATGTGCCTATAATGAACACTCTCTTAGAAAGCTTACTAGAAAAGGGCTAGTCAAGGATCTACCCAAACTTGATTTTCCAAATAAAAAAACTCTGTAATCCTTATCAAATGGGTAAATAACACAATATATATTTCAAATCAAAGAAAGAAGTTTCAACTTCTCAACCTTTAGAGTTGGTTCATGTGGACTTTTTTGGACCATCTTGAGTTTCTAGTTTAAACAGGAATAACTATGTTTATGTTCCTGTAGATGACTATTCTAGATATACTTAGACTTACTTCTTAGCTCAAAAAAGTGAATCACATACTTAATACACCAAGTATTCTAAAATGGCGGAAAATATAAGTGGACTTATAATTAAATCTTCAAGAAGTGATCATGGCTATGAGTTTGAAAATCAAGACTTTGAATCATTTTTCTCACACAATGGTTATAATAAAAACTTATCTTCCCCTAGGACACCTCAAAAAAATGGAGTTGTAGAAAGGATGAATAAAACTTTATAAGGGATAGCTTTCACAATGCTAAATTAATATAATCTACCTGTTTAATTTTGGGCTGAGGCTGTAAATACAATTTTCTACATAATTAATAGAGTCTTAATTAGGCCTATCCTCAAGAAGAATCCTTATGAGATGTGGAACAATAGAAAACGAAAAGTTATTTATTTCAAAGTTTTTGGTTGAAATTCTATATCCTTAACACTAAGGATAAATTTTACAAATTTTCATCCAAAAGTGATGAAGGAATCTTCCAAGGTTACTCAACCTCTAGTAAAGTCTATAGAGTCTTTAATAAAAGAACCAAGTGTGTAAAAGAATATGTGCATATCAAATTTGTTTAAACAAATACACATAAACCTAATATATCCCTATACATCCTTGAAGATGATATGTCAAACCTGGACATAAATGAAAAACCATCTAATCCTCTTATCAAGCAATCTGTTAAATCAAATAGTTTGAGAAATTCTTCAAAATATGAATATGATAAACCCAAACCTGTAGATGAACATGAAGTTAATAGCCCCTACTTTTCTAGACCAACTAGGACTCTCAAGAATAATCCTTTAGATTCTACTGTTGGAGACTTAGATAAAGGGACACAAACTAAAGATTCTCTTAGAAATCAGGATGAACATCAATCATTATTTTCATAGATTGAACCTAAAAACATCAATGATGCAATCAATGATGAATTTTGGGTGATGGATATACAAGAATAACTTAACCAGTTTGAAAGAGATAAAGTTTGGAAACTTGTGTATAGAACCAAATACACCTTGATCATAGGAACTAAGTGGGTGTTTAGGAACAAAGTAGATGAATCTGGTAATATTGTTAGAAACAAAGATAGATTGGTATCACAAGGTTATAGTCAAGAAGAAGTCATTGACTATGAAGAAAACTTTGCAACTATTTCTTGTAATTCCCCAACCCAAGAATCCCAGAGTTGGTGCATTATTTTAATACATTGACATGATTACATGGAATCAAGTCCTGAAGGATCAATCATTTTAGTAGTCTTGGAAAATAGGTTACATACAAGAACTTAACAATACAATTTCTATCATAAAATATAGAGTAGATAATCTTTTTAGGATGCCATTATTCCCCTAGATTAACCCTAAATATAAATAATAATTCACTTCTTAGCATCCTGAGAAAATAAAACAATAGAAAGGGGTGATCTCAGATGCTCAGTAAGGGTAAATAATTCAACGAAAGCTATAAACTTTTAAGGCAAGATGTATAATAAAAAAATAGCCTTTTAAACATTAAATTTGAACATAATATGGTAAAAATAATTCAAACATTACCATATAAACATGCACATGTATATTATACAAGTCGAATAATGACATGTAATAACTAATTTTATAACAAGGTAATGCATAATGCTGGACACGATAACTACTATGTCAAGGACTTGTGTCAAGCCCATTCACAAATATTCCTTCAAGGCCCTGGGCCAAGACACTATTTTGTCTAATGAAACCTAGAAATGACTTGATGGGATATAGAGGGCCCCTCCCTCCACATAATAAGTCCAATTCATTCCTCATATGAAAAGGGTGAAACATAACATAAACATTCGTATGAAAACAAGCATACGAAATTACAATACTTTAACCATAAACCATGAATGGTATAAAAATAAAACATACACAATAAAACATATCATAAATCATTAAATATAATATGGAAGATTGTATTTATAATAAATCAACCTCAATCAGGAATAATATCCAAAAAATATGTTGACAGAAGCAGTAAAATTATGTTTTATGCAAATTTGCAAATGTGCAAAGTAGGTGGGTAAAAGACGTTAAAAAGTTCAATAAAATTTTATATATCTAATCTTATTATAAAATTAATCAAATGAAATACATTGGACTAATATATGTATTATTTATATATTTTTAATTTAAGATAAATTTTAATTAAAAATAATTATTTAAATGAAAAGGCTGTTTTATGTACTATGAAGTATTTTTCAATATTCATCAAAAATTGAATGTTTTCAGAAAAATACCAAAAACTCACCATAAGCTAATTTTGATATTATGAATTAAAAAATAAAGACTATTTTAGAAAATACCATTTTTTGGAGTTTCTATAATTAATTTTATTATTGTTCCCAAAAGGACATAAAAATTAGTTCTTTTAAGAAAATAGTTTTTCTAAATATATAACTATTTTAACAAAACTTATACATTTCATTATAAATATGTTTTATTTAAGTGAAAAAATTATAAATAATATTTAAAATTTATTTTTTACTATTTATATTACAATATTTAATTTATAAATAAATATATCATTTAAATAATTATAATACTAATGTTTTGTTTCATAGAAACTCAATCTTACATAAAATACGAGACAAGTCAATGTTGTGTAAAATATAAGATATTAAATTACATTAAAGAGATAATTCACTATGAAATCTTGGGGTGTTACATTCTCCCCTCCAATAAATTGTGTCCTCACAATTTGAAATTGTTCTTTGAAAATAATAGTTTGAAAATAGAAAATACCTTTGTGGAAAACCCACTTCAGATATAGGGTTAATAAAATTTAGTCTTAATAAGAGGGAAATAGAATTGAAAACTTCACCACAAAATTTGGATTTTTAATAGGACAACATTTGTGGAAATTAGAGACACATAATAGGAGAAAAAATGTAAATATTTATAGGTAGTTATTGAGGTCATCAATCACAAACAAGTGAACAATAAATGAAAAATTGAGGGCCTCAAAGCCATAAATATATGATGATTTAAAGTATCAGCAGTTCAACAAAACATAAGGTATTAGGATAAAACATTTGTTTTTTAGATACTTTTTTTGAAGAGGAAGGATTAATTTTCTATCAAGATAAGAACTCAAGAAAACATAATTTATTTAATTTCCACTCATAGTCATAATCTAATCATTTGGTTGTGCTTAGATCTATTTTAAATTCATCCCTTACACTAGGAAATGAATGTTAAAAAATGATTTTTTATACCTAAAGTTCATTTGATAAATCATATGGTCCATAAATATTTCTTTAATCCTCTAAATTTTTACTGAAAACCAAAAGGTTAGGTCAAAATATCCTATAAATTATACTTTAACCTCAAACCAAATATCAAGTGATCAACTTACTCCATCCCAAAAATTATACTTATCCAAAATACTTATATCCAAAATCACTGTCCAAAAATTTATAAGGAAGACAACATAACATAATGAAGATATCTTTTGTCACATAACAACATGTGAATACATTCATCAGGTATTCTATTAAATCATGGTAACAACATGAATTACCATAAAACCTTATTTGAATATGTATGTACTTCCTTATTCCTTATGCAAAACATAGAATAATCGATATACTCCTTAAATACGAAAGTGCAGTAAACTCCAACAATGATGGAATATAAAAACCATTAATTACTTCAAAGGTAGTCAATAATATCCAATATACTTTATCCAACTCAATTATCTATTATTCCAAAATCATTACCTCAGCATCATGACTATTTTAAGGTTTATCTTTCCCTCAACCATATATTTTCCAAAAAGTTTAACTTTATATTGAATAACTTTTATTGGTACCACACAATATGAAATCCTTAATGAAATATTACTTCAATATAACCCTTATTTATTACCATAATTCATATAACCATTACATCATTTATACAATAACCAAATGACATAATTCTTCAATCCCATCATAAGCACATTAATCATTCCTCTTCATCCATAGTTGGAGCATAATATTGATCATGATATAATATAAGATTTTGGATTATATTACTTTGATGTTTGATACATTGATTCACATAGTGTCCCATCTCCTTGCTGTTGAAGAATTATACATTGGAAACATTTTTCTTACACTTGCAATCACGAACTTGGTTCTATGTTTTTTACACTTATAAAAAAATCTCATTCCCTTGAAGCATTTACTGGGGTGATTCTTTCCACAGTTACCACATGTGGGAAAATACAACTCCACCTTTTTCCCTTTATCCATGTTTTTTATAGCAATCCTTTTATTCTCATGCTTCCCTCTGAAGTCAGAATACCTAGTATATTCTTTACCTATCCTACTATCACATGATATTATGTACTTATATGATGATAATTCTTGGGATATTATTTACCCTAGAAATATTTTCATAAGACCATGAAATACATGATCCTTATTATTCTTTGGATCATGTGCATTGGTTGGGTTCTCATTCCTTCTACTAGGTGTCATTTCAATAAAGTGGAATATACTAAATTAAATAATGCATAATCCCAAAACTAGTGAAACACTTAATTTTTTTTGACGAATATATGCATATCTAATATCATAATCATAAAAATGGTTTCTTTTTGGACATATTTAATCATAAATCCTTCATAATGGTTTGTAAAGAAAATGTGAATTATCTTAATCATATCCCCCGAGAGTGTCAAACCAGGTGTGTAGTAAGGCCTGTTGTCATTTACCGGGATACCCTGAGTCAAGCCCGATACTTCTTATCGATGTTTTCACTCCTTGGTACATCTATACCAGAACCAAATCCACTGGTAGTATCTAGAAAGAGATGTATTTCTTAGAAAACCCATATAATATCTTCATTACTATAAATCTAGGAATTTCTTCTATACAAATCCCCAAAGTCTATTTTAGGCTAATGTTATCTAATCATATTTTTTATAAATCTAGTTCCCAAGGTTATTACTAAACTTCCTCTGATTCCAAATGTAATTCCCTGACCCTAGAAGCCCAGAGCCAGTGAATTATTTTAATACATTGGCATGATTACAAGGAATCAAGTCCTGAAGGCCTGATCAGTTTAGTAGTATTGGAAAATAGATTACATACAAGAACTTAACATTGAAATTTAAAACATAAAATACAACATATATAATCCTTTGAGGATGTCATTATTCCCATAGATTAAACCAGTATATCAACCATAATTCACTTCTTGTAATCTTAGGAAAATAAATCAATATAAAGGGGTGAGATTAGATACTCAGTAAGGGTAAATAATTCAGCAGAAGCTATAAAATTTTAAGCCATGATGTATAATAAAAACCGAAGCCTTTTAAACATAAAACTTGAACATAATATGGTAAAAATAAGTCAAAAATTAACTTTTAAACATGCATATGGATATTCTACTAGTCAAATAATCACAAGTAATAACTAATCTCATAATAAGGGAATGCATAATGTCGAACATAATAACTAATATGTAAGGCCTTGTGCCAAGACCTTTCACAAATATTCTGTCAAGACCTTGTTCCAAGACACTAGTTTGTCTCATGAGACCTACCGATGCATCAAGGGGCTATATCGGGCTCCGCCCGTCATTTACTAAGTCCAATGCATTCCTCATATGAAAAAGGTGAAACATAACATAAACATTCGTATTAAAACTAGCATACGAAATTAAAATACTTTAACCATAAACAATGAATGGTATAAAAATAACACATCCACATTTAAACATATGATTACTCTTTTAATATAATATGAAAGATTGTATTTATAATAAATAACTCTCAATCAACAATAATATCCAAAATGGATGTTGACATAGTTGAAAATAATCAGAAAAACTCTTTGAGAGAAATATCCCTTTTTCATGAAATCATTTAAAAGTCTCACAATTTATAAAGTAATTTAAAAGATATTTTTGAATCAAAGTGTCCCATACCAATTTGAAACTTTTGAAAGGAATTAAAAATTTAAAACAATCATTTCCATATAAATAAATCCTCAAAATCATTTTGAAAACAAGGATAATAATTAAATAGATTTATAATAATAAATCTTTAAAAAATTTAAAATGATGATCGAGTTAAATATTACCTTCCATAAAACCTTAAAATATTCCTTTTGATTTTTTTATGAAACATGGACATGGATAAAAAATATGTTCCAGTAAATACTTACACATAAACTATCTCAAATAATAATGATATTGAGGAATTGACCCTTCCCTTAGGAATGATACTCTTCGTACGTGTCCGAAACTCTTGTATAATGTTTTTAAACATATTATTAACTTATATAGGAATTATAATAATATTTATAATATCATATATTATTATTTAATGACTTTATATTACCTATTTATTAACAATTCCAAGTTAATGTAACGTTTCAGGTAATATCGCTTTGTTTATCGTACGTCTTTGACTTGTTATTTTTGATCATATTACATAGATCATGATTTAATTACTTCCTAAATTCATAATATTATTTATATATGATATATATTCATAATATAAATATATATAATATATATATATATATAAAATTTAATACACCGTTCATAGAGATGGTAGGCCGTACATACGCATGAACACTATTTCCATTTTCATATCGTATTGGATGGAAGAAAGTGAATGAAATATATGTAAATATATATATATATATATATATATTTACAGTAGGATTATCATGTCATATATTGCATAATAATCAATAATATATATTTTTATAATCACTCTTGAATGGTGAATGTGGAAATGAATCTCATCACGTTGTGGAGATGGTAAGTCGTACATACGCACGAGCGACAATATCATTTTCTTAATGATTAAAAGGTGTGGAATTGGATGAAATATTAATTATAAAAAAACATTATCATGTTATGTTAATTATTTATATACATAATACTCATCATTATATCCATCCAAATAACATAGTGTTGAATAAAAAATTACACCACGACGTGGATACGGTAAGTCGTACGTACACCCACATAGTGACTTTTTAATTCATAGGATGTACATAATAAAGAATATGCTTGTACCATATTTATAATAACATATCATAATATATAAGGTATTTGATTTATTATTTTAGTATGGAATCAACAGAGAAAGAGGAAGTAGAAGAAGAAAATAACTTTGAAAGAGGTGATAAAATAATTTCCTCTTCTTAGGGTGTTTCCTTTTGATTTGAACAAAAGGGATCCTTAGGTTGGATTTATACTAAAGGTAAGGCCTCTAGGTCTAAGTGAGGGAAGTTGGGAGGATATTTTTGTAGGTTTTTGATGATTCAAATGGCTTTGTAAGTGTGAATTAAAAAGAATGGGAGGTTTCAATTTATAAGAGAGGTGAGGGGCACTTTAGGAATAGCTTGAAATATTAATTTATTGTAAAATTATTTTCAGTTTCTAGTAGATCTAAATAGATTTATTTCAATGATAAGACGATGATAGGTAGAAATAATCTCATTTAATTGGTTTTTGACATGTTTAGTTCATAAAAGTATCTTTATCTTTTGGGATTAACCATTAGTTAAAGAGTTTAACTCTTACCATGTCTTCTTGTATTTTTATATTATAGGGTTAATTTAGTTACTATAAAATGCCCAAGGAACCACAAGTAGATAATGAATAAAATTTTAATCATTAACTAAGTCAGTTGGCTGAATATTAGATTTTTAGGATTTTTATATCATTTAATAAAATAGTATTTGTTTTAAAAACTCATTTATGTCAATTTTGACAGTATTTAGTAATTTATTTTTGATAAAGTCATAATAACGTGATTACTTATAAAAAAAGGTATTAAATCACACCTAATATGTCAATTTGATCTAGAAAATTCATGGATGGCATCAAGATGTTAATATTAGATTTATTTTAATATTTATAACATCAATTATTTTAATCTTTCATTAATAAGGTAATTACTGCATCATCATCATGTCATAAAAAATTTAATTATTTAATGTCAAAAAATTATAAATAAAATACCATGATGTAGGAAATATTTTTATATTTCTAATGAATATTTATATTTGACTTCACTTTATGTATAACACTATATCAAAAATGGTTTAGTTATTGAAATTTGAATTTAACACTTTTAACACTTCTTTAAATAAAATATAATAAATGTATTAATCTAACCCAAGTGGATCTAAAGAAGATCATATTTTTTTCATAAGGTTGATTTTGGTCGAAACAAACTTATCCAATAGAATTAGTATGTGTGTTTGGGTAATTTTATATTATTATAATATTATTTTTACCTTTAATTACCCTAATTACTTTTAACCATGGTAAATAAAATTCAAAAGTTACTATTCACAAAAATTATTTTCATCATATTGAACCAAAATTTACTTTCTTATGACAACCATGTATGTATTATTTTAAAAATTCAATTCAGAGAATCCATAAAATTACGTTTTATGAAAATTTGCAAATGTGCCTAGTAGGTGGATAAAAGACGTTAAAAAGTTCAATAAAATTTTATATATCTAATCTTATTATAAAATGGAACAAATGACTTACATTGGAATAATATATGTATTATGTATTTATTTTGAATTTAAGATAAATTTTAATTAAAAATAATTATTTAAATGAAAAAGTCGGTTTTTATGTACTATGCAATATTTTCACTATTCATCAAAAATTGAATGTTTTCAGAAAAAATACCAAAAATCCACCCTAATATAATTTTGATATTTTGAATTCAAAAATGAAGTCTATTTTATCAAATTAAATTTTTAGGAGTGTCTGGAATTAATTTTATCATTGTTCACAAAAGGACATAAAAAGTAGTTCTTTTAAGAAAATGTTTTTTTCTAAATATATAACTATTTTAACAAAACTTATAAATATCATTATAAATATGTTTTATTTATGTCAAAACATTATAAATAACATTTAAAATTTATTTTTTACTACTCATATTACAATATTTAATTGATAAATAAATATACTGTTTAAATAATTATAATACTAATGTGTTGTTTCACAGAAACTCAGTCCTGTATATAACACAAGCCAAGTCAGTGTTGCGTGCAATATAAGATATTAAATTACTTTAAAGAGATAACGTACTATGAAATCTTGGGGTGTTACATTCTCCCCTCCTTCAATAAATTGCGTCCTCACAATTTGAAATTGTTCTTCGAAAATAAAAGGTTGAAAATATAAAATACCTTTGTGGAAAACCCACATCAGATCTAGGGTTAAAAAAATTTAGTCTTAATAAAAGGGAAAGGGAAATGAAAAAGTCACCACCAAATTAGGATTTCGAATAGGAGAACATTAGTGGAAATTAGGGACACATAATTAGAGGAAAAATTTAAATATTTATAGGGAGTGATTTGCCACGACCCGTTCTCGGGGCCCGTGTCGTGACTACCCCAAGCCCGCCTTCCATAGGCCAGGGGCTGGCGACTAGCACCAAGGCCTAAATCCCGATAAACAGGGAAGGAATTTCCTTTGTAAAGTAAACAACCATCACAGAGTAAGCAAGCGGAAAGAGTAAACACTAAGTAAAAACTGTAACAAGCTGTGATGAAAGTAAAAGTGGCCGGAAACACAAGCCCAACTGTAAAGTACAACTGAAAGGGGAAAAACAGCAACTGAAAGGAAAAGCCGCAACGTCGAGCCGTCCTCTGGAAATCCCACCTGAAGGGTGGGTATAGAAAGCCTCCATTGCTCCTCGGGTCCATCCGACCGCTCCGAGTACGTCCCGCCCAGTGGTCCACCTCCAGGTACCGTCCTGCTCCGCATGCCTCCACCACGATCAGCGATGTCTGTCGTCTGCAACCAACACAACGTAGTGCGGGCATAGCCCGTGTTGGGGTGAGTATAAGCTACTCAGTAGGGACCCTGAGACCCCCGAAAGGTCTCCCAGAATCCACAAAGGATAAACCACAAAGGAAAGATACAATCACGAAGTAACATCCGACACGACTTAGGTATATGATCATACATATACCTAAGTCATCAATTCTCGATCGACTCCAACATCCGAGCTCAAGTACAACCCAGTCCACACAGGAAAGCAAAATGTAAACCCACACAGGATAGCACAACACAATCCACAAAGGAAAGCAAACGTAAATCCACACAGGATAGCACAACACAATCCACAAAGGAAAGCAAACGTAAATCCCCACAGGATAGCACAACACAATCCACGAAGGAAAGTAGAACAAGATTCAGCTCACACAGGAATACTTCGTCGAAAAGGTGAAAGGGATGATCAGATATAGATACTGAATCATCTAAGCTAGGACCCACTGAGGATACAAGACCAGCTGTCTTCATTGATTCATCTATGCTGGGACCCACATAGGATACAAGACCAGCACGACTGGGACCCACATAGGATACAAGACCAGCACTCTTCATTGATTCATCTATGCTGGGACCCACATAGGATACAAGACCAGCACTGAATCATCTAAGCTGGGACCCACAAAGGATACAAGACCAGCACGGCTGGGACCCACATAGGATACAAGACCAGCACTCTTCATTGATTCATCTATGCTGGGACCCACATAGGATACAAGACCAGCACTGAATCATCTAAGATGGGACCCACATAGGATACAAGACAAGCACGGCTGGGACCCACATAGGATACAAGACCTGCACTCTTCATTGATTCATCTATACTGGGACCCACATAGGATACAAGACCAGCACTGAATCATCTAAGCTGAGACCCACATAGGATACAAGACCAGCACGGCTGGGACCCACATAGGATACAAGACCATCACAGCTGGGACCCACATAGGATACAAGACCAGCACAGCTGGGACCCACATAGGATACAAGACCAACACTCTTTATCGTCGCAGTCCACTGAGGATCTCTGCACAATTGTCGTCGTCGAAGTCGCAGCCAACACTAGGGTTCCGGCACACAACAAGCTCGTTCGGGAGGGTCCGCTCCACGAGCCGAGAGGCTTATACATCAACTGACACAAGGTCCAGAGTTTATGTATCCAAAAGTTCCGTATCGTCAAAAGGAACTCAATGTCGCAGACGGCGCGTCAATCAGACGCCTGGTCTGAGAGTTATTGGCTTTTCCGTCCCAGGGGCCCAGTTGGTTTCTAAGGCAAAACCAACCCGACCATACTCCACCTGTGTCCAAACCTCGGGCGGAGCATGCCAAAAGATCCGTCTCACTTAGAGGAACTCAACGAAGTCGACGGAACGTCAATCGGACTTCCGAAGCTCAAGATATGAGCGTTTCCGCTCTGAGGGCCCGGTTGGTTTTGTGTACGAACCAACCCGGCCGAACCCAAAGTATTCTGAAACCTTGAGTGCGATATACCGAAATGACCATCTCGATCCAAGGATTGCATCGCCACTGACGGCGCGTCGTTCGGAGGCCCGTAGTGCAAGTTACGGGCAAAAGACCGAAACGGTCCAAAGACGGGGGGTCTGGGCCCGGACCGACCCGGTTTGGCGTGACCCGGCCCGGCCTGGGCACTCCCCGACCAGGTGGGTCGGCCCGGCTCGGCTCGGCCGAGCCGGCCGAGCGGAGGAACCCGCGGGGTGGGCGCTACCCCCGCGGTGCCAAAGTGCCGCGACCCCGCGTGGGGCCGCTCTGAGTCACCCGGACGCGGCCGGGCCGCCGCGTCCCAGAACCGCGGTTCCGCGCGGCCGCGGAACCGCCTCGCCGCTGCAGCTTCAGCCGCGGCGAGGTTTTTCCCGGAGGCGCGCTGGGAGCCACCGCCGCCTGGCGGCCGGTCGCTGCCGGCCGCCACCTCCGGCCGCCGGCACCGCCGTGCCGGCGTGGCGCGCCGGCGGAAGCTTCCGCGGGCCACCGGAGTTGCTCCGGTGGTCCGTTTTCATTTCCTTCTGCGCCGAGGTTCATCCCGGGTCCCGACCTTCACTGCAAGTCCCTCAAATCGCCCTTGCGGCCCCGTTTGTCATTGCCCTTCAATCCGCACGTCAAAAATGAACGCGCCGTCTTTGTGGTTTTTACGGCGGGGCGCGACGGCGCCGCGATCCTTCGCCACGATTTTCCAACTCCCACACGGTCTTTCTTGGTCTACATTCTCCGTTTCGCACACCAAGAACGAAAGGGGCGGTGGGTTCGGACTTGTTCGTTGGTCCGCACCCACCGCGTTAGCGGTTTGAAACAAAACCATAATTTCCAGCAATTGATAAACCCTGGCCCACAAAAATAAACCGCGGACCAACTTGTTAATTTAGTTGGTCCATGTTCATGCCTTGGAGGAAAACAACATGGAGTATTAACATTTCAAAACAACCCCTACCTCATCAAGTTGTCGTACGCGCGTTCTTCGTGGAATTGATTGTCGTGGAAAGAGAGGGTCGTCATGTCGCGGAAGGGCGTTGCGTCGTCGCGGTACTCGGCGTCGCGTCGATGAACTCCGAGGATCAAAACAAACAGATTTAATTATATTGATTAAATCCATGTGTTGTTAAAATCCACAAAGAATATTAGAAAGAAACCCGAAATCTCCTACCTCAAGCAGTTGATGATCGGAGATTTGTTGTGGGGAAGAACGTCTCGGAAGAAGCATCGTCAATCTCCAAGGGTGTCGGCGTTCTTCGCGTTATTCGCGTTCTTCGCATTCTTCGTGGAGGGAAAAGAAGGCACAAAATTCTGCCAAAACCTCTCAACGAACAATCCTCAAGATGTCGTGCGTTGGTCTTATTTTATTATTACGCCAACGGATTTCAAACAGGTTAAGAAATGATTAAATTAATTCATATAATTAATTCAACGAAGAAAACCACCCAATTAATTGGTGCGTTAAGAATTTAAGAAAACGCGTCAGTTGACTTTCATAATGACGGGTTTTCGCGGGTGCGTTACTTAGCGGAAAAGAAATGGTGGGGCTCGTGCGGGCCCCACCTCACAAATATCCCACCAAGAGGGTAGGATATTTTTGGATAGCACCCTATCCGCATCTACTCAGCTTAAACAGCTTGAAGTGGTCTTTAAGTGGCTTTAAGTGAAATAAAAATAAAATTGTCGCATAACTTTATTTTATTTCATAACTTAAAACCCAAAAATTAAAAACCACAACCGAGCAAATGCAACTCCAGAAGAGGCGTTTCTAAGCAAATACCGGCGCTGTGATTCCATCGGTGCCCTCAGAATTCGATTCCGGGAAATGGTTCAAAAGTTAGAAAAATCCGCTCGTCCGTTCACTGAACGTACCCGAGCCAAACTTCGGAAAGTGATTCCGGGCACACCGGGCCTCGGAATCAGGTGCCGTCAGAAGCTGCGTTCTTGCAAAATTCCAAAGAAAATTAAGAAAAAAAAATTTCCTTGAAATTTACGGGTCTTTACATCATTGAGGTCGTCTATCACAAACAAGTGAACAATAAATAGAAAATAGAGGGACTCAAAGCCATAAATCTATGATTATTTAAATTATTATCGGTTCAACAAAACATAAGGTATTAGGATAAAAAATTTGTTTTTTAGACACTTTTTTTGGAGAGGAAAGATTAATTTAATGTCAAGATAAGAACTCCAGAAAAAATACTTTATTTCATTACCTGTCATAGTCATAGTCTGAACATTTGGTTATGCTTTGATCTATTTTCACTTCATCCCTTACACTAGGAAATGAATGTTCAAAAATGATTATTTACACCTAAATCACATTTGATAAAGCATAAGTCTCACAATTATTTCCTCAATCCTTTAAATGTTTACTAAAAACCAAAAGGTTAGGTCAAATTATCCAATAAATTATACATTAACCTCAAACAAAATATCAATTGCTCAAATTACTCCATTCTAACCTTTAGACTTATCCAAAATACTTATGTCAAAACTCACAGTCCAAAAATTTATAAGGAAGGTCAACATAACATAATTAAGATCTCTTTTTCACATAACAACATGTGAATACCTTTATCATGTATTCTATTAAAACATGGTAACAATGTGAATTACCATAAAACCTTTTTTGAATATGTATGTACTTTCTTATTAATTCTGTAAAACATAGAATAATAGATATACTCCTTAAATCCAAAAAAGTTGTAAACTCCAACAATGATGGAATAAACAAACCATTAATTAGTTCCAAGGTATTCAATAATATCCAATATACTTTATCCATCTCAATTATCACTTATTTCAAAATCATTACCTCAACATCAGGACTATTTTAAGGTTCATCTTTCCCTTAACCATATATTATCCAAAACATTTAACTTGATATTGAGTCACTTTTCTTAGTACCACATAATCTCAAAATCCTTAATGAAATAATACTATACTACAATAATTATTTACTTCCATAATTCATATAGACGTTACATCATTGATACAATACTCAAATGACATAATTCTTTAATCCCATCATAATCACATTAATCATTCTTCTTTATCCGTGGTTGGAGCATAATGCTGATCATGACCCAATAGTGGATTTTGGAGTATATTCCTTTGATTTTTGAGACATTGATTCCCATAGTATCCCATCTCTTTGTAGTTAAAACATTGTACATTGGAAATTGTTTCTTACCCTTGAAATCATGAACTTGGTGCCATATTTTTTACACTTATAACAAACTCTCATTACCTCCAAGCATCTACCAGGGTGATTCTTTCCAGAGTTACCACATGTGGGAAAATACTTCTTCCCCTTTTTCCCTTTATCCATGTTTTTCATAGATGTCCTTTTATTCTTATGCTTCCCTCTAAAGTCATAATACCTAGGATATTCTTTATCTATTCTAATATCACATGATATTATGTACTCATATGATGAGAATTATTGGGAGATTATTTACCTTTAAAATATTGGCTTATGACCATGAAAGAAATGACCCTTCTTACTCTTTGTATCATGTGCATTAGTTGGGTTCTCATTCCTTCTGCTAGGTGCCTTTTCTATAAAGTGTAATATTCTAAATTAAATAATGAATAATCCCAAAACTAGTGAAACACTTAACATAAATTGACAAATATATGCATATCTAATCTCATAATCATAAAAATGGTTTCTTTGTGGACATATTTAATAATAAATTATTTATAATGGTTTTTAAATAAAATATGAATTATCAAAAGAATATCCCTCAGGATTTTCAAACCAGGTGTGTAGTAAAGCCTGTTGTCTTGTACTAGGATACCCCGGGTCAAGCCCCAAACTCCTTGTTAATGTTTTCACTCCTTAGTACATCTGTACCTGAACCATGTCCTCTTGTAGTATCCAAACAGGGATGTATTTCTTGGAAAAACCACATAATATCTACATTACCAGAATTCTAGGAAGTTCTTCTATACAAATCCTCAAAGTCTATCTTAAGATAATGTACTCTAATTAGAATTTTTCTAAATCTAGTTCCCAAGGTTATTGCTAAACTTCCTATGATGCCAAATGTAGCACCCCGAACCTAGAAGCTCAGAACCGGTGCATTATTTTAATACATTGGCATGATTACAAGGAATCAAGTCATAAAGGACTGATTAGTTTAACAGTCTTGGAAAATACATTACATACAAGAACTTAACATTGCTATTTCTAACATAAAATACAGCATTGATAATCCTTTGAGGATTCCATTGTTCCCCTATATTAACCCCTCATATCAATCATAATTCACTTCTTGGCTTCCTGGGAAAATAAAACAATAGAAAGGGGTGAGCTCAGATACTCAGTAAGGGTAAATAATTCAACAAAAGCTATAAACTTTTAAGGGAAGATGTATAATAAAAACAATTTTTTTTAAACAAAACAGATGGACATAATATGGTATAAATAAGTAAAAAATTAGCATATAAACATGCACATGGATATTCTACTAGTTGAATAAACACATATAATAACTAATTTCATAATGAGGGAATGCATAATGTTAGAAATAATAACTACTACGAGAAGGCCTTGTGCCAAGACCATTCACAAATATTATTTCAAGGCCTTGTGCCAAGACACTAGTTTTCTTCCTGAGACCTACCAATGAATCGAGGGTCAATAGTGGCCCCCCATCTGTAACATCCCAAGAAAATAAAGAATATGAATTTTTCACATTTATTAATATTTTTTAATTAAATGTTAATTTTATTTTAAAGGGGATTCTCTATTCAATGGCGTACCTGATACATAACAATGAGTTTCTCTGAAGTCTTATGTTGCACAAAATGCTGAGTTATATTGATAATAATATAATATAATATTATTATTTTAAATGGTAGTTAACAGCTAGCAGTTTTATAAGAGGGAATGAAAAAAACTAAACATATTATGATTATACATTTTTTTAAATGTTATTACATTTATCCAATAAAATTTAGTGGCTTAAAATGTGAATGAATCCAATTTTAAGCATAAATACTCTAATATTCTTTAAAATATCGATTTACTACCTTTTGATGGAGAACCCATTTTAAATCTAGTTTTTTCACTTTTATATGTTTTATTTGACAAAATAAAATTCTTATTTAGACTCAAGACATCAAAATTTACTTTGGATGAATTTTTGGTATTTTTCTGATAAAGTTCATTTTTAATGAATAGTGAAAAATATTGTATTTTAATTCAAAATTTCCTTTTAATATAATTTATTTATATGTTTAGATTATCTTTTTTAATTGGTTTTAAAGTGTAATTAAATTATATTTATACCATTTAATCCAATTTTGTTCATTAGAAGTAATTTCACTTTGAAATTGGACACTAACAACTGTCAATCTTTTGATAGTTCTTATTTCTTTAAAACACAATTTTTGTTTTGACAATGGGAATTAATTTTAAATTAATTAATGAAAATTATATGTTTGGAATTTGGTAAAATATAAATAATTTTTTAATTCAGAATATCAAATATAGCTTACTCTTATTTTTTGGTATTTTCTTGAAAAACATCAATTTTTGATGAATACTGAAAACACTGAGTAGTAGTTAAAAAAACCGACTTACTCATTTAAGTAAAAATTTACTGCTTCAATGAATTTAATTTCTAAAATACAACATACATGGTTGTTATTAGTAAGTAAAATTTGGTTCAGTAAGATGAAAATAATTTTTTGTGAATAGTAACTTTTGACTCTTATTTACCGTGGTTAAAGGTAAATAGGGTAATTCAAGGTAAAAATAATATAATAATAATATAAAATTACCTTAACACTTGGAATAACCTTGTTTGATGAGTCATGGATGACCAATACAATCCTTGGGTGAGATTTTTTACCTTTGAAAGCCATTTGGGTAAGATAATGACATTAATAATGTTTTGTTTAAAGTAAAAATAAAAATATTATAAAAAGGTATTGTTTTTCTAAAACAATTTTAATGTGGGTTTATATAATTGTTATATTTGAATATAAATATTAATTATAAATCTAAAAATATTTTCTACATCATGGTGTTTTATTTATAATATTTAGACAAAAAATAAATAAAATTATGTATGACACAATAATGATGCGGTGTTTACCTCATTAATAAATGATTTAAATAAACAAGATTATAAAGATTAAGAAAATATCCAAAACCTATAAAATTCTTATTGGATGATTTTATTTCTAACAATAGTCATCTTATATTCTACTTTAATAAGTTTTTGAACTTTATAAACCTAAAATAATTATATAATAAAATAACATTTTCAAGATTTCCTAAAGAGCCCCTCCTTCCCCTTATAAAAGCCCTCAAATATCAGGCCCCTTGGCTTGTACAAAATCTACCCAAATAATCTCTCAAGATCACTCTATTTCACCGAGAATCCTTACCTTAGGTAGAATGCACTTCAATAAATCCTTTTGGTTCAAACCAAAGGGAGTTACCCGATTTAGAGGTAACATCTTCTATGAAGTTCATTTTATTTATTTTACTTATCCAACCCCCTAAACTCTTTTTATTACTTTATTTTATAAAAAAACATTATCCTAAATATACTATGTTTTTGGTATGAGAAGTATTAGAACTACACTTACACACACCTCCGTCTAATGGGTAAAGAACATACTGTTTCTGTGGACGGTGAACTACTGCCTCGCGAAATGATGATTGTTTAAATATCTCCAACCACCTCTCATGGTGGCCATTATGATTGAAATTTAATTATATATGATATATATTATATTATATTTTATCAATTTTTTTTAATTCTCATTTAGAACATACGTTTATGCTTTTCATGTTGTATAAATACAATAATTTCATTTGAGGAAGTGCGGACTACCACCCCCTCAAAGTGATATGACTCGTTAATGCCATATGTGGATGGAATTAATGAATTTATATATTATATTATACTGGAATTATAATATACCTATGTATCATTATGTTTTTATTCCATTACATATGAAATAGAAATAAAATTAGCATTCAGGCGTACGTACGATTTACCGTCTCTAGGAATAATGCATTTCATTTCTTACTCCAAATGTTATGTACTATTATAAATATATATATATATATATATATATATATTGGATATATATGATATATATGATATCTAAATCATGAATATAATTATTTAAATAATGTAATTTTTACCACATGAAAAACTTTTAATTATAAGAAGTCCATTTTTGACTCAAGTACCAAATATCTACAAAACGACCATTATTAAATTAAATGATTGAATAGTGTTTATAACATGGTAATAAGTGATATAAATGGAATAATAACCTTTAAAAATTATATTAAGAAAGTATAAATTAACTTTAGTTTATTATTAATTAGATTAAAGAATGACCGGGTCAAGTCAGACACGAGGTAAGGGGGTTTCATCTCACTTTTTATTCCCGTGAGATTCATGCTATATTTTCCACTATTTCCTTTTGTGTGGTATATGTACTTCCCATGATTGTATTATTTGTTTAATATAATTTAATTTATGGTTATTTTCTTCTTCATTTTATGATCCTTCTTTCATGTGGATTATGTTTTGTAAGTTTCCAAATCAGTAAGGGAATTTTTTTAACCAAATTTCCATTCCTTGGGTTAATATTATATTTTTTAATTTTTCCATGCTATGATTATGTGTAGAATCACTATTTATTTATTTATGTTGTAATTTTCACTCCCCTTTGTGTGGATATAATTTTTATACACATAATCACTCCATTGATAAATTATCATGTCATTGATATGAACTTGATAAGGGTAATCTTAACTCAATTTCCATTCATTGAGTTAAACATCCAATTCATTGGTTTTATTTTAGAAAGAACATGTGTGAATGTCCTCTGATTTATTTAGACTGAATATCCAATCATATTGAGTATATTTATATTTTTTACACATTATTATGTAATTGACTTGTCCTTAATCTAAGGATTTAATTTTTATAAGGGATTTCATCTCAATTTACATTCCATTGAGACGTCACTGTTGTTATGCACCAATTCGCTTTTATATGGTGTTAATACTGCCATTTGGAATATTATATCATGAATAACTTTATTTTCATTATATAAGAAAGTTTTGATTAATGTTATTCTTAAATTATTTTTATTCAAGTGTCTCTCATTTGGTTAAGAACTTTTTAAGTAAAATATCATTTTAAATGTTTTAAAGATTTATTCTTCTAAATATTTTTCATTAATGTCTTTGTTTTAAAAATGGGTTTAAGAATTTATATATATGGACATGAATTATTTGAAATTAAAATTTCTTTCAAATGCTACAAATTGGTATGGGACACTTTGATTCAAAAATCTCTTTGTTAAATGTTTTAAATGGTTTTGAAAATTATTTGATAAAGAATTGATTATGTCAATATTCTGAAATGATATATTGTTATTGAAATGTGGAAATGTTATCTTTACTTTATGATTGTTTTATGTGTTATGAATTTGTTATGGTTATTGGGAACTATTTACATATATGGGTGGTTCCCTGATAAACCTAGGTCGGGTGAGCCCGAGATAGCTCTCCAATGCAATGGGTAACATAATGGAGGTAAATGATAATTTTTCTCCTAAGAGATTTAGGGAGTATAATGTGATGGGTATTCCAAACACAACTTCTTACCTAGCTATGAAAGATACAATTTAAGTTTGTTATAAATTCCATAAGTTACATTTATGATTTATGATTTCTATTTATTATTCATAAATCTTTTGATTTAATGAGGTATGTTATGATTGAAAAGTATGGTTTCATTGATTTATATTTATTGATGGGTTAATTTTTCATTTCCTTATTTTATAACCCTTACTAAGATTTTTCTTCTCATCCCAAGTTTCTAAATGTTTTTCATAGGACTTAAAAATGAATATGGTCAAGGATTGGATCTAGAAAAAGTAATGCTGTCTAAAACATGGAACTAGAAAAGTTTTTTAAGAGTTTTTATTTTATGAAAAAATGGAAACTGGGAAGAAGTGTCTATTTTGTAATTTTTGAGATGTAATAGTTATGGTCTAATTCTCTAAAGATCTAAACCTGAAAAGATCCTCAATGTGAATTATTCACTTAATTCAAGATTATGTAATGTTTAAGGTCTGGTCCTTATAGTTGGTATCAAATTTTTTTAGATAACTTTAGAGGATGGGGTGTTAGTTAAGCATAAGTGACATAACTATAATGGTTATCATATTAGGAGTCATAGTTATTTTAGAGGTGATAAATGGTTATTACATTTTGGGGTGCAAAATGAAAGGTATTAGATAACCTTTGAGGATAAAATATGTTATGGTTATTTTTTAGGAATTTGTGTCTTTTTTTGGAATGATATGAAATTATATAAATTTTGAAAAAGGGCAACACACAAACTATATGACAACCCACAACCAAAGTGCGATTGGGATTTATTGCCTACCACCAGACTACATGAAGTCCCTGGTTAGTATGAATAATTATTTTTAGTTAAATGATTTTATAGATCAAGAATAAGTTGATTTGGGATCTTAAGTTTTATCAAATGGACATACTTAGTATAGAAAATTGATTTGGTGATTAAGTGATAAAGGCTATTTTGGAAGACATTCCCTCTTTGGGAACACTATATGCTTAAGTAAAATAGAATACTCTGGGATTTAATTTATGGATTAATGGTTGAAATATTTTTTTGGAAGAATCTATGTTTTTATTGTGGACATAAGGTGATTTGGGTTATTTATGGGAATGATTAAACTATCATAGAGAATATGTGATTAGGTTAATTACACATCAGTATGAGACTTTAAGAGTATTCGATGTTTTTAGAGATAAATATTAAGATTTATTGTGGAAGACTATGTGATTAAATCCTTCTGAGTTTTGGGTTTCAATATTAGTTTGTATTATTTTGAATAATTTTAAGGACAATTTTATATTGAATTGTCTTTCTTGAACTTTAGGTACTTTTTCTTGAATTTTGGAGATTAGGGGTAGTATTTATTTTTATAAAGGATTATCCTTTTGGTGATTATATGATCTCATACTTACCATTTTTGGTTTTGAATAATGTAAAAAGAAAAGGGAAATATATAGTTCATCTTTCGTGGATTATGTGATTCTATAGAAGTTGATTGTATCACTTTTTATGTGATCAAGTCATCTTGAATACTCATCGTTTGGAGAAAAGATGAGTTTCTGGTAGAAATTTTGTAAATGATGAAAGTCTACATGTCAAGTAAGTAAGTTTCATTATGTTCTTATTCAATCTCATAAATAAATTCTCAAAATTTATAAAAAAGAACTTAAAACAAAAACATTGTCCATTTACTTTTTATACTGGGAAACCAATGACTGTTTAACCCATAAAAAATTTGTGGTTTTCTTGTTGTTAAATTTGTCCTAATCATGTTTTCTATCACTCTGCATCAGAACTTGACACTTAGTTTCTCCTCCATATCCATTTTTTCATGGAATACAAGTATGTGTTATCTGAGGTGACCTTTTTTACTTATCTTTCTTTCTTTTAAAGTGATAGTTTTATTTACGCTTTTTCTGATGTGGGACTTTAAATGAAGTTTCCAAACCCAATTTTAAAATTGAGAGGATGGAATTTCTAAAAGGGGAGAAGGATGTAACATCCCATGAAAATAAAGAATATGAATTTTTCATATTTATTAATATTTTTGAATTAAATATTAATTTTATTTTAAAGGGAATGCTATATTCAATGGCGTACCTGAAACGCAACAATGGGTATCTCTGAATTCTTATGTTGCACACAATGCTGAGTCATATTGGAAAAAATAATAATATAATATTATTATTTTAAATGGTAGTTAACATCTAGCCGTTTTATTGGAGGGAATGAATAGAACTAACCATATTATGATTATACATGTTTTTTAAATTTTTTAACATTTATCCAATAAAATTTAGAGGCATAAAATGTGAATGAATCTAATTCTAAGCATAAATACTCTAATATTCTTTAAAATGTCAATTTACCACCTTTTTATGGAATTTTTTTTTTAAATATAGTTTTTTTCACTTTTATATGTTATATTTGACAAAATAAATTCTTCTTCAGAATCGGGACATCAAAATATACTTTGGATGAAATTTCGGTATTTTTCTGATAAAGTTCATTTTTTAACGAATAGTGAGAAATACTGTATTTTAATTGAAAACTGCCTTTCAATGTAATATATTTATATGGTTATATCATATTTTTAATTGGGTTTAAAGTGTAATTAGATTATATTTTTACCATTTAATCCATTGTTGGTCATTGGAAGTAATTTCACTTTGAAATTGGTCATAAACAAGTGTCAAATCTTTTGATAGTTATTATTTCTTAAAAACACGCTTTTTGTTTTGACAATGATAATTAATTTTAAATTAATTAATGAAAATTATATGTTTTGAATTTGGTAAAATAGACATAATTTTGGAATTCTTAATATCAAATATATCTTTGTCTGAATTTTTGGTATTTTTCTGAAAAACTTCAATTTTTGAAGAATAATGAAAACACTGAGTAGTAGTTAAAAAAACCAAGTTCTTCATTTAAGTGAAATTTTACCGCTTATATGAATTGAATTTCGATAATCTAACATATATTCTTGTAATTATTATGTAAAATTCGGTTCAACAAGATGAAAGTATTTTTTGGTGAATAGTAACTTTTGACTTTTATTTACCGTGGTTAAAGGTATATAGGGTAATTCAAGGTAAAAATAATATTATAATAATATAAAATTACCTTAACACTTGACCTAACCTTATTTTATGAGTAATGTATGACCAATACAATCCTTGGGTGAGATTTTTGGCCTTTTAAATCCATTTTGGTAAGATAATTATATTTATAACTTTTCATTTAAAGTAAAAATAAAAATATCATAAACAAGTATTATTTTGATAAAACAATTTTAATGTGGGGTTATATAATTGATATATTTGACTATAAATATTAATTATAAATATCAAAATATTTCCTAAATCATGGTATTTTATTTATAATTTTTAGACGTCAAATTAATAAAATTATGTATGAGACAATAATGATGCAGTGTTTACCTCATTAATGAATGATTCAAATAAATAAGATTATAAAGATTAAAAAAATATCCAAAACCTGTTTAATTATTATTGGATGATTTTATTTCGAACAATAGTCATCTTATATTCTACTTTAATAAGTTTTGGACCTTTAGAAATTGAAAATAATTATATAATAAAATAATATTTTCAAACTTTCCAAAAGATCCCCTCCCCCCCTTATAAAAAGGACTCACCTCTAACCCAATACTCACATATCTAAAGCCACTTGTATCATAAAAAATCTACCCAAATATGCTCTAAATATCCCTCTATTCCACATAGAATCCTTACCTTAGGCATAAGGCACTTCAAGAAATCATTTTGGTTCAAACTAAAGGGAGTTACCCGATTTAAAGGTAATGTCTTCTCTTAAGTTATTTTTGTTTATTTTACTTCTCCAACCTCTTGAACTCCTTTTATTCATTTCTTTTCTAACAAAAAAATTATCATCAATACACTAGGATTTTTATATAATAAGTATTTTAACTACACTTACACACACCTCCTCCTAATGGGTAAAGAACATACTATTTCTGTGGATGGCGAACTACTACCTCACAAAATAATGATTGTTCAAATATCTCCAACCGGCTCTCATGGTGGCCATTATGATGGAAATTTAATTATATATGATATATATTTTATTTTATTTTATCAATATTCTTCTTTAATTCTCATTTATAACATACGTTTATTCTTTTCATGTTGTATAAATATGATAATTGTATTTGAGGAAATGCAGACTATCGCCCCCTCAAAGTGATATGACCCGTTAATTCCATACATAGAACATATAAAAGATATAATTAATGAAATTATATATTATATTATAATGGAATTATAACATACCTATTTATAATTAAATTTTCATTCCATTAAATATGAAATAGAAATGAAAGTAGTGTTCACGTGTACGTACGACTTACCGTCTCCATCAACGGTGCATTTCATTTCTTACCTCGATATGTTATGTACCATTATAAATAAATATATATACTGGATATATATGATATATATTATATATAAATCATGAATATAATTATTGAGATAATGTACTTTTTACCACATGAACAACTTCTAATTATAAGAAGTTCATTTTTGACTCAAGTACCAAATATCTACAAAATGAACATTATTAACTTAAATAATTTCATAATGTTTATAACATGGTAACAAGTGATAAAAAAGGAATAATAAACTTGAAAAATGTTTTTAATCAAGTATAAATTAACTTTAGTTTATTATTCATGATATTAAAGAACAAATGGGTCAAGTCGGAAATGAGGTAAGGGTTTTTCATCTCACTTTTTATTCCCATGAGATTCATGCTATATTTTCCACTGTTTACTTTTGTGTGGTGTATATACTACCAATGATTGTATTCTTTGTGTAATATACTTTAATTTATTTGCATTTTAATATTCATTTTATGATCCTTATTTCATGTGTTTTATGTTTCGTAAGTTACCAAATTGGTAAGGGAACTTTTCAACCCGATTTCCATTCCTTGGGCTAATCTTTTAATTATTAATTATGTCACGCTATGATTATGTGTGGAATCAATATTTCTTTATTTATGTTGTAATTTACACTCCCTTTTGTGTGGATATACTTTTGATACACATAATCACTCCATTGATAAATTCTCATGTCATTGATATGAACCTGATAAGGGTAATCTTAACTGAATTTTCATTCATTGAGTTAAACATCCAATTCATTGGTTTTGTTTTAAAAATAACATGTGTAAATGTACTCTGATTTATTTACACTTAATATACAATAATATTGAGTGTATTTATATTTGTCACACATTATTATGTAATTGATTTATCCTTAATCTAAGGATACAATTTTTACAAGGGATTTCGTCTCAATTTGCATTCCATTGAGACTTCATTGTTTCTATGCACCAATTCACTTTTATATGGTATTAATACTGTCATTTGGAATAATATATCTTGAATCCATTTATTTTCATGATATTATAATGTTTTTATTAATGTTATTCCTCAATTATTTGTTTTCAATCATCTCTCATTTGGTTAGGAACTCTTTAACTAAAATATCGTTTTAAATGTTTTAAATATTTATTCTTCTAAATATTTCTCATTAATGTCCATGTTTTAAAAATGGTTTTAAGGATTTATATATATAGACATTAATTATATGAAATTAAAATTCCATTTTGAATTATTCAAAGTGGTATGTGACACTTTGATTCAAAAATCTATTTATTAAATGTTTTAAATGGTTTGATAAAGCATTGATTATGTCAATATATTGAAATGATATATTGTGATTTCAATGTGGAAATGTTATCTTTACTTTATGATTGTTTTATGTGTTATGAATATGTTATGGTTATTTGGAATTGTTTATGTATATGGGTGGTTTTGTGATAAACCTAGGGCAGGTGAGCCCGAGATAGCTCTACAATGCATTGGCTAACATGATGGAGGTAAACGTTAATGTTTCTTCTAATATATTTAGGGAATATACTGTGATGGGTATTCCAAATGTAACTTCCTACGTAGCTGTGAAATATACAATGTAAGTATGTTATGAATGCCATAAGTTGCATTTATGATTTATGATTTCTGTGTGTTATTCATAAATATTATTATTTCATGAGGTATGTTATGATTGAAAAGTATGGTTTCATTGATTTGTATTTATTGATGATTAATGTTTCATTTATTTATTTTATAACCCTTACTGAGATTTTTATGATCATCCCATGTTTTGAAATGTTTTTCATAAGACTTAAAGATGAATAGGGTCAAGGATGGGATCAAGAAAAAGTAATGCTATTAAAAACATGGAACTAGACAAGGTTCTTTTTTTAAGAGTTTTTATTTTATGAAAAAATGGAAACTAAGGAGAAGTGTATACTTTGTATTTTTGGAGATGTAATAGTTTTGGACTAATTATCTAAATATCTAAACCTGAAAATATCCTCAATGTGAATTATTCACTTAATTCAAGATTATGTAATGTTTAAGGCCGAGCCCTTATACTATCACTTACTAAGTCCAATGCATTCCTCATATTAAAAGGGCGAAACATAAGATAAAAATTCATATTAGAACTAGTATACGAAATTCCAAAACATTAACTACAAACCATTAATGGTATAAAAATATCACATCCATAGTCAAACATATCATAAATCATTCAATACAATATATAAGATTACATTTATAATAAATAAAACTCAATCAAGAATAATATCCAAAAAGTATGTTGACATAGTTGAATATAATTAGTAATACTCTTTGAGAGAAATATCCATTTTTCATGAAATCATTTAAAAGTATCACAATTTATAAAGGAAGTAATTTAAAATATATTTTTGAATCAAATTTTCCCATACAAATTTTAAAGTTTTTAAAGGAATTAAAATTTTAAAACAATCATGTCCACATAAAAAATCCTTAAAATCATTTTGAAAACATGGACATTAATTAAATAGATTTAGAAAAATAAATCTTTTAAAAATTTGAAATGATGATGGAGTTAAATATTCCCTTACATTAAAACTTAATATATTCCTTTTTATTTTTTATAAAACATGTACATGGATGATAAATATGTCTTAGTAAATACTTACACATTAACAATATCGAATAATAATGAGATTGAGGAATTAACCCTTACCTTAGGACTGATACTCTTAGTACATGTCTGAAACTCCTGTATAATGTTTTTAACATATTATTAACTTATATAAGAATAATAATAATATTTATGATATCATATATGATTCTTTTATTACTTTATATTACCCATTTATTAACAATTCCAATTTAATGCAACATTTCAGGTAATATCGCTTTGTTTATTGTATGTGTTTTGACTTATTAATCTTGATCATTTTACTTAGATAATTATTTACTTAATTACACAATGTATAAAATTATTTATATATCATATATATTCATAATATAAATATATATAATAGATAGATATATAAAATAGAATACACCATTCATGGAGAGGGTAGGCCGTACGTATGCATGAACGTTGTTTCCGTTTTCATATCGTATTGAATGGAAGTAAATGAATGAAATATATGTAAATATATATATATATTTTTATAGTAACATTATCATGTCATATATTACATACTTATTAATAATATATATTTTTATAATCAACCTTGAATGGTGAATGTGGAAATGAATCTCATTGCATCATGGCGACGGTAAACCGTACGTATGCACACACGATGATATCATTTCCTTAATGATTAAAATATTGGAAATTGGATGGTATAATAATTATGGAGATGCATTATCATGTTATGTTCATTATTTATATACATAATACTCATCATTATATCCATCCAAATAACATAGTGTTGAATAAAAAATTACACCACAGCGTGGAGACGATATGCCGTACGTAGGCACACATGATGACTTTTTCATTCATAGGATGGATAGAATAAGAAATATAGTTGTAACATATTTATAATAATATCTAATAATTTATAAGGTAATTTATTTATTATTTTATTATGGAAAAATTAGAGAAAGGGGAAGTATAAGAAGAAAAGAACTTTGAAAGAGGTGATAAAATAATTACCTCTTCTTCAGGTGTTTCATTTTGATTTGAACAAAGTGGGTGCTTAGGTTGGATTTATACTCAAGGTAAGGCCTCTAGGTTGAATTGAGGGAAGTTTGGAGGAGATTTTGGTAGGTTTTGGCCGAAAAAATGGTTTTGGATGTGTGAATTAAAAAGAAAGGGTTGTTCCCTTTTACAAGAGAGGTGAGGGGCACTTTAGAAAAAGCTTGAAATATTAATTTATTAAAAAATTTATTTTGGTTTATAATCACTATAAATTGATTTATTTCTATGATAATATGATTATGGGTCTAAATAATCTCATACAATAGGTTTTATACATGTTTAAGTCATAAAAGTATCTGTATATTTTGGGATTAACCCTTAATTAAACAGTTTAACCCTTACCATGTCTTCTTGTATTTATATTATAGGGTTAATTTAGTTACTATAAACTGACAAGGGAACATCAAGTGGATAATTAATGAAATTTTTATAATTATATAAGTCATTTGACCTAATATTATATTTTTAGTATTTTTATATCATTTAATAAAATAGTATTTGTTTTAAAAACTCATTTATATCAATTTTGACACTATTTAGTAATTGATTTTTGTTAAAGTCATAACTACTTGATTACTTCCAAAAAAAGGTTTTAAATCACTCCTAATATGTCAATATCATCCATAAAATTAGTGGACAACATTAAAATTTTGATATTACATTTTTTTAATATTTATAATATCATTTATTTTAATATTTCATTAATAAGGTAATTACTGTATCATCATTGTGTCATAAGTAAATTTTATTATTTAATGTCTAAAAATTATATATAAAGTACCATTATTTATGAAATATTTTTATATTTATAATGAATATTTATAGTCTACTTTATCTTATGTATAACCCTATTTTAAAAATGGTTTAGTTATTAAAATATGAATTTAACACTTTTAACTCTTCTTTAAATAAAATATAATAAATGTCCTAATCAAACCCAAGTGGATCAAAGTAGGATCATATTTTTTTCCTAAGGTTTATTTTGGTCAAAAAAAATATCCAATAGAATTAAGACATGTGTTGGGGTAATTTTATAATATTATAATATTATTTTTACCTTTAATTACCCTATTTACTTTTATCCGTGATAAATAAAATTCAAAATTTATTATTCAACAAAATTATTTTTATCCTATTGAACCAAATTTTACTTACTTATTACAACCATGTATGTTGTATTTACAAAATTCAATTCACAGAAGAGGTAAAATTACATTTTATGCAAATTTTCAAATGTACCTAGAAGGTGGGTAACAGACGTTTATAAGTTTAATAAAATTTTATATATCTAATATTTTTATAAAATGACTCAAATGACTTAAATTAGACAAACATATGTATTATTTATATATTTTAACTTTAAGATAAATTTTAATTAAAAATAATTATTTAAATGAAAAAGTTGGTTTTTATGTACTATGCAGTATTTTTCACTATTCATCAAAAATTGAATGTTTTCAGAAAAATACCAAAAATTCACCCTAAGCTAATTTTGATTTTCAAAATTCAATAATGAAGTCTATTTTACCAAATTAAATTTTTAGGAGTGTTTAGAATTAATTCTATTATTGTTCTCAAAAGGACATAAAAAGTAGTTCTTTTAAGAAAATAGTTTTTCCAAATATATAACTATTTTAAAAAAACTTATAAATTTTCATTATAAATATGTTTTATTCATGTGAAAAAATTATAAATAACACTTAAAATTTATTTTTTACTATTCATATTATAATATTTAATTGACAAATAAATATGTCGTCTAAATAATTATAATACTAATGTGTTGTCTCTCAGAACCTCAATCCTCCATATAACGCAAGGAAAGTCAGTGTTGCATGAAATATAAGCAATTAAATTACATTAAAGTGATAATGTGCACATGAGCCTCAGCCCAGTTAGTGAGGACTCCTTAAGTGCATCCAAGAGACTTGGGATCAAATCCAGGTGGGGGGATAATTTCCGGGTTACTGTAGTAGTACTGTAGCGGGAACTGTAGCAGACACTATTTGGCACTGTAGAAGCCGGGAATATGCCCCTATTTGGGCCTTCGGGCCACCGATTTGGTCCCTGAGTCCTTTAAGTCCTTCAGGCCACCCAGGAATTCAGGTCAGTAAGGCCTTCGGGCCACCTCAAGGCCTTTGGGCCACCTTAAAGTGAAGATGTAAAACAGACAACCTACAAGGAACAAGCTTCAGAAAAAGGAGGAGTAAGGAGCTTTCACCATAGTAGAAGCTAAATGGATTACAAGAATGAGAGGGTATGACACCTGCCATCAGGACAAGACTGTTCATGCATGGGAAAGCCTAGCCGAACAACCATGCGAAGGTGGAGAGCTGATTTCACGATGAAGATGCTGGGGAGGAGCAGTTCTAAGTAGTTAGTCTGGGTTGTATGTAATGCTTGAAGCCTATGGGAAATGAATTCCTCTAAGGCCTACATGCCATGTAATGCTTACGCCTACGGGCCTTGTAAGGGTTCCACCTCACCCCTTGAAAGGTGGATTATCAAAAATAAATAAAAAATTAAGGTCTTCGGGCCATTGGAGGAGGATAATGTACTATGAAATATTTGGGTGTTACATTTTTAAACTTGAATCCATCAGAATCCTGCCTGCTTATTCTGCCCATATTAATTTCAAACTTTATCAAATGGATCTTAAATGTTCATTCCGAAATGGGTATATAGTTGGGGATGTTTTTTTTGAACAACCCCATGGTTTTACAAACCCTCACTTTTAAAATCATGTTTTAAAATTAACAAATACCTTATTTGGTTTAAAACAAGCTCCAAGAGCTTGGTATGATAGATTAAGTAGTTTTCTTATTTCAAAAGGTTTTACAAAAGGAATTTCTAATCCCACTCTTTTTATAAAATGAATTTTTAGATATGTTTTAGTAGTTCAAATTTATTTTAATGATATTTTTTTATAACTTCAAGAAATTATTTATGTATTGAGTTTTCAAAGATGATGCAAAATGAATTTGGAATGAGTTTGATGGGTGAACTCAAATTATTTCTTGGATTTTATATTTTTTAAGATAAATAAGGTATCATTTTAAATAAAAGTAAATATGCAAAATATATTTTGAAAATATTTGTATTTGATTGCATTAAAAGTTGTGACACTTCAATGAATACTATTTGTAAGCAAGATCTGGATGAAGATGCTAAACCTGTTTATCAAACCACTTAAAAAGGAATGATTGGATGTTTAATCTATTTGAATACTAGTAGGCTAGCTATAATGTTTAATGTGGGTATGTGTTCCCATTTTTAAGCTAATCCCAAATAATCTCACTTAAATTCTATTAAAAGAATCTTCAAATACCTCAGGAATAATTTCAATTTAGGTTTGTTTTACCCCAAAGAAAAATCATTTGATATAGTGAGTTATTCAGATGATGGTTTTTGTGGATACAAGTTAGATAGGAAGAGAACCTCTGAGACATGTCACTTTTTGTGAAAGTCTTTGGTTTCATGGTGTAGTAAGAAAAAAAATTATGTTGCATTATCTACTGCCGAAACTAAATAAATAGATACTGGTAGTTGTTGTGCACAAATTTTGTGGATGAAATAGACTCTTCTAGACTATGGATATCAATTTATACATGTACCTATAGAATGAGACAATACAAGTGCTATTAACATTTCTAAGAACCCAATTTCTCATTCTAGAACAAAACATATTGATGTAAGACATCACTTTTTGAGAGATCATTATCAAAAGGGTAATATCACTTTTGAATTTGTTGGAACTAAATATCAGTTTGATGACATATTCACTAAGACATTGAACTCTAAAATAATGAATTACATTAGAAATGAGTTAGGAATGCTCGATCAGTAAGACCTTGTGTTGCCTTTCTTTTGATCTTTTTCTGTAAAGTTTTCATGCTGACATCGTTTTCATACCAACACCATTGTCAAACTGACATCATTGTCAAACTGACACTATTGTCAAGACAACATCATTGTCATGCCCAGAACTATTATCATGTTGACACTGATGACTTGTCATGCTGACACCGTTAGTGTTATACAAATTCTGTTGTGCCGACACTGATGACTCATTATTTCTATATGTTTTATGTTTTTATAAAAACGATACTGTTTCTTTAATTCCAGTGAACCTAGTTTACAATTTCACGATTGTGTAATTTCAAAAGCTGTAAATGATATAAATTTGAATCTATCCACTTTACTTCTTTACCCTACTCTCTCTCTCAGCCACCACTCTCTTTCTTTACCCCCGACCTTTAACCTTTTGACCTATAAACTAAAATAATTGGAATGGCATGTGTGAAGTGAGCTCTTTAAGAGGGTGATTCTTGTGCTTCTACAAAACAAAAGGTGAATCAAGAAAACCTTCAGGTCCTATAAATCCTGGTCTAGTAAACCATGTTGTAACCTTAGAGAAAGAATTCCTGGTGGAATGGATCATGGAGAGAAAGTATTTGTTATTGAAGGTTTTATAAAATCAAGGATGGGTGGAATGGTTCGAAAAAAATATAGATTTTTCTACCCAAAGATGGTATATGAATGTTACATGAATATGGAACTTCAGTTGGAAGGAAGTGATGTTTCTTGGGTGAAGTAAATTATAAAAGGGAAGATAATCTCTTTCTCTTCAATACATTGGGCTGAATGTCTTAAGGTTCCTCATAAAGGAATGTTTGATGATTATCATGGTACTTATCCTCCTAAAAGTGAATTATTTTGTTATGAGACAACTCTTAAAGATCTAACTAGAAATGATGAACATAGGAGAACCATTGCCTCAAAATTTAATGGTGAGTGAATAATTTTATTTAAGTTTATTCAGCACTAGATTTGTCCTAGGAAATGAGACTTTTCTTCTCTCAAGTATCAGGATGTATACTTGGTGTATTTTCTGCAAAAAGGAGTTAAATGGAATCTTTGTAGATATCGGATGGTGCACATAAATTAAATGATAAAACCTAGTTATAAGTCAAATTCTATTTTCTAATCCAGAATGATTTCAGCAATGCTAAAGGATAAAGGCTATGTAAGTGAAGTTGATGATGTTGTAGTTAGTGAATGTAGTGGAATCTGTTTAAGTTCTGATATCTATAAGAGAATGGAAATTAACTATAAATCATGAAGGAAGGAATGGGTTGGTGATGAAGATATACAATATGAAAAGTTAAATCCTATAGATCATCCAGTTAGACCAAGGGATCTAGTGGATCGTGGCCTCGGTCCAAATTAACAAGTAATCTATTCTTCAGAAGAGGAGGTGGATCCTGCTACTCCTATTAGAGATGTGGAATCACCAGTTGATGATAGAAGTGACCCAGACACAACTAGAGCAACAAAAAGAGTTTCTATTTGACCTCCAAGTCCACCTATAGACTCACCATCTCATGAACCTATTCTCAAATCTACTGGAAGTAAGGAAATAGAAGTTGAAGGAAGCGTAGAATATGTTAGTGAATCTAGTGAAGAAGAAGATAAAGAAGAAGAAGATGGTAGTGGTGAAAGTGATACAAAATCAGGTAAAGAAGAATAATATGAGTAAGTTTATGATGACAACAATAATGAAAATAATTAATATGATAATAATGAATAAAGTAGTAAAAGTGGTAGTTAGGTGAATCCGGTCATCCTGATGAAAATCTAGATACTGTTAGTATGGAAGTTGTTGAAGCTAATGCTGGTGAATTTGTTGAGTGTTCTGTTCAAGATGAAAATGTTGCTTCATATGAACTAGTTTCTCATGCTATTTATAGTAGAAAAATAACTCTTCATAAAGAGAAGAAACCTAGATAGGAAGCATTGACTGAGGGGGGGGGGGGGGTAATATGCCAAGAAGGCTGACACTGAGGGTGAGCCTCAAGGAAATGTAGCTCAAGATGATGAAGATCATCAAATAGGAAGTGTAAGGATTGATACCCTTAATCCTATATATTCTGATATTTTGGATTAATGGGTGAGGAATCCTAGTTATGTGGAAATAGGATTGGATTATGAAGATTCTGATTATGATGTCTTTGCGCTTGCTACAAGGGAACCAATGGCTGAGACCTATTCTAGTTATTATGTTACTAAGGCCGATTTTGAAAACTTCAAGAAAGACATATGTGCCTCTATAAGACACTCAGTACAATCTCAGATGAGGTATGAGATTGATGAAGCCAGGTGAGAGAATATTGAGGTAACTAAAAATTTTAAAGCTATCCGATCTATGGTTGATAGTGTAAAGAAAGATGGAGCTTTTAGTTTTATTCCATACCCACCTAATGTATCTCAAGATAATGCTGCATTAGTTTCCAAGTTGGTGATAAAAGAAATTCAGATAAATTTGATTACAACTACAGAAACAATTGTGATAAGAAAAACCAATCTTGGAAATGAGATGAAGAAATTAACCACTAGAAATAATTCTTTAACCACTGAGTACTAAAATAAAATTAAAAGTGTCATGAAAGGTCTTGAAAATCTTGTTCCTCACTTTAAAGATCTTGATTTTCCAAGCTAAGAAAAGAAGTTAAGGAAATTTCCTTCTATCCTCTTGCTTCCACCTCTGCTCAACCAGTTCAGGATTCACAATCTGTAGATCTTAATACTATTAGTAAATTTTTTAAAGAAAAATTGTAAGCTTTAATTACAATTATGGACAAGGTTGAAGACACTTCTGATATGGTGCATGACCATGTGAAGTATTATACAAGGAGATATTCATGCACTCAAGAAGAGCCAACAAAAAAGACTAATGAGTTTTTCTCAAAACTCACCATAAAGCATCAAATGAACAATCTATTTAAGTATTTGGACACCAATCTTACTCTTCCTCTAGTGATAAAGGCTTTTAAGGATCAGATTCAAAAGTTGAGATAATTATCTCAGTTTTTTGGAAAAATTCATAGAAAACAAAGATGATTTTGAAAAGGAAATAAAATATGGTGGTGAGATCATTAAAGAGTTCATCAAGCTATTAAAACCATATCTCCATGTTCAAAGTGAATCCATTTTGGTACCTCCCACTGCACCACTTGGCCCTACTATTTCAGTGCCTGATCAATAATAGATGACAATTTCTGAGGCTTTATCTCACATCAGACCCATCATTACAGAGTCTATTTAGCCTCAGATTATTTCTTAGCACATACCTTCCCTAGCTTCTACCGTACCTAAAGGAGTGCCTATAACTCCTCTGAGAATCCATTCAGACTATCCTGATTCTTAGACTAACCCTCCTGCTAAAACTTCCATTGATCATTATGATAAGTGGAAGGAGCACCTTGACCCTACCATGTAGCATGGATTGATCTTTTTTTGATAGGGATGAATTCTTGTACTTTTACTTTTCGATGTACTTTCCTAATTCATGATAATTCACTATTTATAACTTTCTATTTTTGTCATTTACCTTACACAATTTTCTAATCCCAAAAGGGGGGAACTTTATTTAGCATTATTAAATGGGGGATAACTACAAGGGGGAGAAACTTTTTATGCATTATCATCTCTAATAAATTATTTTAATCTTATCTCTGATACATTATTTTAATCTTATCTCTGATACATTATTACGTGTTTACTTTAATATTTCTCTAATGATACTTAATAATTCCATGATTTGTGACCATCAAAAAGGGGGAGATTGTTCGCCCATAGATATTGTTGGCCACTATCTCTGACTATAATGATTTTAATTATAAAAAATCATGTCAGATATTAACACATATCTTAATTCATGTCAGATCCAAAATTATGTCAAAGAATTATCTTGAATATCAGATCATTTCAATCATATAACTATTTATGTGTGTTTAAGTCTAAAAAAGTATATAATTGATTTTCTATGTGTAATTATGAGTATTAACAATCTATGAATTTTCTAAACTGTAAGTCAGACAGAACATCTAAAATTATCTAAGTATGAGTCATTGACACTGATAGACATATGACTCAGTGAAAGACATACGAATCACTGATAGATAGTTCAAACATGCATATGTTCTAAGTATGTGAAGTTGAAACTATTGGAATGACTCACTGTTGCATATGACTCACCGACATAGATGACACACCATTGAATATGAATCCCTAATGCATACAACCTACCATCAGTCCAAGTGACCTACCTTTGCATAGTGCTACCGACGCAATGACTCACCATTAGTGGAAATGAGTCACCATTGGTTGAACTATATCATAGACAAAATAAAGAAATCACTTTTGAAATAATTCACCACTAGTTCAACTATCTCACCGATAGAATGAATTTGTCACCGATGTATTGAGTCATGATAGAAGGAGACACCGACAGATGAGTCACCAATAGACTATTTAAATCTGAATTTATTAATATTATTTCTAATGGTCATATTTGTGTCATTTAATGATACTGAAATATTTTATAATCCTTTTTAGTTATTTTAGCAGACAATACGAGGTATGATGAGCCGATTCACGTGGAATGTACATGATCTTTGTCAGCCCTAAAAAATAAGAAGTATTTTAAAAAGAACGAAGATAGACAGAACAAGATAGCCGTGTGGTGAATTCCTACGAGAGATACCGAAGAACATCTGTAACTCTCATGAAAACACTATGAATTAAAGAATAAAAGAACACATGAGGCAATATCAATAGATTTGAAAATTGAATTGAAAAACTACTTCATAATATCAAAGAAGGAGAATAATATACCTACAGAACCATACTCACTCTTGGAAGCCAGAACACAGAGGCTATGACACTCTATTTTGGAGTCAACTTTCAGAAGAGGACTCAAAATTAAAATTTACTTCATAAAATGATTCAAGAGATGCACCATATAACACACTGATTATTATGAACCCAACTCCACATTTTTAGCAATGTTTTGTTCATTTAGTTACATTTTTGAGCAGTGTGTGTATTTTTCTATTACACACACTGACTCCTGTGCATAACTGGGGGAAACTTGATATCATCAATCTCACACTCTTTTTATCCATTTATATCCCATGTAGAACTATGGAAGAGGTCGTGTGTGACCTTTTTTTTGCTTTTCCGACAAAGAAATGTGGTAGAGGTCAAGGGTGACCTGGAAAACCCTTTGCGCTGTTGTGAACCCCGATCCAGGGTGTGGATCAATCTGTTTATTAATTTAATCTACTCAGTGGTAGGTGATCAAAAATTTAAGAGGATTAAGTTTCTTCTTGAGAATGAACATCTTGTTTTATTTTTGATGTGTTTTTTCATTTTAATTTAACTCTGTTTTATCACATATTTCATAAAACTAAATTGAACTATAATAGTTAGTATTTGAAAGTGTTTATAATAGTACTAACTTATTATATTAGTTTCAAAATATGTATTAATTATAAAATTAATACAATTGATAACTAATCATTCTTTTGAGAAATTAATTTAATATTCAACCTCTTATAAATTCACGACAAGCTAACAAGGTAATTGAATTTTAGATATTGAGGGAATTTCAACTAATTTTTTTTACAATTTTTTTAGATACTCAATTCACCACCATATTGTGTACTCTACTCTGATCAATAATAAAAAAATCATGACCTCTATCATGGTGTTCCTCTAACTACCACTGTCTCATATGCCCACTTTGAATTTTTCATCTCAACTGCATGTAGTTGGCCTGAAGCCGAGATACCTGATGCTTGAACTCCCTATGGAATTGTACTCACTATCAGAAACTACCCCCATTGTTGGGTATATCTCTCTCTGCCATGTCCTATGCATGAGGTCGTATTCTTGATAGCATCTCCAGAAATCACTCCCAATCCTACCTCATATACTTGGTTCTGACTCGGTCCTTGAATTTTAGCTGTCTGTGATATTTTTCAATAAAATATTTCTAAATTCCCCATTTGGAAACATGATGAAAACTCTTTAAAAGACCAATTAAAATACTCCATATGGTTTATATTTTTCTCACCTTGAAAACGTACCATCAATGATTCACTATGTGATGGAATCCTTGAGTCTCTGATCTGACTACCCTACTTGGTCTCCTCCTGGCCTAGCTTTCAGATACCTAAAGATCCACTGACTGTCTCACTCGACACCACTTTTCACCTCGATATTGTCTCATTCATCAATTTATTATCATCTATCAATTATTGATTCAATTACTTAAAGAATGATTTCAATATGAAGATGTGTACCTATACCCTAATATCATTCCCTTAACTATCCTCGAATCATCATACCATAGTGATGTCATGTCCTACCATAGTTGGTGTGAAATGAAATAGGTTTGAGAACTTACCAGAATAATCTATGATCAAATCTTTTGCTACTACAATTTTATAAACTCAAAAGATAAATCCACCCTCCAATTAACTGGAAATAATTTCTCAAAGAACATCTCCTCAAAATATTTCCACATATGTCCCTCATGCTTGCCTACTTGTACATGTACTTCTCACTAGTGCTTCAGCGAACCCTTGATAATATATGTAGATAATTTTACTCTATATTTCAAGGGTATCTTGATTTTATTAAAAATATTATTCACATACACTATCCAAAACTATACCATATTTGGCCCAAACTCTTCCTATAAAAAAAGATGGTGCTACGACCGAGATTCCCGTGTTAAATATGCATTGAATAACTCAGCTCCCTAAGCTCCCTGATCAATGATCTAAATAACCCATACCAAGCTCTCCGTAAGCCACCCATACATCCATAGCCCAAAATACATTTCCAACATTGGTTTTCCTTCCAATATTGGTGCCTCCACCTATGGATCATGCTCACCCCCTTCCTCAAGGGTCTCATCCCATGAGTTCCCTAGAGGTAATACCTCTCTGCCATCCTGATTCTCCAAAAAAGGCCATCCCAATGAAATCATGTTGAGAACCAAATAACATGATCAACAAAAATATTATAACCCAAATATTTAAAATTGGGAAATTTTTAACAAGAATTGCATATCACTGCCCTTACACTACCATACCGTACCCACATTGCATATCATCCAAACACATAGTCCTTGGCTTACCCATATTAGATTCAGGCACCCCGTACACTACATAAATGTTGGATTACATGATCATAACATAATGAATCACATACATAGGCTGGATAAGTATAGTTCCACTATGATACTATTTAGGAAAATGGGGTTTTATCTATTATTGAAACTTTAAACAACCTAAACAATTTTCTTTCATTCTAGGTTCCAAGTGGAAATCCTAAAAACTCACATATTTCATGTGAACCAAAATTTCCTATCGTGATACATGATTAATCCCTCTTTCCTCTCAAGAAAATAGTCCAAAAAAAATTATTAACATAAAATATAATTTAATATGAATTAAATAACTAAACTATAACAATTAAAGCTAGAATATAAATCTCACTTAGCTTGGAAAATTGGACTTCAATTTATGTAGGTGCAAGAAAGAAACTCAAAATAACCTCCTTCCAAAGTTTTGACACATTCCTAGGCTCTATACTATTACAACCTAAATAAAAAAACACATTTTAATATCCCAACTTGAATGCCACTAGGTAATTGGCTGAATGATGTCACCAATTTTTAATCAATATCCTTTGATTATTTCATGTTAATTATAAGATCCTTGATTCTATCTCATAACACTAAGAGTCCTCTAATACCTCCTTTTAATGTCCCCACATTGGTCCACTTTGAACAATGACTAGATTGGAGAGTCACGAGACCTTAGGAATTTCTCCCTATATGCCAAAGGCTTATGATTAGTAGTGATGGTCTATTATATGATATTTGGGAGACTATACCCTAAAGTGATAATAATAATAATAATAATAATAGTAATAACAATATTATGGAAGTAATAAATCATAAACAAGGGAAGAAAAAATTCAAACATAATGGAAACAATAGAAACATCATAAATAAGAAGCCAAAAGTAAACTTGTTGTACATACAAGATAATATATTTTTTTCATGTTAGTCATAACAAAGTAACTGAGATCACCTATGGGATGATTATATATATACATGAACAAAATAACCCAAAATAAAATCATCTTATCACTAAGTAATTTTTCAATGCATCTACCAAAACCATACCATCCATCCCACTCACACCCTACCTGTGCCTTCTCATTATGCTCCAAACCTCAATCCTAATCCGTTTCTTATACTCAAAACCATAAAGTTTATGTGAATCCTGAAGGGATTATGTAGGGTGTAAATATGAACTCAGTATGACCCCACCAACTATTTCACTATACTATATCCATACATATACTAGTGCAACCAAAAACATAAATAAACAAAAATCTACCCCCATCACATAACCCGCTCCAACTATGATCAATATCCATAAGAGAGACTTTACATACTTTGAGCAATGTCAGAGTGGAATGATATATAAATGGTCTTCCATACCATAAGAACCTCGACCTTCCATCTATTCCCATGCCATAAGGTGTCAAATGCCTACCATTACCTTATAACACATGAAATAATTGGCTATCATTTCTAAATAACCATCTTAAGTTAGTCTAATTCCCCAAAGTCATATCCAAAAGGCATGTAACATGTCCGTACGAATTCTAATTATTCATCCACCATAGGCTCAACAAACTGATGTCCCAAGGCATGATGATACCAACCCATCCATAGTGTTGGACCACTAACCAAAATATAACAACAAGCTTCATCCCCAAATGAAAGTCTCACAAACTATCAACCCTAGAATTCAATAGTGAGTGCCTCATCCAAACTGATGGTAAACACCATATACTATGATCCTTGATTTATAGAGGTCCCCACCCATAATGAGTGGTTGACACCACCTCACTGGGCAGTATCCTAGGCACACATGACCCTGAATACACCATCAAACAACAACAGTGAGTGGAAATCACCAAAAATCCTAGGACACACATTTATAAAATCTCCACTTCCACATATGAACTACATAAACCAAATAAAAAATTTGACATCACCATTCACCTCATCCTAATGAACTATATCTCATCACTTTTTGTGATCAACATCACCCATAGTCACATGGGCCATGAAAAATGTATTTGTATAGAACCAACTCATCCATAACCTCACTTTAATAAATTTTCATAAGTGACATCATCATGAAAAACCAATCATAGAACCCAATTTCACCCCTTCCTTCTAGGATTAATCACACACTTTCACACATGAGACATCCCTCTTATATCTTCAATGAATGATAGAAACTAAAATCAGTGCCCAAATTGTCTCCCTCGAACCACCCCACTCATGCCCATTTCCCACGTATTACATAACACATGTATAAATTAGAAGAAATCTAAGAACCACCTACCTTATGATCCTAGATTCCTAATCATTAAATACTATCCTTTTAATTGACCTAAAATGATGGAAATTGGAGAAGTAGATAAAAACCCAAAAATTGGGAATAATGGCCATAAAAGGAACAACATAAAAAATTAATGATATAAATCAAAGAAGAATAGTCCTAGTGTGTTACCATTTACCTAGGATAACTCCTTCTCAAGATAGTGGAAATATTTGTAAATAAATGAGGGAGTTCCCTCACTTGGAACCCACAAGAAGAGGAGAGGGGGTGCATCCACTGCACCTGGCCAAAATGACTTCCCCATTTCCTGTGTGTTTTTTTTAATTTTTTTACTAATTGGAATGAATCACCATGTGATTTAATGGTTCACACCAGGAAAATTTTGGGTAGGTGATCCTACCCCTATCTGTCACCTTCATGCTATGACACATAGTGAAATGGTGTGAATGACTACAGTCAGAATCCATTTTAGCTGTAGATAAGATCAATTCACTGGAAACTGTCTTTGGGTAACTCCCAACCCCAAGAAAAATTATAAATATATAAAATAAATGGTTTTTAGAAAAAATTAAATATATCCTTACATTCAATGAATTACAAGGTTTAAAAAAATTAATATATAAAGTAATCTAAATAGTTTTAAATTATGGATGCTATAGAATTATTAAATAAAAGGAATAAAATCAATGATTTGGCTCTGAGATTACCAAGATAAAAAAGTTTTGGATTCAAAAAAATCAAGCAAGGTACAAAATTGAATATTTTCAACATACATTTCAACACATACTAAAAAATATATATATAATTAAGAATATGAATAAAGTATAAATTAAAAAGAGAATGGATGACTTAGGAAATAAGGAGCATTGGATCTAAAATATAAGTCAAGTATGTGAAGATTATAGAAGAAGCTATAAAGAGAAGTTTATATGAAGAAAATAGAATATTTGTAGAAGAAACTCAAAAAATAAAGCAATTTTAAAAAAATAAGAAGGAAAATATCTTAATCATAAGTTTTCTTAATTATTCAACCTACAATCACTATCCATAAAAAGGGATATGTAGATGATGAACTAGAAAAGAATAAGTTGAAATAACCTCCAAAAATCTCAAGAAAAATTATAAATTTTAGTTAAGGAGGTGAATAATCAAGATTCTTATGATTCTATTTCACCCCAATATTATAAAAAGGAATCAAAGTTAGTCTTTCAACGGAAAAAAAGAAACCTCAAAAGCTACTTCACTAACAACCAATGAGAGTTTACCCTCATTATCCTCATTTGGAAGTAACTATACAATAAATAAATATATGGATCTAAATATTATTTTCCTAAAAATATTATATCATAAAAGAAAGAGAATTTATTAACCTCTAAAAACTTTTTAAAATCCTTCCAAAATAAATTTGAAGATGATAAAATCGAAAACTAACCTTAAGAGGAAGAACAAGATGGAAAGGAAGCTGATTTTCATGAAATTGATAAAACTACCATAAGATATAAATAATATGAAAATTAAAAATAAATAGTTAAATAAAATATGTATATAAATAAGACAATGGAAAATTTTTATAAGAAGAATCTCAAGGTTTTTAAATATAAGTTAGCTGATCTTGATGTATTTTTTAAAATAAGACTTTATTAAAATTAGGATGGTTAAAAATACACTTCTTATACTAGATAAGATTTATAAAAATGACAAATATTACAATATCATTTCTTCCAAAAATAATAGCTGACCTTGTTACCATCTGTTCATCAAAAAATATAATACAATTCATACATTCCTCTAATTCATAGACTACACCCTGAAATAACCATATTGAGTTAAAAAAAAATATAAAACAACTCACAGGTGATTATCAATAGGTGGTTTAATTGATCAAAAGGATACCACAGTACTTATAGAATCTGAGTGATAGACTCACAATTTTTGAAACAGATGTCAACTCCCAGAATAGAAGGATGACCCCTCAGAAGAATTTTAACAAAGATAGCAATAATATTGTGATGATCTTTAGTGAGAGAATCAATAATTAGAAAATAATTTTATAAATGGATCAAATATTTCAAGAAGAAAACATAAAATTATTTAATTAATTTTATAATCCACTTTTAAGAAAATTTATGAATAAAACATTCTAAATGAATGTTTCTAGATGAAATTTTCATACATTATATTTTCTATTCTTAACCCTCCTAGTTTATTTTTAAAAATAATTTAAGGGAATAAAGTATAACATCATAAATTTCCTTTCTTTAGGGAGATAATTTTTTTTCATAAAAAAATATTCTAATTGGAAGGTATTTTGGAAGAACAATATTTTTTTTCTTTACTTATCATTTTACTCATTTATTTAAATTTACCTTATTATTATTTCTTTTGATTATAAAAGGGGGATATTTTTGAGTCATTATCCTAAAATATCATCTTTTGGATCCTAGTATTTATAAATCACAATACAAATTTTTTATTACTAATATTTTCTTGAAGTTTTATTATGGTTTTTTAGAAAATATCCCTCAAAATTAGTAATTCATTGTGAATCCACATCATTCCAAATCATGATCATTATAGAATAACTTAAAGCTACACCTGAATAGAGTAAAAATAGAAAAAACTACTGAGCTGTATCCTAGGCATTTGATTGAAAAAAAATTATCCCAATGATTTTGAAAAATTTGTTTCAACTGAAGTCTATAAATATATATTTGGGCATAAGGATAATTGTGTTATTCAATGAATATTTTGGTTACTGATCATAACCTCTATGATTGAGAGTGATTCTATATTTTTATACTTTCAAATATATCTTAGTGACTCTATTTGTTAGATTTCATTATAAAGTAACTATGTTTTCTTACTATAATCATTATATTTTTAATCATATATTATTAATGAAGTCTTAGGGTAAGGATTTGTGTGGAAAATCATCTATGAAGGAAGAAATCCCGAGTTAAGGACTATCTTTACCGATATTATGATATAATAAGTTTTGGGGGGTTCTAGTGCTTTATATATTTTTGATCAAAGAGGTTCAATATAATAACCCAGCGATTCCAAATAAGGTATTTGATCCTCCTACCACTTAGGGTTAAAAACAAAAATATACAATGATATAAATTTTAATATCCTTTGATTAAATATTCATGGTACTTATAGAATATAATATAGAACACCATTACATTGTTACATTTTGTAACTTTTATTTATATTGGGGTTTTATTTTATTTATAAAGAGTCAAATTATTACTATTTGTATATATACATAGATATTTATAGTTTTATGTATATAATTTATGATATTTCCATTTCATATCATTTTTCAAGGATACTATTGGCATGTGAATTGGGTTTCATATAATTACTTATGGTTTATTTTGGTATTTTTATTTATCTATTGAGCCATTAGTTGTTATAGGGAAGCATAATAGTTCATGTAGCTTTTAAATTTATCTCAAGGCTAGGTTTGAGTAGTCAGATAGGGTTTGGATGTTATAAATGGTATTATTATAGTTCAGTTAGGTCCAGTATATAAGGAGATAGGATATTAAGGGACTGGAGATATTTTTTATAAAAATTCCCAATTAACATCATTATAGTGGGACCTAAGTTATAGAGTAAGTTTGGGAATGTGAAGTATCATTTATCTTAGGATGAGTCAATGTCTTTTGTTTCATGATCCCACCTAATAGTGATCGAACCACAAATACCCCAAGAACACCTCTAATAGTCTAGGGGTTGGAATCCAACACCGAGTAGGCATATCACAAACTTGGGTGGAATTATCCTACAGTACTTGCACACACACACACACACATATCAAATCCCATACAATGTTGAAGTAAAAAAATACTAAAACCAATTCATGTATACATATATGATCCCACAACTTAGAGTATGATAGTAAAGTACTGAAAATAAAAAAGGGGCCCAAATACAAGACAAAAAAAACTATAGAGAGTCCAAAATACTCTAAGGGAGAGTACTGCTATCAAATGAAACCACTCAGAAAACACCTTTGTCTATAAAGCTCAGTCTATTATCCACCAGCTCCCTCTCCTCCCTGGATACCATAAAATGGGCCAATGTCATCATAAGACAAGACATGTGTGGGAAGAACCCACGTTAGGGAAAGTATAAAAATACCCATAATGACACCCCAAAAACACTAAACTTGAAGCATCAAGAATATTTAGCTCATAAAAAAGATATAAAAATCAATGCATAACAAAAACCTATATATACTTAGAAAGGGAATCATGACTCTAAGTGGTAATAACCAAAATTCCAACCACAATATTATGCTCAAAGTAATGATTGTTCAAGGATAATACACTCTATGAGCCATGAAATCACCAGATACACTCATCCAAGTGGTCATGATCATTTTTTACTGTCTAAGAAAGCTCAATGGTCTTAGAAGACCCAAATAATTATATAGGGATCACACCAGGACTGCTGAGGGACACCAAAAACCCAATCTGATCAACTCTTTTTATAGGGGATCATACTCCAATGATATTGTGAACCCTAGTGAAATGGAATGATATATGGAGGATCAATTATCTAATCAAAGAGGTCACACTAATTCCACAAGACCTACCAATTTAATAAAATGATAGAGGATCACACTCTAATCTCATGGAGGGACAAAAAAAACACTATCCAAGACTCATCCTTCAGAAGGGATCACAATCCTGAGATATGTATGTAATTCCACACTGTATCCTCAAGGGGATATACCAAGGGAAAATCCTCAACCAATACTGGTCCAACCTAAAAAAACAAAGGGCTTAAAAGACCATCAAATTGGATAAACAATGTGTACTTGGTGTACAGAGTGTGTCAACCTAACCCCTAGTTTTAATGTGTGGTTCTACCTCTCAAAACATATAAATATCCATATATATGATGTGTATGAATATTACACAATGTGTAGAGATCGGCCGACACTCTTCCCGTACCGCTTGGCTATGCCTATTTACACCAGACCATGTCCATATACTCCTGTCGTGTCCATGTACTTCAACCTTCCTGTTTCCATGTAACCTCAGAGTTACATGCTGATACACCTAGTACAAGTCTCCCGACATGTGATAGGGTTACACAATATGTGATATTTATCTCTATAAGAAATCCTAGCACCATAACCAAGGAGTCTCATATAAATTATGATCCCAAATTACACACCATGTAACTCAGAAATTTACCAGAATATTAGGTTCTTCACTAGTCATCTGTGCATGCCACCCATGCAATGATTCAATTCAATAATCTTAGATCCAAGGTCTCTAAACATCACCATCATCCATTCTCCATATTTCAGCCTTTGATCTGCTCGAAAAATGATCTGTGGATCCGAAACTATCGCCAAATCGAGCCATTATCACATATCCATTGTAGTAACGAAACCATTGGTCAAATACGATGTCATTACACCTTGAATCATCCACCATGTTATTCGATTCTAAAATCAAATCCTCAATATCAAGCCGTACATATGGAAATGAATTGTTTCACCAAAGAATGATTATGAAATGATCAATTTCTGGGTAATCATAAAACCATGGGCCAAATAAAAATTCCTATGATAAATGTGAAAAGAAACAAGGGAGAAATCCATAAGACACAAGATTTGAGGAATGAAACCCACCAAATTTTCATTTGGCCTCAATACATTATCATATATTTGGATGAATTAAGAGAGTTTTAAACAATATACAAAAATATCCATTGTAAACAAATCAACCATCGATATGTGGATCAATCATGGTTTATGTAATTGAGTCATGTTTGATATGATATAAAGAACAAGATGTAAATCACAAGTCAAACATCCTACTAAGAGTTTGGATCAATTTTTGATGAATAATGGTTCTGAATTTCCATCCTTGGTGAGATCCATGAAATTCGTTGGCACATGATCCTCAATCTGATCTGATTCGATGTTGTTTTCAAATGATCCTATAATGGATCCTCTCCAGTGGTTCCTATTAATCACTAGGTTATTTGTATAACCCTAGGGATGAGGCATAAACATTTTTAAATATAGAAATCATGTAGCCATGTCAAATAAAATTAATTAATTAATTAATTAATTAATTTTATTGATTCAGTGCCCGTGAAGACTTTTTCACAGATGCTCAATGGCGAAGATGGATATGTTGCACCTTGGATAAAAACCAGGTTCTGAAATCAATGAAACCCTTATATTTCTGATTATTACCCCCATTTTGGTGTTATTCCACTTTTTCTAATAAACTACATGTGTGTGATATTAATATATTTTATATATTTCAATAATCAATTCCAGGCACACTGGTTCTCAGAATCCCACACTATCTTAGCTTGTGGCTATGAAAATAATCCATATAATATTCTAAATCAATACATGGAAAATTCATAGTTGTTACACTGTCCCCACCTTAGGTACTTTAATCTTGAAAAGAGAAAAAACTACTCAAAATGATGAGGGCATTGGGCTTTCATATGGGTCTTCTCCTCTTAAGTTCTCTCTTGAAGATTCTCTTGCTTCCACCAAACATGAACTAGGGGAATACTTTCCCATGAAGAATAATCTCATGCCAAAACTTGATCTATATTGAGTAATCAGAAAAGGTTTATCCATCCTCAATGTCTATCTTTCCCCAGTTGATAACAAGCAACATGTCATGCACATACCTCCTTCGCTACGAAACATGAATGATATCATATACCTGGTCCAATTGCATTAGTATAGCTAAGTGATATTCCATATCACCAACTATATACAGTATTTGGAAAGGACCAATGAATCTCAAAGATATATTTACTCCTTGATCAAATATATATAATCCATGTTGAGGTGATACCCTAAAAACACATTTTCTCCCTCCTCAAACTTCATAGGCCTTCATCATCAGTCCATATAGTAATTATGATGTCTCTATTTTGTCTAAATATGCTCCTGTATGATCTTCACCTTCTCTGTAGTAGTTGAAACCAACTCTTGTCCCATGTGTGCTAACTTACATAGATTAATCCAACAAAGTGGTTACCTATAGGGTCACTCGTACAAGGCCTCAAATGGTCCATATCGATGGTGGAATGGTATATATTATTGTATTAATCATACACTAAGGGTAGGTGATTCTCACAACCATGACCAACACACAACATAAAATCCTACAACATTTCCTACAAGACCTAAATGGTTTGCTTAGTCTGACCATCATCCTAGGGGGGAAATGCCATGATCAAACATAACTTAGTCCAAAAGGCCTATTACAATCATCTACATAATCATGATGTGGATTGAGTATCATGTTATAAAATTATATTTGAGGTAAATCCATGGATCTGGATAATATAATGTACGTACAAGATTCATGAGATATCTATTGAACTCTTATCTTGAATGTCTAGGAATTGGGATGACTTGGTGAGTCATTCGATGATCACCCAGATGGTATCATTTCCCTTATATGTATGTGGTAACCCCATCATGTTGTCCATTGATATCTCATACCAATTGAACTATGGAACCTTATGGGTTTGAGCTATACCAGCTAGAACATGGTGCTCTATCTTCCCTTTCTCACAAGTGAGGCATCAAGAGACAAACTCAGCAACACATATCTTCATTCCTAGCCACCATAACTGACGTTGTAGATACTAGTACATCTTTTCCACACCTAGACGTACCACCAATGGGAATGTATGAAACTCCATCATCACCTCCTCCCATAACGCCAATGGTACAATCTTCCATCATCTAAAAAGGAAAATGTTCTCCCCACCTTTAGAATATCCATTAGTTTCATTTCCAATTGATATCTGAGTATGTAGGGTCTCATAGTTGGTATCTCCAAGATGTTCCTCCCCGACTCACTATAAAAGTGCAAGGGTAACAACCATAGATTTTAGGTAATATTCTCCATCATTTTCCACCAAATATAATTGAAAAGAGGCTAACTGATCTAATGCCTCATCCAACAGCTGAGAATGAGGTCTACCACTAATAGAATCTTCCACCATGTTCCCCTTATTAGGAGTATAAACATTCTCAAAGTCATAGTCCAAAATAATTCTATCCATAACCTCTCTCTCAAGTTATGATATTTATGTGAGAAAATATAATTGAAACTCTTGTGGTCAGAGTAGATAATAAACTTCTCACCCATCAGGTAGTGTTGACACATCTTTAGTGATAAGACTTCCACTAATAGCATAAGATCGTGGGTCACGTAGTTTTGTTCAAGTTTTCTCAAATGATGTGAACCATAGGAACCATTACCTATCTACACATCATAACACAACCAATATGAGTTATTTATGCATCATATAACACTACATACTTGACACCATCCTCTAGAGATCTCAATATGGGAGCGCTCAACAAACTCTGCCTCAACTTCTAAAAACAATGCTAGCACCTTTCCATCCACACAAAAGGCTTCCCCTTTTGGGTCAATGTTGTCAAGTGTACTTACAATATAGAGAAATTAGGTAAGAACCTATGATTTTACCCTTATAAACCACAGAAATTCTAAACCTCTATAACACTCTTGGGTGAATCCCAAGATAACGCTTCCTCAAACTTCTCCAAGACCATTTCCACACCTACCTCTAAGATGATGTGTCCTAGTAAGTGAACCTATCAAATCCAAAACTGAAACTTCTATATATTACCATAAATTTGGTTCTCTATAAGTGTGTCCATGACCATCCTCAAGTGTATCATGTGATCCTACTCATATTCCGAGTGAACTAGGATATTGTCATTGTAGACCATCACAAACTAGTCTAATAAAGGCTAAAGATCTGTTCATGAGTCCCATGAACACTATTATGGAGTTCATCACCCTGAAAAGAATAACTAGGAACTCATAGTGACCATAGAGACATCTGAATGATGTATTTGGTATATTATCATCCTATACTCACAACTGGTGATAACCTAATATGAGGTAAATCTTTAAGAACCATCACGATCCTCTTAACTGATTAAAGAGGTCATCGATCCTCGGTTGTGGATACATGTTCTTTATATTCAATTGGTTAAAGATATGGTAATCCAAACATAAACTCCAGATCCCATCCACCTTCTTGGGGAACAACATTGGGGTTTCCCACGGGGCAACATTGGGTCTCACAAATCCATTCTCTAGAAAGTCTTCCAACTACAACCTCAGCTCATGAAGCTCTATAGAAGACAACCGATATTCTAGGGTAGATATCGAGGTTGTCCTGGGGTGTAATTAAATATATAAGTATAGATATTGGTGGGAAGTTAAGTCTGGAACATTCCCAAGAAATACATCCTCGTACTTCACTACCACCATAAGTAACTATAACCCCATTGAATCAACTACTCCCAGAGTCATGCTAGAAAAATGGAGAGTAATCGTCTATACTCTTCTTTTCCTGAAATTTACCTAGCCTTACAAGGTTTCCTTTTAACCCATAAAGGATAAAATAATCCCATAAATGTGAACACACTACATCCTCTTCCTAAAATAGTCAATCTGGATATGAACTTTTGATAGAAATTCTGTACCAAAGATGAACAATAAGGACTCACCACTGCTAAAAAGATATCCCATACAAATCTCTCTATTCCAATAATTAGATCATACTGTTGAAAGAAGTGCACAATAATCAATTCACTACATGTGGGATTCTCCAACCACAAGGGTAAATCCAAAGGCTCAATTGGAATCTCTATGTCTTGAACCAGATAAGTGGAAATAAATGATTGACTCAAACCTGTGTATATAAATACTAAAACTATGGAAGAAAAGTCACATATCATACCTCATATCATCCCTAGAGCCTTGGGGGCCTAGGAATCCATATCCTTCAGCTAGCCTCATCCCTAACGACCATCTCTCTAAGTTTGGAATGGACCACCAAGGGGTAGTGGTGGTAATAGGTCCAACCTATGACCACCTATTACTGCTCTACTGGCCCCTCTACCACGTCTTTTTCCATATGGACCACCCTGATCCTAACTCTACCTCTTACATGGAAGACTATCGACCATATCCCAATTAGATATATGACGGGTTAGATAATCCTATGCAATATGTTCCCGACCATCTAAAGAGAAATACCACATCTTTCTCAGCTGATTCGAGTCACCCTTAGATCACTACGCCATTGATCCTCCATCATGGGATCATCTCTTGAAGTTCTTGAAATGTTTAGATCACCAAAACTACCATCAACTACCTTCTTTGTAGGTATCAAATCTTTGGTGTCCACTACTAGAACCTAATGTCTGTGCTTACACTGCTAGGAATATTTCTATCACCAAGGCTTGTAGCACTCCAGTATAAGTGGGAATGCAAAGAGATATCACTGAAGACATGATATCCTGGCATAAGACCTGCTCAAAGGTATGTGATATGAATAATGGATCTCGTACCATATCTATCGAGTATCAATATATATCAGTAAACCTTTTTGAATACCCCACCATAGTTATAATTCCCTACTGAAGATTCAAAATCTTCTGGATGTGCATTGATCACAATGTGGCTGAAGAAAACTCCTCCCTAAAGAGACACTCAATATATTTTCAGGAGAGATCTATATGATCATGTGACTGAGTCACTAAACTTTAGCATTGAACATTATATCCCTGAATAAGACTCATTGTGAGGACCTCTATCTGATCTGAAGGCATACTCATAAGGTGGAAAACTAGAGTGACTACCTCTAGCCAGACTTCTTCCAGATGGAGGTTTGGCTCACTCCTATACCTGGATAGTCACTGCCTTTGGAACTCATACAACACACTCAGCCTATGCACATCATCAGTTAGCACTGTCATTTCTAGATAGTCCTCAAAAAGTGTTGGAATAGTTGGTAAACCAACCAGAGGTACTATCTCCAGTACAAGTCCCTGCATTAAAGACTCATCACTCGGTAGATAATCCTCATGATCGCGAAGTAGAATCCTGGATGACTGTCTTCATGGATTCATTCTAAAATAAAAAAATGCACCCTGGTCAAATATTATATATGGTTAGATGAATCAAGAAGGACAAGGAAACCACAACCATTCTTATATGGTAAATTTACCAATTTTTTCCCCACAACCAATGTATACATGTACCAAGTCGAAAAAAGGTGATCAAAGTCTTGGTGTATGGATACATTAGGCGCCGCACAAGCACTATAGTCTGTGGCCTGAAATCCAAACTTGAAACACTTGACTTTATTGCTATAAAACCCAAAATAATATAAAAAACATCCGTTATATGATATATTATGGCTCTAATATCACTCTGTCATGACCTGAACCAATAGGGACCGAACTACGACTACCCTATGTCTGCCTCAAACTACCCAAGTGTTGGAAACCAACACCTTATAGGTATATCAACCCCATGGGAGAAATTATCCTAAAGTACCTAGACACACACACACACACACACACACACACATCTAATCCCATAAGATGTTTAAATGTAAAACAATTGAAAGTAATTCATGCACAGATCTATGATACCACAACTCAGAGTACAATAGTAAAATAATGAAAATGATAAAGGGGGAAAATTATAATCCCAACCAAAAACTTCAGAGAGTCGAACCTTATCAAAGGGTGAAGAATACCATCAAATGAAACCAGTAAAAAAACACCTTGTTCTTTCAAGATCAAGATATTCTCCACAAGCTCCTTATCCTCCCAAGACACCTTCAAATAGAACATCATCTACATAAGACATGAAATGTACAGGAAAATCCCATGCAGGGGTGATTATTACAATACCTATTAGGACACCCTAAAAACATTAAACAAAAAGCATCAAGAATAGTCAGATCAAAAAAAATAGAGAAATCAATGCATAATAAAAACCTAGATATACTCAAGAAGGGCACAAGGCCTCCATGCAGTCAGAACTATACTTCCAGCCAAAGGCTTTTACTTGAAGCAATGATCATTTTGGGAGAATACACTCCATGAGAAAAGAAATAACCAGAGACACTCATCCAAGAGGCCATGATCATTGATCCCCACCTAAGAAATCTCACTAATCCTAGAAGACCCCAATAATCAGATAGAGTATCACACCCAATACCGTTGGGGGACACCAAAAACAATATCTAGATTAACCCTCTATGTAGTGGATCATACTCCAATGATACCACTAACCCAACTAAAATGTACTTCTAGATGTAGGATCAAAAACCTATTCAAGGTGGTCATACCGATTCCACAAACCCCACCTAGGGTATAAAATGATAGAGGATCATACTATAGTCTCACAGAGAGACACCACAAACTCTATATGAGAATCATCATCAAAAGGGGATCATAATCTAGAGATGAAGATGTAATGACACACTAAACCCTCGAGGATATGGAACAAGGAAACATGATCAACCGTTATTGGTCTAAAACAAAGAAATGAAGGGCTACAAAAACCCTCAATGGTGGAACACTACATGTAATAGGGGTAAACAGGGTGTCCAGACAACCCCTGGTCTACCAGTGTGGTGCTACCACACACAAAATTTTAATACCCATAATCATGGTGTGTATGAATAGTAAAAGGTGTATAGAGATCAGTCAACACTCTTCTCATGCCACATGGCTGTGCCCATGTACACCGAACCATGTCCATGTACTCTAGACATGTCCGTGTACAAAGGACTGCCTGTACCTATGTAACCTCTGGGATACATATCAAACTTCCTATAATGGTTCACATATAATGTGATAGGGTCACACAACCTGTGATATTTAACTCTAGTGGAAACCCTACGAAGGGGTACCACACATAATGTGACCCTATATCATATGCCATATAACCCAGAAATTTCTAGAACCAATGGGTTATTCACTAGTTATAAGGCCCCAGCCTTAAACCTTACTTAAAATTGAATTAAATGAATAATTCACATTGAGTATCTTTTCAGGTTTAGAGTTTTAGAGAATTAGGACATAACTATTACAACTCAAAAGATTACAAAGTAGTCTCTTCTACTAAATTTCCATAAAATAAAAACTCTTAAAAAGAAACATGTCTAGTTTCATGTTTTAGGTAGCATGACTTTCCCTTGATCCCATCCTTGACCCTATTCCATGCTAAGTCCTGTGAAAAACATTTCAAAAACTTGGGATGAGCATAAAAACTCAGTAAGGGATACACAAAAAACTGTTAGTTTATCAAAACAAAAAGTAAACCATGTATACTTTATCAAGGTAATACTTTTCACCTTTATGAAGTAGGAAAAACTCTTCACTGAATAAAATATCGTTACTTACCTTTTTTGTAACCAAAGGATTACCATAAAACCCATATAAAGAGAACATAACATATATAAAGGTAACATGGGACATAAACATACTTAAGTGGAATAACCATACGGTCGACTCCCACACATATCACTTAATGGAATAGCCATACGGCCAATTTCCATACATACTAAATGGAATAGCCATACGACTGACTTCCATACCCAATGCATTGGAGGTTATAACGTAACCACCCGTCCTGGTATTCACGACACCACCCGTCATATGGTTTATAACGTAACCACCCATTAAAATGTCCAAGTACCAATATAAAATCATAAAACATAAAACCAATATAAAGGAATGATAACATTTACACATTTCAATCACAATATATCATAAATATATTGACATAATAAAATCCTTTATCAAAACCATTTTCAATACCAAAATACATAAAAGATTATATGGTATTTATTTTACTTTAAAAACATTACGACTTGTTGAGGAAGCCAAAGACCAAATAATACTCGCGGCGGCGGAAAAGGTCGTTGTTACCGCGTACGTTAAAAAAAACATTCCTTTTTGTCGTTTAGTAAAACGCTTCGTAGAAAAAGATTCCTTTTGTATAAAAGTAAAATTCAAAGGGGTTTATACACTGTATAAAAGAAAGTTGTGTATAAAACAAAATATGCTTCAATGAAAGGAGATTGAGACGAAGTCCCTTACAAAGACGGTTATCCTTTGTTTAAGGATAAATCAATTACATAATTATGTGTGACAAAAGAATACACCAAATATAAGTGGATATTAAGTTTAAAATAATCAAAGGTCATTCACACATATTCAATGGATGACATATTCAATAACTACGTGTCGAACCCAAAGAAATCGAAATTGGGTTAAGAAGTTCCCTTGACAGCCTAACGGCGTCACATCAAAATGAGTTGATGAGAGATAAAATGTGTATCTCATCACTTGGACATAAAATTTACATCAATAAGGATATATGAGAACAAATCCCAACATAATAAGATGTAAATTGAAATACCCAACAAAAGAAGTCTTTTAAAAAAAGGAGGGTGAAAGGTTCCCTTACCGACTTGGGTATCTTTCGAAACATACGACCCGTGAAAGAAGGACAATACATCATTGATGTAAGTAATCATGAAGGAATATTAAAAAAAGAGTAAAATAATGGTCAGTACATACACCACTCAAATGAAATTGTGGAAAATGTAGCATAAATCTCACGGGAAAAAAAGTGAGATGAAAAATCACTTACGAAAACTCGGTAGCCTAGCGGCGCCACTTAAAACTTCCAAAAATGGATTGATGAGATCAAATAGGGTATCTCATCACATTAAAAAAAAATTTACAGCAAGAGGAATATGAAATAACACCCCCCATCATAACAAATAGGATCTTAAAAGAAGTGACATAAAGGGGAGTACTTAAAAAGAAAGTGAGAGGTTAGATCTCTTACGAAAATTCGGCAGCCTAACGGCGCCACTCAAAACTTCCAAAATGGATTGATGAGAGAGAATAGGGTCTCTCATCACATGAACATAAAAATTAAAGTAAGTGTAATATATAATAACACCCCAATAACAAGAAATATGATCTTTAGAGGTAATGACATAAAAGAGTGTACTTAAAAAGAAAGAGAGGAGTAAGATCCCTTACCTCGGGTCCGACTTGACTCGATCGTTCTTTAATATCCTGAATAATAAACTTGAGTTAATTTATACTTCCTTAAGAACCTTTTTCAAGTTCATTATTCCTTTTATATCACTTATTACCATGTCATAAACATTATGTAATCATTTAAGTTAATAATATTTGTTTTGCCGATATTTGGTTCTTAAGTCGAAAGTGGACTTCTTACAATTACATGTTGTTCGTGTGGCCAAATGTTTATTATATCCAGAATTATATTCATGATGTAGATATCATATATGTCATATATATCCAGTAAATTCATGCATATATAACATTACATAATCATTTAGAGGTAAGAACTGAAATGCACCGTTCATGGAGACGGTAAGCCGTACGTACGCATGAACGCTACTTTCATTTCTATTTCATATTTTATAGAATGGAATAATAATGATATAAAGGTATATTATAATTAAAGTATAATATCATATATAATATCATAGTTCAATCCTTTATACATCCCACATATGGTATTTAACGAATCAAATCACTTTGAGGGGGCGGTAGTCCGCACTTCCTTAAATGAAAATATCGCGTTTACCCATAATGGAAACCATAAAGGTATGCCCAAAATGAAAAAAACATAAGCTTAAGGAAAACATAAACATATTATATATCATATATAAAAATAGTGACATCATAATGGCCACATTTGAAGGTGTTAAATGAGTATTGAACAATCATCGTTTCGGGAGGCAGGATTTCGCCATCCACGGAAACCGTATGTTCTTTAACCATTTGATGTAGTTGTGTGAGAGTGTAGCTAGAATAAATCTTATAAAAACATCCTAGTATATTGAAGATACTGGTTTTGTTACAAAATAAGTAAATAAAAAGAGTTTAGGGGGTTGGAGAAGCAAAATAAAACAAATGAACATGAGAGAATGAATTACCTTTAAAAGTGTAACTCCTTTTGATTTGAGCCTAAAGGCTTCCTTTGAAAGGATTATGCCCAAAGGGAATCCTCTAGGATGAGGAGAGGGATGTGGAGAGAGTAAATGGGTAGGTTTTGGTCGAGACAAAGGCTTGAGGAGTGTGTGAAATGAGGTAGAGGTGGGGGCCTTTTATAAGAGGAGAGGAGGGGCACTTTTGGAAAGTAAAGCAATATTACTTTATTTGAAAATGTGTTTCGGTTTTAAAAGGTCCCAAATTGCTATAATTCGTGGATAAGGTGATAAGGGTTCGAAATCCACCCATCCAATAAGTTTTGGACATGTGTAGTTCATAGATTTTACATTATCTTTCAATTTTATTTAAATCGTCAAATAATGATGTCATCGCTGCATCATTATTATGTCATAAATAATTTAATTTATTTAATGTCTAAAAATTATAATAAAATTACTATGATGTAGTAAATATTTTTATCTTTCCAATGAATATTTATAATAAGAAATCTGACTTGTATAACCTCATTAAAAAATTGTTTTAGTAAAACATATCATGTTTGTGCCATTTTTTTACATTAACATTAAATAAAAGGTATTTATGTCATTTTCCAACCAAAGTGGCTCCATGAGGTCCCCAAGTTGACCCATGGCTTGTCTTGGTAGGCCATGACACATACAATAATGGTAGGACATGTGTCAAGGTATTTTCGTTTTATTATAATTTCATTTTTGCCTTAAATTACACTAATTACCTCTAATCGCGATTAAAAACTTAATAAGTTACTATTCACCAAAAAAATATTTTTATCTCATTGAACCACATTTATTTCTTAATGACAACCATGTATGTCGGATTTTTGAAATTCAAAACACAGAAGTGGTAGAATTTCATTTAAACGAAAAATCAGTTTAATATAAGTACCACTTAGTGGTTTCACTATTCATCAAAAATTGAAGTTTTTCAGAAAAATACCAAAAATTCACCCTAAGCTATATTTGATATTCCGAATTCAAAAATGAAGTCCATTTTACAAAATTCAAAACATATAAGTTGCATTAATTAATTTAATAATTAATTCCCGCTGTCAGAGCAAATAGCGTGTTTTTATGAAACAATAAGTATCAAAAGATTGACACTAGTTTAAGTCCGATTTCAAAGTGAAATTAATTCCAACGACCACTATTGGATTTAATGGTAAAAATATTTTCTAATTTCACTTTAAAACAAATTCAAAATATAATCTAATCATATAAATAAATTAGATTAAAAAGAGGTTTTGAATTAAAAAACAACATTTTACACTATTCATTAAAAAATGAACTTTATCGAAAAAATACCAAAAATTTACACAAAGTAAAATTTGATGTCCCGATTATAAAGAAGAGTTTTATTTGGTCCAAAAGAATGTATAAGAGTTATCAAAACTATTTTTAATGACAGTTCGCCATTAAAAGGCGATAAGTGAACCTTTAGTGAAAATTAGGGTATAAAAGCCTAAAATTGAATTCTTTCCATATTTTAAGCCTTTGGATAAATGTAAAAACATTTAAAAAACATATATAATCATATTTTAGTTATTTATATCCATTCCCGCCAAAAAAACGTCTACATGTTAACTACCATTTAGAATAATATTATTTTATTATTAGAGTGCAACGTAAGATTCCCAAGAAACTCGTTGTTGCGTATTGGGTACGCCATCGAGAATAGCATCCCCTTTAAAGTAATATTAATATTTGATTCACAAATATGGATAAATATAGAGATGTCATATTCATTATTTACCTGGGGTGTTACACTAGTAGTCTGCACACACTACCTCCACCATAATTACAACTAAGAATTGGGATTCTGAGTTAGCCCAACCTCACCGTCACCCACTCACTAGATTCTGGCCTTTGATCCACTTGGAAAACAATCTATCAAGATGAAATTGTTTCCAAATCGATCCTCTATCACGTATCCTCACGTTAATGGAACCCTTAGTATGATATGGTCTCGTTCCTCATTGAATCATCCACCATCATTGTCTACTCTAAAATCAAATCCTCAATTGTACGATGTACCCATGGTAATGAATCATTGCGTTGAAGAAGTGCCACACAATGATTGATGTGGACTTATTTTTACTCTGTTTTCCACACCTTTTTATTAATTTTTATACAATTTATTTAATTAATTTAACACTTTTTAATAAATAAATGCACTTTTGTATTTTTATAATTAAATTTGTGAATTATACATTTTTTATAACATTTTATGTAATTATGGATCATTAAATAGTTGATTTATACCTTCTTTGTTTTTAATATAATTAATTTCCAATTTGTTCATTAAATCTATATTTGTTTATTTTATTTAATTTAACATTATTAATAATTATTGAGTTCTCTATTTAATCTACCTTTAAATTTTTAAGTTTATATAACTTAGACGCGAATTGCCAGACTATCGGTAGCTTAGCTACCGATAGCAGGTTACCGGTACTGTAACAGTGACCTGTCTTCTTTTTCCTACCAGTAGCTCTCTCCTAAGTCTATCTGTAACCTTGCTTCTATTGGTGACCCTTGTCACCGATACTTTTTCCTATCGATAGCTCTCTTCTAAAACTACCGGTAGCTCTTATTTATCAGTAGCGGTAACCCTTTTATTTTAATTTAAAAAAGGTGAGTAATTAGTTTAAATTAGTTCTGTTTGGTCTCTGTTTAATAGGTTTTGTTTTTATTTAAGTAGTTATGTAATTGAGATTATTCTATTTAATTATCTTAGTCTTTATTTTAATTATTAATCTTTTATTTTTGTTATATTAGATTAGGTTAATTATATTAATTAATTCATTTAGACGTCCTGCTCATCATTTAAGTAAGTTAAGTGTTTTTCTAAATTAATTAAATTGGTTCGCCCTTAATTATTTAAGTTCAAATTGTTAATTAATTAATTAATTAATAGTTTTTAATCATTAATTATATTATTTTATGTATGCAGATTATTTAATAAGTCACCAAATTCTGATTTAAGTCTATCGGTGAGGTAGACTATTGCTAGCGGTGACTTATTTGGGTCACTGATGCTAACTTTATCATTCAACACTACCTTGAAATCAATTAATTTATATAGTTGTTTTAATTAAACTCTTTTATTATTTTATCTTATCAATTATCAAGTTTATTATTTTAATTGTTATTAACTAATAATTTTTATTATAATTCCAACGTTTTAAAGTTTAATAAAAATCTTGTTTTAAATTAATGGTGTTTAGTTTTACTTTTAATTAATTATTTTCAATCTTTTATTTAGTTTATTTTGAGTTTTAATTTTAAGTTTAATCCATGCGTTTTAAATTTTCGAAGGTCACCGTGAGTTCTTTAATCTCATTCATACAGGTAACCTTCATTTTAATATACCGGTAACCTTCATTTTAATATACCGGTGACTATTTATTTTGTTCGAATGGTGACCCTGCGCCGCATTGGCTCACCGATACCTTTTCCTGACTGATTACATGTTCCTTTTAACTCGCCGTTACCTCAACCCCACTGCTTCCCAAGCCTACCAATGACCCTTTTTCCAAACCTCACCGTTACCTAGTTTTCAAACCACGCCGGTAGAATTTTTGACTTTCTATTTCTCTATCAGTAGCCCCCTCACTGATATTTTTCCTTCCGCCTCACTATTACCTCACTCTCACCAATACCCTTTTCCCTCACTGTTACACACTATCCCTCGTCCCCTATTTTAATTCCTATTCTCACCTCTGTTTCAACCTTTACACGCACCAATACACAGCAAACCTTGTCACAATCGGCTTCATAGCATGACCTCCTCGTTTTCACAGCAACCAATCACCGATGTTCAGCCTCTGTCCCATTTAAATCTCTTTTCCACTAATTATACCATTTCATTTGTTCTTCAGCTTATACCATAACCCGATTTACCAGATCTCTTATTTGAAGAACTCAAGGCCACCACCGTTGAAGATCGGAGGAGGGCAAGCTGCAAGTCATCATCGAATATATCACTGGTTGAACTCACGTAAAGGAGGTTTTTGCGCTACAATTATGGGTTGAGGGCCTTCCTCCATAGCTTTTCTAGAGATTACAAGTTTGCGACACTACTGTTGTGATGGAAGGGTAACCGCTTCACCGTTGTTGCCGGAGTCCGAGTAGATTCCATGCCGCTGGAGAGATACAACAAATAAAGGGAGGTTTGTTTGTTAGGAGGAGGTCGATGCACCGTCGGGTTGCTGAAGTAGAAGCCGTAAAAGGGTTGTTTTTCTATCCACCATCGGAAGAAGCTAGTGATGTCCATCACGTAGAGGAATCTGCATCGCTATGGAGCTGAGGAAGAGGCCGCCGCACCTGCTAGTGGTGCACTGCCACTGGAGTCGAGCAGGAACCGCCATGCGCTGCTATTTGCTTGGAGGAAGAAACCCTCCCCTGTTGCGCCGTGGATTTGGGGGAGGAAGAAGGTAGGTTCATGCAATGGATTTAAACGCATCCAGGTTCATCCAAATAACTCATCCAGAGTTAGTTACGAGGGAAAAATTCGCGCGACGTGCCTGTCGCGGGTTAAACGCACGTGTGCAGTGCGTGAGTGAAGAACTCTTGAAGTCGGTGGAAGATGTGGCGGTGACATGCAATGGATGATAGTAGGGTACTTAAGCAGAGAAAGCAGCATTATTTGAAGAGGAGGATTCTGATTCAAACAACTTGTGACGAATTGAAGATTTGAGAGCTTCTCTCTCATCCGGAGCATTGCAGTCCAGGAACTCAGGAGCAGAGCATTCTTAGGGAGTTCCTTCTCCCTCGCATTTTAAACTTTTTTACTCTGTTTCTGTAATGTTTCCTATTACTGTAGTTATAATTAATAGTATAGTTATCTAATTCTTCTAGTTCGGGGAGATTTCTAGCTCTATTGGTATCTTTTTCATCCTTTTCACTTATCATTTTAATGTGTTTAGAATTGATCGGTGAGATCAACTCTAAATACATTCATCTTTTTTTCACCACGAGACTGAATTTTATGCACCTAAGATATTTCAGAGAGTTTTATTGTTGAACATTTTTCTAGAACCATAAAACTCAAATTGAAAACTTCAGTACCCACGACAAGTGTGTACTGTCGACTTTTTAAATCATTTTTATGAAGTTGTACTTCTTTGGAGTGGTGAACTCAAAGTGTACAATTTCTGCGACTTAACTCCTGGCGTGGGAGCTAATTCAGCTTTATTCAGTGGTACGAAGCAGTACATTTACATGAATAGGAAAAACGATTTCAACCAGTAGACTAGAGAAATCCTTGAGCGCTCATCTCTTGTGTCTTTTATCAGCATCTTATTTTCTTCGTGCATCTTTCTTCAGCTGTAATCTGTTTTAGTATAGGTAGAACTAGTTTAAAATAGATGTGTAGTTTCAATATAAAGTACATAAAATCATTAAAAAATTAAAATATATAAAAATATAAAAAGTGAAAATTAGAAAAACTACTCCGCTGCTGACAACAGTGGAGTTTTCTAAGTTTTTAGTTTAGTAGTGGCCAAATTTACCTTCCCTGTGGGTTCGACCCTGCTTACCACATATACTGTAGTTAGTAGGAATATAAATATTAAACTTTGACCAGCTTCAATGATGGTTTAGGTCAAGTTTTTTGAGCCGTTTCCAGGGAAGGCACGAGCCATTGTTAAAAGAGAAAAAAAATTAAAAAAAAACACATATATAAAAAATCTTAAGAAAAATTTGAAATTTTTTAAAACTTTATAAAAAAACTGTTACTTTTATTTCTGAGTTGTTACTGTTAGAAATTTTATACCACTGTTTGTATGAGCACAAGAACATCTGATGTTAGATTAGAGCCTCTAAACCCTGAATTAGATAAACACTTAGCTGCTCTAAGAAGAAAGAACAAAACTGAAATGGAAAATCCAGAAAATAGAGTTCCTAATAATAACTTCCAAAATAACCATCCAGAACTCTTAGATGAACATGAACGGCCCAGGATGAGGGAGTTCCAACTCCCTCAAGTTTCATGCAACCCATCATCCATTAGATTAATTCCTAGATCCAGAAACTATGAATTGAAACAGTCACACATTTCACTACTGCCTGCTTTCAATGGGCTATCTAACGAGGACTCTCTGGCCTTCATTAGAGACTTCTACAACACTGTGCAACAACTACCACTTTTAGGACTCACTGAGAATGAGCTTAGGATGAGAGTCTTTCCCTTTTTCCTTAAATGGAATGCGAGAAATTTGTTTTTGAGCTTAGATGAGAACATTTTTGAGAATTGGGATCAAGTTTACAACTCATTCATTATGAAATTTTATCCCCAAAGATTAAAAGGAGAACTTAGAACTAAAATCACTAGTTTTTATCAAGAGGATAGAGAATCTTTTCATAAAGCATGGGATAGATTTAGGGACCTGCTTAGGTAGTGTCCTCATCATCAACTCCCATCACATCTCCTCATGGACACCTTCTATGAAGGGCTTTCCTCCTCTAGTCAGAACTTAGTGGATCAAGCTGCTGGGGGTAATTACAATGATAAGACTGATGAGGATTTGAGACAAATTTTCAATAATCTGGCCCTTAATTCTCAACATAAGAATTCAAGAAGGAAGAGAGTCAATAGGAATGTTAATACCGATTCAGGAGCTAATACTCAAGCCCAACTTGCTGAAATCACCAACCAACTTCAAACATTAATGAACCAGAATTCAAAACAAACCGTTAACCAAGTTGAAAACTAGAATCAGTATCAATCTCTTAGGCAACAGTGCACTCAATGTGGTATGTTTGGGCACTCTGAAAGTTTTTGTCTTAATGTTGATCTAACTGCCCAACAATCTGAAACCTCAAACTTTGTTAATTACGGTCCTAGGATGCCTCAAAAAGAAGATCCATTTTCTAATAATTACAATCAAGGATATAGGAACCATCCAAATTTGTCATGGAAGGATCAAGGTATTATTAAGCAATAATCTAACCCTAATTATCAGAACCAACCAAGACCAAACTTTCAAAATCAACAATGGGGGGAGTCTTCAAATGTTCAAGGAAATAATGATAATAAAATGACTTCTAAATTGGATCAGATATTGAATAAAATAAATTCACAAGAGGAAAGGTACATGACTCAACTTAATAAACAGAAAAGTCAATATGAGTCAGACAAGATGCAAAATGATGTGAGAATGCAGAACATGGAAACACAGCTAGGCCAATTAGCTAGATATTTGACTTCTAGGGATAAAGGTAGGTTGCCTAGTACCACTGAACTTAACCCTTGGGAGAATGCTATGGCTGTTGTAACTATAAGTGGTCTTAATACTCAACTTGTTTATGAAAAAACTGTAAAAAATGCCCAAAATGAGAAACTGTTTGAATCTGCAAATGAAAATCTGCTCGGTTCACAAGCTGGAAATTCACAGAAAGATGTTGAAAATAATGAGAATATAAACCTATCACCTGGATCTCAAGCTGAAACTTCTTCTAAAAAAAATAAAGGAAAAGAAAAAGTTGTGGAAGAGGTGAGGGACATGCCTACTATTCTGAAATTTTTTTCCCCACCCATCCCTTTCCCTGAAAAACTGAAACCACAAAGTAATACCAGGGCTGAACTTCTTCAGTTCCTTGGTCTTCTTTATGAGTTTCAAGTGAACATACCTTTTATCCAAGCCTTAATTCAAATCCCATCCTATCTGAAATATTTAAAGAAAATTGTTTCAAATAAAAATACCCTTGAAGAATTTTCTACCTACAGCCTCACTGAAGAGTGCAGTGCTATACTCCAAAAGAAAATCCCACCTAAATTGAAGGAACCAGATTGTTTTGTCATCCCTTGTACCCTAGGAAATTCTGGTCAGCTGAACTGTCTGTGTGATCCAGGTGCCAGCATTAATCTGCTCCCATACTCACTGTTTCGATAGTTGAGGTTGGGTGACCTTAAACCCACCATGGTCATACAACAGTTGGCTGATAGATCCTTCACTCATCCTGTGGGTCAAGTAGATGACTTACTAGTTGGAGTTGGGAAGTTATTCTTGCCTGTTGACTTTCTTCTTCTAGATATGGAGTGTGATCAAGAGGTACCTATCATCTTGGGTAGGCCCTTCTTGGCCACAGGAGGAGCTGTCATAGATGTGTCTAAGGGTCAGTTGATTTTCAAAATTGGTGTACTAGAAGAAGAGTTCAATGTTTTTAAAAATATTAAGGGACCAACTTATTCTGAAAACTGTTCAAAAATTGAGTCTCTTGAAGCTGAATGTTCTTATAAAAATCAACTTGAACTCATTAAAAAATTTGAAAAACAATCCTTTGATGAAGAAAACATTAGTGAAGTTGAAAATATTTGTGAATCTGTTCTAGAAGTTGAAAATTATGCTGTAAAACCAAAACTGGAAAATCTTCCGGAACTAGACAACTGTCCAGCTTCTGCTGTAGGAGAGTCCCCAGTTTCTGAACTTAGGGGTTTTCTGAGTGAAATTGAGGGTGTTTCTGTTAACACCGACCTTTCTGAGCACTTTGATGATACTGAGGGAGAACTTATTAAACAACTTGATGATTCTGCTTTGATAAACCTGCTGAATTCTGATCTAGAAAGTTTGGACAGCATACTGCCCATCTTGGACAGTAGGACTGTTATCTCTGAATCTGATCATGAAATTGAAAATATTTCATCTTTTAATACACCTAATAAGTAATATGTTAAAGATCTTGGACCTCCTAGGCCTAAGAGTCTTCCATCTAGTGTTGAACCACCTGATCTTGAGCTGAAGCCCATCCCTGCCCATATTAAATATTCATTTTTAGGTGAGAACTCCACTTTGCCTGTAATAATCTCTACTGAACTTAATGAAAACCAAGAGCAAAAATTTTTGTGAGTTTTAAAGAAGTTTAAATCTTCCATAGGCTGGAAAATAGCTGATATCAAGGGTATTAGTCCATAATTCTATATGCACAAAATTCCTATAGAACCTGATCATAAGCCTAGGGTAGAGTGTCAAAGAAGATTAAATCCTAATATGAAAGAAGTTGTGAGAGAGGAAGTAATTAAACTGTTGGACACTGGAATGATATATCCTATCTCTGATAGTGCTTGGGTCAGCCCTGTCCAGGTTGTCCCCAAGAAGGGAGGTTTTACTGTAGTTAAAAATGAAAAGAATGAAGAAATTCAAGTTAGGAAAGCCACAAAATGGAGAGTCTGTATTGATTATAGGAAGCTTAATGCATCCATTAGGAAGGACCATTTTCCTATTCCATTTCTTGATCAAATGCTTGAGAGGTTAGCTGGAAATGAATTCTTCTGTTTCCTGGATGGGTATTCTGGTTACAACCAAATACCTGTTGCTCTAGAGGATCAGGAGAAGACTACTTTCACATGCCCCTTTGGGACATTCTCTTACTGACGGATGCCCTTTGGGTTGTGTGGAGCTCTAGCCACCATTCAATGGTGTATTATGGCTATCTTTTCTGATATTATTGAGAGAATCATTGAAGTTTTCATGGATGACTTTTCTATAGTGGGGAGTAATTTTGATACTTGTTTAGGAAATCTTGAGCTAGTTTTGGAGAGATGCATTGAAACCAACCTTGTGCTAAATTGGGAGAAATTCCAGTTCATGGTTACTAAAGGTATTGTGCTTAGTCATAAGGTGTCAAAGAGAGGTTTAGAAGTTGATACTGCAAAGATAGAAGTTATTCAAAAACTGCCACCTCCTGTTAATGTAAAAGGTGTTAGATGTTTTCTAGGGCATGCCAGTTTCTACCGAAGATTCATAAAAGATTTTTCTCAAATCACAAAGCCCTTGTGCTCCTTACTGGTAAAGGATGCACCTTTTAACTTTGATGAAAACTGTTTGAAATAATTTAATCTGCTTAAGGAGAAACTCACTAAATCACCTATCATCACTGCACCTGATTGGAAACTACCGTTTGAGCTTATGTGTGATGCTAGTGACATGGCTGTAGGTGCTGTCCTTGGACAGAGGAAGGATAGGAAGTTTCATGTGGTATACTATGCTAGTAGACTGGTATATGATTCCCAAAAGAATTATACCACCACTGAAAAAGAATTGTTAGCTGTTGTGTTTTCTCTTGAGAAGTTTAGACAGTATCTGTTGGGCTCAAAAGTCATCATTTTCACTGATCATTCTGTCTGAAAATACTTGCTGTCTAAAAAGGAATCAAAACCCAGACTGATTAGATGAATTCTGTTATTACAAGAGTTCAACTTAGATATTAGGGATAAACAAGGAGCTGAAAATTTAGTTGCTGATCACCTGTCTAGGATTCCTGTTACCCAATATTAATCTGAAAATCCTAGGGAGATTAACTCTTATTTCCCTGATGAAAAGCTACTCACTGTCTCAGTTAGGCAGTCTACTTGGTTTGCAGATTTTTCCAACTTCCTGGCAGTAGGTGTCATTCCCAAAAATTTGTCTATTAACCAAAGAAAGAAATTCATTTCTGAAATTAAATATTATCTTTGGGATGACCCTCTACTGTTTAGGATGTGTGCTGATGGTATTCTTAGGAGATGTGTACCTGAGGAAGAGATGTTGTATATTCTTGAAAGTTATCATTATTCACCTTGGGGAGGTCACCATGGGGATGAGAGGACTACTCAAAAAGTCCTTTAGTCTGGTGTTTATTGGCCTACACTCTTTAAGGATGCTAGGAGTTTTGTGGTTGGTTGTGATTGGTGTCAGAGGCTGGGAAATGTGGGTAGGAAACAGAAGTTACCCCAAAAGGGTATTTTGGAAGTTGAAATTTTTGACGTTTGGGGGTTAGATTTCATGGGTCCATTTCCATCATCTCATGGTAATGAATATATCTTTGTTTCTGTGGATTATGTGTCAAAGTGGGTTGAGGCAGTAGCTCTGCCCAACAATCAAGAAAATAGTGTGATAAAATTTGTGAAAAAGAATATCTTTACAAGATTTGGAGTCCCAAGAGATTTTATTACTGATAATGGAACACATTTTAAGAATTAAAAGTTTAAATCTTTGATGGAAAAGTATGGTTGTGTTCACAAAACTGGAACTATATATCATCCACAGTCCAGCGGACAGGTGGAAATTTCAAATAGGCAACTAAAACAAATTCTTGAGAAAACTGCGTCAAATTCTAGGAAAGACTGGTCTCTTAAAATGGATGAAGCTTTATGGGCATATAGAACTAATTTTAAGTCCCCAATAGGTATGTCTCCTTACAGGCTGTTTTTTTGGAAATACTGTCATTTACCTGTGGAGTTGCAACATAAGTCTTATTGGGCAGTTAAGGCTCCGAACTTTTACTTTAAGAGTGCTGGTGAGAGGATATTTCTTGAGCTGAGTGAACTAGATGAGATTAGAAGAGAGAGTTATGATAAATCAAAAATTTATAAAGAGAGGACTAAGATCTTTCACGATTCTATCATTCAAACTAAGGAGTTCAAACCTGGACAGAAGGTCCTTCTCTTTAATTCTAGACTTAAACTTTTTCCAAGGAAGCTGAAGTCCAAGTGGTCTGGACCTTTTACTATAGTGAGAGTTCTAAAGAATGAAGCTGTGGAAATTGTAGGTGAAGAGAATAAACCCATGTTGGTCAATGGAAAAATATTGAAACTTTATTTTGAGGGGCAACCAAAGGGCTTGGATGATTTCACTGTTCTTGAATGAAGTTTAGTTGGGGACTTTAAACCTAGCGCTGCATGGGAGGCAACCCATGGTTCTTCTTTTGTTTTCCATAAAAAAAATTTGTAATTAAATAAAGTCTAATTGAGGACTTTAAATTCAGTGCTTCATGGGAGTCAACCCATGATCTTTCTTTAGTGTTTAATTTTATTTCTGTTCTTGTTTTACTTAGAATAAAGTGTTGCTTTGCATTTTTATATATGCTCTATTTTTGCTGGATCTTTTTTCCTGTCTTACATACTCTGTGTCTTTAGGATTCTACTGCTGTCATTAAAGGAGTGAAATTCCCATGCTAAAGGAGTAATAGAAAACTTATTCAGGGAAGTATCTCACTGTTATTGCTGCATTTAATTTTTCTGCTGCTTTATGCTCAAATAAAATTCTACTACTTGTCATTGTGATGTGCATTAAATCTTCATGAGCCTCCTTGCTTAAAAAAATTGAATTTCACTATTGTGATAAAACATTTTCACTGCATGAAACTAAGTGTGGGGGGGGGGGTACATGTTGTTGGTCATTTGAATCTGCTTGTTTCGTTGGGGTGTTTAGCATGAACTTTGCCTACTGTATTGAACATATTATTGAACTTAGTGTTTAAAATGCTTACACCCAGTTAATTGTACACCCACACCTTATATTCTATGTTTGAACTTTAATAAAAATCTTTTCCACTGGACATCAATGTTAATGGGTGTACTTTTCAATGAACCTGCTGATTATTTATTCATTGTGGCAAACTAAATTTTTGAACTTCACTGAGACCCTTTATACATGTCATATTTCTACTTAATTGATAACCTGTTTTGAACCTTGATTGATTAATTGTTCTTCTCCGTATTTAGAAGTCAACTTTGGGGACAAAGTTGGGTTTTAAGTGTGGGGGAGGGGGTCAATTCTTGACTGTGCTAAATTGTGTTTAATTGTAAAGCTCATCAATTTCCACTACTTTTAAACTTTTTGTCAAAAAATGGTCAAAATTTTTCAAAAAAAAATTATTTCACAAATTTTATGCTTTACAATGCACTCAAATGAGTCTTACCTTAGGATGGTGCTTAATTGGAAGATGAGTCTTGCTTTGAGTCTGAAATGAGTGTTGGTGGATGATTGCTGAGTGGAACTGTTTAGTGGTTTAATAAATTTTGGTTAGGAACTTCTTTTGAGAGTGATATGGGAAACCTTTTAGTGGATTTAAGATCATAATTTTAGGTACTGGAAGTTTGACTTTTATCCGAGGATCCTTTTCATTCTTTTAATTTATAAAAATGATCACTTATATTGAGTCAATGTAAATGGTTTTTATATAAATCCTTTGTAACTGGAGTAATACTGGGCATCTGGGATCCCACGGTGAATCTCTGAGACCTTAGATACTGGGTGTGTGTCTGTTTACAATAAGCCCTCTGTAAACCTTTAATAAGTGCATTGCACAGTGCTTAACACAAATTACATGGCTTGGGGAAAATAAATAAAGTGTCTAGGGTCAAAAATGAATTAATTAAGGTGAGGGGAATGATTAACTCCAGATGAAGAAGGGGACAACTGGTTTGTATGGGAGTCATTTGGGTTGACTCAATAAAGTGGCTAAAAATTATTTATATTTATGTATTTTCTGAAACCAAGGAGATGAGTCAAAGTACAAAGTTCCATTTGTTAAGATTTTAATTCCACATTTTTTATCCTATTATCACTCTTGAATTTAGAAATTGAGCTTGAATTGAAGTGAGTCACTAGGCAGAGTCATATATGAAGTAGGAAACCTTCATTTATGGATGATTCATGGTTTACTTGATTTCCCTTTGAGTAATTGTTCTAGGCGAGACATTATTTGAGGCTATGTTTTCAATAGCCTAAGCACAATTTTTCAGTCCTCTGTTGAAATTTCTCTGAACATAGCTGATTTGTATAATTCACACTTTTTTAAAGAGAATAAAACATGAGATTGTTTGAGGAGAAACAATGTTTAAGTGTGGGGGAATTTTATGTGGCCTTATTTTTACTCTTTTTTCCACAGCTTTTTATTAATGTTTATATAATTTATTTAATTAATTTAACACTTTTTAATAAATAAATGCACTTTTGTATTTTTATAATTAAATTTGTGAATTATACATTTTTTATAACATTTTATGTAATTATGGATCATTAAATAGTTGATTTATACCTTCTTTGTTTTTAATATAATTAATTTCCAATTTGTCCATTAAATCTATATTTGTTTATTTTATTTAATTTAACATTATTAATAATTATTAAGTTCTCTATTTAATCTACCTTTAAATTTTTAAGTTTATATAACTTAGACGCGACTTGCCAGACTATCGGTAGCTTAGCTACCGATAGCAGGTTACCGGTACTGTAACAGTGACCTGTCTTCTTTTTCCTACTGGTAGCATAGATGTGACTTTCCAGACTATCGGTAGCTTAGCAATCGATAGCAGGTTACCGGTACTGTAACAGTGACCTGACTTATTTTTCCTACCGGCAGCTCTCTCCAAAGTATATCAGAAACCTTGCTTCTATTGGTGATCCTTGTCATCGATACTTTTTCCTATCGGTAGCTCTCTTCTAAAACTACCGGTAGCTCTTATTTATCAGTAGCAGTAACCCTTTTATTTTAATTTAATAAAGGTGAGTAATTAGTTTAAATTTGTTCTGTTTGGTTTCTATTTAATAGGTTTTGTTTTTATTTAAGCAGTTATTTAATTGAGATTATTCTATTTAATTAGCTTAGTCTTTATTTTAATTATTAATCTTTTATTTTTGTAATATTAGATTAGGTTAATTATATTAATTAATTCGTTTAGACGTCCTGCTCATCATTTAAGTAACTTAAGTGTGTTTTTAAATTAATTAAATTGGTTCGCCCTTAATTATTTAAGTTCAAATAGTTAATTAATTAATTAATTAATAGTTTTTAATTATTAATTATATTATTTTATATATGCAGATTATTTATTAAGTCACCAAATTCTAATTTAAGTCTACCGGTGAGGTAGACTATTGCTAGCGGTGACTTATTTGGGTCACTGATGCTAACTTTATCATTCGCCGCTACCTTGAAATTAATTAATTTATATAGTTGTTTTAATTAAACTCTTTTATTATTTTAGCTTATCAATTATCAAGTTTATTAATTTAATTGTTATCAACTAATAATTTTTATTATAATTCCAACGTTTTAAAGTTTAATAAAAATCTTGTTTTAAATTAATGGTGTTTAGTTTTCTTTTTAATTAATTATTTTCAATCTTTTATTTAGTTTATTTTGAGTTTTAATTTTAAGTTTAATCCATGCGTTTTAAATTTTCGAAGGTCACCGTGAGTTCTTTAATCTCTTTCATACGGGTAACCTTCATTTTAATATACCGGTAACCTTCATTTTAATATACCGGTGATTATTTATTTTGTTCGAACGGTGACCCTCCGCCACATTGCCTCACTGATACCTTTTCCCCACTGATTACATGTTCCTTTTAACTCGCCGTTACCTCAACCCCACTGCTTCCCAAGCCTACCGGTGACCCTTTTTCCAAACCTCACCATTACCCAGTTTTCAAACCTCACCGGTAGAATTTCTGACTTCTCTTTCTATTTCTCTATCAGTATCCCCCTCACTGATATTTTTCCTTCCGCCTCACTGTTACCTCACTCTAACCGATACCCTTTTTCCTCACCATTACACACTATCCCTTGTCCCCTATTTTAATTCCTATTCTCACCTCTGTTTCAACCTTTACACGCACCAATACACAAAAAACTTTCTCACGATCGGCTTCACTGCATGACCAACTCATTTTCACAGCAACCAATCACCGATGTTCAGCCTCTGTCCCATTTAAATCTCTTTTCCACTAATTATACCATTGCAATTGTTCTTCAGCTTATAACATAACCTGATTTACCAGATCTCTTATTTGAAGAACTCAAGGCCACCACCGTTGAAGATCGGAGGAGGGCGAGCTGAAAGTCATCATCGAATCTGTCACTGGTTGAACTCACGTAAAGGAGGTTTTTGCGCTGCAGTTCTGGGTTGAGGGCCTTCCGCCATAGGTTTTCTGGACATTAAAAGTTTTCAACACTACTGTTGTGATGGAAGGGTAGCCACTTCACCATTGTTTCCAGAGTCCGAGCAGATTCCATGCCGCTGGAGAGATACATCAAATAAAGGGAGGTTTGTTTGTTAGGAGGAGGTCGATGTGCTGTCGGGTTGCTGAAGTAGAAGCCGAAACAGGGTTGTTTTTCTGTCCACCATAGGAAGAAGCTACTTCTGTCCGTCACGTATAGGAATCTGCATCGCTATGGAGTCGAGGAAGAGGCCGCCGCATCTGCTAGTGGCGCACTACCACTGGAGTCGAGCAAGAGCCGCCATGCGCTTCTGTTTGTTTGGAGGAAGAAACCCTCCCCTGTTGTGCCGTGGATTTGGGGTAGTAAGAAGGGGGGTTCATGAAATGGATTTAAACATGTCCAGGTTCATCCAACTAACTCATCCGGAGTTAGTTACGAGGGAAAAATTCATGTGACGTGCCTGTCACGGGTTAAACGCACGTGTGCGGTGCATGTGTGAAGAACTCATGAAGTCAGTGGAAGATGTGGCAGTGACATGCAATGGACGACAATAGGGTAATTAAGCAGAGCAAGAAGAATTCTTTGAAGAGGAGGATTCTGATTCGAACAACCTATGATGAATTGATGATTTGAGAGCTTCTCTCTCATCCGGAGCATTGCAGTCCAGGAACTCAGGAGCAGATCATTCTTTGGGAGTTCCTTCTCCCTCACGTTTTAAACTTTTGTACTCTATTTCTGTAATGTTTCCTATTACTGTAGTTATAATGAATAGTATAGTTAGCTAAGTCATCTAGTTCGGGGAGAGTTCTAGATCTACTGGTATCTTTTTCATCCTTTTCACTTATCATTTTAATGTGTTTAGAATTGATCGGCGAGATCAACTCTCAATACATTCATCTGTTTTGCACCACGATACTGAATTTCATGCACCTACAATCTTTCGGAGAGTTTGATTGTAGAACCTTTTTCTAGAAACATAAAACTCAAATTGAAAACTTCAATACCCACGGCGGGTGTGTACTGTCGACTTTTTAAATCATTTTTATGAAGTTGTACTTATTTGGAGTGGCGAACTCAAAGTGTAAAATTTCTACGACTTAACTCCTAGAGAGGGAGCTAATTGACCTTTATTCAGTGGTACAAAGAAGTACATTTACATGAATAATAAAAACGATTTCAACTAGTAGACTAGAGAAATCCTTGAGCGCTCATCTCTTGTGTCTTTTATCAACATCTTATTTTCTTCGTGCATCTTTCTTCAGCTATACTATGTTTTAATATAGGTAGAACTAGTTTACAATAGATGTTTAGTTTCAATTTATAGTACATAAAATCATTAGAAAACTAAAAGATATAAAAATATAAAAAGTGGAAATTAGAAAAACCACTCCGCTGCTGACAACAGTGGAGTTTTCTAAGTTTTTAGTTTAGTAGTGGCCAAATTTACCTTCCCTGTGGGTTCGACCCTGATTTCCAAATATACAGTAGATAGTAGGAATATAAATATTAAACTTTGACCGGCTTCAACGACGGTTTAGGTCAATGATCAAATACCAGGTAATCAGAAAACCATGATCCAAATAAAAATTACCATGTTGAACGTGGGGAGAAAAATAGGAGAAATAAATATTCCAAAAGATGTGAGGAACAAATCTATGACTTTTTTTTGTTCTTCCTTGATCCATTTTCATAAACTAAGATGAACTAAGTGTGTTTTGAACAATGAACAAAAATATCCACCCTAAACAAATCAACCGTCGATGTGTGAATCAATCCTTGTTTGTAGAATTGATTTATATTAAAAAAACGATAAAGAAAAAGATATAAATCATAAATAAAATTTCCTACCTAGAGTTTAGATCAATCACTAATGAAGAATGGTTCTACGTCTCCATCATTAGTAAGATCCACAAAATCTGTTGGTGCACTATCCTTGATCCAATCTGATTCAACATCATCTGCCAATGATACTCCAATAGCTCCTCTCTAGAGGTTCATCTCAAACCCTAGGTTATGTAGATAAACCTAGTATTGAGGAATAAATGTTTTTAAATATATGAATTATGTAACTGAATAAAATAAAATAAAATAAATCAATTAATTAATTTATTTTGTTAATTACACACCTCCAATAACTTTTTCACAAATTCTTGATTCCGAAAAAGGTTATGTCATGCCTTGGGTAAATCCGGTGTTTTGAAGTCAGTAGAAACTTCAAATTTTCAATTTGGGCCACAGATTGAGAGTTATTCCACCTTTTTAGGAAAAATTTATGTGTGTGATATTAATATATTTAATATATTTCAAAAATTAATTACAGACACACCGGGCCTTGGAATATCATACTGTCTTAGTGCCTAGCTCTGAAAATAATACATATAATATTCTAAAGTAATACATAAAAAAATCAATGTTTTTATATTTTAATTTTCATTGGTAAGCTGTCTTGGATATAATGTACTAAGATGAGTATCGTGTATCATGCATCATGTAGAAAAATTATAGGTATTTCATGTAATAGGTTTAAATGTATGGTAGTTTAGATGTATTTTTTATATAAATGAATTTTAAACAGTTCAATGGAATTCATGCTTACTTATTTTTTTTTTTAATAAATGGATTTTTTTGTGAATTATTAACTATTTTACTATTGTAATAATGATAGGAAAATAATTTTCAATTTATGTATGTGTCCATGAATATATACTTTGTATTTTTTCTTGGAATATATTTATTGATGAGATTTTTTGTTTAATAGTTTTGATATGAGTTTAAATTACACTACATGTTATCTTGATCATTGAAATTAAGTCTTAGTGATTTCTCTTAAGATTTCATAAAATTTGGCTATCATTGAACAATTTAAAAGTCAATAAAGGACTACATATCTATGGATAATTGGCTCATTTGGTAGTAACCTAATTGTTTCATTATTGGATACCAACTTTACAAGATGATAATTTTTGATGTTATTAATTACGTTTATTAATTTTTAAAGTTTCCCTTTTGAGTGTGTAAAATAATTATTTTGTATTAAATATTCCCGATGTAGTTTTTAACAAAACAAGGTTTTATAAAATTGTGTTTTCAAATTGTGTGGCTCTCTATGTTGTTGAGATATTTTATAGTGGACTGGGGTTGTATAATTAAATTGTTGTGTATTTTTAAATGAAATTTAAATTTTATTACTCTTTTGGTTTGGGAATGGGTTTTACCATAATTTATTATCATGTAACTTATTTTTCAAAGGTAGAAATGGAATTTTCAAAGAGTTATGCGAAAAATATTTTTTTAAGGTTATTTTGAAAAATTTATGTGATATGTGATATTTTGAGAGTAAAAATATAATTTTCATATATTTTTGTCTCATTCGATTATTGTTAGTGAAAATAAAATTTCTCTTTTTGTGATGTGTTTGATTAGATTTCAAAAACAGGGGTGGACTTATTTTTTTCTAGGAAAAAATGTGTTTTTATTGAGTGTATTTTAATTGGGAAACTATATTTTAAAGTTTAATATTATTTAGGAGGGATTTCTAATTTTTTTGTGGTGGTATAAGTTTTAGGAATTGAATTTTCATGATAAATGATTAGTGTTAAACCCATGCGGTGGGGTAATTTTTCTTTGAACCAGTTTCCATAAATAGGACTTATTGTAATGGGTGTGGTAAAATGGTAATTTTATAATTCTAAAGTGGGAAATATTTTTGTAAATCGTGGGGTGGGAAGATTTAAATTTAAAAGATATTCAAAATGTGATTATTCTTAATGATATGGATTTTAAATAGTATGAAATTGTTCTTTGGAATCCTTAAGTTCTATATTTTATGTTGTGGGTTGATTTTTAAATTAGGTGAAAATGATTTTGAATTAATTGTGTTTTAACAAATGTGTTTTTTTGGAAAATGTAAATTTTCTATGGTTATTGGAATGTTTAGTTGTGATTCACATGCAGTGATAGAAGTTTTATTTTGATGAAAATGGATCATTTGAAATTGTAATGTTACATGGTAATAGGTCAGTTGGATTGGGATAGAGAGGAATTTCTCCTTGGATTTGATATTTTCAACTGGTAGGTTAAACCGATCTTAAGTGAGTTATCTTATTAAATTGTTTGTCAGTTTGGTTTTTTAAGGGATACAAATGAGAAATATTTCCTCTTGATACGTCGTAAATACTAGAATGTTTATACACTATAAGATATGGAGGCCTTACATATGATGTATTGGTGGATCATGAATCGGACTTGGTGTGTGTTAGTTGTTAGGGTTACCTTTGGGAAAATGTTTTCACATTGAGTTATGTTGGGTGAATAGTTTCTCAATTAAAATATATAATATTTTTTTTTGTTTTTAGTGGATTATGCGTGTTTTTTATAGTTTTGATATTTTAGTAAATTTTTTTATAGTATTTTTTATACTAGTAGAGGCATAGTTGAAGGAACCAATGTGTTTTCCTTGTTATTTTTGTTTTCCCTAGGTTGGAATGGTGTGGTATAAGGGTTGATTGTATTGTCCTTAGTTATTAGGTGGTGATGGTGGTCTGTTCACCAAGCATTGTGAAAATAGGTTCTTTCCAGGGGTTATAGAATTATAATTAAATTAGGAACATAGTGATCTATTTTATCTATGTGGATACATATCATGGAGAACTTGTTCATGTACGATATATAAGTAGTTAACTCTATACAGCCTGGATAGAATAGTAATCATATTCATTAGGTGGAGGTTTTTATATTTTTATAATATATATTGGATGTAATATGTATACAATGTTTTAAAATTCAATGGATGGTATGATAGTGTATGGGTGTTTAGATAGTTTTTGAAAAAACTCCAAAGATGGATGGTGTGTGGTTCATATGAGAGAGAATCAAGTAATTTATGTGGTGTGTAACACACTAAGTTTGTATGAATTTTTATTATTTTTAAAAAATAAAAATTATTTGATGGATTACATTGCACAAAAAGTTAATATTTATTTATAAAAAACACCAAGTTAGGATTTTAATTCACTAAAAATTATATTTGGCTTGTGTTACACACAATTCCAAGTTCCTTTGATATCTTGTGTTACACACATGACTGAGTTTTACTGAACTACAAATTTTTATTATTATTTTTATTAAAATATTCTCACTTATCTATTGAATGGAAGATATAAATAAAATTGAATAAATTATTAAACTATGGTTTAATATTTTTTAAAAAGTATATTATTTTTTTATCAAATAATTATAAATGGAAATAAATCCAATTGAATATAAGGGGTTTTTTATGAAAAAACTATTTTTATGCCCAGAAAGGCGTTTTTACTTAATTAATTAAATTAATAACTATTAGTGGGATTTATTAATGAAATTTATATATTATAAATTCAGAATTGTTTTTTACATTTATCTAATAAATTTTATAGTCATAAAATAAGAACAAATCCAATTTTAGGCATAAAGAGTTGTATTTTTCTGAAAGGCATTTTTGTAGCCTTTTAATGGATGTCTTGTTTTAAAACTAATTTTTGATAATTTTAATTTTTTTATTTGGAAAAATAAACTTCATTTTTGAAGTATTAATACTAAAATTTACTTTTCATGAATTTTTGGTATTTTTCTGAGAAATTTCTTTTCTTGATGAATAGTGAAAATACTAATTTTTAATTGAGAACTGACTTTTCATATATATAATTTATAATATTAAATTATACATTAATTTTTTTAATATAAAATTAGATTAATTATAAATATATTAATCCAGTTTAGGTTATTGGTATAATTTTTATATTGAATTTAGATATAATAACTTTGTAAACATTTGAAAATTCTCACTTTAAAAACCCACATTCTCCTTCCGTTTGTAAGATTAATTTTAAATTAATTTCTGCCACTTCTATGATTTGAATTTTAAAAAATGGATTCCATATTTTTTAATCAAAATAAATTATAATTTCTATTAAAGTCAATTTTTTTAGCAAAAATATTGGTTTAAGTAATTAAAATTAATTACAATGATTAAGGTGAAAATTAGTTTACTTAGTAGTTAAACTTTAATCTTAAGGGGCCAAATAACCTATAACATTTTCTAAAACCCATTGGATGTTAATTTTTTGAAAATATATCATATTTTATAAAATATTTACCCTTATTATAGGCACATGATATAAGGGATATCTCTCCATAGTGTTTATGTTTTTATATTTAGAAGAATGCCATTGCCCCTCCACTATAAAAAGGAACTCACCCCCTCACTTATTCACACCTATAAAGTAATTTGGATTCGATAAAACCTAATAAAATTAGCTAAGAAAACACATCCTATGATCCTATAATCCTAAATTTGCGTATAAATAAATCCATGTAATTCCTTTGGTGTAAACCAAAAAGAGTTACCCAAAGAAGAGGTAGTGTTCTTCAACGTGCACTTTTGTTTTATTTCTTTCTCAACCCATTAAATTATTATCAAATAAAGATAATATAGGAATATAAATATCCTAAATATAATTATATTTTTTAATGTTAATTATACATCCTACACCTTCGCACACTTCTATGAAATGGGATACACAATCATCATTCATGTGTACATCGGACTACCTTCTCGTGAACCGATATTGTTCATTCTTCCATTACCACATCTCAAAGTTGGGAACAATGAGGAAATTTATATATTTATATGATATTTATGATGTATTTTTTATTATTTAGTTATTATATAACACATACATACATGATTTAATTTTTGTGTGAATACGATAACATCATTTTTGGACGTGTGGACTACCGCCTCCTCAAAGCTATGTGATTCGTTCACGTTTTACATTGAAAGTATTAAGGATGAGTTTATTAAAAATATGTGTTATAAATGAAATAATAATTATAAAGGAATTATAATATATATATATCATTTAAATTTCTTTCTTTCAATATGATAAGAAATTGATGCAGTGTTCATGCGTATGTACGACCTACCGTCTCCATGAATGATGTAATTAATTTCCTATTTATATAATTTAGAGAATATTATAAATAAATATATACTGAATATATATGATATTTATTTCGTGGTTTAAATTATTTAAATAATTAAATCATGATATATGTAAGAGGTCCAAGAATAACAAGTCATAAAATGTATTAAAAACCAAGTAGTTATTACCCGAAATATAACTTTAATAAGAAATTGCTAATAAATTGGTAATATAAAGTAATAATAAAATAATATATGGTATGATATTTAATAATATGGTTATTTGGTGTATTTATAATTAACATATATTCATTATACATGAGGTTTTACCATGTATGAATAAAATTAAGACTTAAGGTAAGGGAATTTCATCTCACTTTCCATATTCGTGTGATACATGCCATATTCACCACTCGTTTAATTTATGTAGTGTATATAATGACCTATTACATGTTATATAATAATTTTATTTTATTTTAGGATATTAAAATTTTCAGTCGAAACTATTATTTCATGGGGATCATGATTCAAAAGTTATACAAGTTGTAAGGGAATTTCATCTCACTTTTTATTTCTATGAGATACATGCCATATTCACCACTTGTTTATTTTATGTTGTGTATATACTTCCCTATGAAATGGTATAATTTTTTTTAATTTATTTAATTATTTTAAGAGTTTAAATTTATGATATTATTTCATGGTTATCATGATTCCAAAGTTACTCATGTAGTAAGCGGATTTCTAGTCTCAGTTTTATTTCTATGAGACTTATTCCATATTAACCACTCATTTCTTTTATGTGGTGTATATACTGCACATGAAGGTATTATATGATTATTATCCTTAAATTTATGAGTATTTACATATCAACTTTATGATCTCTATTTCACAGGGTTTATGGTTATAAAGTTACCAAATCAGTAAGGTAATGTTTTTTATCAATTTTACTTATTTGAGACACATGTTATATTATGCACCTACATTCTTTTACAAGGAGTATATACTTCACTTTAACGTGTTATATAATTAATAAATTTATTTTCATGATATTTTAATCCTCACGTGATGTTATTATTTCATGTGTATTATGATTCAAAGTTACCAAAGTGGTAAGAGTTTATTTATATAGTTTCAATGTTTATTAGGATTGTTTACAATTATTTTTCCACTAATGAAATATTAAGATCTATATCTCAAGAAATATCATAAATTTTCTTATACTATGGTTATTCATGATATATTCATGTAATGGTACCATTTTACACTCTTTGGTATATAAAATGATTATTTTTTTAAGAAAATTAGACCCTATTTCTCTCTTCGGCCAGAAATCTGTTTTCTCTCAAAACCAGGCTTTCTATTTTTTTTCAAAAATGCTTTACTATGATTTTTAAAATAAAATTTTACCCATGTTTTATATTTTAAATAAAAAATGGTTTTTAAAGGAATATTATTTTCAATTTTCAATCAAGTAACTTTTCTAAAATTTTTTACAATGTAAAAGAAATGTTTATCATGTATATATTTACCCACCATCATGACTGTCATTTCCTTGATGAATTTTTTGAAAGATTATAGGGTTATTTCTTAAATAAAATGTTTTTCCTAATATTATATAAATTCACGGTTTTTAAATTAGTTTTCAAATATTTTTTTTTCAAAAATATTTTCAGAAGAATTTTTTAAGAGGAAAATAAATTTTCCTCAAAAAATGTTTTAAATGATTTTTCAAAATTATTTTCCATCTAATATGACACCTATTTGTGTTACTCATGAATTAATAGGAATATAATCTATGAAAACTGTTATTATTTTTTCTTTGAACGGTTTATATATATGTAATGCGTTTTTTATGAAACCCACTTCTCTTCCATGGTTTATACTATGATGAAATACTTGTGAATAATACTTCATTTCATAGGTTATTATATTATTAAATGATTATAAAACCTATATCTTTTCCATTAGTTATGATATGATAAAATTTCTATGATACCCATTTTATTTCATAGGTTATGATATTATGTTTATGAAACCAATATCTTTTATGGGTCATGATATTATGAATGTTTTATTATATTGTGGAACACATATATATGATTTCAATATGTTACAGGTGGGACCTATATCTCCCTTCATTGCATTGAGTAATGGTAAATATTTTATTAGATAAAAGGTTATGTGGGAGGGAATCACAAGCCTATAATAAGAGGGGATATTGGAGGGAATCCCAATTCCATAATAAGAGGGTACATGGTAGGGAATCCCAGAGTTGTAACAAGAGGGTACACGGGATGGAATCAAAATCCCACAACATGAGGGTACATGTGAGGGAATACCAAGTCCAAAACAAGAGGGTATACAGGAGGACATCCCAATCCCGAAGTAGGTACACAAGTGATTATCACAATCCTAACATGTTATAAAGGTATTGGTAGGTATCCTTGAAATAGGGTTTTCTAGGATTATGTGTATTCCAAAATTCCTTGTCTTATTCCTATGTTATGATCTCTTGGATTATTCTATTTATTCCCTTATGGATCATGTATTATGAAAGAACAATCATTATTTTATGTCTCGTGATTATGATATTAGATATGCATGGTATGATCTTAAAATGTTATGCTCATGTTCTCATACCATTATCTTTATATTCTACTTATGTATCTCAATTGTTTACCCTTACTGAGAATTTGATCTCACCATTTCTAATATTTATTTTCCATAGGTTATAAGAAAGATTTTAAATAGGACCACTAAAAGGGGAAGATCTATATGGGAGATGTTTAAGATCTTTCAAAAAATTAGAAGAACGTGTTCCCAATTTCCAAAGACACTAAAATATTATGGTCCTTGGGCATGTACTTTTGTAATGAGATGAATATTTATAAAAAGTGAAGTAATATACTTTTATATTAATCATGGGTTTATATAGTTGGTATAAAAGGAATATTTTAGTCAAAAATTTGAAAACTAGGTTGAGAAAACATTAGTGAGATCCCAAGGGATATTTATAAGGATATGTCAAGATATGTCTCTTAGGATATGTATAAGGATTATTCAAAGTTCAGGAAAATGTACTATAATTTTTATAAAGGATTGATAGAGTTGTTTCTAGGAAATCACGTCCCTTTATAGATAAAATAAGTGGACATATTCAGGTAATAATAATATGTTTTTAATAGATGGGTGAAAGTAAGTTACTATTAAGGGAAAATGAAAAATTTATTTGATGAAACATGTGAGAATAATGGCCTACATAAGGTATAAATGACTATTGAATGCTTTTAAATGTTGAAAATATGAGAATTATGAAAATTAATGTCTTAGGGGAAATATCATGAAGTAAGTATGCATGGTTTTAAGAGTAATGGTCTTGCTGTTGATGATGAAGAGACCATGAGTGACATATAAAAGGTATGTTATGTTATAATAGTATTGTCTATAATCATGATTAAATTGAGTAAACATGATTCATATTTAATATTTTTGGAAATAAGTATTAATTAAAAAAATAATAAATTTTAGTCAATGGATTAAGGAAGAGGTGGATTGATCAAAATATTAATGTATTTTAATTCAAGGATTATGTTACACGAATCATAAAGTATATAAGGATTGTTTGTAGAAGGTTTTTAGTAAGGATTTTCAAGAATATGTTAAAATCTACAGATGAACTAGAAAATTTATTTAATGTAAATGTTACATTAAGGGAAGGTAACCATTAACATGTACCTAAGAATTAAAAAAAATGATATTTAGTATGTATAAATAGATTATGACATGGATAAAGTAAATTGAAGAGTATTTATGACCATATAAATGATAAAGGATTTGTTTAAAAAGTGGTTTATTCAACAATTGATGAAGTTTACTACATTTTCAGATTTAAGGAATATATCCAATGATCTTTGGAATAATAAAGTATGCATTTTTTCATTAAGGATTTATGGAAATTCAGGTTATTACCATGTTTCATGAGAATTAATAATGAAGTTATTCACATGATTGAAACGTGACAACAAATAACTAATTTATGATATATGGGGGATCAATGTTATGTAGATTTTGAGAAATTTAGTGACTTTTTATTCTAAAGTTTTGGATTTTCATTTTCCAAAAGGGTTACAAGGTTAACCATTCATGGAACAGTTTAAGTTGAAATTCTAATGAGGTTTTAGTGATTAAAGTATTAAATCACTATATGTGGATTTATGAATATTGGATAACATGTGATAACCATTTTTCAATGATGATAAATAAAGATAGATGGAATGACTTATCGTTCTACTTATGGATCTTATGATCTGTTAGTTCCTCGGGTATAAAAAATTTAACTTCATTTTTAAAGTAAGAGATGAAGTGGAAATTGGTCAATAAAAAACCAAATGGTGAGATTGTGCATATGAAATGGAATTAAATCAAGTAAGTATATCTCATTTAGAAAATTATTCAACTTTAGGAAAAGGGACTTGAAATTTAATTTTGTCCTGTTATCATCATTTTTGATGATATAAATGAATTCTTTCAAGCCTCTTTGGTTTATGGATTTACGATAATTAAATTTCTCCTAACCATGTTCTCTATCACTCTCCATAAAAACTTTATAGTTAGGTTTCTCTTTAATCTCCATGTTTTCACTTTCCACCCATGTTCTCCAATGTGGAAACCTAATTACGAGTTAATTTGTGTAATAATTAAGCTTACAAATTTGTTTTTTAAAGGATGTTTTAGTATTGATTTTGGTGATGTGGGTTTCTATAAAATAAACTTTCAATTATTAAACCTTTGATAACCCAAAAAAAATTTAAGGATGAAATTCAATTTAAGGGGGGTATAATATAACACCCAGAGTTTTCATGAATCTGTTTTTCGAATAAATTAAAATTATTTGACGAATTTTATTGAAAAAAAAGTTTATATTTATTTATATGAAACAAAAATTTAGGCCTAAACTACATGCAACACTATGTTTGACTTATGATACACACAATACCGAGTTCCTTCAATAGCTTGCATTACACGAATGACTGAGTTTTACCAAATTGAAATATAGTATTAACATTTTGGTTAAAATATTATCACCAAACCATTATAATGGAAGATATTAATAATATTAAAGAATTTATGAAATTATGGTTTACACATGTTTATAAAATTAATTCTTTGGTTATAAATTAATTATAAATGAAAATAAAAACCAATTGAATTTAAGAGACTTTTTTTGAAAAAATATTTTTATAGCCATAAAGAAACTGTGTCATGATAAATTAAATAAATCACTATTAATGAGAGTTAATAATGAAATTTATAAATTATAAATTCAACTCAATTTTTTACATTCATCCAGTAAGTTTTATAGGCATAAAATGAGAACAAATCCAATTTTAGGAATGAAAAAATATTTTTCTAAAATGTAGTTTTACTACGTTTTAATGGAATAAGTGTTTTAAAACTAATTTTTAATTTTTTTAGTTTTTATATGAAAAAATAAACTTAGTTTTTTATATATTAATATTGAAATTTATTTTTTATGAATTTTTGGTATTTTTCTAAGAAGTTACATTTTTTGATGAATAGTGAAAAATACTGAATTTTAATTGAAAACTGATTTTTCATCTTAATGACTTATGTCATGACCCCTTCCCTAAAAATATGCTCCTAGAAAGTTGGAAATAGAGAAAGAGAGATAATGAACCCTCGAATCCCACCTCCAGTAGCCCATGGGGTGGCGACCAACACCAAGGTTATACAAATCTCACAAAAATGGGAGGCATTACCCTCTTTATAGTAACTAAGACCGAGAGATAAGATGTATCAAACTCTAAACAACTCCAAGACACTATTTATATAAAGATAAACCAAAATAAATCTTCTTGGCATTTTTAAAATGCAATTTATACAAAATAAAGAGTCTCAAAAGTAAATACCAAAAGAAAAGCTAAGCAACGACACAATAATTATCCCCATCGTCCGAGATAGTAATGACTAGCATGGCCGTCATAGTACTCTTGGAAACCTGAAAGAATTTTTATGTATGTAGGGTGAGCATACAAGTACAATCCGTTGGGAAAACAAAAGTCTCTCATTCACAAGTGGAGAAGCATACTAATTCCCCTATGAGAAAACAATAAAAAGAAAAATCACCTAACAAGGTATACTAGTCACCGCAACCTCCCCAAAGGTATGCTCAAGAAATAATGAAAGTAAAGTAAATTAATATAGAGAACATCAATGATAGGTTACCCCACACATATTTCTCAATGATTAGCTACACTCACACATAAACCGAAAACGTCCTGGCTCTCTCACTTCTTATGAAAGTACCACATCACAACCCACCCGCACACACCTGTGCCTCAAAGCTAGTCCCAGAACTTGGGAAAACGAAGCTCATCACATATCACCCATACACACATGGTTCCCACAATGACTTCCCACAAACAAACACATGGTCCACATACCACTCCACATCCCTAAAACACTTGGGAAAGCATGGAACATCTCATCCTGAAGACACCTAGGAAAACATAACTCATCCGCACACACCTGGGCCTCACAAACAATGATCTGCCCAAAGGATCTTATGAAATCACCACCTAGAAGAGGGAGAAAGTAAGATAAGGTGGTCATCCATCCATACTCCCACTGGGATACTTGGGAAATACACCCTCCCCCACGACAATGGGGGTATTCATCACATAGTGCTCAACTAGGGTGGTGTGTGTATAGAAAACACAAGGAAAATACAGGTATATATATAGTATAAAAAACTCAAGATCAACCTATGGGTTCTAAATCAAACAATCAAACACCCTATGATACTAAAAACTATACTTCTACCTATAAATTCATTATTTAACACCACCAACAACCACTTCAGAAGTTAATAAATTAAATCCATCCACAATAAGCCTCAACTCAAAAATATCGCCAGTGAACTCATTTAACCAATTATCATTCTTTATTAAGAAATCCATTTTTTCATTCCATCCCTACCCGAGAAACTACTAATAAAAGAATGCAACATGCCCCACTATATAACCCACACAGAGGAGAAGAACCACAATAAATAAACTCACTTTATATTTCCACTTCGTTCAACACCCATACCAACCACTGCCATCATCATTCTTCAAATTCATTTTACCCAATACATTATCTCAACAAGAAAACCCAAAAACATAGATAAAACCTGGAACATATATCATCACAAACAATCTTGATAGCCTCGCTGTATAACAACACCACACCCATTAACATAAACATACCACAATCCAAACCCGCAAACTCACTGCTCATCCACTACCAATCCATTTGACAATTAGTTAATCTCTCAACCTGAGATTCCATTACACCACCCGTACCATCCCACCTTAGAGCTATTCTCTCAACCCAAGCACCACACAACCACATAAGGAACAATGAAAAATAGAGACACACACAAAACACAACCAAACTAATAAATCAATGTGTATTCAGATTTAACCAACACTCATTCTTTAATTCCACTTTGATAATTCAGGGGTTATCACATAGAAAGTTCAATCCTGAGGAATCCATTTATTTAACTGAATATACATGGTTAACCAATTTCATATTTATACAGTCGTTTATATAGGATCAAAAATAAACATCCAAAAGTCATTATAGGTGTGCAAACAAAGACTACCAACAACTATGATTTTCAGTAGGCACATAGCCTATACAGATTGCAATATCAATAAACAAAAAAAAAAGCATGTGCCACTTTTCCCCAGCCTTTGTATATTGATATTAAATAGTTTTGATTATCTTTATTTATTTATAATTCTTATATCTTCACAAGATAACATTCATACACCCACCCCACATTATAAACAAATTAAAAGAGATGAAGGGACCCCTACTTGAAAGAACATACGATCAAAAAATACTCCTAGCGACAAAACAGGGGGTGAAAAAGTAGCAGGAGGAACCTCCAGGGAGACATGATCCAAGGGGCACAACAAAAAAACATTATCACTTAGGGAATAAGGGTTCTGGGATGAGTGGTGATGAAGGGAAAATAGAAAACGCATAAGGGAGAAAGGATCTCTCCTTTAGAAAGTCCAGATCCTATATCAATGGAGCAGCAGTTTTGAAATCCATTAAAGTCAGATCACAATTAAGAGCATGCATTTTGATGAACATAAATCCTACAGAGTTTTATTAAATTAAATATATATTTAACATCCTTTGAAATGGTTTAAAAAACAATTAAACATGGCTTTAAAATTATTTTATGTCAAATAAAACGTTAAATGTGTGGAACTGGAAAAAATGGAAAAAATGGAATTTTGAAAACCATTGGAACTAAACCATCTTTGGATGAGTCCCCAACATGAGATACCAGTGGAGATAACTGATGGTTGTGTCACCATTCAGTGATTCATTGATGGATGAGTCCAGGACGCAACTCACCGATGCCACTCACCGAGGCCACCTACTGGCGTCACCTATCAACACCACTTACCGATGCCACCTACCGATGAACGACTCACTATAATGACCAAGTATTAGAAATTCACCATTATGAGTCAGCGATTCCACCTACTGTTGCCAAATATTGACGCCACCTACTGACGCACCTCCCGATGCACCTACCGACACACCTACCGATGCTACCCACCAATGCCACCTACCAACGCCACCTATCGATGCCAACTAATGATGCCGCCTACTGACACTACCTACTAACACAACCTACCTATGAAACCTACCCATTCCACCTACCAACACCTCCTAACTATGCCACCTACCAATGGAAAAACTAAATTTTTAGCAAACTCTTGAAATGTGTTACTTTTTCCTCCATAATACCTCAAACACTGGATTCTGAAAAAATAATAGATAGGGGAGGTCCAAGCTATTTCATTAGATACCTCTAAAACTATTCTTATCCTCAAGAATCCAAAACCAACCCAAAGGAAAAGAGGGGCCCAAACAACCACCTTGTGAGATACCTCTCAAGGTTCCCGCTATGCTTCAAACACCACTACCGAATAAGCACACTAAAGTTCAACAATAAGCCAGAATGAATTATTCAAAATATGGAGTGAAACCTCAACATACGAGAACAAATTATTTGACATATACTACCCCAAATGACCACAAAAAAACCCACACAAACACAAAAACCATGCGATCCTGAACACAAGAATCGGGGAATTCCTTCCTCCATGTCAAGATACTATCGGCTCTAGGCCGCACTGACTCGCCCGCACGGGTTTAATCACATCTCAATTAATAAATCTTTATTAGGAATTAGGTTCTGCCCTTTTTCATGTTTTGGGACTTTATCACTCATAATGGAACAAAGAAAAAACCCATCTTATAGCGAACAAGGTTGAAGAATCATATTACAAAGGAACACACAACAAAGAAAAAATCAGAACAACTCTGGGCACTGGGAATGAATCTGTATCTCTCTTTCACAAGTACTCTCCTCTAGGACACCATGAATTCACAACACACGAACTAATGGAATGGTACACCCAAGAATCACATTCCCCTGATGATACTAGATATCTACTAGATACTCCATGAACACTGCATCATGTTCAACATCTAACTCTCCCCAGTCAACGACATGAGAGTCATTGTGAAGATATCAAAGAATCTGAGAGACATGAAAGATATCATGGATCCTATTTAACTCTGATGAAAATTCTAACTGGTATTACACCATTCCAACTCACCCCAACACCTAAAAGGTTCTAAGGATCCTTGAAGAAAGCTTTCTCCCCTACCAAAACCTCCACTACCCACATCGAGGGGAAACCTTTAATAACACATGGTCCCTAACCTCGAACTCCAAGGGCCTCCTCATGCGATCAGAATACGACTTCTATAAGTACTCTTTTACCTTTATACTCTCATGAACAAGATTCACCTTCTTAGTTATACTATGCACATGTTCGGACTAAAAATAGCTGCCTCCCCTACTTCTGTTCATCACAAGGGTGAACGATATGGTCTTCTATACAAATATTTGAATAAATCCACACTAATGGAAGAGTGATAACCATTATGGTAAAAAAACTACACAAAGGGAATGTGTCACACACAAGATCTTCCAAAGTCCAATATGCATGACCACAACATATCCTCCAACATTTGGATGATCCTCTCTATCTGTCCATCCTTCTAATGGTGGAAAGTAGTGCTGAGGTATTACTGAGTGACAAAATATTGCTGAAATACCCTCCATACTCATGAGGTAAAATGTGAATCATGATATGAGACAATGGATATTGGAACTCCATGAATCTATACCACCTCACCCACATACCTCTTGGCCAAGGCATCCACTACGCTCGACTCCTTAATCGCTAGTAAGTGAGATGATTTCATAAACTGATCCACCACCTCCCAGATTACATCACATCCTCCCCGAGCCCTGGGTAACCTTATGACAAAATCCATCGAGATGTTATCCCACTTCCACTTAGTGACATCTAGGGGATGAAAGAAACTACTGATAACACGGTTCTCAACATTCAAATGCTGGACCATTATGCACTTCACCACAAACTCTTCCTTTTCCCACTTTATGCTAGCCCAAAAAATCTGTTCCCTAAAGTTGTGGTACATATTCAAAATTCCCGTGTGTACCGCTAAGGGTGAGCTGTGAAATTTTCAGAGAACTCCCTTGCGCTTTTCCAAAAGAACAAATAGCCTCCCATGGAACAATATCTGATTCTGACCATCCTCCAATCATCCCTCCGTAGCATCTCCATGGTCATTGCGATTTCACTTAACCTATTCCTCTAAATCTCCCCACTGAGAATCCTACACCTACTTTATTAGTGAAGAATACAACATTATCTAAAACAAGAGGCCTCTACCGCCATCCATTCCAACATCTAAGTGCTATGATGTCAATTACTCCACCACCTTTCAATTTTCCGTAGATTCCCAAACGAACTCTTTCGACGACTTCGTACTCAAAGCATCAACCACAACATTCCCCTTTCATGAGGTGTAAGAGATCTTGAAATCATAATCTTGAAGAAGCTCCATCCACCTCTGATATCATAAGTTCAATTCTAACTGGGAGAAGATATACCTCCAGCTCTTTTGATCTGTGAAGACCACAAAGCGCTCTCCAATGAGGTAGTATCGCCACAACTTCTGCATGAACATTACCATTTCTAGTTCATGATCATGCGTGAAATAGTTACGTAATTGGGGATGTAACATCCTAGACCCATAAGAGACCACTCTCTGTAGTTGCATCATCATGCATCCAAAACCAACACAAGAAACATCAATAAAAACTTCAAACATCACCCCTTACTCTGGTAACATGAGCACTGGATAACAGACCAACTTCCCTTTTAGGTAGTTGAATTCTTCCCAAAACTGCTCACTCCACAGAAAGTACTGGTCTTTCCTATTCAAGGCTATCAATGGGGCTGCTACTCAAGAGAAATCATGTACGAATCTCTGGTAATATCCTGGCAGATCAAGACAACTATGAACCAATACAACATTCTTGGGTTCTATCTATGAAACAACTACTTCTACCTTTGATGGGTCCACCAATACACCCTGCCAGACCCCACATGCCCAAATAAGTGCACCTATCGTGTCTAAAACTTGGACTTGGACAACTCTCTGTAGATTTGGTGATGTCAAAAGACCTCCAAGATAGTCTTGAGATTCTTTGTATACTCCTCCTATTACTCTGAGTAGATCACGATGTCATTAATGAATATGACGATGAACTGGTCAAGGAACTCATGTCAAATAGATTTCATGATCCCCATGAACATGAGTGGTGCATTTTTAACACTGAAAGATATAACAATGAACTCGAAGTGCCCATACCTGCACCTAAAAGTACTCTTTGAGATATCACCATCCTTAACTCTTAGCTGGTGATACCCATACCATAGATTGATCTTATTGAACCAATTTTCTCCCCTCAATTGGTCGAAAATATCTTCTATCTTTGGGAGAGGGTAACGATTCTTGACTGTTACCTGATTCATCCTATGATAGTCTATGAACAACCTCATACCACCATATTCCTTTTTCTAAAACAAGACTAGAGAACCCCATGATGACACATTGGGCTTGATAAATCCTTTCCACATCAGATCATCTATCTAAATACTCAACTCTTGCAGCTCTGAAGGTGCTATCCGATAAGGATCAATTAAAATAAGAGATGCACTGGGCTTCAAGCTTATCCAAAACTCAACATCAATTCTAGGGGGTATATTCACAACCTCCTCATGAAAAACATCAAGGAACTCCCAAAAAATAATAGGAAACCCCTCTATCCCAGCATCCATTGATTCCACTGATAGTTTGGCCAATAAGGAAAGAAGGGGATCCATACACTGACTGCCCATCTAACAACTCCGCTCAGCATCAAAACCCACACGTTGGACATCCATATATAAAAACATGAATCTCCTCTAGAAGTGGTCGATATAAGCATGAAAAGTGTACAACCAGTCGATGTTAATGATGACATCGTACAATTGCATCTATAACAGGAAAAGGTCCCCACATTACTGATGCGACCCCATCATCAGTATATATCCCGACATACATCAAACAAGATGGTCTGACCACCAACTGGTGTACTCAACACTAGGGTAATGAGAATCCTCTATAAGTATACTCCCAGAGAATGGGATAGACCAGGTTCAACAAAGAAGTGCGAAGCTACCAAATCAAACAAAACGCAAGAAAGAGTACTGAACAAATTGATTGTACCTTGAACTATCTCTGGACCTGTTGGAACTGCTACCTCTATGGCATGAAACTGACCATGCCCAGATCCTCTTCCCCTCTTCTAATGACCACCTCCATGACCATGCTAGGGTTGTGGTCCCTGGAGAACACCATGAGGTCGGCCTATATCGACTCCATTTACCCTCGGTGGAGCGTGAGGCTAATGTCCTTGCTGGTAGAAATACCTTGTCGACAACTAGTGTTGTGGAAGGTGCTGGACCTACTGACCTCCACCATACTAATCTCAAACATCCATTGGAAACTTATTCTAAAGATTCCCATGGACTCTAAAGATAAAACACACTGACCCCAGGCCCACATGATAGGCATGAGGACCAGAATGTTAAAATGGAAACTACTTAGGTCACCTCTCCACTGGTCAGAACCTCAAAGTCCATGGATCATGAGGCCTACTATTGATGAAGTTTACTTTTAATGAACTAGGATGACTCCCCTCTCATGGTATAACACCTCACAAGTGAATCCTATCAACCACTTCTACATTATTCTAGACCTACAAATATGCAGGAAAGGTAAAGGGGGTAACTATGTACATGAGAGAAGGAAAAAATGCCTCCTATAGGCATATTTCATGAGACTCCTCATCCATAAAGAGATCAAAATAAAAACAAAGTAGATCCTTGAATTTGATCCCCATCTCCCATACTGACATACTCCCTTACTAGAGGGAGAGTAACTCCTGCCTCTTGTCTTACTTCATGGTAGAAGAAAAGAATTATGCTCATAAATCCTTCTCAAAATCAACCCATAAAACTTTAGCCTCCTTCCTATCCCCCAGGTAAAGCATCCACCACTGACACACAAATCCACACATCTGGCTCACCTCAAAGAGAATCCAGTACTATGTCGAAGCCCGAATCAAGATGAATGTGATCACATGATCCTTGAGCCAACTATTTGTCTCCATGTCCAAAATGATACCCTCATACTTCCCTAGAGTCTGTCACTAGAAAGTACATAACATCTTCTACCACTGGTCATCCTGCACCACTGGGTCAACCCTTCGTCGACTAGATAGGTCAGACTACTGAGCCTCCAATGACTTTACTACATGCGAATGAGGACCAGGTTCCATAGATGAAAGGTAAACAAGGAATTCCTAAGCATGAGTAGTATGGAATTTTATTTAAGATTCATTTTAACTCATTTAAATCGTTTTTTATCCATTTCAAATTCCCTAAAACACCCCAATTCAGACAAGAAAACAATTCATTATGATGCATGTACCTTTCTTAGGGTCTCTAAACTGAAAACGGTGTATCCTCACTTAGTAGTTTGGTAAGCTTAGAGTCCTTGCATCAGATCTTGGGGGGCCCTAAAATCCTGTTTCATAACCAGTCCTCCCTGTCCTGTGTCACACACGAAGATCACCTAACATTGTTTCTCTACCAACCCATGCAATCCTTACTATGCCTAACTCCAAACTCCATCCTTTCTATTTAACATCAGCTCTGATAACATTCTGTCACAACCCCTTCCCTCCAAAGATTCCCCTCCTAAGATAGAAATGGAGAAAGAGAGATAATGACCCCAGAGTCACACCTCGAGTAGGCCTTAGGATGGCGACCATCACCAAGGGTATATAAATCTCACAAAAATGGGAGGAATTACCCTTTTTATAGAAACCAAGATTAGAAGATAATATGTATCAACCTCAAAACGACTCCCAGAAACTATGTATATAAAGGAAAACCAAAATCTATCCCACATTCATGTTTAAAATGTAACTGATACAAAAACAAGAGTCTCCAATGTAAATACCAAAAGAAAAGATAAGTAGTGAAGCAATAACTGTCCCTAAAATCCCATTTAGTAATGGCTATTATGGTCCCCGTAGTCCTATGGGAAACCTGAAATAAATTATATGTATGTAGGGTGATAATATAGGTATACTCAATAGGGAAAAAACATCTCTCATGCACAAGTGGAAAATCATACTAATGCCCCTTTAATAAAACAATAGAAACCGAAAGCACCTAAAAAGGTATACTAGACACCTCAACCTCACCAAAGGCACACGCACAAAATGATGAATGCCAAGTAAAGTAATATAGAGAACATCGATGATAGGGTACCCTGCACCACTTTCCCACTAATTAGCCTTTCTCACACCCTAACGAAAAATTTCATGGCACTCCCACATCTTCTGAAAGTACCACATCACATCCACCCGCACAAAACTAGGCCCCATAACTAGTCCCACAACTTGGGAAAATGAAGCTCATCACATCTCACCCACACACAACTGGGCCTCACAACCACATCCTGCCCGCATAAACCTAGGCCACATTCCATGTCACATCCTTAAAACATTTGGGAAAGGACAACATGTCTCATCCCAAAGACACCTGGTAAAATAAAACTCACCCATACACACCTGAGCCTCACAAACCACTATTTTCCCAAAAAATCTTGGGCTATCACCGCTTGGAAGGGGGAGAAGGGAAGAGAGTGTGGCCATCCATCCATCCTTCCACTGGGTTGTTTGGGAAAGACACCCTACCACATGAGAATGGGGGTTTTTGGAACATAGTGATCAACTCAAGTGGGGTGCGTATATAAAACACAAGGAAAATACAGGTATGTATATATATATCAAACACTCAAGCCCAAACTATGAGTTCTCAATAAAACAATCAACCACCCTATGATACTTAAAACTCTATTTCTACCCCTAAATTAATTATTTAACACCACCAATATTCACTTCAGAAGTTTATAAATGAAATTCATCCACAACATGCCATAACTCAAACATACCCCCAGCCAAATCATTTAACCAATTATCACTCTTTATTAAGAAATCCATTTGTTCATTCCATCCCTACCCAGAAAATTATTAATCACAACATGTAACAAACCACATAGAATAACCCACACAGAGGAATAAAACCATATTAAAGCAACAAACTTCATATTTCCACTATGTTCGACACCCATACCAACAACTTCCGTCATCAGTCTTTAGATTCATTCTATCCAATACATTCTCTCAAAAAGAAAACCCCCAAAACCCATCCAAAACCCACATAACATCTCATCACACCCAAACCTGACTACCCTATTGTATAAAAACACCACACCCATTAACATAGATATACCAAAACCTGAGCCTACATCCCCACTACTCAACCACTACCTATCCATTACACAATCAGTCAATCTCTCTACCTAAGATTCCATTAAACCACCCGTACCATCCCACCTTCCAGCTATTCTCTCAACACTAGAACCACACAACCACACAAGGAACAATATAGAATAAATCCACACACAACACACAACTACAATAACAAATCAAGGTGTATTCATATTTAGAAAACACTCAATCTTTAATTCCACTTTGATAATTCAGGGGTTATTGTAGAGAATGTTCAATCCCGAGGCATCCATTTATTCAACTGAACATACATGGTTAACCAATTTCGTATTTATATGGCCATTCATATAGGATCAACAATAAACATGCACAATTCCTCACATGTGTGCAAATAAATACCACCAATGACTATGAGTTTTAGTAGGAATATAGCCTATACAGATCGCAATATCAATAAAAAAACAGAAGCAAGGATAAATTTTCCCCAACCCCTATATATTGATATTAAATGGATTATATTTTCCTTATTTATTTTGAATTATTCTATATTTATAAGATAACATTCGTACACCCACCTCGCATGATACACAAATTAAAAGAGACGAATGGATCCCTACTTGAAAGAACTGATGATTGAAAAGTCCTCCTAGAGACAAAACATGGGGTGTTCAAGTAGTAGGAGGAACCTCCAAGGAGACATGATCCAAGGTTTTCACCACAAACACAAAATAACTCTAGGAAGAAGGGTTATGGGAGGCCAGGGCACCAAGTGAAAAGAGAAAACACACATGAGAGAAAGGATTTTGGCTTTAGAAAGGCCAAATCCTATATCAACAGTGGAACTATTTTAAAATCCATTAAAGTCGGATCATGATCATGACCATGCTTTTTGACTAACATAAACCCTCATGAGCATTAATAAATTAAAGATATATTTTATATCCTTTAAAATGGTTTAAAAAATACTTAAACATGGTTTTAAACTCATTTTATTTCAAATAAAATTTTAAATGGGCAGAACTAGAAAAACTGGGAAAACTGGAATTTTGAAAAACTGTTGGATGTTACCCACCATTGGATGAGTCACTGACATGAGCTATTGATGAAGATTCACTGATGGACGATTCACCGTAGGTTGAGTCACCGATGGATGAGTCACTGATGCCACTCAATGACGCTACCTACTGACACCACCAATCAACACCACTTACCGATGCCACCTACCAATGGAAAACTCACCCTCATGACCCATCAATAGCGAGTCGCCATTGAGAGTCACTGATTACACCTACTTATTCCACCTACTGACGCACCTACCGACACTCCTATTGATGCACCTACCAACGCCACCTACCGACACCACTTACTAACGCCACTTACCGACACTACCTACCAATTCCACCTACAGGTGCACCTATTAAGTCCACCTACTAATGACACCTACCGACACCACCTACCGACACCACCTAGCAACACCACCTACCTATGGAAAAAATAAAATTTTGGAAAAATATTGAAACGAGTCACTGTTGCCTCTAGAATACCTCAAGCACTGGATTTTGAAAAAGTAATGGACCGAGGAGGTCTGACCCATTAAATCAGATACCTATCAAAATATTCTCATCATGAATAATAAAAAACCATTATATAAGGAAAATAGGGGTCTAAACAACCACCCTATGAGATACCCATCAAAATTCCTGCTATGATTGAAACACTTCTATCGACTAAGCACACCAATGTTCAACTATAAACCACCCTATGTTGTTAGAAATCTGGAGTGTAACCTCAACATCCAAGAAAACCTCCTCCAAAATCTACTACCCTGACCAAACAAAAAACAAACCACAAAATCACAATAACCATTCTATCCCAAACACATGAATTGGGGAATTCCTTCCTCCGTGTTAACATATTTTCTGTTCTGGGCAGCACTGACTTTTCTGCATAGGTTTAATCGTATCTCAATTAATGATTCTAGATTAGGAATCGGGTCCTCACCTTTTTCATGTGTTTGTACTTTATCACACTTTATTGAAAAAAGAAACAACTCATCTCATAGTAAACAAGGTTCAAGCATCACATTAAAAAGGAAAACACAACAAGGTAAAACTCAGAAAAACTCTGGGTACTGGGTATGCATCTGCATCTCCCATTCTCAAGTACTCTCCTCTAAGACACATTCCTCCACAGTACATGAACCAAGGGAATGGTCTTCCCACTATGCACCTTATCCCAATGATCTTGGATCTCTACTATCCACTCCAGAAACGTCGTGTCATTATCGACATCCAACTCTCCGAAGTCAATGACATGAGATTCATCGTGGAGATACCGATGAAGCTAAGAGACATGAAAGATGTCATGGACCCTCTTTAACTATGGTGGAAATTCTAACTGTTATGTCACCTTTCCTACTTTCCCCAACACCTCAAAGGGTCTAATGAACCTCAGTGAAAGATTTACCCCTTATCAAAACTCCACTACCCACGTTGTGGGGAAACCTTTAAGAACCTGTTGTTCCCAACCTCTAAATCCAAGGGCCTCCTCCTGTAATCATTTTACAGATTATTTTAGTCTTGTAATACCTTCATCCTCTCATGAACAAGATTCACCTTTTCAATGTACTATACACCACATCTAGACCATGAATAGATACCTCCCTAACTTATCTCCAGCACAAGGGTGATTGAAATGATCTTCAATACAAAGTTTTGAATGAAGAAATGCTAATGGAAGAGTGATAACCATTGTTGTAAGAAAAATTCACCAAGGTAAAGTGTCATATCCAAGAACTTCCAAAGACTAAGACGCATGGACAAAAAATTTCCTCCAATGTTTGGATGGTCCACTTTGTCTGTCATCCGTCTGAGGGTGGAAAGAAGTGATGAGGTGTAACTGAGTTCCAAAAGCATGCCGCTATCCCTTATATAATTGCATGGTAAATTACACATTCTGATCTGAGATGATGGATCTCATAACTCCATTCATCCATACCCCTCATCCACATACCTCTTGTTTAAGGCATCCACTATGCCCGACTCCTTAATGGATTAGAAGTAAGCTAATTTCGTCATCCGATCCACCACTACCTAGATTGCATCACATCCTCCATGAGACCTGGGTAACACTATGATGTAAACCATAAATATGTCATCCCACTTAAAGTGGGGGATATCTAGGGGATGCAACAAAACACTAGGAATATAGTGCTTATACATCACCTTCTGGAACACTAATCACTTCACCACAAACTCCACCACTTCCCTCTTCATCCTGGGCCACCAAAACTGTTCTCTAAAGATATGGTACATCTTGGAAATTCCTAGGTGTACCACTAAGGGTGATCTGTGAAACTCAAGGAGAAGTCCATCACACATCTACACTAGAACAAACATCCTCCCATGGAACAACATCCAATTCTGACCATCCTATGACCATCCCTTCAAAGCATTACCATAATCAACGTGATCACGCATCACCAATGCCTTCGAGTATCCCCACTCAGACTCCTCCACTCACTGTATTAGAGAAGACTGCACTTTCATCTAAAACAAGTATCCTCTACTACCATCCATTCCTACATCTAATTACAAGGATTCCAATTTCTCCACCACCTTCCAAGAATCCAAAGATTCCCAAACAACCTCCTTTTGTGACTTCTTGCTCAAAGTATTAGCCAAAATATTCCCATTTCCTGAGGTGTAAGAGGTCTAGAAATCATAATATTGAATAAACTCTATCCACCTCTGTTGTTGAAAGTTCAGATATCATTAGAAAAAGACATACCTCAAGCTATTGTGATCCATGAAGACCATAAAGCGCTCCCCAATGAGGTAATTTAATCAAAACTTTAGTGAAAACATGACCACCACTTGCTCCAGATCATGGGTGGAATAGTTTCGTTTATGGGGACATAACTACATAGACCCATAAGAGATAACTCCCCACTATTGCATCAGCATGCATCCCAAACCCTAGCAGGAATCATCACAAAACTTTTCGAACATCACCCCTTCCTCTGGCAACTGGAGCACTGACCAACTTCCATTCTAGGTAGCTGAATGCAACCTGACACTGCTCAGTCCACAAAAAGGCCTGGTCCTTCCTAGTCAAGGCTATCAACGGAGCTTCTACTCAAGGGAAATTAGGTACTAATCACTGGTAATATCCTACCATACTGAGAAAACTACAAACCCCTACAACATTATTTGGTGCTTCACAAGAGAAAAGTTCTTCTACCTCTGATGGGTCCACTGCCACACCCTGCCGATACACCACATGCCCAAGGAAGTGCACCTCTCATGTCCAAAACTTTCACTTGGAGAACTTTATATAGATCTGGTGGCATTAAAGGACCTCCAAGATAGTCTTGAGATGACCAATATTCACCTCCTAAGATTTCAAGTGGATTAGGATTTTATTGATGAATACGATAATGAACCTATCCAAGAAATCATGGAAAACAGAGTTCATGAGACCTATGAACAAGGATGGTGTGTTCATAACACTGAACGATAAATCCATGAACTAAAAAGTCCTATGCCTTCACCTGAAAGCAGTATTTAGGATATCACATTTCTTCACCCTCAGTTGGTGATACCCAGACTACAGATCGTTCTTATAGAACCAACTTGCTCCAATCAGTAGGTCGAAAAGATTCTCTATCCTTGGGAGAGGGCAATAGTTCTTGATTATTACCCAATTCAACCTACTTTAGTCTATAAAAAACCTTAGACCAGCATCTTCATTTTTCACAAACAAGACTAGAGAAGCCCATAGTGACACATTGATCCAGATAAATCCCTTCTGCATCAAATCATATATCTGAATCCTTAAATCCTATAGCTCTAAAGGATCTATCTGATAAATATCCATCAAAATCTGAGAATCATCTAGATGAAAGTTTATCCAAAAGTCGAAATCATGTCGAGGGGGTAGAGTAACAAACTCCTCATAAAAAACATCAAGGAACTCCCCAACAACTTTGGGAACCTCCTCCATCTTACTATACACCAATTCTAATGATAGCTCAACTAAAAAGGAAAGAAGGGGCTCTATACGCTGACTTCCCATCTGAAAACTCTGCTCACCAAAGAAATCCACAAACTATCCATCCACATATGAAAACAAGACTCTCCTTAGAAAGCAGTAGATAAAAACATGCATAGAGTAATAGTAGTCAATGCCAAGGATGTCATCATATGGTTGCATCTATAATATGAAAAGGTCTCCATGGGACTGATGTATCCCCATCATCAGTCTATGTCCCCAGCATAAATCAAACAAGATGGTCTGACCATAGACTAGTGTACTCAACACCGGGGGCACAAAAATCATCTCTATATCTAGTCCTCGTGAATCGGGTAGACTAATTTTAACCAAGGAGTGTGAAGCTCCAAAATCAAACAAGGGACAAGAAAGAGTACTGAGAAAACTGATCGTACCTCAAATGATCTCCATCCCTATTGGAACTTCTACCTCTACAATATGCAAATAACTACACCCAAATACTCTTACCCTCTTCTGATGACTGCCTCCTCAAACACACCCGAGATGAGGTCCCTAAGGAATACCCTGTGGTCAACTTCTACCTATTCCATCTCCCCTCAGTGGAGCCCGCAGCTATTGTCCCTTCTCATGGAACTACCCTATCGAAAATTTCCATTGAGGTGAGAATTTTACCTAGCAACCTACACCATACTGAGATCAAAAAACCATTGGGAACTTATATCAAAGATTCTCATGGACTCCAGAGATAAAACACACCATCCCTAGGCCCATAGGATAGGTATAAGGACAAAAATATTGAAATAAAAACTATTGAGGTGGCCTCCCCACCGATCGGAACCTTGAAGGCCCTGGAACCTAAGACCTTTTACTGATAAAATTGCCCCTCGAAGAACTAGCCTGACCCCCTCTTACTTTAGACTTCCTCATTAGTGCATCATCTTAATTACTTATTCCTTCTTCTAGACGACCATGTATGTCGACAAGGTAAAGGGGGTAACTGTGTACTAGAGAGAAGGAAGAAGTGACTCCTCTTGGCTTCTCACACGAGACTCCTCATCTGAAAAGTGATTTGAATAAAAACAAAGGAGATCCTTGAATTTGATCCCCATCTCTCATAATGACATACTCCCCTACTGGAGGGAGTGTAACTCCTACCTCTTCCCAACCTTCATGTTCTAAGAATTAAATTATGCTTAGAACTCCTTCTCAAAATTGACCCACAGAACATCAACCTCCTTCCTCTCCCCCAGGTAAAGAGTCCACCACTAATGCGCAACTCCCTGTATCTGGCTCACTGATAAGGGAACCCAGTACTCCATCGGTGCCTGAATCAAGCTGAAGGTGGTCAAAAGCTCCTCGAGCCAACTCTCTATCTCCATGTCTGAAATTCCACCCTCGTACTTTCCCAGAGTTAGTCACTGGAAAGAATGTAACATTTTCTAAAATTTGTCATCCTTATCCATTGTGTGAACCCTTCATTGATCAGACAGGTTGGCCTACTGAGCCTCCACTTCCTATACTACATGCAGAAAATGACTGGGTGCCATACCTGAAAGGTAAATAAGAAATTCCTCAGCCCGAGTAGTATGTAATTTTATATAAGATTCATTTTAACTCTTCTAAATCATTTTTATCCATTTCATTATCCCCAAAACACCCCAATTTAGACTAGAACACAAGTCATTATGATTCAAGTAACTTTCCTAGGGTCTCTACCCTAAAAATGGTGTAGTCTCACTTGGTCATTCGGTAAGCTCTGAGTCCTTATATCCGATCATAGGGGGCCCAAAAATCCTATGTCCCATCCAGTCTTAACTTGTCTATGTCACAAACCAAGATCAACTAACACTAATTCCCTAGAAACCCTTGCTATCCTTACTATGCCTGACAACAAAATCCATCCTATCTCTCAACTATCCGATCTAATACCATTCTTTCATGACCCCTCCCTCCTGAGTTGGAAATGGAGAAAGAGAGATAATGGACCCTGAGTCCCACCTCCAGTAGACCTCAGGGTGGTGAACAACACCAAGGTTATACAAATCTCACAAAAATGGGAGACATTACAATTTTTATAGTAACCAAGATAAGATTATAAGATGTATCAACCCCAAAAAACTCCCAGACACTATGTATATAAAGGAAAACCAAAATCTATCCAACATGCATGTTTAAAATCTAACTGATACAAAAGATTAAGTCTCCAAATTAAATACCAAAAGAAAAGATAAACAACGACATAAAAACTGTCCCTAACGTCCGAGCTACTAATGCCAAGCACGGTCCTAATAGTCCTCCTGGAAACCTGAAAGCAATTTTATGTATGTAAGGTGAGCATACAAGTATACTCTGTAGGGAAAAACCAAATTTTCTCATAGAATATTAGAGAAGCATACTAATGACCCTATGAGAAAATAGAAGAAACCAAAAGCACCTAACAAGGTATATGAGCCACCCAACCTCACTAAAGGTATAGTCACCAAATAACGCAAGTCAAGTAAAGTAATATTGATAAAATTGATGATAGGGTACCCCACACCCCTTTTCCACTAATTAAGCACTCCCACACCCTATCAAAAAATATCATGGAGCTCCCACATCTTCTGAAAGAACCACATCACAACCTGCCTGCACACACTTAGTTGTCACAGCAAGTCCCACAACCCGGGAAAACAAAGATCATCACATCTCACCCACACACTCCTTGGACTCACAATCACATCCCTCATATAGTTAGCTAGTCCACATACCATGTCACATCATAAAAACACCTAAGAATGCACAAGAAATCTCATCCTGAAGACACCTGTGAAAACACAACTCACACGCACACACCTGGGCCTCACAAACCCCTATCTTCCTGAAGAATATTGGGCTATCATTACCTATAAGAGGGAGCATGGAAGAGTGTGTGGCCAACGATCCATCCTCCCACTAGGATGTTTGGGCAAGACACCCTCCCCCATGACAATGGTGGTGTTCCGTACATAGTGCTCAACTAGGGTGGGGTGTGTATAGAAAACACATAGAAAATATAGGTATGTATATATAATATCAAACAATCAAGCCCAACTTATGGGTTCTACATCAAACAATCAACCACCCTATGATATTGCCAACTCTACTACTACCTCTAAATGCATTATTTACACCTGTAATAGTCACTTCATAAGTTGATAAATGAAATTCATCCACAATAAGTCACAACTCAAACATACCCCCTACTAACTCATTTAACCAATTACCCTTCTTTATTAGGAAATCCATTTGTTCATTCCATCCCCACTTGAGTAAATACTATTCACAGTAGGAAAAAATCTATAAAACATATCCCACATAGAGGAAGAGAACCATAGTAAAGAAACTCAGTTTATTGATATTAAACAGATTCAATTATCATTATTTATTTGTAATTATGCTATCTTTACAAGAGAAAATTCATACACCCACCTTTCTTGATAAAAAAATTAAAAGAGATGAAGGGATTCCTATTTGAAAGAACAGACGATCAACAACTCATCCTAGCGCCAAAACAGGGGGTGAAAAAGTAGCAAGAAGAATCTATAGGGAGATAAAATCCAAGGGGATCTCAAAAAACTCACGATAAATTGAGGAAGAAGGGTTTTGGGATGCCTGGGAACCAAGATAAAAGTGAAAACACACAAGGGAGAAAAGATCTCGGCTTTAGAAAGGGTGGTTCCTATATCAATAGAGGAATGGTTTTTAAATACATTAAAGTCGGATCACAATCAAGACCACATGTTTTGACTAACTTAAATCCCCTCGATCATTTTAAAATTAAATTTATACTTTATGTCCTTTGAAACTATTTCAAAAATACTTAAACAAGGTTTTAAACTCATTTTACATCAAATAAAATGTTAAATGGGTAGAACTGGAAAAAATGGGAAAACTGGATTTTTGAAAAACCATTGGAAGTGACCCACTGTTGGATGAGTCACCGATGTAAGATACCTATGGCGAGTCACCAACGGTTGAGTCACCATTGGGTGAGTCACCAATGGATGAGTCATTGACGTGACTCACCAATGCCACTCACCGACGCAACCTACCGATGCCACCTACTGACGCCACTTACCAACTTCACCTACCAATGGAGGAATCACCGTCGTGACCCACCGTTAGAGATTCACCATTGGGAGTCACCGATGCCACCTACCGATGCCCACTACCAATGCAACCTATGGACATAGATACTGACGCACCTACCAATGCCACCTACCGATGCCTCCTACCGATGCCACTTACCAATGCACCTACTGACCCCACCTACTGACACCACCTATTGATGCCACATACTGACACCACCTACCGACGCCACCTACCTACACCACCTACCGACACACCTACCGAGGCCACCTACCGACACCACCTACCAATGCACCTACTGACGCACCTACTGACGCCACCTACCGATGCCACCTACCGACGCCACTTACCAATGCCACCAACGGACACCACCTATCGAAACCACCAACCCTACTGATGCCACCTACCGATGAAAAAACCATATTTTGGAAAACTCTTGAAATGAGTCACTATTTCCTCCAGAATACCTTAAACACTGGATTATAACAAATTAATAGGCCGGGGAGGTCCGGGACATTACAACTTATAATGTTAAATTGTATTTTAATTTGGTTTTAAAGTAAACATAGATAAATTATAAATATATTAACCCATTTTATGTCATTGGAATAATTTATATGTTTAAGTTAGATATAATAACTTATTAAACTGTTGAATATTTTCACTTTAAAAACCTGATTTCTCATCATACGTACATGATTAGTTTTAAATTAATTTATGCCACTTATGTGATTTGAATTTAAAAAAACGGATTCCATATTTTAAATAATAATAATTTATAATTTATATTGAGGTTAAATTATTTATTTACCTAAAATATTAGGTTAAGTAAATAAAATTATTTACAACGATTAAGGTAAAAACAAGTTTACTTAGTGGTTAAAATTTAATCTTAAGGGGACAAATGGCCTATAAACTTGTCCGAAAATCATTTTATGGACATATTTAGACCATATAACCTATTTTTTTCGAATATTGATTATTATTTAAGGCAAATTATGTAAGGTATTCCTCTCAATAGTATTTACCTTTTTGTATTTTCAAAAATTCCACTCCACTATAAAATGGCACTCACCCCCTCACTTATTCACACATATATAGACATTTGGAATTGGAAAAATCTACCCAAATAATATAAAAAATCCCTCTTCTGATATTATAAGCCTAAATCTTGGTAGAAATAAAACCAAGGATGTACTTTGGTGAAAACTAAAAGGAGTTACCAGAAGAAGAGGCAACGTTCTTCAACGAACACTTTTGTTTTTTTCTTTATACACCCCTTTAATTGAACTTATATCAAGATTAAGTAATAAAATAAATATCCTAAAAATAATGATATGTTTTTAAGTTAAGGGTATTATCTAGAAATTTACACACTTCCACAAAATGGGATACACAATCATAGTTCATCTGTACGTCGGACTACCACCTCATGAATTGATGTCATTCGTTCTTCTATTACCACCTCTCAAGGTCGAAAATAAATATAGAATTAATATTTTTATATGATATATATAATTTATTTATTCTTATATAATTATTATATAACACATAATTTCATGATTTCCATTTGTTTGGAATATGATTACATCGTTTGTGGATGTGTGGACTACTACCTCCTCAAAGTGATATGATTCATTCACGCATTACATGGAATGTTTTAAGGATGAGTTTATTAAATATATGTGTTATATATGAAATAATAATTATAATATAATGATAACACACACACACACATATGTCATTGAATTATATTACTTTCAATATGACAAGAAACAGAAACAACGTTCATGCGTACGTACGACCTAGCGTCTCCATGAACGATGTATTTCATTTCCTATTTATATCATTTATAGAATATTATAAATAAATATATAATAAATATATATTATATATATATATATACTTATTTATGGATATATGTAAATTAGGATATAAGTATGAGGACCAAGAATAACAAGTCAAAACATGTATGAAAACAAAGCAGTTATTACCTGAAACATAACATTAACATGGAATTATTTATAAATAGGTAATGTAAAGTCATAATAAAACCATACATGGTATGATATATAACAATATGGTTATATGTTAGATTTATAATAAACTTATATATATTATACAACACTGTTTAACATGTACGAATAAAGTAAAGACTTAAGGTAAGGGAATTTCATCTCACTTTTTATATATGTGAGATATATACCATATTCACCACTCATTTCTTTTATGTGGTTTATATAATTACCTATGACATGTTATATCATGAGTTTAATTTATTTCATGATAGTAAAAGTTTCAATTGATGTTATTATTTCTTGTGGACCCTGATTCAAAATTCACTCAAGTAGTAAGTGAATTTTATCTCACTTTTTATATCCATGAGATACATTCCATATTCACCACTCATTTTTTATGTGGTATATATACTACCCTATGAAATTTTATATCATTAATTTCATTTATTTAATGATATTAAAATTTTAAATTGATGTTAATATTTCATGGGGATCATGATTCAGAATATTCTGAAGTAGTAAGATAATTTATAGTCTCACTTTTATTTCTATGAGGATTATTACATATTCAGCACTTGTTTATTTTGTGTGGTGTATATAATTCCCAGAAATATATTAAATTATTATTATTCATAAATTTATTATAATTTACATATCAATTTTATGATCTCTCTTTCATGGGGTTTACAGTTCAAAAGTTACCAAAATGGTAAGGTAATTTTGTCTCAATCTGTCGTCTTTGAGACACATGTAATGTTATGAACCTACATTATTTTACGAGATGTATATAATAAACATTGGCATGTTATATCGTTAATATATTTATTTTAATGATATTTTAAGTTTCATGTGATGTTATTATTTCATGTGATATTATTATTTCATGTGGATTATTATTCAATGTTACCAAAGTGGTATGAGTTTATTTCTTTAATCTCATCATTTATCGGGATTGTTTATTATTATGCTTCTAGTGATGAAATCCTATGATCCATATCTCAAGAAATATCCGGAATTTTATTCACCTCTGGTTATTCCTTATATTTCATGCAATGGTAAAATTTCCCAATCTTTTGAACTTAAAGACGATTAATAAATTGTTTTTAATAAAATCTGACTTTATTTCTCTCTTAGGTTAGAAATTTGTTTTCTAACAAAACTATATTTTCATAATTTTTTTAAAAAAATGTTTCAAAATGATTTTTAAAAGAAAATTTTACCCATGTTTTAACTTTTTAATAATTTTTTAAAAGGAATATTCTTGTTGTTTTTCAATCAAGTCATTTTTCTAAACTTTTTACGATGAAAAAGGAATGTTCAACTTGTAAAAATTTAACCTCCATCATGACCGTCATTTACTTGAATCTTACATTAAATGTTTAAAATTTTATTTTTAAATAAAATTTTTCCCTATTATTATATATATTTTTTGAAAGTATTGTTCATAGAAAAATGTTTTCAATTTTTTTAAAATGCATTTTTAAGAGGAAATGATATTTTCCTCAAGAAATGTTTTAATGATATTTCAAAATTATTTTCCATATATGATGAACCCCATTAGTGTTAATCATGAATTAATAGTAATATGATACAAGGAAACCTATCTTATTCTTCATTGAATGGTTTAAGTATAAGATGAAAACTTGTTTATGAAACCCATTTCTCTTACATGAGTTATACCATGATAAACACTTATGAAACCTGATTCCTTTCTTCGGTTATTCTATTATGAAATGGTTATTAAAACTGTATGTTTTCTATATGTTATGATATAATAAATTTTTTTTGATAACCATTTCATTTAATGGGTTATGATAAGATGTTTATGAAACCCATCTCCTTTTTTGGGTTATGATATGATAGATGTATTATTATCTTATGGAATACAAATGAATGATTTAATTATGTGATAGGTGTGACCTATATATCCCTAAAATTCATTGAGTAATGGTTGATTTTATATTGTCTTAAAGGGTATATGGTAGGGAATACAAATCCCATAATAATAGGGTACACAGCAGGGAATTCCAAGATCAAAACAAGAGGATAAACAAGAGGGAATCCCAAGCATGCAATAAGAGGGTACACTAGAGGGCATCCCAATACCACAAATAGAGGGTACATAATAGGGAATACCAAGATAAAAAAAGGTACATGGGAGGAAATTCCAAGCCCAAATAAGGTATACAAGTGATTATTCGATTCGTAACATGTATTGAAGGTTTTGGTAGGTAGCCTTTACATAAAAGTTTCTATGCTTATGTATATTCCAAAAATTCCATGTCTCATTCATATGTTATTATCTCATGGATTATGCTCTTGATTACCCTATGATTCATGTCTTATGAACTACCAATAATTATTCTAAGACTCATGATTATTATATTTGATATATAGGGTATAATCTTTAAACATTATTTTCTTGTTCTCATACACTTATGTTCATGTTATGCTTATGTATCTCCCTTGTTTACCATTAATAAGAATTTGAGCTCAGACTTTCTAATGTCTCCTTTCAGCAGTTTATGTAGAATGGTTTTAAGTAGTATTACTAAAAGGGTAAGATATTTACAAGAGTTATGGAATATCTTTCACATAATTAGAAGAATGTGTTCCCAGTTTCCGAAGAACCTAAAACATTATGGTCATAAAGAATGTAATTTTTTAATTTGATGAATATTCATAAAAAATTATGTAATATCCATATATGATAATCCTGAATCACTATATGGTGTACCTAATGGTTTAGAATGTATGTAATATTACCTCGGTTCCGACCCTATCTTTGGAAAGGTTTAGGCTATGATTGGTAAAATATCATCTTGAGGTACCCATGGTTTGGTTGAAGTATTATTGTTTTTTTGTTCATGTTATTAGTTATATGAATTTTTTTTTATATCGGATAATGGTTTAGTGGTTCCTTGGTTTTTTCATTGTAGTGTTCGGTTATTGGTTGCGTAGTGTGTTAGGTTTTAGTGAATAAATATAGTAATAATTTTAAGAGAAAAGAGTTGTGGTTAGGGTGGTATATATTCTTGTTTTAGGGTTCGATTATAAAAACCAAATTGGGATAAATCAAGGTATTTAGTGTGTATAGTTTTATAGTGAAATGCTATCATGGTTTTGGAATTCACATTGTATTTTTATATCAATGATCACATTGGAGGATATCTTAAAGGTTGAGGTTAATATGTTGATTGTATGTAACCTTTGGGTATAAATTTATATTTTAATCTTTGGTGAGTTGTATCAGGTGTTCTTTTTTATTTTTTAGTAAAATAAAAATGGAAAACACCATGTTATGGAATCAATTAAAGATATTTTTATAAGATATAGTAGATAATGGGATGATAGTTTCATACAATGTCATGCCCATTAATAGTGGATGATAATATATAATTTTAGGGATCTCATATATGATTATCATTGCTAAAATAGGAGTATTTTTAGCATGTAATATAGTCTAAATTTTCAGAATCGACAATCACAATGGTGGATAAAGTTGTTGTACCAATATTTTCAGTAGTTGTTTTATGGATCAACATATACCTCGTTTTTAAAGGATGAAAAATGTTATGGTGAGTATAATTATAGTGATTAGGTATTGGTATTGAATGAAAATATTGTTTTTTGGTTGGGTTAGACTACTAAGGAAGGTTTTTAGAAGTATTTTAATGGGTTGGGTTGTGTTTTGAGAATTTTAGGGGGATTTTAATGGGTATTAGTTAGGTTTAGAGGATATGTTCAATGTAAAAAAGGGTGGAAGTGGAAAATTTGATTGTATTTTATTTATGTACTATTTGGGTGTTATTTAGGGTTATAAAGCTATTATAAAATATTATAACGGTTCTTTGATATGTGGGGTAGTTTTTGGGTAATTTTATAGGGAAACTGGGGTAAAATAGAACATAGTAAAACATGGAATCTTTATTAAAAATTCCTAGAAAGAGTATACGGAGAGTGTAGAAGTGTGATTTTAGGTAGTAAAGGATTCAATATCTCCTACACTATATGAGATACTATATATGGTCATTTATAACCTTTTTAAATTGTCTAAAATTTGTTTAACCCAAAGTGACACTTTCCTCCCCCATTTTGACCCGCACTTAAAAGAGACAGTTCTTAAGCGATTTAGAGTAATTTTACATTCCTAGAAGACTTTATGATATAATATTTGTTATTATTATCTTATTATCCTTTTTATTCATGGTTTCCTCTTGTTTAGTTTGTGGTATACAAAGATTTGGGGGTAGGGGTTTCTCCAAGGCCTGATGAAACCCTAATGAATGTTGAGGATTTTTTTTCATAAGTACAAATGATATAAGTGGTGGGTTAATATTAGGACATTGGTGTTATAATTAATATAATAATAGTGAATAATAAGTGTTTCTAAATTCCTTATTTATTTTATAATTCTTTTTTTAATGACTAAATTTAGTTTTTTCTTGTCTAGGATGGTATCAAATAAGGTTGGTGGGGGTCATTTAGGGTGATAATGGATATTTGGAAGTGATTTGGGTATGTTTATACTCACTCATAGTATTTTTTTTCTAATTATTATTACTTGGATGTGACCATTTCATAAAAAAAATTTTGGTGTAAAAAATGTTTGATGATGGTGTGAATTTTATTTATGAAAAAGGGTTTTGGGGTGTGTATGTTTGGCTCACCCAAAAAAATTATTATTTTATAAGTGAATGTGTATTTTTTTGTAAAATTATGTGGAAATTATTAATAGGATTTTGGTATTGTGGTAAATAATTGCATTGAATTTCATTGTTACTATTTTTGATTGGTTCATTGAGTTTCACTATTTGGATTTTATAGTGGTTTGGTGCATTGAGTTATAAGAGAATGTTATTATTGTTGGGCTGTGCATAAAGTTACACTAAGGATGAAATTGGTATAGTTTCATGCATTGAGTTTCATGGGATATATATTTAAGGTACTTGTGTATTGAATTTCATAAACCTTGATATGTGGTTGTTATTTTTAGGATGGTTGGGTGAGGGTTCAGACATTAGTTTTGGGAAAAACCTACTGGGGTGTAGAGAACATGTTATTAATGTTATGGTGAGGTGGTAGAAAACTCCAACTTAGGATTGGATAACTTTGAAAATAATGAGGTGAGTTGGTGTAAAACTCTCACTTGGGTGTGGGTGCATTTTTGAAATTACAAGTTGAGGTTTATGGGTAATCTATCCACTTTTCAATACGAGATAACCATTTCAATTGTTTTCATGGTATTAGAGTTCCTGCAATTTTTTAGTTGAGAAAACTTGTGTGTGGAGTGGAATTTGGATTTTTGGATATGAATTTATATTGATTATTTTTTTAATGTTTTTATAATTTATGTTGGTTTAATTACTTAATTTGGTTTTCATAATTTTTTTGCGGTGGGAATATTTTATAAAATTCATTTTAATTTTTTTTGTTTTCACATTCATAGGGTGAATGGGGAGTATTCTGGAAATGCTACTTGGTCTTGTATTCACCTCCTAGAAGGGAATATTGGTGAACATATAGTTTTTGTATGTTTGGGATGTAGGTTTCTTGGATTTTTCTTCATTTTATTGAACATAGTGGTGGGGTCCTCTAGTGGAGACTAGTAGAGGATGCGTCATCGATAATTATCAAGTTATTTGTATCAAGGATGTATTTTACCTATGAATCAATATATTATTGTTATTATTATATATTTTTGGTTGTATGCATGAAATTAATGTAATTTATACTATATACCATTTTTATGGATGTAATTAATATGTGGGTTGGGTTTATACAATTTCTCACAGTCTATGCTATTTGTTTTTATTTATCGAGCCTTTTTATGTTAGTAGATAGTTCCATGGGATGATTTGTTTTCTGATTCACCTTGGGGTTGGGTTTGAATAGCTAAACCAGTTTGTTATGTTAAAATATATCGAATGTTTGCAGCCTAAAATATTCGATGAATCTTCCTATCATCCTAATTGAAATGTTTCTTTTCAATTGTAATGACAATATAGTTAATAAAATTTTTGTGATTACTAGATCTTAAAAAATTATTATTGAATTATTTTATCAAGAGTTTTCAATCCCAAATAAATTATAATGTCTCATGTAACAATATTTGAAAGTAATAAGTGATTTTATTAAATATTCACACCTTTAAAATCATAATAAATTAATTCAACATGAATTTTTCAATAACTTATTGTATAAATAATCCCATTATGTCATATGTTACTCTAGTTGATAATAAAATTTTCAAATATACTAATAGGAAGGTTCATGAAATATTTGAGGCTACAAAATTAATAAAAATTATCATTGAATAAATTTTTACAAAACTTATAGCCTTAAACGTTTTCATGAATCTTTTTATCAATAAGGTTTGAAAGTTTATTTACAGATATTATGTCATGAGATTTTATGGTATCTTGTTATCTATAATCCCCCAAAAAATGTGATAAATATTTTTTAATGACTCATAATAATTATTTACCCCAATAAAATAGAAAAACATTTATTTCTACTCTCAAATTTGTGGGGTACCAAATTAGATCTCATATGTGATAAGAGTTTATAATATCAATGCTTATAGTATCATCATTATGATTTGAAATTTATTTATATTTTTTATAAAAAATATTCGATATTAATAAAGATTATAATATATCATTAATTATGAATTTATTTTATTATTATTGACCTTTTTTTATATTCATTTTAAATAATAATGGTGAATTATTTAAATATAACTTATTTTTTAAGTAACGAATATGAAAAAAATAATTCAAATTGAAATAATCATTGTAAATTTGTTAAATCAATTAAAATTAAACATTAAAATTATATTTTGGTGAGTTGAAAATAATTTTTTTATTAAATTCTTGATAAAAAATAATGTTTTTTAATTTTAAACATTTATACACGATTATACATGATCCACTATCATAATTTAAAATTTATATAAGAAATATTTAATAAGTGTTAACATAAACTTACCCCAAGAACACTTTCCATGGTGAACATGATGACTTTAGTTTACCAATAATATTGATCACTGTATTCATTCATTTCATCCCATGTATTATCATACATTATATTGTATATGAAGAATAAGTTTAATTTTTTTATTGATGACTCAATTTTGGAAACACTAATTAAGTCATATCTTCAATCCCATAATGAAAAATCATTTAGATTTTGTTCATTTATTTTTTCAAGAGTTTTATGTAAATAAAAGAAAAATCTTCATAAAAAAAATCATGACATTAAATTAACTTCTAATATGATTCAACAATTCAATTTATATATACAAATGACAATGAAATACTAATAAAACAAAATAAATATAAATCACACCATATCAATCCAAAAAAAAAACAAATTTTTACCATAAATACTATACATTTATAAAAAAACATGGATTTCCAATCCTAATTAACTATGAAAAATTAATAATCCAAATCACATTATCATTCCTCTATAAAATCTCTTACCTCATTCATAAAAATAGTCTATGTCAACTTTTAACCATGAAATTTAAACCCAATTTTCATTATAATCAATTCATAGTATAAAATCAACTTATGATATTTTATCAATGTTTCAAAACAAATTTATATTGACATATGAAGTCAACCTTCACTAGTTGAAAACAAAATCAACTCATATCATCAGAATAAATATAGTGTCAATGGAATGACATATCATAAAAATATTAACATGTATATCCCATATTTAACGTCATACAACATTATAATTACTATAATAATGTTTTTTATATATGATTCTTATATTAAAAGAATCTCATTTCATGGTATACATGTTATGTCAAAGCGTACATTAAGGAAACCACTTATATATTACTATTAGAATCATTAATTTAAAATAATGAGTTCAAAAAACTTATATAATGTGTTTTCCCTATGGAACTAATCTCAAGGGGCTGGGGATTGAGGTATAAATATCTTGGAAGATATAAGACTCACACTTCATTTAAATATCTTGTATTACATGGAATATTAATCTAAATATATCATTATTACCTCAGTATAGTTTTTTTAATTATTAGTATATTATTAAATAAATCAAATGTTATTATAGTTAAATTCTAACACAACAAACCCAAATAATTTCATGCTCCCAAATTTTAGTGGCGCCTTCATCAAAATAAAGTGATATTAATTTTAGTTTTAGCAAGATTTATAATTTCAATTCTTATCATTAAATTCCAATAAAATTATACTCAGCCAAAAGAAATGAAAATTACAATATATCATGTCAAATTCAAACCAATAATTTATTTTTGATCTAAAGTGATATATATTTTAAAAAATTAATGCATTTACAAAAAGTATTATGAATTACAAGTTAATAATTAAACCTTCAATATAATTACCCTATAAAATCTCATGCCTTAATAGTGACAATAGATACTATCATTTTTTGTCCATGAAATTTCAGACCAGATTTTAATATATTAAATTCATAGTATAAAATAACCTCGTGATATTATTTTAATGGTCTAAAAGATTTTGAACAAAATATAAATTCAATCTTCACTAGTAGAAAACTCAATCAACTCAAATCATCAACAAACATATAGAAAAAATGAAACATATCAAAAATTAATAATTAAAATGAATAAAATATATTATATCATCATATTAAGAATTATTTTATAAATATTGAAATTGATATGCTCTAAAATCCATTTATCATAACCAGGGATATAGATTTTTTTTTCAAGATTTGGACCAAATACAATGATATATATGAAATATGAGATATAATGAAAACTTTACTTTATGTTCTATATTATTTTTCTAGTTTATCTATCTTATATATCTTATGATGATGTATTTATTAAAATAATATTTTTAAGAGTTTAACTATCACTTATGTAATCAAAGTGAACATTATAGTGTATATGTATAGGGTTGGCTGGTCATTTATGAAATAACTAAACCAAAAGTAGATCCTTTGTTAATATAAGTGGTATATAAAATGGATTTAAATGATTTTTTTATTATATAATGGAATGATATATATTTTAGATAAATCCCATTTTTTTAATTTCCTCCTCAATGTAGAGGTGATACTACCATAACATTAAAATGAAAAGAAGTTCCTTCCAAATATGTTTAGATATTTAATCTTTGGTGGATACAATTTCAAGGTAAGAAACATTTGGTTGTCTTAGAGTGGTCGTCATAAAAAAATAAGAATGCTAAATTGTATAAAAATTTTGTATTATTTATATTTTTATAGTAATTTTTAATTTATTCCAAATGATCCCAATTATTGGGTTTTTTTTGTTTCTACTAGTTTTAGTCGTATTATATGTCATTAAAATCCATTATTTTTTAACCAGTGAGTCAAAATTTAAAACACTATCTAAGTTATCACTTAAATCTCAAAAAATAAAATATTTTAGAATTTTTTCCCTCATTTATTCTAGAGTTATATGACAATACAAATATTCTTAACAAAGAATGAAATTTAATTCAAGTTTAATTGGCTTCATAATTTCATTTTTTGTCATTTCAGGTTAATTAAAAAATAACTGGTTAAATGATAAATAAACTAAACCATATCATGATGAAGTAAAAAAAATTATATTTCTTATCTAGTGAAACATATATATTAAAAAAACACATATTTAAAATTTTAATTAAGTATTTAAAATAAACAATATGAATCATATATTTATAAACCTAAAAAATATCATAACACATTTACAAAAAATTGGTTATATCACTGTATAACCATAAAATTTCAACCAAATTTTTATCACACCCAATTTATAGTATAAAATCAAGTCAGGATATTGTATCAATGTTTCCAAAAATAATTTATAATGAAATGTGAAATAAAATTTTACTATATGAAAATTGAAATAAATTAAATAATCAAAATACATAAAGATATAATTACTTGACATATCATATCAAATATTGATATGTCAGTGAAATATTTAACCAGAGGCAACATAAAATTTACCATGATATCATTTTTTCTTAATGATTTTGATATTGAAAGTATCTCATTTCAAGGTATAAAATTTATGTCAAAGTGACATAACATTTGGGGAGCCATTTATATATTATAATTGAAATGGGTGATTCAATATTGTGAATCTGATATATTCTGTTTGAGTAGTGACACATATTTTTAGTTTAATTCCTTTGAATATTTTCTCATAATAATTATTAAAGTTGTCACATAGTAGAATAATTACAAGTATTTGAAAAATATTTAATAAATTAAATATATATTTTTTATCTCACACTTATGAAAATTAATATCTCCTTAATAAATCATAAAATGAAAATACCAACACCACTGATGTGTTTAGAATGAGGGGTTTTACTTATAAGAGTTATAATTTTCATGTTTGGACTTTAGGCCCTAGACTAAGACTTTTTTGGTATTTAATTATTTTACTCGTTGACATAAAACATGGTAATAAATAGATTTTTAATTTTTTGAGAGGATTATCCATATTCACTAGAGGATACCCAAGGAGTATTTGTTAGGAGACTAAAATTAATTGAGGAACCATTGTATTAGTGGAACATACACAGATTCATGAACTAAAGATGAAAAACCTTGAAGCTTTGATATAACTTTCCACCATGGTAGGGATTGATTCTTGATTACTTCACCTCATTCATTGCACCTTATTGATTTAATTTTTGTTTTAATATAATTATTATGGAATGGATTAATATGATTTCACCATTTAATTATTTATTGTTAATTTTTTGATTCTATATCAATATTGTGATCATATTTATGTGATTATTATTATTATTAACATTAATATATCAAATCACAAGATGAAGAATGGGAATACACTTAATCATTATCCACCATAATTATTGCCTTTTTTATCACTAATAGTATCCACTTAAATTTTCAATGGATGGGGATTCAATAATATAAAACCCCATATATAATAGATTGATTGATGATGAGAAATAGTCATAACAGAAAGGCGTGGTAGTGGAATTTGGAGTCACTGGAGTGGCATGGTAATAGTTGAATCATAATGAATGATACTTAGTAAGAGAATCAGTTTATTTTGATGGGATGTGGCATTGGGGGTTATGTCTTGGTTGAAGTAAACACAATATGGTGTAGAATACAATAAAATCTAAGATAATAACATTTAGGTGTAGCTTCAAGTGTGTGAAATAGTGAAGAAGGAATCAAAATGGTTTTAATAAAGATTAAATCAAAGTAGGGAAATAATACATGATTACATGGTGTATAATCATCATGGCACAATCCATGTCATGAATCATCCATGGCTATGGATTATGTGGAGAGTTAAATATCACACAATATTTACTTTTAGACCAACCACCATGTATTTTTAGGATACATGACCCATTATATGCTATAATACACATGTGGATGACCCCTTGGACCAACACACAATGTGGTACAATGAATAGGTTTTTTCTAGAAGAGACATGAACTAGGTCCTCCATAATACATGCCCAACAATCCTGTTAGACCCATATGCCATGTCACCTAAAAGAAAAGATATTTTGGTTTACCCCACATTTGAAATCAATGAAATTACATACATGCCTATAGTCATAGGACCACAAATAATTTATATAATATTACATTCTATTTTATATATGTGAGTTGGTGTTTTTCTTATAGTCTCCTATGGGTGTTAGAATTAGAGAAATGAATAGTATAATATGATAAATTTTCCATATAAAACAATGGTGTGATCCTATTTTTTATATCATTGTATATTTCAAGATATATGTTTAGTGTAGGCATAGGGTTGGTACTCCCTAGAAGTATTTTGATGATAGGGTATGTGTCCTATGCATGCATCAACAAGTTGGTGATCCCCCATAGGACTAGGGAATCTGTCCTCCATATCTATCATAGGGTTGATACTCCTCTAAATATGATGATGTGAGGGTCCCCCATATAACAGATAGAGTTGGTACTCCCCCACATGATGGGGATAGATCCTCCATCAATAGAGTTATAACTCCCTCAATGGAACATATTTCCCTAAACAAGGTGCATATACTATATATGGGATAACACTTACGTGATTTATTTTTATTCATTGGTGTAGTGCAGGTCCCCCACTATAATTTTGGAGAAGTGACATTGAAGCTATGAACATTGGGTTGTTCTAGTGTATCAAGTTTTAAGAATTATTAGGTATTCCTATTTTCCTTTGAGATATGACCCTTGTAGAGCTAAGATGTAATAGACTTGACATACCCTTATTTTTATGTTCCCTACCCTTAAATAATATCAACTTTATCTATGGTTATTCTATTTGTATATCATTGTTGGGTTAGATCTGAGTTTTTTTTCATACCTTTGGTTTTCCAGGATCCTATTGGGTATTTTTATACTCACATCCACATGGTCCTCATACATATATGTGTTGTGTATGTGTAGAAAATGCACAATTGAAAAGTTGTTTTAGTATGAATGGAGTAAATAAAAGTTTATCTTAGTGGAGTAGGATGAAGAAGATGTATGTTGAGGTCAGTGTTGGGAGATTATGTGTCATATAGTTTCCCCTTTTCAAGGAATTTGAGGTCTTTCTTTATTGTAGGATAATGGGTAGTTGTATTTTACCCTTATATTTTAGGAATTTCATATATCAATTTTTTTTGAATAATTAGAGTGTATCACTGGAATTTTATAGTGCATATGATTAGTATTTCTAGTTGTGAATTTTTATATTCTATTATGGATATATGTGGTTGTGTGGAGGTCATTATGATAAGGCCTCTTATATGTGTGATTTTCCTATTGGTGCTTGTCACTCTCCCCTAACTTACTGTAGGTGGGGTTGGGGTGAAACACTTAGATTACTATCAACCCATGTGGAGTCTCAGTGATTTGGGTCATGTCAGAGTGGTATTAGAGTGGGGCTATCTTAGGGATGATTCTTATAGATAGGATTATTGTGAGGTTTGGTTTAGGAAACATAGGTCAATGATTTCAAGTGGTCTTCAGTTTGTTTACACTACAAAAAGTGACTTGTACCAACATAAAATTACTAACAGATAACATATATTTTTGTAAAAATGAGTAATTACAACATATAATAAATTCTGTTGGTATTAATTATAGGTACCGAAAATTATTTTTACCAAGACATATATCTGTCTGTATCAGTATCTTAGTACCAAAAAATCTCATACTAACATCTTAATCTATTGGTTTATTATACTATTACTAATAATTTATTTATCGAAAAATATATATATTATTATTAATTGTTTCTAACAGAAAACATTTTATAATTATAATTTTTTTTGCAATAATTTTTTTAATAATATCACATATTCTAATAAAAATTATATATATATATATATATATAACAAATATTTTTTGATAATTGATCTAATTTTTTTTGACTCAAACCCCATGTAAATTAGTTATATGTATGTAATAGAATTTTTATTACAAAAAATATATAAATTTTAAACTTTAGATATATATATATATATATATTTATGATGATATTTTATTTAAATTTTTATTTTCTATAAACCCTTATTTCTATGTGTAATTATTAATTTTCAACAAACAACATAACAAAACCTTTTACAAATATCAATTGAAAATTGTTTCCATGATATAGATGGTACCCGAAAACCCTAAAATTCCACCCTTATTCATCTGCATCAATTCTCCTACCACTTGTTTATCACCACCTGACCATTCAGTTCATTTCCCCTCTTTCACATTCTGTTCATCCTTTTCTCGATACTGTGTGCCTGTTGCTTTCCCTCTTTGTTTCTCCTTGTCGCCCACCCCTTCAATGGAGATCCTATTCTTTCCCCCACATGTCTAGTCTGCCATCGTTTATATCATCAAAACCTTCACCAAATTCATCAAAGTTGCTTGATTTGTGTTGAAATCTTGTGATGGAAGGTTCTTGAAGAATGAATCTCTATAAAGGAGGTTTGGTGTCTATATTCAATGAATAGTTCCTATTGACGGACCATATAATTTGTTAAAGTTATTAATTTGGATACAACTATCATTGAAGAAGACTCAGGAAAAGGAGTTTCATTTATTTACTAGTGAGGAATATTCTATAGATATCATTGTCGCCTATGTAAATAAACAATATTTGAGAAGTAGGCCTGTGGTTCGGTCATGGTCACTATAGTCATTTCATGGAAGGGTATCATAGTTTCTATTTGATAGGAAGTAGTTGTTGTCATTTTCTCCCATATTTTTCTATGTTTGAGAAGGTAGTATATAGATGTTATCTTATAGTAGTGGGGGTATCAGTAGTGAAGTTCCAGTAGGATATTGTTATACCTTATAAAGATTCTGTTGTTCTCCTTTATTTCTCTGTCCTTGCAACTGTATGTTGTGAAGTGTGCTCATTTTAGGTTGTTTTTTCTCCCTCTTTCTCTCAGTATCATAAAATACATATTCATCATAGTTTTTAGGTTAAATTTATCTCTTCCAATAGACAGGTAATGCATTCATATCCTCCATCCACTCTAAGTATGAGCTGTTCTCTTACTGCATTCAAATCCTATATCCACTGTAAGTATTATATATTATATTGTTTTAATTTATATATATTTATGCTATCATATTAAATTCCATCACTGTTTAGTATAAATTTAATACATATTCTCATCCATCAATTATAATTAATCAACAGATTTAAATTAATTAACTTTATTTTGATATTAATCATGGAAGATTAAATTTATTTCATGGATTATTGAAATTGATTTAAAATTGTTTTCCTGAATTAAGGATATGTTATTGGATTAAGCTAGAAAAGTGTATTAAAGCTATATAACATTGGATTATTGGTGTAACAATTGAGTATTTTGGTGTTTTAGATTTGATAATTTTGATTCTGATTGATTGATATATCTTTGGATCCTGTTTGAAGTCATATTTTCAATTCATTGTGGATGAATCAATTTTTTTTCAATATTAGTTTTATTTCATCTGATATTTTAAATATCTCATTTTTATATTCCTTACATTATCAGAACCATCCTTCAATATATAAAACATTATAGCAGTGAATAGATTACCTTCCTCGAGATAAATGACCTGAGGTCAAAACGAATATTACATTATTAATGTGAGGAGAACAAGTTTTGTGTGGTGATACATTTTAAGGCCAGTCTTGAAATTCTTGAGACAACACTCACAACATTGGTCATGATGTTTGATGAAAATTGAAGATAGACCCTTTTTTATGAGTTCCCATAGATATTCTATTAGGTTATATACCCACATTTAACCTTTAAAACCAATGAATGATGGATATAATAACATATCTTAAAAAACACTTATATTTCATTATTTTTTACAACTGATAAAGATAAATTTTAACAGGGTTTGACATGATTTAAATGTGGTTTTTGTATGTCAATAATGGGGAGAATGATATCATATGAGAGGATGGTGGCTTAGAATGTGTTGAATAAAGGAATCCCACAATGTATTTTCTGGACTAAGAATGTCCACACCAAAAATAGTGGGATCTGCAAATATAGAGGTGAAATAGAGAAAAAATATCTGGGTAATTTCATTTTTCTTTATTGGTACCATTGTTTTCCTAGAATGGGAAATATCCCAAGGTTTTTCAATGGGTGTATGATTTATATTATTTTAAGTAATTATTTTCATAAAGAATGGACATTGCATCCTATATGGAATCTCATATCATTACCCATTTTCTATATAGTCATAAACCCAACAAAATGGTTTTTAAATTATAATTTTTTGTTTGTATCCTCAAATATTTTCTTTTCATCATTCATGACTAAATATATTTGTTAAATGTAATTTTGGGATAGTTCCATTCATAAACATACTTTATATTACATATATTGTATTTTAAATAAATATTATATGATTGTCACATTATACACTTAGTTCTATTTCAAATTAGTGGTAAATGGTTTAATTATACTATTAATCGCATGCACCAAATACTAATGATGAGGGATATTTTTGCATAAAATAACTGGATTCTTTAAGAGTATATACCACTATTTTATTTTCCATCACTCAATCTTTAGGATAATACTCATTAACCGTGACTATATGTAGTTTTATTTGTAGTGAATCAAGTTTTCTGATAATTTGTCAACTATATTCAGACATTATATCAGAATTTTTGGTTTATTTAAGTTCATCTTAAATTTTATTAACTCATTGTTAATTTTCAGTTAATCTAAATTACTACATTACACTTACTACCAATTCTTTTAAGATCCAAATAAGCATATCTGTTCTGACCAGTTTGAGCTCAAAACCTCTACATTCAAGCCCAAATATAAGTATAGTCTCTTCAATAAAACATAGCTCGATTGGAATACTAAAGCTTTTATTTGATATAAGAGTTTATATAAAATCAATATTTATATGCGGGTAAATTACAACAATAATATGTTTTCATTATTGAAAATCATATTTATTAATTCAAGATTTTCACTTGAGAATAAATATATATTTAAGCTTATTTAAATTGAATGTTAAAAAGTGTATGCCCTAAAAAATATGACATAAATTCAAACTATAACTGATTCTATGAATGAATAATATTCTTTTAAAAGAAACTATTCTAAAGAAATAAATTGGTGTAAAAATTGTTGCGCATCTCCATCATTGATCATTTCAAGGTATGGATTTGCATATTTTTTTTTACTAATTTACATATATATCCAATTTTTTTTGAATTATTTATAAATTTCACATTGCATATATTGTGTTTCATTTTCTTCAGATAAATATTGAAATTTCTTGTAAGTGGTTATAGTGGGTTTATCTTTTTTGTTCTTTTTGAAAAAATATATTGCAATTAATATTAAAAACTATATTAGATCTTAGAGATATTTGTATTCAAGAAGACATGAAGTTTTTACCTATAATTTTTTTTATTCTTTACTAGGAATAACAAATGTTGATCTCTTTATTATATGATAGTGATGAATTTTGGTTCGCAACACAACAAAATATCATCAAATCCAAACCAGTTGGTATGCATTTTCTGTTCCCTTCTAGTCACAATTCAATGATTTCAAGAAATTGATTATAATTAATATGGTTTGGAATGATAAAGGATGAATTAACACATGAACTCAGTTCAAGTGAAAATCATTGGGAGAGGATTAATAATAGGGCAGCTGACTAGCTGCTAATCTGCATCTGGTGGGGTTTTAATTCACTGCCCATGCATTTTTTTGGCCAATTTTCATAGTATTTGTTTCTAGTTCTATTAATGGGTGCCATTTTTTTTCAGAATTTTAGGAATGATGTTCAGTACAAGAGAGATAAAAGAGGCATAATTCAATGAATACATCACTTCTGGTGGGAATCTTTGCATGCAAGAAGAGGAAATATCATTGAATTCCCTAAAAATTATGAACAAACTCAAACATGGGTAGGATCTGTAAATTCTAGGAATGGCTAGTAAATTCACACAAGGAAAATACACATTGTATGCAGGCATCCCTTAAATAAGGGATAAATGGGTAGGTGTGTTTCATGTCATAAATATTAAGGTGGCACTCATCATGCGTGGAATCCCATCAAGTAGGTACCTAAAAATAACATTCACTCTCAACTTTAATAAGCATTTTAATTACCATTGCTCAAATATAAATAGATGAAACAACACTGCATTTTGTTCTTTAAATTCTTCATAGAAATAGAAATTGCTAGTCCCTTTTTATGAAGTGTTTCAAATAGATAAATGAAGTGTGAATATGGATGATGAATAATTCTTAGTATGAAAATCAATTTTTATACTTTCATTTATTTTTAATATGTTTCTAATTCATTCATATATCTTATACTGATTCTTGGGTATGCTCATTTATTGTTTTTGATGTTGATATTGAAGCTGAAGGGTGTGGAATAACAATAGTGTCTTGAGGTTTCTCGCTAGAATTAGAGTTGATTGGATTTTTTCTTGATACTACTGGAGCTGGATCATTTTTGGGTATGCTGTTTGGTTGTGTGTGGTGGAAATATTTGAGCTTATGGATGGGTCGCTGGTTCTCACTGGTGCTGGAGTTGGCTCGCGGGAATGGATGGGTTGGTGCTAGAGAAGAATCCTGGTGCTGTAGTGGGCATTAGATGGTACTGTCACTAGCTTAGATGAAGCTGTGTATGGGTTATAGTATGTGTTATTTTATGAGGTTTTGTATGGATCACTATATGTTTCACTTTATGGGTCATTTTATGGGTGTTGTGATGGATTCTGGGTTTTTTTATCACATTTCATTAGGATTATATTTTTTTTATAATTTTGAACTTGTGTAAATGCAGTCTTCTATTAATATTTTTTATATTATATATAATAAATTAATAAATGTAATATTAAATTTTATTGGAAATTTTATTTTATTTTTTTAAATGTAATTTATAAAAAAATATTATATGTTTGTAATATTATTACCAATAGAAAAATATGTCATTAGAACTGTTGCTAAATTTTTTAGCTAACATATATATCATCTATTGGTATTATTATAATTGTAACAGAACTATTTTATCTGTCTCAAAAACATTTAGCAACAGATTTTTTATCAACAGTTTAGTGACAGAGAAATATATGTTGGTAAAATTTTTTACCAACATAAAATGTACTTTTACCAACAGATGTTCCCCAATTGAAAAAAGTGAAATATTTTGTAGTGTTAACAGGTGAGGGAAGCCACTACTAGAGTTGGTGTCTGATATATTTTTATAAAATACTATAATAATATATTTTTCAACTCAAAACACTTTGGAATCATTTATGATGATCAATGGGATTATACACGAGTCATGTTGCATGTTTGTAATTATTTATACTATATAATTGAGTCAACACAAATAGATATGATTTTTTTACTATGGGTTTATCTTGATGAATATAGGATACAAATTTATGGATTGGAATCTTAGATTCATACGTAGGGACATGATGATCTCATTCCATTGCTTTAGACTCTATTCTATGACTAGTTTTTCCATAAAGAATCATTTTAGGGACCTGATGAATAGGAATATTTTCCATGTGAGCTGAGGGAGAATCCCCCACCTGTTGTGCTAAGAGAAGACCCTCCAATGATAGATAATATGGTATTATTCGCCATGTATAATGAGATAACCCACATAATGGGTGTCCTTCATGACTTATAGGGCCACAGGCTTCCTAGGTTCCATGGTGAGGGGGATTATCTAGAAGTAAATCATTGTTTTGAGTTAGCGGCTGATGTATTTTGTTTGTTTTGGACACTCACTGACTAAATAGTGGTCTTTATATAGAGTCTTATTTGGGGTAGATCTATCCATTGGTGGATGTTGGCTATTTTTACTAAGGACAAGGTTACTATACCATGGTTTAAGTTTTAATGATTATTTAAAGAGGAGTATTATCCCAATATACTGAAAATGATCTAATTTATAATGATCATACAACTTTAGTAGGGAAACATGATCATCCATGGGTATGCATGGAGGTTTATTTCCCTTATGAGATACTCTCTAGATATTTTATACAATGGATCTATATGAACTCAAATGTTCATACTAGATATTAATAGGGTGATTTTAGATAGGGTTATTCAATTATACATTCAAAACTATGTTAGAGTTTTAGAGTAAGATTAAATGATTAATATAATTCTAGACAAGGCACAATTGGGTGTTTGATTAGGTTTAGGTTTCTTTGGATTAGAGTTTTACACTACTATTAGTAGATGATAATTATTAATATCACTTCATTTTAGGAACACATATGCATAATCCCAAGCTCAACGATTGGCAGTACATGGATCCTATAGATGGAATATCCAAAATAGTGATAATATTTACTTTTCTTTTCTTTTTGAGGACACCTAGCCCATTTTTTTCGACCAAATGAGAACCATTGGATAACTTGGGTGGTACAATGGATGGACCCACTATGTTAGATGATATGTTTGGATAAGGTTCATCCCTAATATAGATAGGGTGACACTCTATGAGGGATATTTGAAAGATCATTTAGTAGTACAACAATAGGGGGTATAGGTGGATGATGCATTGATCCACTTCCATCATAACCTCTTGACAGCCCATGAAAGGCATGGGGTGCTAGTGGAAAAGGCCATGGATGGATGCATGTGAAGGAAGGATATTATAAGGCCCCAGCCTTAAACCTTACTTAAAATTGAATTAAATGAATAATTCACATTGAGGATATTTTCAGGTTTAGAGTTTTAGAGAATTAGGACATAACTATTACATCTCAAAAGATTACAAAGTAGTCTCTTCTACTAAATTTCCATAAAATAAAAACTCTTAAAAAGAAACAAGTCTAGTTTCATGTTTTAGGTAGCATGACTTTCCCTTGATCCCATCCTTGACCCTATTCCACGCTAAGTCATGTGAAAAACATTTCAAAAACTTGGGATGAGCATAAAAACTCAGTAAGGGATACACAAAAAAACTGTTAGTTTATCAAAACAAAAAGTAAACCATGTATACTTTATCAAGGTAATACTATTCACCTTTATGAAGTAGTAAAAACTCTTCACTGAATAAAATATCATTACTTACCTTTTTGTAACCAAAGGATTACCATAAAACCCATATAAAGAACACATAACATATATAAAGGTAACTTGGGACATAAACATACTTAAGTGGAATAACCATACGGTCGACTCCCACACATATCACTTAATGGAATAGCCATAAGGCCAATTTCCATACATACTAAATGGAATAGCCATACGCCCGACTTCCATACCCAATGCATTGGAGGTTATAACGTAACCACCTGTCCTGGTATTCACTGCACCACCCTTCATATGGTTTATAACGTAACCACCCGTTAAAATGTCCAAGTACCAATATAAAATCATAAAACAAAAAACCAATATAAAGGAATGATAACATTTCCACATTTCAATCACAATATATCATAAATATATTGACATAATAGAATCCTTTATCAAAACCATTTTCAATACCAAAATACATAAAAGAGTATATGGTATTTATTTTATTTTAAAAACATTACGGCTTGTCGAGGGAGCCAAAGACCAAATAATACTCGCGGCGGCGGAAAAGGTCGTTGTCACCGCGCACGTTAAAAGAAACATTCCTTTTTGTTGTTTTGTAAAATGCTTCGTAGAAAAATATTCCTTTTGTATAAAAGTAAAAGTCAAAGGGGTTTATACACCGTATAAAAGAAAGTTGTGTATAAAACGAAATATGCCTCAATGAAAGGAGATTGAGACGAAGTCCCTTACAAAGACGGTATCCTTGGTTTAAGGATAAATCAATTACATAATTATGTGTGACAAATGAATACACCAAATATAAGTGGATATTAAGTGTAAAATAATCAAAGGTAATTCACACATATTAAAAGGATGGGATATTCAATAACTACATGTTGAACCCAAGAAAATCGAAATTGGGTTAAGAAGTTCCCTTGACAGCCTAACGGCGTCACATAAAAATGAGTTGATGAGAGATAAAAAGTGTATCTCATCACTTGGACATAAAAGTTACATCAGTAAGGATATATGAGAACATATCCCAACATAATAATATGTAAATTAAAAGACCCAATAAAAGAAGTCTTTTAAAAAGAGGAGGGTGAAAGGTTCCCTTACCGACTTGGTTATCTTTCAAAACATACGCCCCGTGAAGGAAGGACAATACAACATTGATGTAAATACTCATAAATGAAAGAATATTACACAATTATTAAAATAATGGTCATTACATACACCACTCAAAGGAAATTGTGGAAAATGTAGCATAAATCTCACAGGAATAAAAGTGAGATGAAAATTCCCTTACGAAAACTCGGCAGCCTAACGACGCCACTTAAAACTTCCAAAAATGGATTGATGAGAGGAAATAGGGTCTCTCATCACATCAACATAATGTTTACAGAAAGAGGAATATAAAAGAACATCCCCCAACATAACAAATATGAGCTTAAAAGAAGTGACATAAGGGAGAGTACTTTAAAAGGAAGAGAGAGGTTAGATCTCTTACGAAAATTCGGCAGCCTGTCGGCGCCACTCAAAACTTCCAAAATGGATTGATGAGAGAGAATAGGGTCTCTCATCACATGAACATAAAAATTAAAGTAAGATTAATATAAAATAACATCCCAATAACAATAAATATGAGCTTTAAAATGAATGACATAAAAGAGTGTACTTAAAAAGAAAGAGAGGAGCAGGATCCCTTACCTCGGGTCCGACTTGACTCGATCGTTCTTTAATCTCCTGAATAATAAACTTGAGTTAATTTCTACTTCCTTAAGAACCTTTTTCAAGTTCATTATTCCATTTATATCACTTATTAGCATGTCATAAACATTATGTAATCATTTAAGTTAATAATATTTGTTTTGCCGATATTTGGTTCTTAAGTCGAAAGTGGACTTCTTACAACTACATGTTGTTCGTGTGGCCAAATGTTTATTATATCCAGAATTGTATTCATGATTTAGATATCATATATGTCATTTATATCCAGTACATGCATGCATTTATAACATTACATAATCATTTAGAGGTAAGAAATGAAATGCACCGTTCATGGAGACGGTAAGCCGTATGTACGCATGAACGCTACTTTCATTTCTATTTCGTATTTTATAGAATGGAATAATAATTATATAAAGGTATATTATTATTACAGTATAATATCATATATAATATCATAGTTCCATCCTTTATACGTCCCACATATGGTATTTAACGAATCAAATCACTTTGAGGGGGCGGTAGTCCGCACTTCCTTAAATGAAGATATCGCGTTTACCCATAATGGAAACCATAAAGGTATGCCCAAAATGAAAAAAACAGAAGCTTAAGGAAAACATAAACATATTATATATCATATATAAAAATAGTTACATCATAATGGCCACCTTTGAAGGTGTTAAATGAGTATTGAACAATCATCGTTTCGGGAGGCAGAATTTCGCCATCCACGGAAACCGTATGTTCTTTAACCATTTGATGTAGTTGTGTGAGAGTGTAGCTCGAATAAATCTTCTAACAACATCCTAGTATATTGAAGATACTGGTGTTTTTACAAAAGAAGTAAATAAAAAGAGTTTAGGGGGTTGGAGAAGCAAAATAAAACAAATGAACATGAGGGAATGAATTACCTTTAAAAGTGTATCTATTTTTGATTTGAGCCTAAAGTCTTCCTTTGAAAGGATTCTGCCCAAAGGGAATCCTCTAGGATGAGGAGAGGGATTTGGAGAGCGTAAATGGGCAGGGGTTGGCCGAGCCAAATGATTGAGGAGTGTGTGAAATGAGGTAGAGGTGGGGGCCTTTTATAAGAGGAGAGGAGGGGCACTTTTGGAAAGTAAAGAAATATTACTTTATTTGAAAATGTGTTTCGGTATTAAAAGGTCCCACATTGATATAATTCGTGGATAAGGTGATAAGGGTTCGAAATCCACCCATCCAATAAGTTTTGGACATGTGTAGTTCATAGATTTTACATTATCTTTCCATTTTATTTAAATCATCAAATAATGATGTCATCACTGCATCATTATTATGTCATAAATAATTTAATTTATTTAAAGTCTAAAAATTATAAAAAAATTACTATGATGTAGGATATCTTTTTATCTTTTCAATGAATATTTATAATAAAAAATCTGACTTGTATTACCCCATTAAACAATTGTTTTAGTAAAACATATCATGTTTGTGCCATTTTTTACATTAACATTAAATAAAAGGTATTTATGTCATTTTCCAACCAAAGTGGCTCCATGGGGTCCCCAAGTTGACCCATGGCTTTTCTTGGTCGGCCATGACACATCCAATAAGGGTAGGACATGTGTCAAGGTATTTTAATTTTATTATAATATCATTTTTGCCTTAAATTGCACTAATTACTTCTAATCGCGATTAAAAACTTAATAAGTTACTATTCACCAAAAAAATATTTTTATCTCATTGAACCACATTTTAATTCTTAATGAAAACCATGTATGTCGTATTTTTGAAATTCAAAACACAGAAGTGGTAAAATTTCATTTAAACGAAAAATCAGTTTAATATAAGTACCACTTAGTGGTTTCACTATTCATCAAAAAATGAAGTTTTTCAGAAAAATACCAAAAATTGACCGTAAGCTATATTTGATATTCCGAATTCAAAAAAGAATTCCAGTTTACAAAATTCAAAACATATAAGTTGCATTAATTAATTTAATAATTAATTCCCGCTGTCAGAGCAAAAAGCATGTTTTTATGAAACAATAAGTATCAAAAGATTGGCACTAGTTTAAGTCGGATTTCAAGGTGAAATTAATTCCAACGACCACTATTGGATTTAATGGTAAAAATATTTTCCAATTTCACTTTAAAACCAATTCAAAAGATAATCTAATCATATAAATAAATTAGATTAAAAAGAGGTTTTGAATTAAAAACAACATTTTACACTATTCATTAAAAAATGAACTTTATCGGAAAAAAACCAAAAATTTACACAAAGTAAAATTTGATGTCCCGATTCAAAAGAAGAGTTTTATTTGGTCCAAAAGAATGTATAAGAGTGATCAAAACTATTTTTAATGACAGTTCGCCATCAAAAGGCGATAAGTGAACCTTTAGTGAAAATTAGGGTATAAAAGCCTAAAATTGAATTCTTTCCGTATTTTAAGCCTTTGGATAAATGTAAAAACATTTAAAAAACATATATAATCATATTTTAGTTATTTCTATCCATTCCCTCCAATACAACGTCTACATGTTAACTACCATTTAAAATAATAATATTTTATTATTAGAGTGCAACGTAAGATTCCCAAGAAACTCGTTGTTGCGTATTGGGTACGCCATCGAGCATAGCATCCCCTTTAAAGTAATATTAATATTTGATTCACAAATATGGATAAATATAAAGATGTCATATTTTTTATTTACCTGGGGTGTTACATCCTTCCCCCCTTTTGGGAATTGCGTCCTCGCAATTTTAAAATTGGGCTTGGAAACATCCTTGAAAGTCCCACATCGGAGAAGAGTCGGTAAAACAATCACATTAAAATAAAGAAAGATAAGTACAAAGGTCACCCGAGTTCACCCATACTAGGATTCCAAGTATGAAAACATGGACATGGAGGAGAAAACATAGGGTCATGTTCTGATGGAGAGTGATAGAAAACATGTTTAGGAGAAAGTTAACCATGAGAAAATCACAAACTTGTGATGGGTTAAACGGTATTCGATTCCCCAGTAGGAAAAGTTAATAGACAACATTTTTGTTTTAAGTTACTTTTTATTGAGGAATTTATTCATAAGGAAACATAATCACTTATCATGTTGACTCTCAACATTTATTAGATTCCTTACACAAACTCATATTTTCTCCAAAAGGCGAGTATTTAGGAAGACTTGTTCACATTAATAGTACTATAATCAACTTCTAGAGAATTACCTAACCCAAAAAAGAGAACTACATACTTCCCAGGTCTTTAGACTTTAACCAAAACCAAAACCCAAAAGATTAGTACCAGATCAGATAACCCAGAAAAGGATAGCCCAATAGAAAGAAAATCTATTCTTAATCTCCAAAATTTGTCCAACAAAACCCAAAGTTCAACGAGGACCATCCGATACACAATTTGTCCATAAAATTCCTCAAAGTAAACCAATATAAGATTGAAACCCAAACATTTGAAGGATTTAGTCACATAGTCTTCCAAGTTAAATCGTAACATTTATCTCCAAACAAAATCAGTTGCTCTTAAAGTCTCGCATTGAAAAGTAATTATCCTAATCACATATCCTCCATGATAGGTTAATCATTTTCATAAATAACCCAAAATCAACTTACTATTAAAAAAAAAGAATCAGTCAAACTAACCAGGGACTTCACGTAGTCCAGTAGTAGGTGATAAATACCAGTCGCACTTTGGTTGTGGGTTCGATTCCCGCAGCTTTGTCCGAAGCGACGGGTAGTCACACGGTCTACGTGTTGTCCTTTTTCCAAAACTATATAATTCTCAAATCATTCCCCAAAAAGGGATAAAATCATCAAAAATAACCATAACATAATTTAACCTCAATTTTTTGTCATGCCTTTCACTTCAATCATAACATATAGTAACCCATAATTACCTCAAAAGTAAGGATCATATAAACCCAAATGGTTCTTTATAACTATGTCCACAAAAGAAAAGATAACTATTACTTGAATAAAATTTTCCTATATTAAACATCAGGGTTACACATAATATAAAAAGTCTTCTAATGTAACCCCATCATCAAAAGAGACTTAATACTCTTAAGAATTTCACCATAAATCTTGAAGCCCTTATATGTTGAAATATTGCTCATTCAACATTCTTCATGATCCATTATCCATTCCTTTCCAACTTATTCCGAAATACCTCTTTCCTACAAACAAAATCATGAATCATATCCTAAGATTCCAAAATAAGAAAACCATAGTCATGAAATAGTACATACCTTTGATTGGTCATTGTCAGTTTCTTCATCCTCAATCGGAATGGCGTTGGGTATTGGTAAACGAATATTGGTACGCTCTTGGTGACCCCATTCACGAAACTTCTTCATAGGACATGTGTTTGCATAATGACCATGCACACCACATTTAAAACATTCAATTGATCCCTCAGAAAGAACTTCTTTCCCTTTCCTCGAGTCAATTGGATGCTTCCTTTTTCCATGGCAGGTTCTTGCTTTATGACCTTCATTTCCACATATATAGCATATTTCTGTCCCTTTGAAACATTTTCCTAGGTGTTTCTTTCCACATCTTTGACATATAGGTTTTTGAACACACTTACCTTTATGATTATTACCTGTACTTCCGTAGGGATTTGTTTCTTGCATATATGATGCCTTAGAGAAATCTCCATGGTTTAGGTGGTCAATCATAAATCCAGATAGTTGGTTGAGGATAAACATAAGAGTTCTCATTACAGCTCCCATATCATTCAGTTGCTTGCTCAGAAAACTGTCATAGTTTCCTTCACATCCACCGTTACCTTGGTGCCTGCTAGATCCAGCCATTTACTAAAACCAAAAAGGGTCAGTGTGAGTATAACAACAAAACCATCATGTACTAATGAGGAAGATAAACACTAAGATATTCTTACTCATTCACTTTATCTAAAACTAGGACTCTGTCTGAAATCCTAACCATTATGGTAATGTCACTTATGCTTAAAGAATACCCTAACCTCTAAAGTTATCTAAACCGACCTTTGATACCAACTATAAGGCCCCAGCCTTAAACCTTACTTAAAATTGAATTAAATGAACAATTCACATTGAGGATCTTTTCAGGTTTAGAGTTTTAGAGAATTAGGACATAACTATTACATCTCAAAAGATTACAAAGTAGTCTCTTCTACTAAATTTCCATAAAATAAAAACTCTTAAAAAGAAACAAGTCTAGTTTCATGTTTTAGGTAGCATGAATTTCCCTTTATCCCATCCTTGACCCTATTCCACGCTAAGTCCTGTGAAAAACATTTCAAAAACTTGAGATGAGCATAAAAACTCAGTAAGGGATACACAAAAAAACTGTTAGTTTATCAAAACAAAAAGTAAACCATGTATACTTTATCAAGGTAATACTTTTCACCTTTATGAAGTAGTAAAAACTCTTCACTGAATAAAATATCATTACTTACCTTTTTGTAACCAAAGGAATACCATAAAACCCATATAAAGAACACATAACATATATAAAGGTAACTTGGGGCATAAACATACTTAAGTGGAATAACCATACGGTCGACTCCCACACATATCACTTAATGGAATAGCCATACAGCCAATTTCCATACATACTAAATGGAATAGCCATATGGCCGACTTCCATACCCAATGCATTGGAGGTTATAACGTAACCACCCATCCTGGTATTCACGGCACCACCCGTCATATGGTTTATAACGTAACCACCCGTTAAAATGTCCAAGTACCAATATAAAATCATAAAACAGAAAACCAATATAAAGGAATGATAACATTTCCACATTTCAATCACAATATATCATAAATATATTGACATAATAGAATCCTTTATCAAAACCATTTTCAATACCAAAATACATAAAAGAGTATATGGTATTTATTTTATTTTAAAAACATTACGGCTTGTTGAGGGAGCCAAAGACCAAATAATACTCACGGCGGCGGAAAAGGTCGTTGTCACCGTTTACGTTAAAAGAAACATTCCTTTTTGTCTTTTTGTAAAACGCTTCGTAGAAAAAGATTCCTTTTGTATAAAAGTAAAAGTCAATGGGGTTTATACACCGTATAAAATAATGTTGTGTATAAAACGAAATATGCCTCAATGAAAGGAGATTGAGACGAAGTCCCTTACAAAGATGGTATCCTTGGTTTAAGGATAAATCAATTACATAATTATGTGTGACAAATGAATACACCAAATATAAGTGGATATTAAGTGTAAAATAATCAAAGGCCATTCACACATATTCAAAGGATTTCATATTCAATAACAACATGTTGAACCCAAGAAAATCGAAATTAGGTTAAGAAGTTCCCTTGACAGCCTAACGACGTCACATCAAAATGAGTTGATGACAGATAAAAAGTGTATCTCATCACTTGGACATAAAAGTTACATTAGTAAGGATATATGAGAATATATCCCAACATAACAATATGTAAATTAAAAGACCCAACAAAAGAAGTCTTTTAAAAAGAGGAGGGTGAAAGGTTCCCTTACTGACTTGGGTATCTTTCAAAACATACGCCCCGTGAAGGAAGGACAATACAAAATTGATGTAAATACTCATAAATGAAATAATATTACACAATGAGTAAAATAATTGTCATTAAATACACCACTCAAAGGAAATTGTGGCAAATGTAGCATAAATCTCACAGGAATAAAAGTGAGATGAAAATTCCCTTACAAAAACTCGGCAGCCTAACGACGCCACTTAAAACTTCCAAAAATGGATTGATGAGAGGAAAGAGGGTATCTCATAACATCAACATAATGTTTACAGAAAGAGGAATATAAAAGAACATCCCCCAACATAACAAATAGGAGCTTAAAAGAAGTGACATAAGGGAGAGTACTTTAAAAGAAAGAGAGAGGTTAGATCTCTTATGAAAATTCGGCAGCGTGTCGGCGCCACTCAAAACTTCCAAAATGGATTGATGAGAGAGAATAGGGTCTCTCATCACATGAACATAAAAATTACAGTAATATTAATATAAAAGAACATCCCAATAACAATAAAGATGAGATTTAAAAGGAATGACATAAAAGAGTGTACTTAAAAAGAAAGAGAGGAGGAGGATCCCTTACCTCGGGTCCGACTTGACTCGATCGTTCTTTAATCTCCTGAATAATAAAGTTGAGTTAATTTCTAATTCCTTAAGAACCTTTTTCAAGTTAATTATTCCTTTTATATCACTTATTACCATGTCATAAACATTATGTAATCATTTAAGTAAATAATATTTGTTTTGCCGATATTTGGTTTCTTAAGTCGAAAGTGGACTTCTTACCATTACATGTTGTTCGTGTGGCCAAATTTTTATTATATCCAGAATTTTATTCATGATGTAGATATCATATATTTCATATATATCCAGTAAATTCATGCATTTATAACATTACATAATCATTTAGAGGTAAGAAATGAAATGCACCGTTCATGGAGACGGTAAGCCGTACGTACGCATGAACACTACTTTCATTTCTATTTCGTATTTTATAGAATGGAATAATAATTATATAAAGGTATATTATAATTAAAGTATAATATCATATATAATATCATAGTTCCGTCCTTTATACGTCCCACATATGGTATTTAACGAATCAAACCACTTTGAGGGGGCGGTAGTCCGCACTTCCTTAAATGAAGATATCGCGTTTACCCATAATGGAAACCATAAAGGTATGACCAAAATGAAAAAAACAGAATCTTAAGGAAAAAATAAACATATTATATATCATATATAAAAATAGTGACATCATAATGGCCACCTTTGAAGGTGTTAAATGAGTATTGAACAATCATCGTTTCGGGAGGCAGAATTTCGCCATCCACGGAAACCGTATGTTCTTTAACCATTTGATGTAGTTGTGTGAGAGTGTAGCTCGAATAAATCTTATAACAACATCCTAGTATATTGAAGATACTGTTGTTGTTACAAAAGAAGTAAATAAAAAGAGTTTAGGGGGTTGGAGAAGCAAAATAAAACAAATGAACACGAGGGAATGAATTACCTTTAAAAGTGTATCTCCTTTTGATTTGAGCCTAAAGTCTTCCTTTGAAAGGATTCTGCCCAAAGGTAATCCTCTAGGATGAGGATATGGATGTGGAGAGAGTAAATGGGCTGGGTTTGGCCAAGCCAAAGGCTTGAGGTGTGTGTGAAATGAGGTAGAGGTGGGGGCGTTTTATAAGAGGAGAGGAGGGGCACTTTTGGAAAGTAAAGAAATATTACTTTATTTGAAAATGTGTTTCGGTTTTAAAAGGTCCCACATTGATATAATTCGTGGATAAGGTGATAAGGGTTCTAAATCCACCCATCCAATAAGTTTTGAACATGTTTAGTTCATATATTTTACATTATCTTTTCATTTTATTTAAATCGTCAAATAATGATGTCACCGCTGCATCATTATTATGTCATAAATAATTTAATTTATTTAATGTCTAAAAATTATAATAAAATTACTATGATGTACTAAATCTTTTTATCTTTCCAATGAATATTTATAATAAAAAATATGACTTGTATAACCCCATTAAAAAATTGTTTTAGTAAAACATATCATGTTTGTGCCATTTTTTACATTAACATTAAATAAAAGGTATTTATGTCATTTTCCAACCAAAGTGGCTCCATGGGGTCCCCAAGTTGACCCATGGCTTGTCTTGGTCGTACATGACACATCCAATAAGGTTAGAACATGTGTAAAGGTATTTTCATTTTATTATAATATCATTTTTGCCTTAAATTGCACTAATTACCTCTAATCGCGATTAAAAACTTAATAAGTTACTATTCACCACAAAAATATTTTTATCTCATTGAACCACATTTTACTTCTTAATGAGAACCATGTATGTCGGATTTTTGAAATTCAAAACACAGAAGTGGTAAAATTTCATTTAAACGAAAAATCAGTTTAATATAAGTACCACTTAGTGGTTTCACTATTCATCAAAAATCGAAGTTTTTCAGAAAAATACCAAAAATTCACCCTAAGATATATTTGATATTCCGAATTCAAAAATGAAGTCCATTTTACAAAATTCAAAACATATAAGTTGCATTAATTAATTTAATAATTAATTCCCGTAGTCAGAGCAAAAAGCGTGTTTTTATGAAACAATAAGTATCAAAAGATTGACACTAGTTTAAGTCCGATTTCAAAGTGAAATTAATTCCAACGACCACTATTGGATTTAATGGTAAAAATATTTTCTAATTTCAATTTAAAACCAATTAAAAAGATAATCTAATCATATAAATAAATTAGATTAAAAAGAGGTTTTGAATTAAAAACAACATTTTACACTATTCATTAAAAAATGAACTTTATCGGAAAAAAACCAAAAATTTACACAAAGTTAAATTTGATTTCACGATTCTAAAGAAGTGTTTTATTTGGTCCAAAAGAATGTATAAGAGTGATCAAAACTATTTTTAATGACAGTTCGCCATCAAAAGGCGATAAGTGAACCTTTAGTGAAAATTAGGGTATAAAAGCCTAAAATTGAATTCTTTCTGTATTTTAAGCCTTTGGATAAATGTAAAAACATTTAAAAAACATATATAATCATATTTTAGTTATTTCTATCCATTCCCGCCAATACAACGTCTACATGTTAACTACCATTTAAAATAATAATATTTTATTATTAGAGTGCAACGTAAGATTCCCAAGAAACTCGTTGTTGCGTATTGGGTACGCCATCGAGCATAGCATACCCTTTAAAGTAATATTAATATTTGATTCACAAATATGGATAAATGTAAAGATTTCATATTATTTATTTACCTGGGGTGTTACAGATATGATCTGATGGAACCAAACATATTTTGAGGAATGATATGTTTCTTATATTTATTAGCCCTAATACTTTTCCACACTATTATATGTCATTACTTTCTTAATACATATTTAGTCTGGTAGTTAGGAATTCCAGTAGAGACCCTTTCCCCACCCCTAAGCATGGAAACATATACTAGTGGTGATCATTACCTCACACATAGCTACCATCAGTGTGAGGTTATGTAACTTAGGATATCATCTTTATAGTGATGTTACCCTATAGTTTCATCCTTGGAATTGACTGTTTATCTATAGTATTGTCCTTGGTATATTTCTATCATCGCAATGTTATTTTCATTTGGGAAGATGGCTCAAGGTATACCTTCATTAATGAGTGGGATTATTTGGAAGGGTGAGTAGGGTTAAACCTTAGGAAGTAATAGTCAATTACAAACTAGTAGGAAATCAGGTCTTTTTTGGCTATGTATTATTTGGAGGAATAACATTCTTATATGGTGTTGAAGTATATGGATGTATTTTTAAAGAATGTTATGAGGTTTAATTCTCATTGAATGATAAATTTCAACATAAAATTTTATCTTAGTACCACACGAATGTATTTTTTAGCTTATTTTATGGCCTGGACTGAGCTCAGTTATAAGATGGTGTAACTAGAGGATATATTAGAGAATGGTTTCATTAGACATAGTGTGTCCCCCTGCGCCACTATATTTTTTTTCACCAAGAAGGTGGATAAGAGTATAAGGTTTTTTATTTATTATCTCTTATGAAAAAAGGGCTTGTGAAAAAAACACTCTTTATAGTATTGATGATCACTTTGACCAACTGGAAAGAGAGAAATGGTTCATGAATATTGACTTCAAGTCTCAATATTATTAGATTTAGGTTCATGTTGTGTAATCCTAAATGATGGAATTTTGGTGCCTTTATAGCCATTTTGTGTTATTAGTTATTCTATTCAGAGTAATAAATTCCCTTTTTTTATTTCTGGGATTCATTAAATATATCTTTAAGTGATTATTGCTCTGATATGTGGTGGTTTTCATCAATGAAATACTCATCTATTCTAGGATGAAGGACGTTCATGATGAGAATTAAAATGTAATCCTAGAATTACTTCAACAGAATAAGTTATATAAAAATCCTTATAAGTGATAGTTTTGGAAATGAGAAATATATTTTTTGGATTATTTCATCATAGTGGGGGGATTATCCATTGACCCAAGGTAGGTTGAGATAGTTATGGCTTGAGAGCTTCCTAAGGCTATTCATGGTGCACAATTTTTTTCTTAGTTGGTGTAAAAGACCTAACCATAAAACATGTAATCATTATCCTTAATTGGAGTGTTATGATTTATTTCATAATGTATCAATGATATTTTTATAGGGTTAATGGGGTGATAGAATGGTCAGAAGCAATTTCTAGGGAATGATCTAGATGAGGAAAGTTTTACCTAATAACATAACTCCTATAAAAAATCTGTGGGTCTAATGGAGTTCTAGTGGGTGGTGAGAAGGATACTTCCCAAACCATTAGAACTTTCGGTTGGTTTCCACCATAGTTCCATTGGAATTATGGTGTATTTATAAGGTAAAAAATATATTTTTTTTTGGTTTTTGATGCTAAAATTAAATCCATTTGAGCCCCTAAATCATTTTTTTCTCTAATTTGGTGTAGATACCTCCTTTATATAGATCTCCACTTCCTTAATTTCTCCATGAGTGAATATCCTTTGATCCTTGATTCTTAAGAATCTAGTTATATATAATGGATATTCATCTATAAGGTAATATATAGTATCTCATCTAATCTTATTGTTTCCTATATTTCTATAATAGTCGATTGAATATCCCACTCTTAATATTTAACATTTTGTCGGTTCAGTATTGGTGTGAGGTTATGTAACAAACCTGAAATCCAATAACCTATAGTCAGTGTCTACTTTATTGAATTGGAATATGATACAATGGATGCCATCCCAAAGGACAGACTTGTTTTCTAATCTTGAAGAACCAAATACATACATGATCCCCATTTGTTTAATTTGAAAATTAAATATTAAACATAAAAAAAGAAAATTTTTAGAATCTTTGAATCTCGTTCAGAGATTTCTTATTCATATCCTAGGGAAAGGAAACAAAATAAAGGGGTTCTTAAATTCTTATTTAGAGCTAAGTAAAACATAATCTATCATGAGTAAATATTTCATAATCAATATAACAAGATAAATAATTGAAAACACATTACATATAATCAATAATCGAAGCATGAAATACATATATGAATAATATCAATTCAGTATTATCATGAATTAAAGTAACTGAATTCTCAATCATGGAAATGTATAATGTTGGATTTCATGATCTTAGACATCATGATATATTTTTCAACAAATCTTTACTCCAAATTAGTTTAATATATGGGTAGGTATATTAAAAAAACTATTTAATAAGGTTGTCTAACTAGTTTGTCTCATGAGACCTATAAATACATGGAGGGGTTATATAATTATGGTCCCCTACCCATCCCTGCATGTGAAATATGTTTCTTATATATTGAATGATCTATTTAATTCATTAAAAATATTCCTTATCAATAAATTTCCATATTTAATAAATAATACAAAATATTAATATTTTATAGGTCAAGAAAATAACTTTCAAAGAAAATAGCATATGTAGAAATGGTATGAAATTTCACTAATAAAAATATCCATGATATAATGAATATATATATTTAAGAGAAATGTAATGCCCAATGATCACAATAAAATTATTGTTTCGATATAAAGTTAATGACTATAGAATTAATAAGATATAAAATATGACTATTCATTTATTTGAAATATAGGTCTTCTAATAAAATCACATCCTTTGAAGAAATAAAGAAAATTGAAGACAAATATTAGAATAATATTTCATTAAATATTTTTCTTTTTAAAACCACAAAAATATGTAGAAGAATATAAAATATCATAAAATGTTTTTAAACATGGGAAAAACTATTAACACCATATATGTTAAAAAATATTCATTTTTTAAATTTTTTAAAAAAGAAAGTAAAAAAAGAACATTTAAGAAAACATTACAATGATTAATTAAATTTTTTTAAATTTAAATGATAACTTATAATATCTTTTGTGTAAATAAAAGTGATTTTATTAAAATAATTTTGAAAAATATGCATATGGAAGATATATATATCTGATAAAAATATAAATAAGATCAAAATTTTATTTTAAATATTTATTTTATTGTATCAAGAGACAAAGAGAATGAAACTTTCAAGAAAGCATAAAAAATACTTATAGAGCCAAATTATTATATACTTAATTGATTTTATGATGGATATATTATAATATTCATTTAATTAAAATATGCACAATTCCAAATAAATGAGATTGTAAAATAAATTCTTAACTATTTGGTTACTTTCAAATTGAAACACCTTGAAAGTGTAAAATTAGAATGAAAATTTAATCAAAATAAATCATTATATATTCATTTTAAATTTTTCAAAGGGGAATCATATACACCACATCCAAATAAACAGGTTCATATTACCAAATATGTCTTAATGAGGTGGAAATTGAGACACAATTCCTTACAAAGATCATATCATTGAAATGAGAATTAGTCAATGAAGATATTATATGTAACAGATGTTAATCCAAAAATATATTTTTTAATTCAACATAAAAAAATAAAATTTTCTTTCACACATAATATGGACATAATAGAATCAATCAATAAGTGATACAACCTATTGAAAGGAAATTGAGTTAAGAAATCCCTTACCGAAAGTTCGACTTGCCTCATAAGTGATTTTAACCTCCCATATAATAAATATTGATTTATTATACTTAAATACCATAACCATATACATATCAATAACATCATATATGACACATTTATAATATTTTATTACCTGTTTGTTAACAATATTTATTATTATCATTGTTTTGGGTGTTAACTATTTTATTTTTCATTTATTTTTTGATTCAGTTGGTTCGATCCTTGAATCTTTATCATGGTTACGTCATCCCCATAATGTTATTCATGATATAAATATTATATATATTTATATATGTTTATATTAATCTATAAAATATATATATATATATAGAAAAATTAATTACACCATTACAAGAGATGGTAGAACGCACATACCCATGAACACTATTTTTACTTTTTGATGAATAGAATAAAAGAAATTTAAATAGTAAATTTGGCTTATAGGATAATTTTTATATCATATATATCTTATATATTAATTAAATCCATCATTATTTCAATCCATGTAAAATATAAATGAAAAATGGACCAGATCACTTAATGGAGATGGTAGTCCTCACGTACGTATGAACGACATTATCATTTTCCAATAGATTGGAAGATAAAAAGGTATATATGATATTATAATTTTGAAAGAATAATTATTTAATAAATATCATATGTATCTATTATTTTATTAATTATAACCATCCATGTAATGTGGTTATGAAAAAAAAATTACTCCTCTTAGCTAGATATGGTAAGCCATACATAGACACGAGTGATATTTCTAATTTTTATAGGATGAAAAAGAGATATAATTTGGGTTTAACATAATAATAAAAACATATCATTATATTTATGATAATTTATTTATTATTTTATTAATGGTAAAAAATATATAGAGTAATTAGAATAATAAATAAACTTGAATAAGTCAGTAATTATGATCTCCTCTTCTTTGGTAGGATTCCATTAGATTACCTATTAAGGAACATTGGAATGAACTTTTAGGAAGATAATAACCTATTATTTGTGTATATGGATGTTGAGAAGGGAATTTTTTGGGGGTTGGTCGAGATAGGTTGGTCAATTTGGTGTAAATAAAAGAGAGAAGGGATGTCCTTTTATAAGTAATGGGATGATAATTCTTGGAATTTCTTAAAGTATTAAATTAATATAAATTATTTTTCATGTAAAAATGGTTAAAAATTGATGTAATTATAATATAAGATAAGTATTGGTCTAAATAATCTTATAAAATGAAAATTTTACAATTTTTGGTCATGTTTTCACCCTTATAAATTAGTTTTAACCCCCATTAACCCTTTAGATAATTGCCACAATATTAATGTTTTCTACACATTAAGGATTAATAATTTTACCATAAAAGAAATAAATAACCATAAATGTTTGAGGGATTATATTTTGGACCATATATTACACCCTTCTTCATATTTAAATATTTTTATGATATTTAAATAATTTAATAAAATATATCTTCATAAAATATCATTATTGTCATTTTGACACTATTCATTTAATTTGACTTTAAAAACATCAATACAAAGATGGAATTTGAATATAATCACTTAAAAAATCCCTAATATGTTATAATTATATATAAAATTCATGTTACATGATAATTGGACCGAATTGAATTACTTTTAATATTTTTAAAGTCATTTATTTTATTTTTTCTATTAATTGATAAAATTCCGTGTCTGCATTACATAAGCATTTATGTTAATTATTCAATAAAAAATAAATAAATACGATAAAAATAAATAAATTATTTTCAAAATAATATTTTTTATTCATTCATAACATATTATTATCCTTATGTGAACATATTAAAGAAGATAAAAGTAATAGAGTGACATTTTGGAATTTTCGTTACATAAAATAATATAAATGTCATTACCATGATCAAATGACACATAAATTACATATATTAGAATTTGGTATAGATATGTAAAAAGTAATCCCATAAAATGAAATAAAGGAAAGTGTTGGGTTGATTTTTAATGCATTGTGACAACATTTTTAACTTTAATTACCTCATCTACTCTTTATTCATGTGATAAATTTTACAACATTTACTGTTCATAGTGCCTAAATATAAAACCAAACTATTAAAAACCTATTGAATAAAAAAATTTATATTAAATTTTCAATATTAATTTTCTATAAGTGTTAAAAATTAATTTTAATATAAATACGTAGAATGCATTGAAAAATAGTGGTATAGGAAAATGTGTATTAAAAGTTAAAATTAACTCCTATCAAAATCATGAAAATTATTGATTGAAAATTATATTATTATAAATAAAATAGATAATATTTAGTTAAATAATACATAAAAAATATAATAATACTTTTAAATTACATTATTTAATGAAAATATATGACAGTATTTGAAAAATCTATATTTTTCACTATTCACTAAAAAGTCAATCATTTTTGAAAAATCCCAAAATTTCACCTTAAATTAATTGTTATATTTTGATTTTAGAAATTTTTTTTATTTTTTAAAATATAATTTAAAATAGTGTTAAAAACTAATTATAATTATCAAGTAGAAAATGAAAAAAAATCAATTTTTTTGAACATGATTTTTTTAAAAAAAAGAGTACTTATTTAGTATTAATCAATATATAATGTAAAACATTTATGCATATTTTTTATAATTTAGTTAACCTTATTCATACCTTCCAATAAAATAACTCAGATATAACTGGTACATTACATAATAATATTTTAATACTATATCAGAATTCACTTAAATCATGGTGATGTTTGTTAAGTAGGCTATTAAGCATAGTATTACAAATTTTTAGGGTGTTGCAATTTATTACAACAAATAAATTGTACTATCAATTTTTTTTGTAAAATTTTAGTTATTTGAAAATACCGTTATTGAAAACCAATATAGAATAAAAAAATAATAAAAAATATTTTAAAAAGAGAAAGTGGGAAACATAAAGGTTACCTGAAATAACACATAATTGAGTTCCCAGATAATGAGAACATTAGTGGAAAGATAAATTATAGGAATGGTGGAGAAATATAACATCCAAGAAATAATTGAGAGTGAAAAAATAACATGTTTATGACAATGTTAATGACCACAAACCCAAAATCAGTGAGGGTCAAAAAGACTATCAATTCATATGAAATGATGGAAAAAGGAGAATTTTTTTTCAAGATCAATTTTTTAATGTTGAGGGATTAATTTACTATGAATATAGGGAATATTATAAAATATAATTACTTGATTTATTTCCATTTCATAATCACAATTTCATACTTTAGTTGTGCTATAATTAATTTACACTTTATCTCTTATTCAAAGAAATGAATATTGATGATGAATTTTCCATGTTTGAAGTAATAAAATTAACTTTTAACGGATCAAAAGATTTATATAAGAATAAGAATTCATTCATTATTTTTCTAAATGTTTAACAGGTCCAAAATGGTTAACATAAGTTATCTAATATGGATAAATATAATATATTTATCTTTAAAACATCAATAATAACCCCCATGTTCAACTTAATCCAGTATATAAATAGTTTTCCTTAAGAATACTCTATAATATGTAAAATGAAATTTAAAATAAAAAACTAAAAATATTTTATCAAAACGTTATCCTATTACCACATAATGTGGATCATAATTCCACATATGAAACATGTGAATATACTGATCATATATTCTCTTAAAAATACTCCATCCAAATGTAAATTTTTATTATGCTATTTTAAGGACAAATGGGAAACCATAGTTCAAAAGCAGGATACCAATATGTGCTTAAAGAGCTAAAAAAATTATTAAACACAAGACTAAGATTACTTGAATCAGCTGCTCTATATAATTCCCATTGAAGAGTACTATCTTGGATATCTAGATCCTCACTGATAAGCTCTTCAAGGTGAGTAATCATCCTATCCATCATCTGAATAAATTCATCCAAGTTTATTTTTCTCTAGTTGAAGCCCCAGGCTAGGATTAGTTATTGTTTATCTATCCACACTTCTTTGTCCTAATTACAATCAACTTTCAACCTTCTTTCATAAATTATTTTAATCTCCTATTCTAATACGTTGGGCCTGAATAATTTTTTTAGAATTTCTTCCTGGGAATTTAGGATTAGTTTTATGCACTACCCTTCCTCTTCTTCCCCAAATCTTATTTCCCTACTTGATTCTCCACCTTCCCTATTCTATAGTGTATTGATTTCCTTATTTCTTCCATTCTTGGATGACCTAGTTTCTGTAGGTTTTGGAAAATGGGAATAAAATTTGTGTCCCCTTGGGTTTTCCCTTGGACCACAATACATTTCCCTGAGTCTTGATTTCCTTCTCCCCCTCCTTCCTTATAGGTCTATGAGGACCTTTCCCTTAAATTCGGTCTAGACTATCCACTGAGAGTTGGCTATAACTTTCATCACCTAAAGAATTCTACTTTTCATTAAATTATGGTTCTTGACCATCCATACCTTCAAATTAGTTTCCCAGCTTAATATTTGACCTTCTTTGAGGGGCATCTACTTACATAGAGACTCCACATTTTCTTCTTTAATCTCTAAACTGATCTTCTTCCCCCCACTCCCAGCCTCTAGATGGATTGAGGAGTTAGCACCGAGAGTGTTTGGGTCTAAGGGCCCCAAGACACTCACTGTGTCTATCCTCCCAAGTCGTCGATGAGATTATATTTCATCCAACAAGAAGGACTTCCCCTATAATGAATTTCAGATGGCTCGGCCTCCACACTGTTGTAAACCACAATGGTAGAACTTCTTGAGGGGATTGACAGGTTTGAACCTGTGGACTGCTCATAATCACGTCCCATAAATTGTGATTGTTTGTTACTGTCCTCCCAACCTTCTTTTCACTCTATGAAACCTTAGGTTAAATGTTGTCCATCCTTGGTTATCATCTATCCAAATACTTCATAATGGATCTTAAATAAAATGTTAGTTCACCCAATCATATCACTAGGGAGTGTAAAACTAGGTGTGTAGTAAGGGAACTTTCACCATGCACTAGAATGATGGTCAAAATATTCTTGACCAACCCGTTTTGAGGTCATTACCCTGAGATGCAACTGTTCCAAATCCATGTTCAATTTTTTTTATTTTGATAGGGATGTATTTCTAGTAAAACCACATAATATTTACCTTACAAAAAACTTTATTATATTATCCTATAATTATATGTATCCTCAAGGTTTTTCAGAGGATTATTCACCCTAATATAATATTTCCAAAATATTGTTCCATTGTTTATACTAAAATTCCTCTAACACTAACTATAATAAACCCGAACTCTAGTAACCCAGAGTGAGTGCCTACTTTATTACATTATAATAAGATAAAAGGGATATCATTCTAAAGGATTGATCATTTTTGTATTCTTGAAGAACCAAATACATAAATGATTTCCATTTTTTCATTGGTTATATAACATAAAACATAACAACATAATTTTTCTAGAATCCTTGAAACATATTCAAATTTTTTTTATTCATATCCTTAGGAAAGGGAAAATATAAAGGTGAGATGAAATGATCAATAAAGATTAAGTATAGTAGAATCCATCATTAGTAAATAAGGAATAATCAATATGTCAATGAAAATAATTGAAAAAACGTGCCATTTAATGAATAACCTATGAATAAAATGCATCTATGGATAATATTGATGTTTTAATATCATGGATACTAATAAATAAAATTTTAAATATGGAAATTCATAATGCTAGAAATAATTTTCTCATATATCATGATATCTTTACCGCTGAGCCCTTATACCAAGATAGTTTAAAAAATGGGTAGAAATACACAAAAAACCCATTTAATATTTCTAACCAATGAGTTTTTATCATAAAAAATGAAGATGAATTGAGGAGATAAATAATTTTGGTCCTCACCTATCACTGAATTTTATTTGAATTCCTCATATATTTAATGATCAATTTACTTTATAAAAAATATGCCTTATAAAAAATTATCCATATTAAATAAATAATAAATAATATCAATATTTCCCCAGCCAATCAATTTACATTAAAATTAAAACACCATATGTAGAAATGATACATAGTTTAATAAATAATAACATATACAATTAAAAGAATATGTACATTTAAGATAAATTTAATGTCTAAGATCATAAGAAAGTGAATGTTTCAAGAGAAAATTAACTACTATAAAATTAATTAGAGATAAAATATGACCATCCATTAATTAGAAATATATGTTTTTAATAAAATATACTTCTTTGGAGAAATAAAAAAAATGGATGAAAAAAATTAAACTAAAAGTTCATTAAATTATTTTCTTTTTGAAAGCCCTAAAATATTCAAGAATATACTGAAATATTTTAAAACAATTTTGGTGGTAAAAAAATCCATTAATGTTGTATACATTAATAAAACATTCCTTTTCACTTTTTTTTACAAAATATCAAAAAAACCCTGTTAGAAAAAATTAGAAGAATTAATTTTTAATGTTTTAAATTTGAAGGATAAATTAAAATGTCCTTCTAATAAACCAAATATACTTTTGTAAAATAATTTTGATAAATATATACGTGGAAGAAAAATATATTCGATCAAAAGTGAATTGAGATTTGATTTGATTTTAAATATTTATTTACTAGAATCAATTTAAAAAGCGAGGAAATATTGGAGGAAAATATTTAAACTCCTTAAATATCTATAGGATTATAAAATTTATGGATTTGAATAATTATATATATAATATTCCTTTAATGAAAATAGTAGCAAAACCAAATAAATGAGATTTTAAAAGAATGTCTGACCTATATGGTAACTTTAAAATTATAAACCATTGAAAAATTAAACTTGGAATGAAACTTTAATCATCATTAAAATGTGGAAATTTAGACGAAATCCCTTAGAAAGATTATATCATTGAAATGAGAATTATTCAATGAAGAGATTACATGATTTTTTTTTTAAATTCACACAAGATAAGTTCAAATTAAAAATAAAATAATAAAATTTCATTTCAAACATAATATTGACATAATAGAACCGGTAAATAATTAAAATAATTCAGTTATTGGAAATTAATATAAGAAACCCCTTACCTTTAGTTCGACTTGTCTCATAAGTTATTTAAACCTCCTTTATAATAAATATATATTTATTATAATATATACCATAATAATATAAAAATATATAATATCATATATTATCCACTTATAATATTTTATCACTCATTTTTTAATAATGTTTTACTATTATAATTATTTTGGGTGTAAAATACTTCATTTTTCATTTATGTTTTGATTCTATAGTTTCAATCCTTTCATATAGATAATATTTAAATCATAAAAATAATTTTATTCATTATATAAATATCATTCATATTCAATTTATATATATTTATAGTCAACCATAAAATATAGAAATGGAAAAATGAATTACACAGTTCATGGAGATGGTAGGTCACACGTACACATGAACGTTGTGGTTACTTTTTGAAGGATGGAATAAAGGAATGTTAAATAATAATTCACCTTTATAGGATAAGTTTTATGTCATATATATATTTTATATATATTAAATTTTTCCCTATTTACATATAAGTAAAACATAAATGAAAAACAGATCACATCACTTTGTAAAGGTGATAGTCCACACATACGCATGAGCAACATTATTGTTTTACAATAGATTAGAAGGTAATAAGATATATATAATATTATAATTTTAGAAGAATAATTATACCATAAATATCATATATATTCATTTGTTCCATCTTTATTACCATCAAGTAAAGTGGTGAAGAAAAACAATTTACATCGCTACGCGGAGACAGTAAGTTGTATGTACACGCATGCGATGTTTTTGATTTTCATAAGATGAAAAAGGGATAGAATACAGTTATCCCATAATAATTATGAAATATAAGTATATTTATGATACAATATTTATTATTTTGGGATTATTATAATATATTTAGATGAATTATAATAAGAAATAATCCTAAAAGAGTCAATAAAGATGATTACATCATCTTTGGTAGACTTCCTCTAGATACCTTGTTAAGGACCCTTGTAATGGTATATTAATAATAAAAGAACCTATAATTTTCATCTATGGAATCTTATAAAGGGATTTGGAATGGTTTTTTGAGATATTTTTCTCAATGTTTTGTAAATAAAATAGAGAAGGGGTGTCCTTTTATAACTGAGAGGAGGCGAATTCTTAGATTTTCTTAAAGTATTAAATTAATATAAATTATTTTTCAGATCTTAATGGTTAAAAATTGATATGATTTTAATATAAGATAATTATTACTTGCAATCTCTCATAAAATAAAATTTGGACCAATATTGATTAGGTTTTAACCCGTACCTTTTCGTTTTAACCCTCGGTTACCCTTTGGGCAGTTTCTGCAATATTAAAGATTTATACCCTTTAAGTGTCAAGAATTTTACAATAAAAGGATGAAGACCCATTAATGGAAAAAGGATGATATTTTAGACCATATATTATACCCTTGCATGATTTCATATTTTTATGATTTTTAAATAATTTAATAAAATAATATACTCATAAAAAATCATTAATGTTATTTTTATACAATTCATTTAATTTGAATTTAAAAAAATCAATCAAAATAATAAATTAGAATATAATACATAATAATGAATAATATTTTATATTTATTTATAAAATTTGTGTTACATGATATTTCACACCAATTTTGTTACTTTTAATATTTTTAAAATAATTATTTATTTCTCTATTAATTGAATAAATAAGCTGTTAGTGTTGCATTGCCATTTAAGCAAATTATTCAACCAATAAAAATTAGAAATAAATTTAAATGATAAATATATATATATTTTTTTCAAAATAATATATTATATTCATTTAAAAAATATTATTATTTTAATTTGAATATATAAAAGTATCTAAAACAAGGGAGTGACATTTTGGAATTTTATTTACTTAAAATAATTTAAATGTCATTACCAAGATAAAATAGAACCAAAATTCCATATATTAAATTTTTTTATGGATACAATAAAATTAGTCCCATAAAATGGATTAAATTCAAGTGTTTTTTTATTTTTAAGGCCATATCACATTATTTTTAACCTCAATTACCCAATTTATCCTTTACCAATGAGATAAATTCTACCCTAATTACTATTAATAATGAATCAAAAATAAAAGGCTTCTATTCAAAATATTTAAAACTATTGATTATAAAAATGGTATCCATATTTTATAATTAATTTTCTATAGTTGTAAAAAATTAATTTTAATATATATGCGTAAAATTCAATGAAAAATAGTTTTTTGAAAAATTTGTTCTAAGCCTAAAAAGTATCTTATATCAAAATCATGAAAATTGTTGATGAATTTCTTTCATTACAAATAAACTGGATCATATTTTTTCTTAAAAATAAATCTAAAATATATTGGTAATTCTAAATTAATTTATTTAATGAAAATATATGATATTATTTGAAAAAGTGGTATTTATCACTATTCACTGAATAATCAATCATTTCTGAAAAGTACCAAAATTTCACCCTAAGTTAGTTTTTATATGAATATTTCAAAAATAAGTATAAAATTTTAAAATAAAATTTCTAAAAGTGGCGTAAATTAATTATAATTTCCATGTAAAAAATTGCATAAAAATCATTTTCAAATAAGATGCATTCTTTAAAAACTAAGTACCAATTTATTATTAATTAGTAAATTATATAAAACCTTTATGCATATTTTTCATAATGAAGTTAACCCTATTCATATCCATAATCCAAAATATTAGTAATAATAGTTACATTACCTAAAAATATTTTAATGGTATATCAAAGTTTTATAAAATCTTGGTGTTGTGTGTTAAACAAGCTATCGAGCACAATATTCTAAATTTACAAGGTGTTACATGTTACCTAGAATACCAGGAAGGTTTTATTTTGGTTTCCTCATTTAATTTTATATTTCATATCAGAAACACCCAAATACCCTATTTACCCCTTGCCTTAAGGTTGTAATAAAGTTTTATGTAATGTCTTGATTATCTTCCCTAGACCCTAAGAGGAAATTTGGAAAATTAAATAATTAGTCAGACACCTTCCTCCTCTCTTACTCATAGATATTAATCCTAGCCATGACATAGGGATATTTGAACCCAACTAAAATCAATTGTTTAAAATTATAAATGGTTTCCCTAAACCTTTTTTGGATTTTATATTTTGTTATATATTTATTGGTTGAACCTAGCTTTCTCCTATGCCATGTGTTAATTTGGAATTGTGATTTCCATTATATGTTTTGACTATCAAAACTACTTATTATATTTAAAATCATTATATATAATGGGAACGATTTTATTATGTTATTGTATATTAATTTTAATTGATAAATTTCAGGTTTAATTAGTATCCAATCCATTATTTCTTTTTAAATTAGGTATGATTCTTACTTAACTTATTGGATTTATCAATTTTGCAATGTGTGTATATGTATTGTATGTAGTTGGGTTTTAAATTTCTGGTAAGAACACTATAAGATTACATGAAATAACCAGGTTCAATTCTTGGTGCATTTGATTTCTAAATAATTATAGTATTATTGTAGCAGGCATTATAGTGGTACTATTGTTGTAGAATTATTCACCTGAATTGGGCCTTCAATCCATATATTTGGGCTTTTATGCCATAACGACTCATGGTAATCCATGTACCTTTAGGTAATATGGCCAATAGGATAAAAATATTCAAATATTTTTTGACACAGGGACTCCGAATCATGAAGAAAACCATGATTTTCATAGCACAGAAACACCAGGATGATGGATCAAAGATGAAGTGGTCTACTGATGAAGCAACCCAAACCCATGACCGAAGGATGGATATGGTTCCAACCATCATCCCATGAAACTCTATACAAGGGAACTTCAATCCATTATCTATGTAAAGTGGTGCCCTAATATATACTTTAAGAGGCAAAGGGGAGGTTCTATTCTAGTAGATTCAATTGATAAAGATGTAATGGATTTTTCCCTATGGGCTTCCGGGCCATATGTTTTAGGATTTCTTCCTCACGGACTCTGGGCCAGGTAAGGGTTACCTTTAAAACTTTTTAAAAAAGTGGTATTATTATATAATAATTTAAAAATATGGAATTGGGTTAGTGTATACATATTTTTTTATATAATCTTGGGAATTTACCCTTTTAATGGTGTACTAGTTTGTAATGACCCGCTTATTTCCATTGGCTTGAGAATGCAATGAATCATTACATGGCCTTAAGAGACATCCCCAAGATGCCAAAGGCTAGAAATAAATTCCGAAGGGTTTATAATGAAAGTGGGGCACAATTTACCCTTTAAGAATAAAACCATTTACTCAAAAAACAATATCCAACAAACTCACTAAATGATGCATGAACAATGAAAGACAATTCAACCACTTTATTCATATTAAAATCTCATCAAAGTGTACCACATCAGATGTCAAAGAAAATATCAAAGTAAATAGTGGAAGAAAAAATAAATATTATATAAAGACCATCAGAATACAAGCTCCAAAATCATTTCTCTCCACAATTAAAAAACCACCCAAGTATCATGAGGTAGTTGTAAAAACATTTGATACTTTACCATTTCCCATGTCCCAAAAGGCAGAATATACAAAATCACCTAAGTTCTAAATAAGGGTTGTGTATAAAACTCCGCAGGTTTTCCCCAATGACTTCCCTACTCACACCATAAGGATATAATGGTTATCCACATTTATGTAAAAGCATTTATATAAAACAATTCTGGAAAACAGTTTATAATACAGTGTAAACATGTTCCCAAAACCATTCATAACCAATTGAAAACTCAAGAAATTGAAACCAATTTTCTAAAAAGTTATTTTTTTCTGAAAAATAAGTAATCAAATCATTAAAACCAATTATCATTTATCATTTTGGCATACCCAACCCATGGTTCACAACACACAACCATGCATGCTTCATTCGATAGTTCCATACTCATGAGTGATCTCTTGTCCAATTTCCTTATGTCCTAATGAAACACACCCCCGAACTAGGGTCACACACCTTGTAACCCAATGGTTCAAGTCCTTTATTCAGGAGCACATCATATATGAACTCTCACAACCCAATTTATGCCAAACCATTTCAAATAACTAAAACAAACTATTTCAATAAAACTTCATTTTTTTTAGAAACCAAAGAAAAAACTAATTTCAAAGTAGCCATTTCATTTAGATAAAACATTCCCTTTTATTGAAAACATATAATCCAAAACTTGTGCTAGAATTCCAAAAAATTCTCATTTTAAAATCTCTATTTTAAAATCAAGAACACAAGCACTTCATTTAAATATCAAAATTTTCAAATTTCCCCAATTTTCCAAACCATAAAAAAGAAGGGTTTACAATGATTTCTAAAAGCTAAATCATAGAAAAATCAAAAAAAGATATTTAATTTGAAATCATTAAAATCAGTTATATTAAGTGGAGTCGAGAGAGAATCCACCCACCTCATTTTTTTTGGTGAAAACTAACAACGGAAAAAGAACGCTCTAGCTACCCGGTTGATTCTCCACAAAAATATCCTCAGATCCCTTATACCATCACAAAAATTACCAAATATCATAATATATTTCATAAACCATCTTATATCTACCCATAAATAGAATAGATCTGAGATTGAAGGAGAAGAGGATAAGTAGATCTAAAGAAACATGATGATAATGAAGAATAACATCCCTTACCGCAAGAATAGGGCTTGAAAACACCAAGGGAGGGATCAATATCAGTTCTAAAATGCTTGGGATAGGTTCCACAACATTTAATGGAGAGAAATATTGAATTAGGTCCATTTAGGAAAAAAAACGAGCAAATTGGAGCAAAAATGAGCTTGAAGCTAAAAAATAGGATCTTACTTTTTCCCTACACACAGTTAGTCCACACTGTTAGGAAAATCGTGAACCGACCATGCATTTTAAACTATCCCCAAACTACATGTTTTCATTATTTATCCTAGGAACTCCACATAGTCTATAAAAACCATGAAACGACCATGCACCACTCCTTTCTCCCTAAAAACTTTTTGAAAATTTAAAAAACTATCCTATCCCCCACCCTTACACATTATAAACATCAAAAGCATGAAGTACGTTTTATATACTAGAACATGGGGGTACTAAATTTTCCCCAACATTTGTCTTTACATCCTCAGAATGCTGAAAACCATAAAATCTCCAAAAGAGTTTGGGCCATTTCTCTTTTATTTCCTTCTCTTGTTCCCAATGCTCTTCCTGAATCTGACCATGTTTCCATAAAACCTGCACTGGACCGATGATCTTTCCATGCAAGAATTTTTCTTTCCTATCCACAATCCACAGTGGGATATATACCAATGAAGCATCTGACTCTAGGTCAACATGATCCCATCTGATCACATGGTCAAGATCAGGCTGATACTTCTTCAGATGAGATATGGGGAACATATTATGCACCAAACTGAACCATGGTGGAAATGTATATGGATGTGCCACCTCTCTAAATCATTCTAGTATCTCTAAAGGTTCAATTTATCAATGATATAACGTTAAATTCTTCCCAAAATGAATATTTCTAAGCCTTGAAGAGATCCTAAAGAACACATGATCACTCATGATAAATGACAACAATCATCGATGATGATCTGCATAATATTTTTGACGAATCTGAGCCGTCTCCAACCCCTTTCTAATAGAATAAATCTTCTCAATTGTTTCTTGGACAAGACTAGGCCCAACTAGTGAAGTCTCCCCTATTTCCACCCAACATAGTGGAGAATGATAAGCACACCCATACAATGCTTCAAACAGATCCATATGTATTGAGGTCTGATAGATGTTATTATACAGGAACTCCACTAATGAAAGATGATCCTCCCACGAGCCAACAAAATCCATTACAAAGGCCCACAACATGTCCTATAATGTCTGTATCATTTGTTCAGATTGTACATTCATCTGAGGATGATGCGCTATACTCTTAGTTAACTGAGTTCCAAGGAATTTCTATAAGGATTTCCAGAAATGAGACATGAACCTTGGATCTCTATATGAGATGATCAAAATTGGTATGCTATGTCACTTTAACACTTATTAAATATAGATTTTGGAAAGATCCTTCCCTATATGATTTTCATGAATTTGAATGAAATTAGCACACTTGGTAAGACAATCCATTATCACCCATATGTCATCATTTTTCCAAACCATTCTTGGGGAACATATAACAAAATCCATTGCTATCTGCTCCCATTTCCACACTGGAATCAGTTGAGACTACAACATACCCACTGGTCTCTAATGATCTGCCATAACTTGATGAAAATTTAAACACTTTGAAATGAACTCAACCAATTTCTGTTTCATGTTGCTCCACCAAAATTATGTCTTCAATTCCATGTACATCTTCTATAAACCCAGATGTACAACCCATCTCGAATGGTGGTAAGCATGAAGAAGTTGTTCTTGACAATCCATATGTACAACCATATGATCTCTAAACCACAAAACTGGGCTCTCATCAAGTCTCTAGCCCTTAATGGTCTCCCCACCATTGTGTTTTGAACTCATCACCAATCATTCTGCATACAATTTTTGTGCCCCTTTAACCATATTTAAGAAATTAGGAACCACTGCAACTGAAAAGAAAACCACCACGTCACATAATTCTTCACATTACACATGTATGTTGGCTAGTACTGACATCAACTACTATTCATATAAAGCTTCATTCCCTATCAGATGATATGAATTTATTATTAATGCATTGACCACCTAATCACCATTTCCCCATGTATAAATTATGTCAAAGTCAAACCTCTCGAGATACTATATCTATCTCCTTTTCCTCAGATTCAAATCTCATTGTGAGAAAATATGTTTCAAGATCTTATGATCTATGAACAAAACAAATTTCTCACCAAAGAGATAGTGACTCCAAGTATTCAAAACATGAACGACTGCTGCTAAATCCAAGTCATGTGTTGGGTGTTTTTTCTCATGCACTCTAAACTACCTTGAACTATAAGAAACCACATGGTATCCTTGCATGAGAAAACAATTGAACCCTGATCCTGTGGCATCATTGTACACCACATACCCCTATCCTGATTCTAGAAAAATCAAGATTGGTGCTGATGTGAGACGAACTTTCAACCCTTGGAAAGACATATGGAATTCCTCAGTACATTGTAATAGAAAATTATTCTTTATCAAGGTTGTCATTGGTGAAGCTAGCCATGATAAGTTACACACAAAGAATCAATGATAACCATATAGACTAGGAAAACATTGTATCTAAAAGAAATTCTTTGGTAGTTTCCATGAGATCACAACTTCTATCTTTTCAGGGTCTTCTGAAACACCTTTTTCAGAAATCACATGGCCAAGAAACCGTATTTCCTATATCCAAAAATCACATTTTGATAGTTTGGAATACAATCAGTGATCTCTCAAGATTCCCAAAAATATTTCCAAGTGTTTCTAATTCTTATCCCATGTCCTTGAATATATCAATATATCATCCATAAACACCATAACAAAAGAATCTAGAAATCTATGAAATATCTGGTTCATCAAATACATGAAGCCTGCTGGTGCATTCGTGAGAATGAAAGGAATTACCACATATTCTTAGTGGCCATATCTGCTTCTGAGAGCTATTTTAATAATATATTTCTTCTGAACTCGCAATTTATGGTATCTTGACTAGAATTCAGTTTCAGAGAACCACTGAGCTACCCTCAATTGATCAAACAGGTCATCAATGCACGGTAGTGGGTATCTTTTTTATCGTAACTTGGTTAAGATTAAGATTATCAATGCATAACCAAATAGTTCCATATGATTTCTTCATGAACAATACCACTAATGACCACTAAGACGTGCTCGGTCGAATGTATCATTTTCTTTCCTTCTCCTCCAACTACACTTTTAGTTCTTATAACTCTATTTGTTTCATTATATAAGACAATAGGTAAACAAGATTGCACCCCATATGGAGATTAATCATAAACTACACTTCCATTATAGGTGGAAACCCTAATAAGTTCTTGGAAAAGACATCTGGAAATTGATCCACAATAATTAGAAAAATATTTTCTTTGTTCTATTCCATTCATTTCAATGTTAATGACAACAAATGATAAGATATTGTACCCACGGATGGTGCCAACAAACCCGTTTCACATTTCATTACAACCCTATCTCCTCTGAAGAGATGCTGGATGACATCCTTTATCAAGAAACTCACTGTCCTTCTATAATAGTTGATGTGAGACTTAAACGTTGTCAACCAATCCATATCCAGGATTACATAATAGATATTCATCTCCAACACTAAGAATTCCCACTTTATCTTAGCTCTATAAATAGTTATAGAAAAATATCTACACACGACGGCTCAACATTATATTTCATCAAGAAGAGTTTTAAGTTTTATCATAGAAGGAATAATATCATGTTTTAAGCATAGAATGTAAGAAATACGAGAAGGAATGAAGGAATGAGATGCACCCATATCAAATAACCCTTACATAAGGGTAGAATTCTAAAAAATCACACCTCTCACCATAGATGGTCCAACTTGATCATCCTCAATAATCTTATCATCTCCATAAAATTGATTCATCACTGCACTCTAATTCTTATTTCCTTGCAGATATTTCCCTTATTGAGGAGTCATGGTATTCCAAGAATCACAATGGATAGCTCTACTCAACTAGAGAGACTAATTCTGCTGGCCTCATCCTATCAAAGAATATGATGCTTACAACCCCTGATAAGTGTCTCAAGTTCTTGACCTTATAGTACTATGATAATAGATCTCAATATTCCACATATTCTTGCAATTATGGAATGATCTAGGTTGTGGTGTACACTCTCACTTTATGTGGCCTGGCGAATCACATTGGAAACAGCCTGCTTTGCTCTTAGGTTGTGGAGGAAGGTTCACTAATCCTGCTATTAGATTTTTTGTAACAGTATCACCTTGTAAATATGTGTCACTATTTATCTTTCTCCCAAAATTTGAGTTCCCACCATTTCCCTTAGGTATCACTATAATTAATCCGCCCACAGATCAAGAGATATCCCGCCCAACCACTGTTTCTCTATTCACTATCTCTGTATAATCTGTAATATAGGCACCATGATATTTGATCAAATCTCCTGCCTTAACCATGATTAAAATATGTATGTATTTAAGGATGCACTTGCTGCAACTTCAGGTTCAAAGAGCACTAAATGCATGAATTTAGCCACATGCTTAGTGATAGGGTGATTTTCTTACTTTAGATTGAAGAAGTATATCGTTCTATGGATCCTGAATGTGTGAGGATATAATTTTTTGTTAAACCATTCCTCAAAATCCTCCAAAGTAAGACCGTGATCACCTTAAGCATGAAACACATGTTACCACCACTAGCGTGAAATATATTCAAGCATATACGTGGCCAACTTGACATTAAGCTCTGATGGTGTTCCGATGAATTCAGAGATATGATTAATCCAATTTAGACACACCTTCACACTTTCAGGATCTGAATCAACCCTAAATATGGGTGGATTCTACTTCCTGAACAGGACGGAATTATCCACATGCCTTGGCACATCCCTCCAATTCCCCATATCCACATATTGAAATTCTTGGACTATACTCTAAACCATATCTTGGTTCACCTGTGGCTCAGGTGCAACTGCATTCTCTATAACTTCTTCTATTTGGTTTCTATGATGCCTACCGGGTGCCATTTTCTAAACAAAAAACAAACTCGATAAGTTTCACTTCTTAGAAACCGACAGATTATAATTTCAAATCTTATCCAATCAAATATCACAACATTATTTTCCAAAAACAACCATTTTAACATTCAACTATTTTTGAGAAATATGGTTCTTTATTTTGAAAATCAAACCATTTTCAAAATAAATTTATCATTCATTTTTTCCAAAGTCTTTCATTTGAAAATAAAGTCTACATTTTTAAAAAATTAACATGTTTGGTCAAATTTATAAATTATTACTCAAAATGAAATATGAAATGATTGCAGGAAGTAATTTCTATAAAATTCATGTCATGCTCATCTCACTGTTTAAACCCATGATATTGAGATTTCAAGATCCTATAAGTTTCTCCAAAACACTTATGTACCCAACTCCCTCACAACTTGATGTTCAACATAAACGGGTTAGTTACATACTTTTATGCTATACATTTCAAATTCGGACAATCCTACTCCTTTATGAGATCAAAACCCATGGAATAGACCATGATTAATTCAACTAAAAGACCAAGAAACTAAAAACTACTTGTTAGGAAAGGACAAAAAATATGATACCATTTATAATGACCTCCTTATTACTATTGGATTGAGAATAAAATGAATCTTCACTTGGCCTTAAGTGACATACACAATATTCCAAAGGCCGGAAAAAAATACCAACGAGTTTCAAATAAAAGTGGGGGATGATTTACCCTTTAAAAATAAAAACATTTACTCAATAATAAATGTCCAACCAGCTCACTAAATGATGCATGAACAATAAAAGGAAATTCAACCACTTTATTCATATTAAAACCTCATAAAAGTGTACCAAATTGGAAGACAAAGTAAAAAATCAATGTAAACAGAGTAAGAAGAAATAAATATTCCAAGAAGACCCCAAGAATCCATGATCCACAAGATCCATGCTCCAAAATCACAAAACAACCCAAGTATCATGAGGTGGTGCTAAAAACATGTGATACTTTACCTTTTCCCATGTTATGAAAGATAGAATCTGCAAAAGAACCCATGTGAAAAATAATGGGAGAGTATAACACTGAGTAGGTTTTCCCCAAGGAGTTCTCTACTCACACCACTAAGATTGAAAATTTATCCACATTTATATAAAACCATTTATATAAAAAAATTCTGTAAAACAATTTATAACACAATGTAAACACATTCCCAAAAACATTTTTAACCAAATGAAAACTCAAGAAATTTAAACCAATTTTCTAGGAAGTTATTTTTCCATAAAAATAAGTAATCTTATATTTAAAAACAATTCTCATTTATCATTTTGAAATACCAATCCCATGGTTTAAAACACACACCCATTCATGATTTGTTTGATAGTTCTATACCCATGAGTAGTCTCTCATCCAATTTCCTTATGTCCTAATGACACACACCCCTGATCTAGGGTCACACACATAGTAACCTAATGGTACACATCTCTTATTTAGGGGAACATTGAACATGAACTCACAGAACCCCATGTATTCCAAACAATTTCAAATCACCCACACAAACCATTTTAATAAAACTATATTTTTTTGAAAACCAAAGAACAAACCAATTTCAAATTAGACATTCACTTCAATAAAACATTACCTTTTATTGAAAAAATAATCCAAACCATGTGCCATAATTATATAAAATCTCAATTTTAAAATCTCAATTTTAAAATCAAGAACATAGGCACTTCATTCAAATACCCAATTTTCCATATTTCACTAATTTTCCAGACCATCATAAAGAAGGGTTTCTAAAAATTTTTAAACATCCAAATAACAACCAATTAAAAACAAGATATTCAATTTTAAAGCATTCCAATATATTATACTAAGTGAATTCAAGAGAGAATCCACCTACCTTGAAGGTTTTGGTAAAAACTGACAACAAACAAAGAACACTTTAGCAACCAGGTTTATTCTCCACAAAATGGACTTAGATATCTTATCCTATCAAAACCAAGACCAAATATCATCATATTTTTCATCAAACATCTTATAAATACCCATAAATGGCGTATATCTAAGAAATAAAAAGAATATGAGAAGTAAATATAATTAGATCTAAAGAAACTTGACCAGAGCGAAGAAAAACGTCACTTACCAGAGTAATATGGTTTTACAACCCCAAGAGAGGGCTCCAGATCAGTTCCAAAACACCTGCAAGAGATTCCCCAACCTTCAATAAAGAGAAATCTATAATTAGGGCCATTTAGGAGAAAAACAAGCAAGTAGGAGAAAAAATTTGTGAGATCCTAAAAAATATGATCTTTCCTTTTCCCTATGCACAATTAATCCACACAGTTAGGAAAATCATGTGCTAACCATGTGTTTTCCACTGTCCCAAAACTGCATGTGTGCACGGTTTCTCTGAGGACCTCCACACTGTTTATACAAACCCTACACAAATTGTGCACCACTCCTTTGGTCCCAAAAACTTCTTGAATTTTTTCCAAACTCTCCAATACTCCACCCTTACACTTCATAAACATCAAAAGCATCATGTAAGGGTTACATACTAAAAACTGAGGGTACTATATAGTTTCTCAATTGGGATGGCTGTTAGGATCTGACATATTATTACAATTTTTATATTGGTATGAGTTCAAAACAAGATAAATTTTTATACCAATTACCTTATTCCCTAGGATAAGCTATGAGATTCACCTAATAGGATTGACCTAATTATTTTACATTTGGATGGGTTTTAAGGAAACTAACTTCTTATCCCACATCTTCTCGTATGTGTAGGTGAATATGATTAAATGTGTAATATAATAATGGAACTTAAAGTGCCTCCTATATAGTATGGACCAATTAATAATCTCATATCTATAGTGGAGGCTCAAATAAGGTAAGTAGGTATGGATCCTATCCTTAGATATATTTGTGTTTATTTTGATGATGTGTCTATTAGACACTGATATTTACCATGCTCTTGTAATTTAATTTTTCTATAGATTTATACTATTGATGGAATACACTATATATTGTGATAGGTTTTTAGGGATGGTTTGGAAACTACATAATGAGTTTTCGTACTCACAACCTACATAAGATCTTTCTTGGATGCATGCAGACCCTTTTATTTATGATCTGTGTTATGGAAAGACACTTAACTATGAGAACTAGACCCATACGAGGGACGTGGTACATGTGAGTGAATTTTTGTGGATTTTATTAGATATATAAATGGGTGTTTAACTCCATAATGTCATATTAATGTATTATTTTATATTAATTTTAGGTTATTTTAATTTGGTAGGGTTTTAGGATTGCAATTTTTCTTTTTTGTAAATTTTTCTTCTTTCCAAATTTTAACATGAACGGTTTAGGGGAAACCATTTAGGGTGTCCTTAATAGAAGTTTTTTAGTTTAATTTATTATATTTATATTGGTATGCATGAGTAGTGTAGGTTTTGGTCCAAAACATATAAATCTAGTGTAAACTATGTGAGAAATTTTGTGATTGAAGTATTGGAACACATCTTGGGCATAGTTATGAGAAACCATACATGTGATCATGAAATAATGATTCCATTTTTAACATAGTGGGTTTTCATGGCTAGAGTATAATTTCAGAAAAATATTTTTTCAAACCTTGTGAGTGTGTTGTGATTGTACAATTCCATACACACAGTCTGTGCATGAATTACCAATCGATGCATCCTAACTATGTGTGCTTCCTCATTTTAGTAAAACATTTCCACCCATTTTTATCTTTATAAATTTTAATGTTTTTACCTCTCCATATCTATCCTCCATATTTGGACATTAATAGGGTACACCATAGGGATATTACCCTCCCTTATCCCCCTATTTTGAGCCTTCCCCTTATTGATTAAAAGTGGTTTCTCTCAGGTAACTCTTCCTCTTATCTTATTGATTCCCTTTTCTCCCTTTCTCCCTTATTGTGATATTCTCTCAAAAAAAAATGGAAATTATGCCATTATTAAGGATTTATTTTATTCCAATCTTGGGGGTTTTAGTTATCATGAATTTAGAGGATTTTTTCTTAATTTTTTGCTGCTGCCCCTCAATGGCGATAACTTTCAGCTTGATCAACACTAGATTAATGTACTTCATTTTGCGTTTTTCATTTTTTTAGCATGAAATGTGATACTTTAACATTATAAATTCAATTTATATATAAATATATCTATATAAGAGACCCATTATGGTTTTTTTTAATGATTTATGCACTTGGAATAAAAGGAATTTCAATGGTTTTTTGTTTTGGTTTATAAAGACTTAATTTATATATTCCAAGCATTTTTAGAAATTCCTTTTAGGTTTTTTTGTAAATGAATTTAAATATTAAATGTTTCATTTCTATTTATTTATGTTACAAATAATACAATAATGATTTTAAATGGTTTTTTTAATAAAAATGGTTATATTGGTTTTCAAATAGTTTCTAAAAATGGAAATACATATTTTTGAAATAAGGTATGGGTTTTGTGATTAAGGAATCGGTTTCAAAATTATTTATAAAAGATATATTTCATTATTATGTTTTAGAGAATGTAAATGAATTGGTTTTAGATGGATGTTTTAAATATTATTTTTTAGAATAGAATAAGAAGGGCTTGAAACTCTGAGTCGGTTTTCAAAGAGAGACCCATTAGGTAATTTATAAATGAATTCAATAATTTTGTATAACCCTAAATAGACCCCCTAAATTAATGTATTGTACATGTTTTTCTTTTCTTATGATTGGATATTGAAAGGGTTTTTTTTCTTTTGAGGGTCCAAAAGTTGTTGTGTAGTTATTTTTAATGCTTCAAACTTGTTTCTTTTGAGTTTTTTATTTTACAACTTCACATTTATTTCATGGGAAAACTAGTAGTTGGAAGATGAATTGAATGAGTACACCCCATTTATTTATATTTTATTTTGGCTAGAGGATTTTTGTGTATGGATGATAAGAACTTCTAGATGGATAGTGACCTATGGATGGTGAATGATCTGATAATAGATTTTGTATCCTAGTTATTTCTATAGTACTAATAATATATTGATAGATAATTTACTGTTGACTTAGGGGTTCTGTCTCTAGTTCAAGTATATATTACATGAGTCCTAAAAAGTTTCCCATGATACCTAATTCCAGTAGAGGATCTTTTAGGGGATTTTATTGTATACATTGTTTGTATTTTATCACTATTGAGTTAATTGGTTACTACTATTCTATTGGTTGTTATTTAGTTTGATCTAATTTTATCGAGGTGAATTTGTGTGTTTATATTTAATTCTATTTATGGCTATGAGTTTCTTAAAAAATAATTGATTTATAAAATGTTTTTGAAAATGATTGAAAAAGGTAAAGTGCTATGTATTTTATATAAGTTTTTTAGAAAACACTTCAGAAAATAATTTGGGATGGTTTTTTCACAAATTTATTTGTATTTCCTCTTTCCTTAATATTTGATAGTTTAAATAAAAATATATAACTCTAACATTGATTTATATAATAATGGGGATGTTTAATAAATGTAAAAATGACATGTAATTTGGTTTAATTTCACTTATATGAGAGACACTTATTTTTTAGTTATAGTTCATACAAAAATTTATGAAATGTTTTTTGAAAGTAAATTTCATGAACTTGTGACTCCCCAGACTCACTCTCCAATATCCCTTGTGTTGCGACTCAGGTTTTGGCCCTTCCTATGAAAAATTCCAGAGCTAGGTGCGAAGACGGCATGTGATTCGAAGGCCCGATGTGACCAGAATTAATTTTATAAAAATATTTAGTATTTTTATACTATGTGCGAGGAGAGAATGAGTTATCTCTTAAACAGTAGCTCAGAACAGAAATATGAGGGCACAGTTGCGTCCGGAGCATACCGTTTACCCTAGGTGGGGTATAAACTTTGCTGGTGCGTGCCCGCTGTGAGAAAAGCCACCAGGGAAATTTTCATAAATAAATTGAAAAGTTTATTTTTGAGCATCAGCTTGAATAACTTCTGAACGGAGTCTCAGATCGAAAATATGAGTCCACCGTTGCGTTCAGAACGCTGTGTTTACCCTAGGCGCGATATAATTTTATTTGGCACCGGGTGCCGGGTCGGAGGAGTGTTGGCGGGGAGCTAAAATGAAGTTTTTATTTAAAAATAATAATAAAAACAATCAATCAAGACCCCTCCCATCTCCTTCCTCCCACAGGAGACAAAACCCCTCCCCCTCTTCCTCCGTTCTTCGTCAAATCGAGTCGCGAATGTCCGTTTTTAGCGTCGATCGTCAGCGGATTGAGCTTCAGGGTGTCGCGGGCGTTGTTCTGCACCTGAAGCTTAAAAAATCCACCAACAGGTAGGCAATTTGAGTTTTAAAATTATGGATCCTGTTTTTGAGCTGTTTTTCTTCAAAGTTTTGTAAGGGTTGTGTTGTTCGGGTCCCGAGGTTTCCTAAAAAAATTTCGGATTTGAATTTAGAGCACCGGGGTGCTCTCGGTGGCTCTCGAAAGTTTTCTGGCGGAAAACCTAGTTTCCGGCGGCGGCCATGGCAGATTCTGGTGAGGGCGGCGGTGGCGTGGCGGATTCTGGTAGGTGGCGGCGGTCCGGTCAGGCAGGCGGTGGTTTCCGGCGACCCTGCGGTGTTCCGACCAGATTTTTCTGGGGTTATTTAATCCCCCGTAACTCGCAAACCGTAAGTCCGATTTGCAAGACATTTGTGGCAACACGTTACTTGCATAGAGATGGACCTTTCGAACTCACATTGATATTTTTATGTGTCGGTTTCATGGCCCAGGTCTACAAAACGTTGAAAGAATAATAATATTTTATTATTATCCAACTTCGACCCGCCATAACTTTTACACTGAGCATCCGATTGACGTACCATCAGTGACATTGTGATCCTGAGAGTAAGGAAAAATTTTCAGGATAGTTTTTGGGCACTGGGATAGAGATCAGGATGTGGGCCCCACGATGCAGTTTTTGGGCGTTTACGGAGAAATGTGACTTTTCCACCGGGTGTCCGTTTTGGACGAATGAGTAGTCGATCTCGTGTGTTTTTCTGAGGGGATCGAAATGGTGCGATCTACTTGACGAGTTTCAGGAGAGTGGTGTGGGCCCCACTTGGGATGGCTTTGGTGAATAATACCTTTTTCACCAGGTGTCTGTTTGGGACAGTCGAGTAGTCGATCCCGTGTGTTTTTCCGAGGGGATCGTAGTGGTATGATCCACTTGATGAGTTTAGGGATTGTAGTGTGGACCCCACATGGGCTGGCTTCGTTGAATAGTATCTTTTTCACTAGGTGTCCTTTTAGGGTGAGTAAATAGCCTATCCTACGTGTTTTTTCGTGTTGATCGTGATGGTGGCCTCGGTATCGGTCTTGCAGGTGCGTGGTGGGGCGTTTTGGCAGGTCGTTTGTGTTAGCGACGTTTGGACCAGCTATGGTTGATGGTACTCCCATGGTTCATTCCTACGAGGGTTCACGTGGAATACCATCCTTAGTATAGGTTTTAGATCCTCTTGATGGGATGTTTAATCTGTTAGAGTAGTGGCATCCCTCCGGTGGGCCCGAAGTGGGATCCTCTAGAAAATTTTCCCTAGATCGGGTTTTTGGTATCACTGTGACCGCTTATCCACAGGCGGCGATTCCCTATCCAGCAGGTTAACCCCATAGGGTTTGTGGAATCATCGGGAATATGATCCCCTATGTAGTGGGCCGTGATAAGTAGGGTTGTGGCATCGTTAGGTATACAATCCCTTACTTATCATGATGATTATATTAGAGTTGCAGTATCATTGGTTATACAATCCCCTCCTCAGCGCGTGGTGTCTGTAGGGTTGCGACATCATCAATTTGATCCCCTACAACATGAGATGTACCTGAGAGGGTTTTAGTATCGTCGTGACTTTCATGACACAGGTGAAGATCCTCTATCTGAGTGACGTGTTTCTAACAAGCTCCAGATTGGGTTGTGGTATTACCTAGTGAATCCTCGGAGTAATTCCCTATGTGTGAGATCTACGAATGCCAGATCGGGTTGTGGTATCCCCCAACAGACCCTAGGAGTGATCCCCTACCTATGAGATCTTCGTATACCGATGTGGGATCTAGTACCCCCTAGCGGACCCTAGGAGAAATACCCTATCCGAGGAGTTTGGTGTTTATATTGTTTCTGTGAGGTTTCCTCAGTGACGATATCTGAGGAGCGTGATCTCTCGGGTGAGCATCTGAGATGTTTGTGTGGCACCCGATGGATTGTATCTCTCGGACGAGTGTCATCTGGGATGAAAGTGATTATGGAGTGTGTTCTCTTGGTTGTGAACCATTGCTGGTGATGAGGTCGGTACCTCATGTGGCTTGGTGCGTGAGCTGAGTATATCGGGATGTTTTTGGTTTTCGTAAGAGCATATATCTGAGCTGATGTTCATTGTATATGTATGGGAGTATAACTAGGAAGATGTTCAAGATATATGTATGGGAGTATAACTGAGCGGATGTTCAAGGTGTATGTATGGTCATACACCTAGGTTGAGCTAACTAGCTGTGTTTAGACAAGGATGGTCTTGAGATGGATTTTCTCTCTCGTCGGGGTTCCCTCTGGCTGGGATGAGCTAACTGTTGCCTTTCAATTTCTCTCTTTTGTTTTTTTGGGGAACCTACTGAGTATTTTTATACTCACCCCTATATCGGCTTTTCCCACACATTTTTGTGTCTTGTGCAAACCACAAACCTTTCGACGAAGTCCCAGGAGGACCCGGAGCAGGCAGAGCTTTGTGAGCGAGACTGACCGAGGTGTTTACCAGAGTTTTTCCGAGGAGATTACCGGTGGGTTATTTTGACAATGATCCCTCACTTCTGTGCAGGTTGGATGTTTTTGCAGTTTTCTTTTGGTGGGCCCTATTTTTTCCCTTTTGTACTATTGTTTCACTCTGGTTTCTGATAGTTGTATAGATGCATTTACTATTCAGTTTTATATATCTCTACACTATTTCATGGAGGTGTATGTGGGTGCATGTGTACAGATACCTTGGGATAATGCCTCCCATGTGTGTGGTAGCCTACTTGGTACTATTCTCCAGCCTCTGCCATTTTGGAGGCGGGCTTGGGGAGTCACAGCTCGAGCCCTGTTGGGTCGGGTCGTGACTCCCTGCCATAAACACATACTTTACATACTCACATTGATATCAACTATAAGATCATGGATATAACAATAATTAATTAAAAAATAAAAAATTATTGTTAATCCTGTTGCATCCTAAGTATATTTTCAGGCAAAGAGATTTAGAGAATTAAGAGATAACTATAACTTCCCAATCCCTTGTTCTTTAGATAATGCATACATTTTTTTCATTAAATATAAAACTACTTAATCCATAATGAGTCTTCAATATCTACCATATTTTTTTCCACATATTCTATCCTTTCAAACATTTCTTGTATACTAATTTTCTTTATAACATGGGAAAATTGAAACATAATAAGGGGTGAAATAAAATGATCGATAAGGAAAAAACATACAAAAAAAGAAATCATGGCATAAATTTAATGATAAGAATAAGTAAAAAACATGAATCCATGGTCAAATTGAAATTGATATCATGTTATATACATTATAATAAATGAAAACATGGATATCAATAATTCAAATAACATACTCATGGAATGCATCATTATAAAAATAAAAAATATACTCTCAAGGCCTTGTTCCATGTCGCTATCCAATTTTGGGAAGAGGCATACACCAATACCAAACTTGTTTTGTCCCATGAGGCCAATAAATTAATCAATGGGATATATAATTTTAGGACCTACCCATCACAAGATTAAGTCCTATTTATTCACTATAAGATTTAATGAGAACATTAATACTATTCCATAAGGAACCTCTTTTATAATAAAAACAAAGATATCCATATAATGAAAGATATGAAATTTCAATAAATAATCATCCCTTGTTAGCTATTAATAATCATCAATAATTTAAATAATTCTCCCCATGTCATTAAAAGAGATAACATGATCATAATCCATCTTGTGGGGGAAGGTGGATGGTTAAAAAATACATAGTCAAATTTACCATAATGATCCTTATAGTAATAACAATATAAAAAATATGAATAATTTTCCACATGTAAATAAAAGGGATAACATGATCAAAACCCATCCAGAGGAAGAAGGTGGATAGTTATACAATACAGAGTTAACATTTCCACAATAATCCATAATGGAATTTCAATATACCATATTACAGAAATTTCCCCATATCAATAAAAGGGATTAAATGATCATAATCCATCTAGAGGAATAAGGTGGATGATTCAAATGAACATATCACCAATGAAATAAAGGAAACATAGAAGGGAATTGACATGAATGAAAACCACCCTAGTAAAAGGATACATCAAATAGTACTATAAGAATCAAATTATTTGATACAGTCAGTTCAATACCCAAATTTATAATATATATATATATATATATTATATGATAAATAATGGATCATAAATTTAATTAGGTTGAATCCATTTTAACTTGATAAGGGTAATGGAGATGAAAACTTAAAAGATCTTTTAGAAAACATTTTAACATAAAATAAAAATATTCTTATTGCATTGAAAGGTAAATTTTGAAAATGTGACCAGAAAACCTTTGAAAACATTTAATTTTAAAAATAATCTCCAATTACGGATCCTTGAAAATATATAAAGTTTATCTTGGATAATTGAGGATAATAAGGCAAAACATGTGAAAGTGAAAAGAGAATCTATTTTTATTATTTTCCAAATACCTTTGTTTAAAAATAAAATTAGAATAAGAGTAAAAAAAAATTAATTTGTATTAAAAATTCATTTTACAAAATATGATTATAAAATACCATATAATAAAATATTTTTGTGGTACAACACAATAATGTAATAAATAATTTAATGGAGAAACATTATAACTCTAGGAAGGAGACTTGAGCTATCAATATTTCTCATGGGAAAAATATTCCATGAATCATGAATCATTATAAAAGGGTTCTATGTGGTGGAAATATAAAAAATGATAGAATTAAAAATAATACAAAAAATGTAATAATTTACCCAACATATAAGTTATAGTGAATGATAATATATCAAGGAATGAAAATTGAGTTATAAAAAAGTCTTACGACTGGGGAAACACTTGATTCAAAATAAATCTGAAGAGAAGAATTGGATTTGGGTTAGTTTATCCTATAAATTATAAAGAAAAAATTTATATAAAATTTATAAGATATTGAATTAATTAAGCTCTATAAAAACGAAACATGGTGTATAACATGCAACATGTCTCAATGAATCATAATTGAGAACAAAAAAACTTTTTCTGCTTGAGTAACACTTTAATCAAAACCCCATAAAAGAGATGGATTATAATTAAAATTAAAATAACACTATGAAATGATAATTCATGATGTTATTTTTAATATAGGAATTATATACACTAAATAAAATAAATTAGGTTAATAATACCAAACGTGTCTTGAGGAGAGGAATTTGAGACAAAATACCTTACCCCGATCCTGATTTATTCTACAGTTACACCAAATGTGCTAAAAAATTAAATTATTCTCATTAAATATATACATAATAACCCTATTCATAACTATATCACTTTATAATTCATATTTATAGTTATTATATATATATATATATTAGTTTTTTCATATTTTCAACACTAGGTGTAAGTAATCTTTATCAATTTGAACTAGTTTCATAAAAGAGGTGTTGATATATATTATTTTTCCAAATAAAAACACTATTATATAATATAATATAAGGGGATATGTGTTTATAGATATTTCATAAATATATAAATTCATTACATGGTTGCTCTAGTTATGACCGATGAGGTTGAAATCAGAGGCATGCATGTTTGGGTGAGTCCTAATGAACAAAAGGTGATTTATTAATTAATGCGTTAAACATTGACATAAATAAAAAATAATTAAAAGGAAACATTATTTAAATATTTATATCATATTTTAAAATTAATTAATTTTTCATAATCATCTGTGATATTAATATGAAGCATTGTTCAATAAGTTTTTAAATCGATCCACATATGAACCCCCCATGACTAATGGATGATTATAAGGTGATTCAATTGTAAAATAATAATAAAAATTGAACAATGATATTATTTAGTGTTTATTAGTATTATATATCATAATTTTAATGAATTATAAATATTATATAAGGTATGTAAAATCATTACTTAGAATGAAGGGATTATTTCCCTCTTAGTTCTCTCATTTAAAATGATTCAATTAATGATAATCGTTTATTGATCATATAATTAACAGTTTATACAATTTATTATCCTACCACCTTAATGATAAAAAAATAATATTTATCCTTTAATCCCATCCTCATTACCATCCATTTAATGTGGTGATGAAATGAAAAACTAAAATCAATTGCTCTATAGAGGTCGTATTCTACACATATGCATGGTAAATGATTTGATTATCCATAGAATGGTAGAAATGGGTAATATGGTTTAATTTTTAGGAATAAAAAATGATATAAATATTGTAATTATTTTTTAAATTTACCTTTTATATCATCCTAATAAGTCAGTGAAAGAAAATGAGAACCGTTGCATCGTGGAGGCAGTAGTTCGAACAATAGAAGAATGACAGTTTTATATTCTTAATAGAAAAGGATGAGGTGATACATGATTATTTCAATAACATAATAACACTAGTTATATAACGAATAATGATTTAATTACAAAGGTATTAGAAAATTATATTTTGAAATGAAAAATAGTAAATAAAGAAGTTAAGTAAAAATGATTACACACATTGACCTCTTTAAGATTTCCTTGGAAGATCCCTTGGATATTGATGGCATAATATAATCTATTGTGACCAGAATATTAATAGGGTGAAATATTTTTCTAGGATAATTAAAAAAGAATATTTTTTAGTAGGAAACATAATTTTTAGGTGTTCCTTGAAGGGGTGGTGAGAGGCCCCTTTTATAAGTCATGATAATGACTTTTTTGGTAAATATTCCATCTTTATATAATTGGAGCACCTAATAAACATTTAAAGTGGAACGAAATTGAGAAATAATTGATTAGGTAAGAGATAAGGTATACAAAAACCTCATAAAATCAATTAAACAAATATTTGTATCATTTTTGAAGCTCTTTAATCCTAGAATTATTACTTTTCCAATTTTAGTTTTTAAAGCGGTAACTTGTTTTTACCTAAGGTAACTTTATATTTTTGCCTAAAAATAAAATGTTTCTTATTAGATATTTTGGAACCAATTATACTAAATTAAAAATCCATTTAATTTTAATAAAATTATAAGTGTTAAAATTTGATTTTAAAATAAAAATGTGTATTTTATTAAAAACAATTTTTGAGATAATATTACTTATGTTCGAAAATATCAAATACAGGTTTTTTATATTAAAAAATATATTTTAAAATTATATATTCATATATATAATAAATATTTTGAATTGAAAAAATGTCTCATTAATTTCCAATTCATACTTAAATAATGATAATCTCATAAAATTCATGTTATTTGTAAAAATGATATGTCTCACTATTCACCTATAAATGAATCTTTTTAGAAAAATAGAAAAAATTCATATTAATAAAATACTAGTAACATGAATAAAAAAACAATTTTTATTTTTTAAAATTTAAATTATGAATTTTTTAAATTTTGATTTTTAAATAACAAGGTGAGATATAACAAAAATTGTTTTTGTAGGAAAATAATTTTTTTATGATATTATCAAATCACATTCACATTTACTATTATTTAATAATTAAAATTTTATCAACTAATTATTCATATCAAATATATTTTATCATAATTAATCAATGATTTCTTAAAATAAAAATTCATATAACATAAAATAAAATATTTTTTGAAATTTATTTTTATGTATTACATGATCATATTAGTTATTTTAGCTATACTAATCGAATTTAATTCATATTAAAAGTATAATTTTTTTTATTTCTATAAATATTTCATGAATATTTCATTATTACCGATTAATTATAATTTAATTACTAGGTTTTAATGGTTATAATTAATATATATATTTTCATCCAAATACATTGAGTAGGAATTTTTGTTCGGTGTTGTGTATAAAGAAAGATATCAAACACATTTAGATCATTTAAAGAAAGTCCTATATAAAAATATATGGGTGTTACAACCCCCTAAATAAATTAAATCCATATCAGTTGACTCATAAGATCATATTAATTTTATAGGTAAATCATAATTAACCATACTACACTAGATGATCATGTGTTTTTTAGGATGTGTAATGAGATTTATTTATGTAGAAAATTATTATAATCACTCTATAAAGGAAGTTAACCCATTAATAATTTAAAATATAATTCTACTAATGGAAGATGTTCTGGATCCATATTGTATAACTAGCCACAAACCTTGAAAATGATTTGTATGATAATCATAACACTTGGAGGGGGGGTTATTTATAACTCAATATCTAGTAATTGGTGAAAACTTATTTGATATTGGACACTAGAAAATATGGAGTGAAAACTCTCTAGCTGATACAATAGTCATAGTTTCATTGGATTTTTTTATTCACATGGTTTTTGGTGTCTATTTTCCTTTTTGGCCCTTAGATTGAGATATTAATGCATATAATTCCTAAAACTCTTACAATTGAAGTAATAGATTTTTTTAGCTTATATATTTTCTTTACAGTTGTGATCTTGATGACCTTAATAACCACAATTATAGATTTTTACTATCCCTTAAAATAAATTTAACCCATGATTCTTCCCCGATTTTTGAAATGTAAGAAATTAAATCTTCTTTCCATTATCGTCTTCATCACCTGATCTTTATTAAGACTCTATATTTCACTTATTTGTTGTGTTTGGGACTTATATAATGTTAAAATTGTTAATCATATCTCATTATAGTTGGTTTATAATAATAACATGGTCTCTTACTACAGATTCCATTCCAATGCGTTTTTCATTGTGGTAATCTTCCCATTGTCCCTCAGACCTTGGTTTACTTCTAGTTATATCCATTAATAAAGATTAAAGAGATATCATGAGTGACAATCATTATAAGTGAATTATCATAAATAAACATTTAAATATTTAACCCCAAGATGTATCACTTAATAACACTATCATGTTAGCCTATAGTTCTTATAAGTCAACTTATATCAAACTTGGTTCATCCTATATCACTCTAAAACATTCTCGGTTCAATATAGGTTATTTTATGTTGGGTTTTATCGTACTTATTAATGCAATCCTAATAATATAGATCCCAAATTACCATGAAATTTTATAATTTTTTCGAACCTAGAAATCATTAAAATCTATGATATCAAAATCCATCTTATCTATGAAAGAACATATCAATTGATAGGTACCTTAACCTATGAATCACTATGTTTCAAGCTATGTTATCTATGGTCACATTCTTATTAGGTTATCCTACCTAAACATGTTAAAATTTCTCATTATAGTTAATAAAGAGAGTGTGAGTCAACCAAATGATATCCCCAAGGAGTGTCAAAATAGGTGTTCATTTAGGCCGCTTTGTTGTGCACTAGGTGGTGATCAAGTTACTATCCAATTTCCCCTTTGAAGGGTTATTACCATAGGTACATCTATGCCATAACCTATATCCACTTATAGTATTTAGGAATGGATGTAATTTATAGGAGAAACGCCCAGTATCTACTTTACCAAAACATCAAGACATTATCTTATACATATATAATTACCTCTTAGACATATCCCTTGGGTTTTTACTAAATTATTCTTATCCCATTCCATAGATAAAATGTGCATCATTACATTAATGTTATATCATATTCTATACAAAATGGTTATCTATACGATTGAAATTATGGTCAACCTCAATTTATTAACCCTTAAATTATACTTAGGAAACATCCTAATATACAAAGGTATATAAAATTTTCCTTTGATACAAACTGTGACACCCCGGACCCACACTCCAAGATTTGAGTCCATAATTACATACTTTACATAATCAATTTTATACCACCAATAAAATCAAGTATATAACCATACTAAATAACAAAAGTAAAAAGGATTATTTCATCTATTATATCTTGAGGATCTTTTCAAGGATGGGTATTTGTAGAATAAGAAAAAACCATAATGACCAAATCCCATGTTCTTTGTATCATGCATACATTTTTTAATTATATATGAAACTACTTAATCCATAATGGGTTTTTAACATCTCAAATAAATTATTTCATATTTACTATCCATATAAGCATGTTACCTATACTAATTTTCTTGATATACTAGGGAAATAGAAACAAAATAAGGGGTGATATTAAATGTTTGTTAAGAGGAAACATAAAACTGTGGAAATCATGGAATAAATATGAAATATATATTATGGAAGGAAAAAGTAAACAACATGAATCCATAATCAACTTAAAACCAAGAGCATTTTATATCCATGAAAGTAAATGAAAGCATGAATATCAATAATACTAATCCCCTACCGATGGAATGAATAATGATGAACAAAAAAAAACATGTTGTATAATCCTTAATCTAATACACTATCCTGTTATGGGAAGAGGCATATACTAAAACCCATCCTCTTTTCTCTCATGAGACTTGCAGATGCATTGAGGGGATATAAAATAATGTGCCCCACCCATCATCTGATTAATTACAATGCATTCACCAAAAGAGTCAATGATACCTTTCATACCATAACATAAGGAAAATATTACTGGATAAAAACATGACTATACATATAAAGGAATATATGAAATTTCAATTCAAAATCAACCATCATTTTTAGTGAGTAATCATCAAGAATTTCAATACATTTACCTCTGTTAATAAAAGGGATAATATGATCATAACCCATCAAGAGGAAGAAGGTGGATAATTAAAAAATACATATTCAAATGTCCCATAATCATATATATTATAATAATAACATAAAATAATATAATAATTTTCCCCATGCCAAAAAATTTATAACATGATAATAACCCATCCATAGTAAGAAGTTTGATAGTTAAATAATATACAGTTAACTTATCCACAATCATTTTTATTATAATAACAATATATAAAATTACAATTATTTTACTCATGCCAATAAAAGAGATAATATGATCATAAACAATCTTTAAGAACAAGGTAGATGGTTGAAAAAGAACACAACCCCAGTGAAATAAAGGAAATATAGAATGATGTTGACATAAATGACAAATACCCTTGAAAAGGAATGATTCAAACAATATAAAAAAACTATTTGATATCATGATTTGAATCATATAAATGTTAATATATATATATATATATATATATATATTAGAGGATAAATTATGAAACATATGACCCATTAGGTTGAATATTTTTAAAATTTTTAAGGGAAATGGAAACAAAAACTTAAAAGATCTTTTATAAAACATTTTTAACATAAAATACTAATTTACCTATAAGATTTAATGGTAAATTTTAGAAATGTGATGTGAAATCATTTTAAAACCTTTAATTTGAAAAATAATCTCCAATAATAGATATTTTAAATGACATAATTCCTGTCTTAGAGAAATGAGGATAGGAAAAAACAACAAGGGAAAGTTAAAGGAAAAACCGTTTTAATTATTTTCAAAATACATTTATTCAAAAATCACATTATAAGAAGAGTAAAAAAACAATAATTTATATTGAAAATTAATTTTCCTAAATATGATTATAAATACCATATAATAAAATATTAGGGTGAGAGATCCTAATCATGGAAGGAATAAGTTCATGATAAAATATTATTACTCAATGAAGGAGACTTTAGATATCAATATCCCTTATTGGAAACATACTCCACGAAGCATAAATCATTTTAAAATAGGATTATATGAAAAAAATAGGATTATATAACACCACATAAAAAATAAATTTAAAAATATACACATATTATATGTTCAAGATAATGATAATTACTCAATGAATAAAAATTATTTTATGAAAAACACTTACCACCATGGAAACACTTGTGTGAAAAGTTTATTGAAATGAAGAACTTAATTTGGATTAGTTAAAAAAATTAATTACAAGGAAATATTTTTTATAATGTTTATTGGATAGTAAATCAAAATAAATCCAAACAAATTAAACAAGGTTCACAAAATGTAACATGTCTCAATGAATCAGAATTAATAAAAAGGAATTTTTTGCACCTTGAGTAACAGTTTAATAAAATACCCTTGAATGATAGGGCTTGTAATTGAACTTTAAATAAATTTATTAAAATATTATTCCTGATATTATATCTTGTATATTAATAATATACACCCAATAAATGAAATTTGGTTCATAATACAAAAAATTTCTCAATGACATGAATTTGAGATGAAAATCCTTTCCTCGGTCTTGATTTTCTCTACACTTGCACCAAATTTTAGGGATAATTAAATTAATATAATTAAATACATTCCTAATAACCATATTAATAACTATAACCATTTATACTCCTAATTTATAATTAATATATATATATATATATATATAATTTTTTACTTATTTCAACACGAAGTGTATTTAATATTTATTGTTTTGAACTAGTTTTATAAAATAGGTGTTGTAATATTTTAAATTTCCTAATTAAATAACTATTATATCATCTAATATCATATAATATATGTTAAAATATAATTTATATGTCTATAATTTAATTCCATTGTAGTTTTTATTACGATTCATGAGGTTCAAATCAATGACAAACATGTTTTAGCGAGTCTAAATGAATTAAGGGTGTTTTATTAATTAATGAGTTAATAATTGATATAAAATTACCCCAAAAAATAACATTATTTAAATGTTTATATCATATTGTATCATAAAAAATGTTCTCATATTCATCCATTATATAAATTCATTTTTTTTCTTTGAGTAAGTTATTAAATAGACCCAAACATGAACCTACCTTGATTAATAGATGATTATAAGGTGGTTTAGATTTAATATAGTTATAATAGAGGGATACTTATTTTATTTAGTTTTTATTAATGTGATATAGAATAATTTTAAATAATTATAAATAGAATATAATTTCTGGAAAGTGATTACTTAGAAATAAGAGATCATTTTCTTCTTAGTTTTTCGGTAAAGGATTAGATTAATGATAATCATTTATTGATTATATCGTTAATAGGTTGTCTAATTATTCATAAAATACACATAAATATATTGTAAAAAAAAATTTATCCTTTAATACCATCCTTACTTTTATCCATGGAAGGTGGTTATGAAAGGAAAAATTTAAATCAATTGCTCCATAAAGGTGGTAATACGCACATATGCGTGGTGGATAGTTTTTTTCCATAGAATGGGAGAAAAGAGTGATATGATTTAATGTTTAATAATTATAAAAATTATAAAAATATAATAATTATTTATTAAATTACCATTTTATACCATCATTGTAAGGTTGTTAAAGAAAACTAAACATTTTGTGTCATGGAGGTAGTAGTCCGAACAACACACGAATGAAAATTTCATTTTTATTAATATAAAAGGGATAAGGTGATCAATGATTGTGACCATAAAATAATAACATTCAGTACATAACCAATACTAATGTTGCTACATATGTATTTGTAAATTGTAATTTTAATATAAAAATAGAAGAGAAATATGTTATCTAATGGTGATTACTCAGGGCGAACACTTTGATATTTCCTTGGAAGATCCCTTAAAAATGGATGGAATAAGATAATCTATTTTGATCAAAATTTGAATAGGTGAAATATAATTATAGGGTATGGAAAAAGGGTAGGTATTTATGGGGAAACTAAAATTTTAGTGGTTCCTTAAAGGGGTGGTGAGAGGACCCTTTTATAATTCATGTGAATAGAATCCTTGTAAATATTTTAATTTTTTATAAAGGGATCACATGTTAAAAATGTAAAGTATCTCCAAAACTAAGAAATAATTTAATTTGGAAGAGATAAGGTCTGTAAAAACTTCATACACTCAATAATATATTTTTTTATCATGTCTCATTCCCTTTCCCAATGAATTATTACTTTTACCAGTTTAATTTTACAGTGGTATCTAGTTTTACACTGAGGTAAATTAGTATTCATTTCTAAAAATAAAGCACTCCTTATTGAATAATTTGTACCCATTTATTATATATTTTATATATAATTCATTTTATTTAATTTTTAAAAGCGAAAACATTTAATTTAAATATAAAAATGTATTATTTATTAAAAATATTTTTTGAGAAAATTTTACTTATGATTTAAAATATAAAATATGCGGTTTTAATATTAAAAACAATTTTTTTAAAATTATAAATTTTAATATAAAATTCATATTTTTTCTTATAAAAGTTTTTCATGAATTTAAAATTCATTCTTATATACTAATATTTTCATAAAAGTCATGTTATTTGTAAAATTGATATGCTACACTATTTCCCTAAAATTATATTTTTTTATAAAAATAAAAAAAATTCATCCTAGGAAAATATTACTATGATCAGTATAATAATAATATTTTTTTATTAAATTAAAATTCTAATTTTTAGAAATTTAACTTTTAAATAAAAAAGAGAGATATAACGAAAAACTACTTTTATAAGAAATAAAATATTCTGAAATGTTAACAAATTTATTTAATATTATTTAATAACTAAATTAGTATTTACCAACTATTAAGGTCAAAAAAATTTATCAAAATTAATCAAAAAAATATTGAAATGGAAATTCATATCTCATAGAAATGTAATTTTTAGAAAAATGTATTTCTAAGTTGAAAATGATCGTATTTGTCATTTTAGCTATACCAATTTAATTTAATTCATATTAAAAGTATATTTTATTTTATTTATATAAATATTTCATAAAGAGGTTATTTATATTAATTTACACTAATTTAATGGATATTTCTTAATAGTTATACATTATATTTATATTTTTAACTAAATATGTTTTTTTTATTTTTTGTTTGGTGTCATGTGTGGAGAAAGATATTGAACAAATTTAACTCATTTTGAGGTATTAATATACAAAAAACTCTAGGTTTTATATAGCTTAATAATGAAATTATATTGGTTTTTTTTGACACATGCCCTATATACATCATTGGGTGAATAAATCTCTAAGGTTCTCTTTTTGATGCCCAGTTCCATGTCTATTTATAGGTTTATATTTGTGTTATCCGATGATGAATATAATGGGATATAGTGAGTGACCATGGGATAGGAGGATATGGTTGATAGTGTTTTTTGGTATGGTTTTCTTTTTGGATGGTTATGTAGTGACCAGTTCATCCTAGAAATTACCTTGTTTTTTTCTTCCATCGTACCTATATTTTTTGAGAAAGCAATTTATTTTTTATGTGACATTAACTTGTCCATTTTATCATCATTATTATGTACTTAAATTATTGGTTGATTAATTTATTTTGAATATAATTATTTATATTATTTTATGATGATGAAACCACTCCCAGTTGTATGTTCAACACACACCAATACTAGTTTCTATCCAATGAGGATTAGGAATTCCATTCAGGCCTAATAAAGAATTATGTTGGGTAAATTTTTAGAATGGACCTAGTTGGTTTGTTACAAATGATATCATGTCCTAGGTTCATACTAAGGGCCTATATTCTTTACATCACCGTCTTATTTTTTGGAAAGTCAGTTATGATGAAGATAAGATATTATAAATCAAGAGGTAGGCACTAGGAGAACCTTGTAGCTATTTATATCATCAATCCTTGGCTGTCCAAGGGGGGGGGGGGTGTTGGATTCAATTTTTCTTAAATTTTTGAATTTATCTTTAATATGGTGGTATTTTTATCCACATTAGTATTGTGAGTTTATATTAGAATTTGTCTCTCAATTTTTCATTGAAAACAAAAAAAATTGAGACATGAGGTTGGATATAATGGATTGAAAAACCTTTTAGTGACCAAGCATGTGGTTTTGGAAATGTTTTAGGAATTTACATATGATTAGAATAGGGTTCATCAATCCATGTATAGAATTAAAGAATAGTTATGAATCATATATGGTGTTGATATTTTTACCTCTTGATTATTTAATTTCCTCATGCAATTAGGAAATGGGAATGGTATCAAAGATGGTCTTATGATGTGTTAATTATGTTGGGTTAGAATATTGGTTGAAGTATGTGATGTGATTTAAGTTATGTGATTTTTTTTTGAAATTTTTTACTGTTTGAAAAGTGGGTTCTGTGATTTTTTTTTCAATTTAAAATGTGCTCTTCAAGATTTTTTATAACATTTATTTGGTTTTCATGAAATGAATTGGAAAAACATCATATTTATATTAAAATTCCAATTTATTTTTATAAAACTGATTAGTAATTTATTTTTAAATTATTATAATCATTTTTGAATTTTTTTTCAAGAGTGTTCAATTTTAAAATGAAAATTTGGTGCTAATTAAAATGTTTTTAAATGGATAATTTTTTTGGGATTAAAAACACAATTTAAAAATTTTGGGTGGGTTTCCTATTAGAAAAAAGTTGGTGGTCTTAAAAATAAAACATTGTAATTTTTTTGGGTTTTTAATCCTCAATGGGTGTCCAAAATATTTGGGATTTTAAAATGTTTTAAATGGAAAATTATTTTGAGATTAAAATGAAATATTGTGAATGTTTTTGATTTGGTAAGTGGTAATTTTAATTTTTAATTGAATTTATAGAATACATTTCCTATGGTTTTCAAAATTAAGGTGGTATATTTATAATAATTCATGTTTTATAAAGGTATGATTAATTTTAAACTGTGATGTTGTAAAGGTGTTTAACTTGTTTGGTGAATTATTATTTTGTTTTTTCATATGATTCATATTGATAACATTTGATGTGGTTTTGGATACATGATCGGGTTGAGTTTTTGTATCAAGTTATTTAATATCAACCTACTAGAAAGGTGTTAAGTAAATATAGGATGCATGTATTGGGGGGGGGGTGGTCCTTCCCTATATTTGGAAAATTCCCAAACCTTAACTAGAGTGTTATGTGTAGTATTTTCCTTTTGGTACTGTAGAACTATGTATTGGAATTATCCAATTTGGTTCTCACATAGTATCTTTATATGGGTACTGTATATGTTGAGTTGAGTAGTCTAGGATAATAATCCTTTTTTGGATAATTTAATCAGAAAGGATCAGTGATTTTGATATTTGAGAGTCTCCATACAGAAGGGGATCCTTAAGTGTGAGTCCTGGTTTGGGTGATGAAATGTTTTGGGACTCATTATTGATGATCTTATGGAGGTTGTGGTTTTGCAGTGGCTTTTTTGGGGTCATGTTTTTGGGCATTTTGTTTCTATTTTAGGAACACTGGTTGTTTTAGTGTATTCATGACCTTTTGATTTATTTTGTTTCATTTGTATTTATTGTGAGTCTATCTTTGTGGTAAAAACTACACCTTGATATTTATTTGGGTGGGTTGAACATGGAGAACATTGGGTATGTGTATAGGTAAGAGGGTTATTTATTAGTAAAATGTAGTTTCCACTAGGTTGTATTTCTTTATTAGGATCCCAATGGGACAATGTTATAGGATATTGACACCTAATTACCCTTTGATGTTTTTTCATTGATATGGGTAAGAATATTGTTGTTTTTTTTAGAAAAGTTTCTGTTTGATGATTTTTTTAGTTGTTTTGGTTACATGGCCTTTTGTTCTTTTGGATAATATTTTGAGTGGTGTTTTCTTTCTTTATTTGAGATAATCTCTTAGTGGTTGGTGGCCATTGATATAATTTTTGTTTTTTCCTTTGATGTATTATGGGAGTGTGGTCATTTTGATGAAGCTCTCTATATAGAAGAGGTTTTCTATTACATTAACATTTATATGAATTAAAAATGGTGGTAATACCAATGCCTAGAATATATATTCATATAGATTCATGATATCAAGTTATAATTAAATATTACTTGAATATTTTTATGTCATTTGAGGATTCATCTTGTCATTTCAAGGAGTTGTTGGTAGAATTTATTATAGTCATTCTTAAGATCTATGTTTTTCTATTGCCTTTAAATTTGATATAGGACATTATTAGGGTAGAAATTTGATTGGTGGGTATAATTATGACACCCCGTGTCATAGTTGTATATAATTTTACATTAATTTTGGTCAACTAAAATTTTCAAGAGTCTCAATGTTGAAATTTGTGTATTTCTAGAAATTTTTCCTCTATGAATGGTTAAGTACAAATAGTTATGGGGAAACCATGTAGGGTTCCTTTAATGGGAGTTATTTAGTTTAAGTTTTTTATTTCATGGTTGGTATGCAAGAGTAGGACACATTGTGGTCTGTATCATGTGAAATATTGTGTAAACTATACTATCCATTTTGTTATTAGTGTGTTTTCACACAGTACGAAAAAGCATGTGGGTGATTATGTTATAGTGTTTCTATTTTTAATAGAGTGTTTCTGAATAGTTGGTATATATTTTAGTAAAATTTCAACCCAAACCATGTGTGTGTGTTATGATTTTCTAATTCTAGCTGCATGATTGGTGTGTTGTTTTCCAATCAATGCATCTTAACCATGGAATCTGTCCAATTTTTGTAAAACATGAATTTCCCATTTTACCTAGATCCATTTTAAGGTTTTTATGCCTCCTTATCTCTCATCCTCATTTAAAAAAGACTAGTTCAAACCCCTACTATATCTCCCTTTCTTATCCCTCTATTTTGTGCTTCTGGTCAATTTCAAGTGGGTTCTCTTAGGAAATCCATTATTTTCTCTAGTTTCCCCCATTTTCTCCCTTTATTCCTATGTTTGATGTTTTCCTGTGAACCTTAGGGGATATTAGGTTAATATTAAGGCTTGTGTTTTGTTTTAATCTTTTGGGTTTTGGTTTTTAGGGCCTATAGATGACGTTTCTTTTCATGTTCGAGAGTTCTCCATCAAAAGGTGACAACTTCCAGCTTGATACAAACTTTATTGAGGAATGTGTTTTTTTCATTTTCTTTATTTTTATTGATATGAAATGACTTGTAATTATAAATCCAATTTCTAAATAAATATATTTTTATCCAAGATCATTTATGGTTTTAATCCTTGTTTTTTATGATTTATAATATTGGCATAAAAGGAATTTTAAGGGATTTTCTAGTTTTGGTTTCTAAAGTCTTAATTTAGGTATACCATGAGTTTACAAAAATACCTTTGATGATATTTGTAAATTAATTTTAAAGTTAAATGGGTATTTTCAACCATTTTTTTATTTCAAATATTAAAATAATTATTTTAAACGGTAGTTTTAATATAAAAGGGTGTATTTGTTACAAATGGTTTTTAATAATTTAAATCCCTCTTTTTAGAAGATTGTATAGGTTTTGTGATGAAGAAATTACTTTCCAAATGAATTCTAAAAATTAAATTTGTGATTATTTTTTACTTAATGTAAATTAATTGATTTTATATGGGCATTTAAGTTTGGGCTATTCAAATAGAATAACAAGGGATTGGAATTGAGAGATAGTTTTTAAAGAATGTACCATTTAGAACTTTATAAATGAATCTAGTTATTTTGTGGTACCTTTAATAGAACCCCCTTCATTTATCAATTGTACTTGTTTTTCATTGCTTATTATTATATATAGAAAAGGTATATTTCTCGTGAGGGTTAAAAGGTGAATAATGGTTATTTTAAATAATTAATACTAGTTACTTGTGCCTTGTTTACTTCCTCACCTCCGTTGATTTTTTTCTTGGGAAACCTAGGAGTGGGTGTATGAACAAGATGAGTACACACCTTTATTTATGATTTTGTTTTATCTAAGCGATTCAATACCATGTATTTTGAGAGATCCCAAATTAATGGTGACCCCATAATGTCGAGTTATCTTAGAATTAATTTTATAGACCGGTTAGTTCTGCAGGACTACTTATACTTTGACAGATTCATCTATACTAATCTATGATTTCTATTACACAATAATGTATATATTACTTGAGTAATTGGAGTCTCCTATGATACATAGTTCCTATTAAGGATCATTTTTGGGATTTTATTAAATACCTTGTTTTTATCCCCTAGCTCTTGAGTTGAATGCTTGAGGCCATTACTTTTTTATTTATTTAGTTCTTCCATTCATTTCATGGTGCATGTATGTGTTTATATTTAATTATAGTTATTCTTGTGGTTGTCTTTAAAATAAAATAAATTTATAAAATGTTTTGTAAAATTATTTAAATAGGGGAAGTGATATGTATTTTAAAAAATGTGTTAGGAAAATATTTTGGAATGAGATTTGGGCAGGTGTTTGAAATAAAATAATTAAGGGTCCTCTTTCCTGGAAATTTAACAGTTTTCATTAATTTTTTTACTGGACCATTTATTTTTCTAGGAATCATAATGTTTAAAAAATGTTATCATGGGATGTTATTTGGTTTCATTTCATTTGTATCAGAAAAATATATATTTTTTACTTCTAATTCAAAATAGCATCTATTAATTTTATTTTTAAATGAAATTTCACAAACTCATTAGTGAAATGATTCTAGATATGTTTATATAACACCCTATATACATTTTTGGGGGTATTTCACTCTTATTTTTTCATTCAAGATCCTATGTTCTAGTAACTTTTAGGGGTTATGTTTTTATTTTCCAATAATTCACTTTGTGGGATGTGTTGTCTAACCATGGTTGATGGGGATTTGTTTGATTTTGGTTTTAGTTTTGGTCTTCATTTTAGAGGGTTTTGTATCAGCTGATTCAAAAAAAAATTCATTTTTTTCTTCCATTGTAGTTTTATTATTATTTTATTTTCAATTGTTCATTTTTTATAATTGTTGCATATTTTTATGATTGGTTGATTCATTTATATTGAAAATAATTATTTATATTGCTGTATGTGGGTAAAACCATTCCAAAGTTTATGTTTTTGATACATATAAACTAATTTCCAACCCATGAGGATTAGGAATATCCTTAGGCCGAATATTGAATCGACTCTAGTGATGTGTTAGGTTAGTCCCAGATGGTTCATTATAGGGGATGTTCCTGAATCTTTTTTTTGTTTCTAGGGTTTTTAAATCACAACATGATGAATCACCTAGTAATGTTCATCAAATTTGATTTACTTTTGTTTGGTTTTATTTAGTTGGTTCAATTTATTTTCATTTAAAATTAAATTTTTTTATTTTTTTATTTATTCTATGATATAGTTTAAATTTATTAATGTTAATGTGTTCTAAAATTATTAGATTTAATCTAGTGGATTTATAGGTTTTTTAATTTGGGTTTTCAGGTTCTCTTAGTCTATTTTTGACTTTAAACAAATCTCTATTCCTTCTAGGTTTTTGATAAAATACCTTATGAATTGTTTTAAGAAAAATCATTCTTTAAAAAGATGATGAAGATAACTAACAACCTTGAAATTATTTACTAATAATAGTAAATTAAGATTTCCAATTGTCTTTCAATGTGAATTGATACTTTCAAGGGGTATTTGGTTATTGTTGAGTTTCATGTTCCTTGTTTTTTATCTCATGATGAACTTTATTTGGTTTGATTTTTATGATTTGTATTATTGTTTTCAATGATGGTCAGGGTTTCTTGTTACGTTTTTTTATTATATTTATTGTGTAATTTAGATCCACATTGGTTTAAAATTATTTTCTCAATTTATTAGATCATATTTGGTTTTAAAATGATATTTATATGTTTTAATCATTGGTTAAAAAAGGTATGAAGGACTTGTAGGAAATTTATGAATATTATTTGTGTTTAGGGATTTGTTTTTATTTCTTCAAGATTGATGGTCACACTGAGTGTGATGTATTTTTATCAAAGAGGGGTATTTTTTAGTAAATAAGGGTTTATAGAGGCTGTGAGGAGTGTTTTATATATTATTTTTGTTTCATGTGATTTATTCTATCTTCTGTGCTCACCTCCATGTTAGTTGATCATAGTAACCTTGGGACTTGGGTAGGGAATTCTTGGAAAAGTACTTCCAGGCATAGTGTTCCATGCTTAGACTTAGACCATGATAAGATAATAAGTAAAAGTTTTTATTGTGTAAGTAGATAGTCACATTATAGAGTCCCCTCTTCCACGAGGAATTTAGATTACTCTTCCTAAAGATTGTGTGTATTTTATTATGATGGATTGATCACTGATATAGTATAATGTCCTATGTTACCTTGACCTTATTTCCTTAGGTCTACTCCAATGATGATGCTATTTTTTTTGACTTTAAATTACATTATTTTATTGTTTGAAATTATTAACTTTCAACTTTTGAGTTTCATCACCATATGTGAGATACTTACTTTTGGGTATCTTTATTTTATTTATTATATTCTATTTAAATTTATATTTTATTATTATTTTTACCTTGTTTGAGTTTCTACTATTAATGGTTCAATCCTTTTCTATTATTATTTATTTATATGTGGTATGATTTAAAATAATTTATTATTTCTTTGAAGGAAACTTATGAAAAATGGGCATTTCAAAAGTGTTTTTTATCCATTATTATTAAAATGTAAATATTAAAAAGTTTTAGTTTTAAACTAAAACATTTATTTAAAGGCCCTTTTTATGTAAAAAATTCCAATACTAGATTTTGTTTCAAATAGGAAAACTGTTTCTTTAAAAATAAAAGGATTTCTATGATGGTCATATGTGATTTTCCCGAATGGCCCGAAGGCCTTATTTTTTATTTTACTATGGATAATCCCCATTTAAAGTGTTGATGGGGAACCCTTACATAACCCATAGGCCCAATTCACAAGGCTCGACTGACCCTCAATACATGACCCGAAGGCCCAGAGGTATACCATTCCCATTACATGACCCGTAGGCCCAACCCACTAGAACTGCCCCTCCCCAGATTCTGCATCTTTGATCACCTAGCTACCCACCTTGCATTTATGATCATCTTGAATTTCCCTGTACAAATCTGCATGGTGCTTAGTCCTGATGGCGGCTGCCATACCCTCTCATTATTCCAATATGGTCAGCTCTGCTTCTGGTGGATACTACTCTTGTTGCTCTAATCATCTTCTGAGGACTATTCTATGTGAACTGGGCTACTCCATGGTCTCTGTGGACCGAAGGACCTATGGCCCGAAGGCCTTTGAAGACCTGAAGGCCCTTGAGACCCGTAGGCCCAAACCGTTGGCCCGAAGCCCCAAATCGGGTGAATAGTTCCAGCTGCTACAATACAGAACAGTAAACCATGGGTTAGTATCACTAGGTTGATCTTCTAATGGAATCCTATTTACCTATCATGAATGGAATATATTTTTAAATATTATTCATAGAGTGTGGGGAGGTTACCAGCCAAATAATATGCTCATTCATATAAATATTTTACTTTATATTTGGGTTAGTATCACTAGATAGATCTTCTCAGGGAATCTTATTTACCTAGTCGCTCATGGTGAGAGTCTGGTGATGGTTCTATGGAATGAACATGGGTCCTATGGATATTGTTGTTCCCTTTTGTATTTTATGCTTTATTTTTTATTATATCACTATTGTATCATCCATATTAGCTTCCTTATATCCAGATTTTTCGTTCCAATCTATTGAATCTTTCATTCATTATATGCATGTGGTTTGAATGTATTTTTTTTCTAGGATTTTTTTAGTTTTTATTATTATTTTAGAATAATTTATTTTATTTTCATAGATGTTTGATATATAGTAAATTCATTCTAGATTATAAAAAGTTTCCACTATGTATTTCAAATTGCTTATTGGAAAAAACCATTAACTAGTGTGTCCCCGTGAATCCCAATAACTAGATTCCATCCCATGGGGACTAGGAATACTCTTCAAGCCTTTCCCTGGGCCAGATCATGTGCCAAGATGTGGGGTGAACAGGGTTGGTTTATAAAAATATGGTATTAGATAACATTTTTTTAGGAAGTAATAATACATTGGATAAAGGAATTTCACAACTAAAGAGGTAGTAAAAAGAATAGACTGACAAGATTTTTCTTGTTCTACGACTCTAGTAACTATGGGTTAATGGGATGTGAGTCAATGTTTTGAGTGAATTCCTCTATTATTTTTGATTTATTTTAATTATAATATATGGTGTTTTAGATTATATTAACGATATATAAGTTTTTTATATATTTTTCTTGTCTTTGAATAAAAATGGTAGTGGGAAAAGAGGTGAATTTTCACGACCCCCTCCCTCCAAAGATTCCTCAGTGAGGGGAGAGAGATAATGACCCTTAAGTATCATATCTAGTAGGCCTCAGGTTTTCGATTAGAACCAAGGGTGTAAAAATCTCACAATATAGGAAGCTTTACCCTTTACCAGAAGACAAGATTAGGAGATAGAATGAATCATCCAAAAATAACTCAAAGACATAATATAAAAAGATAAACCCAAACCATCCCACATGCATGTATAAATACAACTTATACAATAAAAGTCTCCAAAGTAAATACCCAAAAGTAAAGATAAAGAAGCGAAACTACAACTATAAAATATCTAAGATAGTCAGGTCCAAAATGATCATAAAAAACCACCTATAAACATAAAAATAGTTTTATATTCATAGGGTGAGCATACAAGTATAATCAGTTGGAAAACCAAAGTCTCACACACACATGTTAAAAAATCAGACTAATGCACCTATGAGAAAACATAAGAACCAAATAGCACCTAAAAGTGCATACTGACCATTCCAATATCACCAAAGTATGCTCATAAAATAACTCAAGACAAGTAATATAATATAAAGTATATAACATTGATTATAGGTTACATCACAATACTTTTTCACCGATTAACCGCTCTCACACCCCAACGACAGACATCCTGGAACTCCCACATCTTACGAATATACCATATCACATCTCATTCGCACACACCTGTGACTCACAACACATCCTTCCCACACACAATTGAGCCTCACAAAACATCCCACCAACAAACACGTATGCCTCACAACACATCCCACCCGTACACACCTAGGAATCCCGATACAATACATCACATCACATCTCATCCCGAAGACACCTGAGAAAGCATATCAAAACTCTTCCTAAAGACACCTGGAATATAGCATCACAACTCATCCTAAAGACACATGGGATACCACAACCACCATCTAATATATTAATAGTCCTCCGACCATCATTGCTTATGAAATACCAACATCACCTAGAAGAGGGAGTTGGGAAGAGCAGGTGGTAAGACATCCATCCTCCCACCGAGATGTTGGGAAAGATATCCCCGCATGACTATGCGGGTGTTCGACACATAGTGATCAAAGTAGGTGGGGGTGTGTATATAAATCAAAATAATGTAGATATATATATATATATATATGTATATATATAGTATCAAACACTCAAAGCCAACCTATGGGTTCTCTAACAAACAACCAACTCGCAACACCATCACCTTTGCTCCACCCTCTAAATGCATAACATCCCATAACAAGTCAAAAACACCATTTCAAAATTTTCAACCAATTACAATAAATCATTCAATCCTTCCATTATTTAGCATTAACCACATTTAACCACACAACCCACCATTTAATATTTCATTAACCACTTTCATCTCATTAACCAAGCCAACTGATGTTATCCCCAACATTATTAAACAATTATTTATTTATTCCATCACTACTCAAGACTATACCACAAAGCAAACACATTCCGAAAAGATCTCAATATTCTATCACCTCAATGCCCCAAATGCACAACCCACAAAATATCACCTCACCTCCCCAAATAGACGACCCACAAACTATGAATTTTCTGCCCAGAAGCACTATCCACAAACTATCATTTCACCACCCCAAAAGAAAAACCCATAAACTATCATCCCCACATGCCCCTCTGACACATCATAGTAACAAAAGCATTTCCTCACATCACAACATGTCAAGAGCCATTTGAAAATTTACAAAGGGTATTTTATCACATTCCACTATATTTTATGGGAGTTATCACACAAACCAAAATTGTAGGGAAACCATTTCATTAGATAAGTATAATTAATTTTTTTTTATTTTTTTCGTGATATCACAATAATCAAAACATAAGAAGCAATAAAAATAGTCATATTCAGTAAAAACATGTTTCAAATGGCCACAATTTTCTATGGGGTATGAAAGACGAACAATCACAATATCAAATATGTAAAAGAATGCGAATAAAACCCATTTACATTTTAAATTCAATTAACAAATTATTTATCATTGATTAAGCTGAAAAAACAGTAATCTATCAATAACCAAAAGTAAAACCCTCCCGTATGATACACCAATAAAGAGAAATCAGGGAATCCCCACCTCAAAGAATATTTCCAGCTCGTTGCGCACAACAGGGCAAAGGAGAATGTCCATGAACCACTAGCGCACCATGAGAACCACAGATCAACCTATACCACACCATGGATCCATAAAAAAATGAAACTCACAACCCAAACAAAACTGAACCACCATTGTAGATCTCTGGGAGAAGGAAGTAAGGGTATCATCAAGAAGGGGGAAAGAACCTACCCCAAAGATAAACCATAGATCACCAATGAAAAACCATCGAGATCAACAGATAAAAGAGGGGAGAAGAGGGAATAAAGAGCAACTTGGGGCGCCTAGGGTTAACCCACGATGAGAGGAAGAATAAACCATAGTTGAATGAATGATAATTCGGACAAAAATAATTTTTAAACTGCACTGAATCGGTGTATTACATGATGTGTAACCTCCTTTCACCTAATGTAATCACTGAGGTTTGATTTCTGCCCAAAACACATCACCTCTTCATTTTATTATTATTTTTCTAAACCAATTAATTACATGTAGTGAAACCAAATTTTACATCATGTAATTATTTTACATGGCGTGAAAGCCACTTTCACATCATTATAGTCCCATCATCCCAGCTCTTAACACTCAAACTCCTCTATACTTCCTCTGAACCTCTTATGAATGCATAAAATAACCAAAACCAGCAATGTAATGGACCAAGAAGGCATAAAACATTACATAAAATACCTCTAAAACGATTCTCACCCTCAAGAATCTAAAATGAATCCCAAAAGAAAAAGGGGTCCGAAGAACAACTTTATGAAATACTGCTCAAATATCTCATCATACCTCAAATGCTACCGCAATCCAAACATGCCAAACCCAATGACCAAAAAACACACTGAACAACCACATCACCACAACCGTAAGTATCCTTATCTCACACAACCACACTACCACAAAACCACTACACAACCAATAAACCATACCATCCTAAACACATGAATCAGGGAATTCCATCATCCATGTCAATATACTATCTGGTATGGGTGGAACTGATTCTCCCACACATGTCTAATAAAATAAATCTAAATGAATATAAATTTGTAAACAGGACTTCCCCTTTTCATATGTATTTAATTTATCACACATAATACCACACACATCGAAAACTAAGGAAAAAAACTCATCGCATAAAATAAGGTTCAAACGTCACGCCAGAAATCAAAACAGAATAAAGAAAAAATCAAAACAAATCTACATAATGGGAACAAATATATATTTCCCACTCTAAATTACTCTCTGCTTGGCCTCCATTTCTCTACAATACATGAACCAAAGAAATGTTTCAACCATTTAGCGCCTAAACTTGATGATCTTGTATCTCCACTGGACATTCCAAAAATGTCACATCATCCATGATATCAAAATATATCCAGTTAATGACATAAGAGACACCATGAAGATACCAATGAAGATGAGAGACTTAAAAGGAATGGTGTATCCATTACAGCTATAGTTACAATGACAATTAGTACACCACCTTTCCAAATCACCCCAACACCTCAAAGGGTCAAAAATATCTGGGATAAATCTTACTCCCAATACCAATCCTCTGATTCCCATGTCGAGGGGAAACCCTCAAGAACACATGGTCCCCAACCTCAAAATGATAGGGCCTACTACTGCAATCAACATAAGAGTTATTTCGATCGCATTCTGCTTTCATTCCCTCCCAAATAATCTGAACTTTCTTTATTATTCTTTGCACCACATAGGGACTAGTAAAGAAAATCTCCCTAACCTCTATCCAGTACAACAGATAATGAAACGGTCTCCCATACAAAGTCTCAAATTGTTCTATGACAATGTAAGAGTGATACATATTATTATAAGAAAAATCTATTGAAGGTAGGTGTCATACCCAAGAACCACGAAATTCCAATACACATGATCGAAATATATTCTCCAATTTCTGGATAGTCTGTTCTATTTTCCCATCTATTTGATGGTGGAAAGTAGTGTTGAGGTGTAACTAAGTGCCAAAAGCATTATACAATCACCTCCAGAATCATGAGGTAAATTATGATTCCTAATTTAAGACAATGGTCCTTGTAACTCCATGCAACATCACCACCTGATCCACATACCCCTTAGCCAAGGAATCCAATATACCGGACTCTGTGATCACCAATAAGTGGGGCAATTTTGTCAACTGATCTACTATCACCCACATAGTATCACACCCTCTCAAAGCTTTGGGAAATCCAGTTATAAAATCCATTGATATTTCATCCCATTTACACTTGGTAATATCCAATGGCTTCAACAAATTACAAGAACATGATGATCGAACTTTACTTTTTGGAAAAGCAATCACTTTTTCACAAACTCCGCTGTTGATCATTTCACCCTGGGCCACCAAAAATGTATCATTAAGACACAATACATTTTTGAAACATTTGGATTTACCTCCAAAGGTGATATATGAAAATCATGAAGGAATCCTTTGTGCATCACTATCAGAACAAACAACCTTTCATGAAATAATATACGGTTCTGACCAACCTCTGACCGTCTCTCTGAAGCATCACCATGGGAAACATGATCGTGAAACACCTCTATCTATAATTCTTCCCACCATGACTCCTTCACCTAATACATCAATGAATACCTTACAATAATTTGAAAAAAATAGCCTCTACCACCACCCAATCTGGTATCTTAGTGAAATGTTTCTGACTTCTCCATTTCTCTACTAGCATCCTCAGACTCTCAAAAAACACCCTTCCATGACATCCTTATCTAAGAGTCAGCCAAAAAATTACCCTTTCCTAAGGTGTAGAAGTTCTAAAAATCATAATCCAAAATAAATTCCATCCACCTTCATATCACATGTTCATATAATGAATAAAAAATTTATACCTCAAACTCTTATTTTCTATAAAGGTAAAAAAATGTTCCCCAATGAGGTAATTCCGCCCCAAACTCAATGTAAAAACAAATACCACTAGCTCTAGGTCATGGGTGGAATAGTTATCCTCATGGGGACATAACTTCCAAGACCCATAAGAGATCACTACTCACTACTACATCAATACACATCCAAATCATAGATGGGAATCATCAAAAAAACACCTCAAACAACGCACCTCCTTTGATAGATAAAGAAATGGGGAACTGATTAATTTCCCATTTGGGTAACCAAAAAATTTCTAACATTAATCAATCCACACAAAAGCTTGGTCCTTCCTAGGCAAATATGTCAACAAGGATGAAAATCAAGAGAAATCAAGTAAAAACCTCTGATAATAGCTTGAAAGACCAGTGAAACTATGAACATATGATACATTTTGGGTGATTCTATATAAAAATTTCATCAAACTTCAATAGTTCTACTACCACACCCTGCTTTGACACCACATAAACAAGGAAATGCAGCTCTCATGTCTAGAACATACACTTATACCACTTTCCATAGAGTTTGTGGCATCAAAGAACACTCAATATAGTTATGAGATTCTTGGTGTTATCCTCCTATGACATCGAGTATATTAAGATATTATCGATTAATATGATGATGAATTGATCCAAGAACTCATGGATTGTGGAATTCATAATACCCATGAACATGATTGGTGCGTTCATAACATCGAATGTCATGAATACAAACTTGAAGTTCCCATACCTGCACTAGAAGGTAGTCTTTAGGATATTTCCCTCCTTTACCCTCATTTGGTGATATAAAGACAGTAGATCAATCTTATAAAACCATGTTTCCACTTTTAGATGGTTAAAAAGATCATCTATCCTGGGAAGATGATAATTTTTTTTGACTGTCACCTTATTCAACCTCTGGTAGTCTATAAACAACCTTATACTATCTTCCTCCTTCTTAGAGAACATAAATAGGGCACCACATAGAGAAACACTGGGCTGGATAAAACCCTTTTTCATTAGATAATTTATCTAGATCCCCAAATCCCAAAACTCATAAGGTTTTATTCAATAAGGGACCATCAAAATCATAGAATCACCGACCTGCAAGTATATCTTTAACTCAACAACATGTTAATGGGGTAGTGTAACAAAATCCTTGGGAAAAAAATCTAGGAACTACCTAAAAACCCTGGGAACATACACTATCCTTTCATCCAAGACCCAACTAACAACTCATACAATAAGGAAATAAGGGGCTCCATATGCTGACTTCCCACCTGACAACTTCGCTCACCGAAGAAAACCACATATTGACCATCCAAATCTGAAAATACAACTCACCTAAGAAAGTAGTCAATAACAAAACCTTTGGGATACAACCATTCTATGTTGAGGATGAGTTCATATGGATGCATCTGTAGCAATAAAAGATCTCCATGAGACTGATGCAGTCCCATTATCAGTCTACACCCTGGAACACATCAAACAAACTTGTCTGGCATCTGACTAGCATCGAAAACACTAGGGGAATGATTATCCTACCTATTTCTAGTCCCAGAGCATGAGATATAGTGTGTTCAACAAAGGAGTGTAAATATAATCAATCGAGAAAGGAAAAAATAAGAGTACTGAAAAAACTCATCTTAACTATGATGATTTTTGGCCCCTTTGGAAATGTTTCCTCCATTGAATACAACTGACCACCCTCATCTCCTCAACCTCTCTACGGATGGACACATCTATGGAAACTCTCTGGTTGTGGTCCCTAAACACATGTAACATCCTAAAGTCAGCCTCTACCTTCTCCATCTCCCCTTGGAAGAACAAAAACGTACTGACCCTGTGGGAAAAATGAATTCACTGGATACTGCTAATAATGATGATGTTGATCCTATCCAATTCCAATAGACTGAGCTTGAACTACCACTAGGAATTGGCTCTAGCGATGGATATGAACCCCACAACCAAAATAAATTGGCATAAGGCCTCTTGGAAAATCACGAAAACCACTGGCTCCAGATGGAAGAAAAGGAAGCTGTTGAGGTTTACTCCTTGATGATCAAAACCTCAAATATTATGGGGACTGAGACTTCCCAATGAAAACTATACCTCTATAGGAACCATACTAGTTCCCTTAGCGTGGAAAACCCCCACATGAGCGCATATACTGGATCACCTCTTCCTTATATTTTTAACCTCCATATACGTTGGAATAAAAAAGGAGTAACTTCATACTGGATAAAAGGACATAATGCCTCCTCAACACGTCTCGTAAGAGACTCCACTTCAAGAAAAATATATGGGGAAAATGAAAAAATTCCTTAAACTTGACTCCCAACTCTCGAACTAACATGATACCCTTCTTAAGGGAAGGGAGATCATGCCTCTTTACTACCTTCATGGTCGATAAAAGGAACTCCCACTAGAACTCCATCAAGAATTCAGCTCACAAAAGGTTTGCCTCATTCTATTTTCCTAGATACAATGTCCACCACTGACGTGAAACTCTCTACATCTGACTGACTATCAAAGGGACTTAATACCCCATTGGGGCCTGGATCAAACTGAAAGCGATATAAAGATCCTCCAGCCAACTCTATGTCTCCACATTTCAAACACATCCCTCATACTTCCCAAAGAATGATTCTTGAAATCACACAACTCCCTCTGCCATGCCTCAAACTCCTCTTATAGATCAACCCTACAACAATTAAACAGATTATCCTACTGAACCTCAACTATCTGAGCTACACGTGAACAATGACCAAGAGTCATAGCTGAAAGGAAAGTAAGGATTTCCTATTTTTGAGTAGTATGGAATTTTCACTATGATATGTTATAATTAATATTTAATCCATTTAATTCATTTTATCCATTTTAACCTTCCCAAAATAACCCAATTCAAATAATAACACAAGTCATTATGATTCATGTATACCTATTAGGTATTTACCCTACAAGTAGATCAATCTATCTTAGTCATTCAACATTCTCAGAGTCTGTGCCCTCATGTGGGGACCTAAAATCTTGTGTCCTAGAAGGTCTCCCTAGCCTATGTCACACACTAAGGTCAAGTGGAACTGTTTCCATACCATCCCATGCAATCCTCACAATGCCTAACTCCAAACGTTATCCTATCTCTCAATCATCATCCTTTGATACCACTCTATCATGAACCCTCCTTCCAAAGACACCACAATGAGGGGAGAGATATAATGACCCTCTGATTCCTAGCTTCAATAGGCCCTGGGTTGGTTACTAGAACCAAGGGTGTACAAAGATCACAATATGGGAGGAATTTCCCTCTATAAGAAAATTATATTGGGAGATAGAATTAATCAACCTCAAACAACTCCAAGACATAATATAAAAAATTAAACCAAAACCATCCCACATGAATGTATAAATAGAATTGGAACAATAAATGTCTCTAAAGTAAATACCCAAAAGGAAAGTTAAAGTAGTGACACAACAACTATGAAATATCTGATCTAGTAAGGTCTAACATGGTTCGGTAAATCCTCATGGAAACCCGAAAAGAGTTTTATATATGATGGGATAGAATATCAGTAAACTCAGTAGGAAAACCAAAGTATCTCATACACATGTGGAAGAAGCATACTAATGCAGTTGGGAGAAAGCAACAGAACTAAACAACATCTAAAATAGAATACTAACGATCCCAATCTAACCATGGTTTGATAAAAAAATAACACAATCCATGTAATATAATTTAAATTAAGGAACATATTTTATAGGGTACCCCACACAACTTTCCAACAGATTAGATGTTCTCACACCCCAATGGAAGACATCCTGGAACTCCCACCTCTTCTAAATATACCACATCACATCCATCCCTCACACACCTAAGCCTCGTAACACATACTGTATTCACTCACCTAGGCCTCAAAACACATCCCGCTTGCACACACCTGAGCCTCACAACAAAACCCACCCACACACACATGGGCCTCACAATATAACACATTACATCACATCTCATCACATCTCAACCCGAAGACACCTAAGAAAGCATATGAAAACTAATTTCGAAGACACATGTGATACTACATCAGAAATCTTCCCTAAGACACATGAGATAACACAACCACAATCTAATGCAATAATGGACCTCCATCCATCACAACCTGTTAAATACTTACCTAGCCTAGAAGTGGGAGCAGGGAGGAAAGGGTTAAATCCATTCATCCTCCCACCTAGATTTTGGGAAGGACACCCCCACTTGACTATGCATGTGTTTGACACATAGTTCTCAATGTGGGTGGAGTGAATATAGAAATAAAAAGAATATACAAGTATATATATATAGTATCAAACACTCAAAACCAACCTATGTGTTCTCAAACAAATAACCAACTCACAACACCATCACCTTTACTTTCACCTCTAAATGTATAAAGTCCCAAAACAATCTAGAAACCACATTTCACATTTCCAGCCAATTACATTTAATCATTCCATTATTTTCATTATTTAGCATCAACCATATTTAACCACACAACCAACCATTAAATATTTTATTAATCACTTTCACATCATTAATCAAACCAATACATTTCATCTGAAACATTATCAAACAATTATTTATTCATTCCATCATTACTCAAGAATCTATCACAAAGAAACCAAATTCTAAAAAAAATCTCAACATTCTGTCACCTCATCGACCCAAAAGCGTGACCCACAAACTATCACCTAACCACCCCAAAAAGCATGACCCAAAAAATGTTACCTCACTGCCTCAAAATCACAGACTACAAACTCTCATCTCCCCACACCAAAATTAGGGCTGACAAACTATCAACCCCACATGCACCAACCACACATCTCCATCCCACAAGCATGACATCACATCACAAAACATCAGGATCCATTTAAAAGTTTACAAAGGGGATTTTATCAACTTCCACTTTATTTTAGGGGAATTATCACACAAACCAAAATCATGGGGAAACCATTTCATTATATAATTATAGGTAATTAGGAAATTTAACATTTATGGTGATATCGTAACAATCAAAACCAAAAAATCAATTGAAACAAACATATCCCACACAAAAAAATCCCCCAATGGCCACAATTTTCAGCGGGGCATCAAACCCGAAGAATCACAATATCTAAAATAATATCCAAACTGTAAAAGAATGAAAATCCAACCCCAATTCCCCTTTAAATTCTACAAACAAATTATTTATCTTTGATTAAGAAATAGAAACCACAATCCATAGTTAAAAAAATAATCCCCTCCTACACTATACACAAATAAAGATAAATGAGTGAATACCCACATCAAAGAATCTTTCCAACTAATTGTGCATTGTAGGGAGAAGAAGAAAACTTGTGAACCAAAACCATATAATGAGAACCATTGATCAAGATACACCACACCAATGATCTATAAAAACAAAACCCAAAGTCCCAATCAAAACCAAGACACACCACTGTAGTAGAACTCTAAGAGAAGAATGGAAGGGAATCACTAAGAAGGGGGAAATAACTTACCATGAATCAACCACGAGTCGCCAATGAAAATCCACTGGTATAAATAGATCAAATAGGGGAGAATATGGCTTTAATAATACCTCTAGGAACCTAGAATTTTCCCAAGATGAGAGGAAGAAGAAACCACAACCGAATGGATGAGAATTCAGTTGGAAGGAATTTTAAAACTATACTATATCAAGGTATTACATGATTTTTAATCCCCTTTCACATCATGTAATCCTTGAGATTTGGTTTCTTACAAAAAAATGCATCACCTCTTTATTTTATTATTCTTTTATACCCCTAATTCATTAAACTTCGTGAAAACATTTTTCACATCATGTATTTGTTTTATATGGTGTAAAAACCACATTCAAAACGTGAAAGTTCCCTGATCCTAGCTCTCAACACCTGAACTCCTATAAAATACCTCTGAGACTCCTATGATCACCTACAAAAACCAAAGATAGCAAAGTAACATACCGGGAAGTGACTGAATGTTACAATAATTGTTAATATTCAATTGTTTTGGAAGAAATTTCGTATTCGTACACACTGTTTTATTTAGATTCCAGTGGAAGTTTTAGAGTTAGAACATGGTTAGACAAAAAATGAAATCAAACCATTCATTGCCTCTAAACCATGTCATTTTTTGGTTTGGACCCCTTATTCATCTGGTTTACTTTTAGCTTTGCGTATTTACTATTAATGATAAGTTAAGGAGATACTTTATGATATTTTATTATTATTTGATTGGTATTTGTTGATGTGTTTTGATATAAACTTGATTTAAATGTTAATAGTAAGTTTAGGAAGTAATAATGAAGTTCTTAAAATGGGATAAAATGAGTTTATATGTTTTATACTTTAAATATGGTTTCAATAAATGGCTTGAAATATTTAATAGTTGATTTTATGTGGGGTTTTAAAATTAATAAATATATCTTCTAAAAAAATTGAGATATACTTGATGTTTGGATTTAAAAATTAATTTCAAGGAGGGATATTAGAAATTACATGCTGATTTATAAATGGAATCTTATTATTTTGAAATGAGTTTAATTTCAAAGAACACAATAGTGATTTTGATAACAAACTAGTGAATTTAAAGAATTATTTTTCTAATCAAATATCATCATTTTGAAAGGTTTTGAAATGGAATTTCTCTTTCTGCCTAGTGTTTTGATTCCTTGTGAGGAAGGTATGACTTTCCTACTGGGTTTTGTTTAATTGGTGGACTCTCTTGTTGGAAGTAGTCTTGTTTTGTGGTGTTTTGATTTTATTTTTTCTCCTTTATTAACTATTATTTATCCCATAAAATTATCGATGGGCTGTGGGAAGTTTATGTCCTAGAGAATTCCTCACATTAGTGTATCCAATGATTTAAAAATGATCTTCTGAGGTTTTTGACACCCCCATACTCTAGGAGTGGTTGTGAAGAACCATTATAGGTGTTTTTTCCTTACTCAATAATTTTGATTTAGATATTGGCTATCTTTTATGGTCCTCACCCAGTTTTTAGTATATAATTATCTTTATTTGTTTTGACTATGGTTGGAAGATGTCATCATCGAACTATGAAAGTGATATTGAATTTATAAATTCATCTTGAGATGAGTGATTGATTTTACTCTTCTTTTGGTAAAATTATTCTATTTTTTGAGAAGTGATGGTAGGATGAACTCGATATTTGAATTTGGGGTTTCCTTTGTAGAAACTTATCATTATATTATTTTCCCTTTAAGAGGTAGTGATATTTTGTGCAATGTTAGTGTGTAGCTTTGGAATTTTGAGACCTCTCATTTTAGAGTTCTGTGAGTTGTGGTGTTGTGGATGGGATCTAGATGGAAAGATGGTAAATCTTGTTTGGGAGCTCCGACTCTATTTTATTTTATTTCCTTTTTTATCTCCTGATTTCTTTTTCATGTCAATACCTTATTATCATCTCTTGGGATGTTTGATATTTTAGAATCTTTTGGAAAATGTGATGGTTTTTTTCAAATTAATGTCTATACACCATTTCTTTTATTTCTCCATTCATCCTCATTGGTTGTGGGTTGATTAGTTACGTAAGTGGTTTCATTATATACAACCATTCTAGGAAAGTCCTTAAATTATGTGGAGACCCATAATAGGTATTATTTTTATTCTCTCCCTATTAGTTTTTTATATCCATGTAGTGGGCCAACTATGTGTTAGAAGTGATGGGAAATTTTTATGGATTTGGAGATGTGTATTGATTAGTATTTTCCTTAGTCCAAGTTGGGTTAGGATCTATCTCTTTCATATCCACTCTTCCCATCTAAAATTATTTTGAGTTTCATATTCCTTGAATCTTTGGTGACTTTCTTAGGATAAAAAATGTTATAGTAGGGAGAATGATCACAACCTAACATTATATTTCCTTATTTTTTTATTCTAATTTATTTTTATAAATTTCCTTTGGTTTTTGGATAAACACTATTGTATTTTAATTTTTTTGAGGTTTCAATGCTCAGTGCATGGTTGGTGCATAATTAATACTAACTGCGTGACTAAGCATGAAAAACCTACAATTCCTTATCAGTGGAGATGTTCATGGATAGTTCATGGTTTGTTTAATAGTGTGACCTAACCGGGAAGCTTCCCCAGAATGTTTAGTCATGGTTTCATAGTTTTCACATAGGTTGGTATACCATATACACAAACTGTGAGACCTTTATAGGTTTTAAAAAGGGAAAAATTCCCAATATAACCCTCCTATAATTTAACCCCTTTGAGTCCCCTTCTTTTATAACCATACAATATTTCACAATAAGGTTATTTAGGCATGGATCCATCACTTTATATCAATGATTCATGGTCTTTTAATTCATTTCCTAGTTGATTCTTATAAGGCTAGGTTTATTTTCAATTATCTCTTCCCTCTTTAATTTTTATTCTTATTCTTACCAAGGGGCCATGGTGGAAGGAAATTAAATCTTGGGATTGGTATTACCTTATTTTTATTAGTGTTTAAGGTTTGTAAAACTTTTCTAGAGACATATCTTTACAATGTTCATCAACAGAGACACGTTTTTATTGGGTTGAGGTAGGTTAGTTTATGAATTTTATCTTAAACTTAAAACCCTTGGTTTCTTGCTTAATGTATCCTAAGATATGATTTAAATTTGTTAATTATTACGAGGTATAAATTTATTAAATTTAATATAAATTCTTTTTAATTCCTGTAAAAGGGGTTTAAAATAGAACTTATGCCATATATTCCCAAAACTAATCCTTGATTCCTTCTTAGTGTTTGATAAAATGACTTAGGGATTTATTGAAGGATATTCACACTTCTAAAGGATGATAAATATAACTCATAACCTTAATTTTTTTTCTAATAATAATAACTATATAATTCAAGTTATTTTTATAAGTAAATGGGTAATGTATAGTGTCTTTGGTTATTGATGAATTTCGTGTTCTGTGTTTTATATCTTATAATGTTCTCTATTTTTTTCCATTTTTATGATGGGAATTGATGTTTTAAACGATGGTTTGGGTTTCATATTCAATTATTCAATTATATTTATCATTTAATTTAGTTTAACTTTTGTTAAAAAGTATTGTTTCAAAGTATTAAACCATGTTTGGTTTTTAAAATTGTATTCCCATGTTTAAAACATATTTTAAAAGAGGAATCAATTCCTTGTTTTCACTTTATAAAAATTATTTGATTTTACCTTGGTTTTTAATGATTAAATAATATTTTTTACCCTTAGTGTGATGTATTTTTGATTTTAGAGGGGTATGGTTTGGTAAATAAGGTCTTGGAGAGGTGGTGAGTGGTATTTTATGTGATATTGGAGTTTCATGTGAATGATTGTGGCTTATACATTCACCTACCATTTATTTTATCAAGGGAACTATGAAAAATAGGTATAGGATGCTAGGAAATGTTTTTCTAGGCATAGTGTGTCAGTACTAGCCTTGAAATATGATATAAAACTAACAAAGAATTACTATTCTAGGAGTAGAGTGTGACTTTTCGGTGCAAACACATTTTATAGGCATTGAGATTACTCTACCTAGTGATTATGTGCAATTTATTATGTCTGGTTTGGTAAAAAAGATAACATAGGATCTTAAGTTACCTTGAAATTATCTCTTTAGGTTCACTTCCAAGATTATTCTATTTCTATTTAATTTTAGTTCCTTTATTTTATTATGGGAAATTATTACTATTTCTCTTTAAACTTTTATTCTTCTTATATGAGCTGGTATCATTTAGATATCTTTCATTAATTTAGTGGATGTTTTATTGTTTATATTATATCATTATATTTCCATTATTTTATTAAAATGGATAAATTACTTTTACTGATGTATTTTCTAACTACCTTGAATGGATTTTATTTTTAAATATTATGAATGGGGTGTAGGGAGGTTACCAACAATTATTTTTAATCACCCTATAAAAATTTAAGTTATGTTAGAGTTTCTATCTCTAGATAGATCCTTCTAGGGAATCCTATTTACCTAGACACTCATGATGTGATCTTGGAATTGGTGTTGAGGCATGACCATGGGCCATGATGAGATCATTATTATTTTTAGTATTATAGAGTTTTTTATTGTGTCATATATGGATCAACCATTTCAAGTTTCTTTTATATTTATTTTTCCTTACATCACATTTAATATTTTATTAATTATATAGATATGTATTAGATGTTTATTTTTAGTTATTCCTTGTTTGGTTGTATTATTATTTCATAATCATTTATTGTGTTTTTATTGATGTATAACCTATAGATGAGTCAAGTTGAAAAGTGATAAATTTTACACTATGTATATCAATATTTTTATAGGATGAAATTTTTCCCAAGTGTGTCTCCTTGATTACCATGAATTAGTTTCTAGACCATGTGGATTGGGATTTACCTTCTGGATTTTCCACATGGAAGATCAGGTTCTCAGATGAGGGGTGACCCAGTTTGGTTTGTTATAAAATGGTATCAAGGAACCCTATTTTATTTAGGAAGTAATTGTATTAAATAGATACCAATTTCATAAATCGATCGATAAGAATGTAAATATTCTAGATAGATTTTATCATTCAATGAATTGAGTTACTATGAGTTTTTAGGTTGCGGGTCATGATTTTTGGCATGATACCCATTTATTTTTGTTGTATTTTAATTTTAATTTATCACATTTTATATTATGCTGATATTATATGAGTTTCTTTGAAGTTTTTCATGTTTTTGGGTAAAATGGGAGAGATAATAGAGGCACATGGTTATTATTCATGCTTTTTAAAACAATGTGGCTTTTGTGCACATGGTTCAATTTATATTCTAGTGGTAGTTTTACAGTTGGTTCACTATCATCCAAACATTGTGTCCAAACTATAATCAACAACTATCATTTACTTATTTTTTTTGGGCCCCATATTCATCCTCTTTATTTTTTATTTAGAGGTAATAATAAGTTTTGTAAGTAATTAATTTATTTCTAAAATGGGTATAAATGTGTTAATACATTTTATATTATCAATACATTTAAAATAAATGATTCATAAAATGGAAGAGTGTGTTTTAAGGTGATTTTTAAAATTAATAAATAGATCTTCTAAAAAATTAGAGATGTACTTGATTTTTGGATTTTTAAATTAATTTCAAATAAGAACATTTTAAATTTCAAGATGATTTTTAAATGAAATTTTATTATTTTGAAATGAGTTGTTCATATTGGGATGTATAAGTGATTTTGATAAAAAAAAATTGAATTTAAAACACTATTTTATAAATAAAATATTAATATTTTAAAAGGATTTGACATGGGCCTTCAAATTTTTCTTAGTGTTTTGATTTTTTGTGTGGTAGGGATGACTTCTCACTGAGGGTTTTATTTAATTGGTGGTCTCTGTTGTTCGATTGCGTTGAGTTTTATTGTATTTTAATTAATTTATATTTCTTTATTTACTATTTTTTATCCCAAAAAAATATTAATTGGTAGTGGGAGGTCTATAATGTGGTTTTTTATTCATGTTAGTGTCACATAAAGTTTTAAAATGACCTTCTTTGATTATTGAACCCATCCAGACTATAGTGGGAGTGGTGGGAAGGAACCATTACTAGTTTTGCGACAAACTTCCGAGTTTTTACCTATATTTTACTTGTTTTTTAGGGTTGTCACCTTGTTATTAGTTTATAAGTTGCTTTATTTGTTTTGACTATGATTTGAGGATGTAGTCAACATATAATTATGGTGGTATTTACTATTGTAAGGTAGATTGTATTGAGTGGAACCTTTGCCTCTTATTTTTTTTGTAGAAGTATTATATTATTTTTGATAATTGGAAATAGGATGAACCTAATATTTAGAGTTTGAGTGTCCTTGGTATAACCTTCCTATCCAATCTTCATACTTCTAAGAGGTTGTGATCATAGGTGCAATGCTAGTTTTGATCTTAGGCATTATGATCCCTCCTGTTTAGTATTTATTTGATTTACGATGTTGTGGTCGGGATCTAGGTGATTAGATGGTGGATCATATTTGGGAGATCCTCTTCCATATCCTTTTCATTAATTCTTATATTCATGTGTCTTTATCATGTCTATCTTGTGTTGTTGTCTCATGGTATGTATGACATCTATGCCTCTTTTTGAGGATGTAATTGTTGAATATTTTATAGAACTGGATAAAAAATTTTATTTTTTTCTCAATTTGGATTCCTTTATTGAGGTATGATTAGTTACTTGTGATGTTTCCTTATATCCCAACATACTTGGGAAGTCCTTAAATTATGGTGATACCCATATTAGGTCTTAGGTCTGATTTACTCATTTTCATTTTTTGGTTTTCATGTAAGAGGGTGATTTTGGATTGGATGTTTTGTGATTTTTTATATATTTGGATGGGTGACATGATCAATATTTCACTTGGTCCATAATGGTTTGTGATCTATGTCTTTCAGATCCACTATTTCCTTATTAATTTGTTTTGTGTTTATAGTTCTTCAATATTTGGTGAATTTCTTTGGGAAGAATGCATTATGTTTGGGATAATTTTCACACTCAAAACTTATATTTACTCTTATGTGAATTTATTTATTGTTTTTTATGTTTTTCCTTTATTTTTGGTCTAAAAAACCTTAGTTTTTTGAAATTTTAAAGTTGCAGGGATATGCACCCGATTGGTGCATAATTAGTACTAATTGTACAAATACGTGCACAAAACCAATAATTCATTATTTGTAACAATTTTCATTATTAGAATATAGTTTATCTAATCATATGAAATCCCATGTGTGTCTAATTATGGGTTCATGGTCGGGGCATGGTTTGGTAAATCATGTGGCCAAACCATGTGACCTATCATGGTTTTAGAAATCAGAAATTCCAAAACCACCCCTCCCATTCTACCACATTCACATGTGGTTAGCCAATTAGGATTCCTAATAACATATCCCTCCATTTTTCTCATTGAATCATGATTATTCCCTTCATTTACAATCTAATTCTCTTAAGGTTAATGTTCTTTTCCTTACTTCTATCCCTATATTTATTATTTTTCATCATCTTCTTACCTGGGGTAAATGGTGGCCCAACCCTAGGTCTTAGAATTGGCTTTACATTGATTTTATTTTTGTGTAAGGACTATTAGTCACGAGTTGAGATCCACTATATCAACGTTCATCAATGGAGAAATGTTTATGTGTGTTTAAGGAAGGTTGTTCCATGTATTTTAATTTAAAATTAAAAAACTTGATTTCTTAATTTATTAAAAGATAGGGTTTAAATTTCATAAATTTAACATGGTATACATTTATTAAATTTAATATATTTACTTTCTATGTCTTTTAAATAGTTTTTAAATGGATTTTTTCCATTATATGGTCAAAAAAACTTATTTATTCCTTTTTGGTGTTTATTGAAATTCCATTAGGATTTAATTAAGAAACCTCAATTATTAAAAGGAAGTTAAATATAATTAATGACCTTGAAATATTACTCTATAGATAATAAATTAGTATTACATATTGTAATTCAATGTAAATGGTCACTTTTAAAGGTTCTTTGTTGGTTGAGGAATTTCGTTTTCTGTGTTTGTTATCATATGATGTTATTTATTTGGATTAATTTTTATGATATGTATTGCTTTTTTAATTGTTGGTTTGGGTTTTTATTGATTTTTTTAATTATTTTTATTTTGTAATTTTGTTTCACTTTGGTTTAAAAGTTTTGTTTCAAAGTATTATACCATATTTAGTTCTAAAATAGGATTCCTATGTTTTGAAATTCGGTTTAAAGATATATCCAAGGCCAATTGGAACTTTAATAAAGTGATTTTGTTTCTATGAAGATGGTTTCTGTTGAATTTATTGTTAATATTGATTAATTAGGTTTAGAAATGGAAGATTTTGTGATATTATATTTTTCATTGACGATTTTATAAAGAGGTACACAATAATGAAATTAGAAAGAGATACCTTGGTATGTCTATATATCAAGGACCTGGTAAGTGGAATGGAAATAATTCAAAATGAAGCTATTTATATATATAGAGAATTCAATATCAGTGCTGGTGGAGTAAATTAAAATAGATAACTTGATTTCCCTATATATTAAGGACTTAGTATGTGTCATGAAGAGCATTCACAGTGAAACTATTTGTATATCCAAAGTATTTAGAGTCTTTTTGTTCATATTGAAAAATCCAATTGGTGTGAAAGAATTGAATATATTTGGTTAATGAATGTATCATGATTAAGGACAACATTATTTTTCTGTGTTCACCAAATTTTTTTATGAAGAACTGAAGGTTTTTGAAGTTACATGATATTTTCAGGTAAAATGTGGCCTTTCTTGTAGTCAAGAATATGGACCACAAATTCAAGAATTTATCCTATTAATCCAAGTAAATTGACTGTATAATAGAGTTTAATATTTTGTTTTATGATTTTCGTAGTGGGAGAGGAAGTTGACTCACATATTTGAGTATTTGGATCATGTACTCAAGAATTAAACCTACATTGGTGAGTTTTTGATTTACCGATGGAACATATGATCATAAGGTATTGATTTTTTGGACACCATGAGGTGGGAGTAATTTCTAATAAAGTGTTTTTTTGAATTATCATGAAATAAAGTATATGGTTGGGTAGTGGAGTTTGTGGTATAATAAGCGTATCATGCCCTGTCATAGAGGAGGTGAGTATGTGATGTTGGAATAGAGGAGAGTATGCGGTCCATATAAGATTATGCAGAGGGAAATCACAAAGGGTAAAAAATTAAATCCAATGATTAATTATTTTCATGGAGGTGTTTACCTATAAATACCTTGCAGACACATTCTTTAAGTATATGTCAGAGAAAGAGAGTATCTAATGATCCATGAGGGAATGAACATTTTCAAGGTAGGGAGTCCATGGGAACTAGTTCAGTAAGTCATTTTATAATGATTTGAGTATAAGGAGTCTACAAGGTAGATTCCATGAGGTTGACTCTATGAGGTTAGTCATGTGTAGTTAGATATGCAAAATGTCAACAATGAAATCAGTTCACGAAGTAGGTATTGTCATGATGTTGATTCATGATCTAGAACCATGCAAAGGTAGAAAACACGGGATATCTATATAGTGGAGTATGTGGTATAAAAGGTTTAGTACATTGTATTCATGGTGAGTACATGGTGAAAAGTATATTTCAAGGTTTATTCATGTAAGGTAGATTGAGGAAGGTGTATTATCGTGAAGATGTCAAGTGGAGATTCTAGAAATCAAAGAGTACATTAGGGGTTTGTGAGTGATATTGAAGACTAATAGAAGATCCCTAGTGGAGTCAATTTAATTTTATAGTTTTTTTAATTATAGAAATATATAAGGGAGAAGATAGAGTATCCTTTGACATATCTGATCATGAAAGATGATAAAGGGAATTAGGATAATACTAGTGTGGAATTATACTCATCTAGAGATGTTGTTCTAGTTCTATAATAGTGTGGAAGAGACAAAATAAACTATCACATTGTAGATTTTATCATATTAGATATTAAATAAGTATAAAATATTAGGAAAAAGGACAATAAATAATCAAATCAGTTTTCATGATTATAGTTAACTCTCAAGATAGATATGGAGAAACCATTATAAATGTTATCTATTGAAGAGACCTAAAATATATAAACTATAGAATATACTTCACTGATGTTGTGAATGTGAGTAGATAATTTATATTCCTATTAGAAGATAATTCTTTTTTATTATATGTCTTATCAATAGGTTGTTGTAAAGTTAATAAGGAAGTTGAAGGTTCAGGATCCTCAAGTAAAAGATTCGTAGGTTAATGAGGAAGTTTAAGGTAAAGGTTCCTAAGGAATGTTCTTAGGATAGTTTTTCTTATAGATATTGGATAATATTTTTAAGATGTAGAAACAATATCTATAGTATTTGGAGTTGAATAACTAAGTACTAAAAGTTAATTATATTGAGTAAGCCTACTAAAGGAAGCAAGATCGAAGGTAAAGCCATCAAATGTACAAAAGTGAATTATGAGTTTCTATATAAGATTATGAAAATTTTCATTTAGAGGATAATAAAGTTTCCTCATTATTTACTTATGAAGGTAAGAAACATTACTAAGAAGTTTATAACGAAGGGTTATAAATTTTCTTTATTATGTTAGATGACGCGTGTCGGTCTTCATGTTCCTAACACCATGAAGGTTCTCATGATCCAAGATTGAGTCTAAAGGGGAGATCAAGGTTTCCTGACTGATGATAATGGATCATGGATATGATATGTAGATTTTATGAATAATGTTATTGTATATATAAGAAGATGTATGAATTCTAAGTTATAATGTAACTATATAGACCCTAGATGATTCTATCTGATGAAGGTTTGATAAGAATTCTGCGTTGTTGAGTTTGTATATATTTGTACATAGGGAGAGAAGACCCTAAATGAAGACAAGGTTCAATATAAAAATTTTGAGTTGCTGATCTACCAAGATAAAACTATGATTATGTTAATATTATAATAGTTATCCGAAAAATAGGGTTTAAGGATAATATCATGACTTTACGAGACAAATAATTTTCTTGAAGTTTTCAAGATGATAAATGTTCTTTACAATATGTGTAAAGTTTAATGTTGTGAAGTCATGGAGTGTACTACCGAAGGAATTACATCATATAAAGATACATCTAAAAAAGTTTTTTACCAAAGTATTTTCTACTATAATTGTAGAAGGGTTCCTATCTATCTATAAAATATCATAGAGCAAATAGGTTCTGAGTTTTACTGGATAGATAGAGTCAGAGGTAAGTTTTAATGAAGTCAATATGACAATATAAAGTTCCATCACACTATCTTATATGAATCCATACAGATTAGAGGAATAATAAGGGCATCAGTTTGAGATTATAGTTGACTTATAAATCCATTGATATGGTTTTTTAATGTCAAGAGCATCAGTAAAAGATCCATCGAATTGACCTGAATCATATAGAGAAATATGATTTTATTGTATGAATGATTTTATAAATATGAATAAAATTAAGATATTTATAAACTGAGATTAGAGTTCAAGTTAAGTTTGGTTAACCGAGTGGAGATATTCTGACTTATCAGATAGAAAAATCTAGGTGAACATTTATGAGTCCATTGGATAGAGAAATCATGTAAAGTGCATGAGATGAATGTTTAAATATCATCATAATAGATTTGACAAGTCAATTATTGGAGGGTGGTGATGTCATCAGTAAAACATTTACAAATCCCATGATTTATTTGAGTTATTGTATCTAAATAAAACATGAATTCCTATTGATAGAGACCAATATAAATATTATCATTCGAACATATGCGAGCCCATGAGACAGATAAATTCACTTAAGTTCATTGGAAAAACATTAGAAAATGAATTAAAAAAATGATGAATATGAATAGAACCATTGGAAGATTTTGTTAGACTAAGTCAATTGGTCAATGAAAATGTTGATTTTATTAGATGGATATGTATAATGTCACCACATAGAGAATATCAATGAATTCACCAAATGAACATTTTCCCATCGAAGTTTCATACGTTTCATAAACTATGTAAATACCTTTATAATGATAATGTTGAATTTGGCCTTTCATTGTTTTTTTATCATTCCATTATTAATATATATTGAAGATGTTCCTTAATTCTATGTTTAAATAAATTTTAAGGTTTTAGTCACTGGAATATTTATAGATCTTTAAGATGATTATAGAAATATCATAGAGGAATCCAATGGAGTTGAATTGAGTAGGAGTTTAAGAATTTCAATTTTGGTTGAGTGGGAAATCATATTTGAGTTCCCACCTTTTATCCCAAGTGAGTTACTATATAAAGGGGTGAAGGTTTTTATGGGTATAGTGAACAATTTTCTTGTGTGTGAAGAGGTGAAGTGCAAAATATTTTAGAGAAGGTTGAGTTTCCAACTAATGAAAATATGGGTTGAAGAATAAGTACACTAGAAAAAGGTATAGAGATAAGTACACATGATAGAGGAGTAGGGTGAATAATTATTATACAATTGTTCTAGTTAGAGGCACATGACGTAGGGTTTTTGGTCAAAGGTGTAATAGAAAAAGTTCATTCATTGGAGGAACATGTCAGTGGAAGTTTGATTTAATGCGCATTGGTTGAAGGTTCAGATATTGAGGCACACTGGATAGAGCCATATCAGATGAAAATTTAGCTGCATCAAATAGATTAATACTAGATAAACCCTAAGTGAATTGGTAAGAGTTTTAAAACATTGATACATTGAGAAAATAATTTTCTGGATGATATTTTCAGTGAGCGGTTTATAAGTTTTATCTTATATTGGATCATATTTATAAAAAAAATTTATAATATAAAGTAGTCAATATAATTATAGGTTGGTAGATAGAAGAATTCTAATAGGAGTTGGTTCTTTAGATTAAATTCATGTATAAGTGAAATAATCTAATAACCAATGGGAGTCACACTAGCTAAGATGTAGGTTCTCACATTGAGTCCCAACCTGGTAAAAATATATATTTTCTATGTACTTTATATCATCTACATAAGATAAGGGTAAAATGATGAGTTGAGTTTTTAAAGATCCATATATATTAACCGATAGAATAGGGTTGATAAACATAAGGAAATAGAGATTTTAAGTTTTATATAATGTATACATGTTGGTCACTTGTAATTCAGACCCCTCTTTGGGTGATTGCACAATCCACTTGGGTATATCAATTGGTATTATACCGAAGGTTACTACTTTTTGGATGCAAAATTTTTATTCCATTTTTATATAAATATTTTATATGAATTTTGTAATTTTGAATTTTTAGAATGTTTTTTATATAGAATATATGATTTTTTTATCCTGATATGAAGAATACAGACATAATTTTTTGTTGTAGCAATATGGAGGCTTTAGCCAAAACCTTGAAATACTAAAAGAATAAATAAGATAAAAAGTATAATAAGTAATCCTCTCAAAAGAAACCAAAGTAATATCCACAACTTCCAAATGTAATGTTATGTATTAATAATTGTAATTAATTTGAGAAAATTGTTCCCTTAGAAACATTTTAATCAAGTTATGATTTAGTGGAAACTATAGAGGATTTTTAATCTAAAATCAGAGCTTTCATGAAAATTGAACATGTTGAAGTTATTAAATATATACATTCATATATTGAGGTAAAATATTGGGAAATATGACAACTAAAATCAAAAGTTTATTACATAGAGGAAACATTAGTAAATAATCTATGATAATGTATCTCTCTTTCTAAGTTCACTGAAGGTAAGGAAGAAAATGTGTCTTTTAAATAGGAAAAATTATACCTTATTGAATAAGGACTCTATAAAAGTTTTTTTGAGAATAATATTATTAAATAAGTTATTAAGGGAAAATTCCAAGAATTAAAGAATACTTTTTAAGATACACACTCTCATTTTGATGATAAATTTTGATGTTTAAGTGATTTTAAGAATAACTATATAAGGAGAGTAAAATGCATAAAGAAAAATTTCAAAATAAAGATATGTCTGATACCCAGATAAAGTCCAGTGATCTTAAGGAACAATTAGTGACATACTATAAAAAAAGTTCACTATAATGGATTAATTTTTACTAAATATTTTTTGTGAAGAAGATGTGTTTAGAGAAAAAGTCAAGAAAGATATCGATGTACATGAATATTTTCAAAAAGAAACTTTTGATGTTAATAATTTTCAATTAGAGATTAAAGAAAATTGAGTGAAGGAAATTTAACTTCCCTTAAAATAGTTGAGTAATTTTGATGATGAAAATACACAAAATATTTAAGTTTCATGGGGAGATAAAGTGAGAAATGTTGAAAATTTGAGGAAAAATCTAAACATAATGTCCCTTGAGTGAGTAGGGATATTGAGAAATATGGAAGCTATTGTAGTTGAATATGTATAAAAATATTAGACAAGAATCTCTGCTAATGTTTCTAAATAAATTCTAACCTTATGAAATACTCTATCCAATGGTAATAATATTTTGAAAGCATCGGCAACATCATGTTATGAAAATATAAAGAAAAATTTAATCCCACATTATGATGAATTTGTTAGAACTTGGTCTTGTATTAATAATTCTAGTTATAATTCTAAAAAAGTGGGTGAAGAAAGGTGAGAAACCCCCCTCCTTTAATAAGTTGGAAGTTACACATTAAAAGGGAAATAGTTCCACCAAGGTGTTAAGAAGAACAAAACAAATATATAATATAAAAAAGTTTTATAAAGAGTTTCTACTAGCCAAATTATAATACAAAAAAATAATATTTTCCTTATTGGTTACACTTGGTGATGTGGAAAGTCTAGACACATATATTTAGATTGTTAGAATAATTTTCCATGGTATGAAGAACAAAAAATGAAAATATTAAGGTGGAAAAAAATAGAAAAGGTTACTCAACTTTGTATACACAACCTTCAAAAATGAATAAATATTTTCTATCATTGAATAAATTTTTATATCTTGAATAATTTGGTGGAAGTCATGGAATAAAGGGTCATTGTGAAGAAAATTACTGGTTTACTTATACTAAGAACAATATAGGAACTAAAAATGGAAATTGGCCATAAAATCTGAAAGAAAATACAAGGAAGATAGATTATAAATCTACCTTAGTGTGAAAACCAATAGAATATAAAAATAATATAACCCCAAAGAAGGAATTTATAAGATATTTCATATCCATGAAAAGATACTAATTCTATAGAATAAAAGGTCACTTCATGGATAGTTGTAAAATTTACATGAATATAAGCATAGTTAAAGTAATAACAAGAAAAAAAGTCAATAAATATGTGAAAAATATAAGAGGATTGAAATTGTGGAAGATATATTTTACGAAGAAGTAGAAGATCATCGAATATTACCCCTGAATAGTAACTTATTAGAATATAAGAATCTATTTGGATTATGTATGATGGCCAAAAACACTCCCAAAAATTGTATGAAAATGTCATTAGGAAATGAAAAGTTAGTAAATAAAAGTACCTATTACTTGAAAAATGTGAGGTTGTAAGGAAAGTTTAACACAAGAAGAAAGTTGAACATATTCCGAACGTTTTCATGGTTTTGTGGATGGATCAACTAGATGATGAAAGAAGGTTAGGAGTAAAAGAAAATAAGGAAAATGTATTATTCTTTCTAGATAATTTCAAGAAGTCTCCATTACAAATGATGATATAAAAGGTGAGGAGATGAAATCCATGCCACCTAAGAAGATTAATGCTTAGAAAAGAAAAGCTATAACAATGAATAAAATTGAAGAAAGAGTTTTTCAATTGGGAAATATTTCTCATCTCATTTTTTGTATCTCATGAATTAATAAAGAACCACCTTATTTATTTATATGTCCCAACATGTTTAAGTTGAAAAATAGAATTGCATGTGATGATTTTTAGGGGGAGACTGGAAGTGTATAAATGAATCTGGTTATTCTAGAATGCTTTCAACATAAATAAGAAAGTAATTATGATTAACCATGGTGTTCCAACACTGGATAAAAAAATTATGGAGAATTTAAGGTTAATTTTGTCCTTAAGGAAAGTAAGTTGAATGAAAACATAATGATCCTTTCCCTGAAATAAGATTTTGTAAAATATGAAATCAGTTGGAAAATTTTGTGGAAAAATTTAATGCATGAGTTAATACCTCTTGTTTTATACACTGAGCATGGATCACATAGGGTTAGAGTTGGTTGATTTAGAAATTAATACTTTAAGAAATATGATCCTTTCATTATCTTAAGAAGATCCAAGTTTAAATTTAGTACCACAAAAGTAAATAAGAGAATAAGAAAAAGTGTGAAGAAATATCCTCCTTCACCACACAGTATCACTAAAAGTGGATTCTAATTCATATCAATAAGGGTGGGGGAGAAAATTTTTCCCTCAATTAATTTATAAGAATGTGAAAACTTTGAATTTATTACCAATATGGGAGAAAACCTCCTTAAATTTTAAGAAAATTAATATTGATAAAAAATACATAGGGGGGATGGAAGTTTCTATATGATGATAATGATATTGTACTATATATATATTGTCATTAGGTTGTTGTAAAGTCATTATCGAAGTTGGTGGTAAAGGAAACATAGGTAAAAGTTTATAAGGTCATTTAGGAAGTTTATGATAATGGTTCCTAATGAAAATTTACAAGATAGCTAGATAAAAGATATTTTTTGTAAGATATAGAATTATTATTTGTGATATTTAGAGTTGAAGAAATAAGAACTAGAATATAATTATATTGAAGAAATAAGTTGAAGGTTGTAATCCCAAAGGTAGTTATATTATAATTAAAACAATTAATTATGAGTTACTAGAGAATGTTTGGATAATTTTATTATTGGGGACAATAAAGTTTCCTTATAAGTATCATATAAAGGTTTGGAATATTTCCTAATGAGTTTATAAATAATTATTAGAAATATTACTTATTAATTCATATGATTTTGTTCCAATATTCAAGTTGTAAAAATCATAGAAATTATCATGATCCAAGATTGAGACTACAGGGGGAGATTGTGGTTCCTCGACTAATGGTAATATATTACATTATCTGAACACAGATTACCATAATGATGTGATCATATAGAGAAGAATATTTATGAATTTCAAGCTACAATATTATCAGATATAATAGGGATGATGATATTATATAGAGGTTTATAAAGAAGCTTATACTACTGAGTTTTTACATATTTTTAAAAGGGGATAAAATACCATGGATGAATTCCATGTTCAATCTACAAAGTTTGAGTTACTGATGTACCAACTTATCAAATAATTTTTTTTGAATATTGCAATAGTGTTCAGACAAAAATTATTGATGTGAAATGACATGTGTCTATCAGATAGATAGTTTTCATGAAGTTTCCAAAAATATAAATATTATTTTATATAACATATAATGTTTGATGATGTGAATTCAATGAGTGCACTGATAAAAGAAGTCCATAAGATCGAGTCCATCAGATGAAGATACATTAGAAAGATTTTTTTGACAAAGGCTTTGATTCTATAAGTGAATAATAGTTCCTATAGATATTCAAAATGGTTACCGGGTGGACATGTGATGATTTTGAGCATATAGAGACCATTAGATAGATTTTCAGAATAAGTCTGGCTAATCATCTCATGTTTTTCTAGAAATTATTCTATAAAATCCAACCAATCATAGGAACATGAAGTGTGGTGGTTAAAGATAATAGTTGACTTCTGTATCCAACAATAAGAGTTTTTTAATTCAAGATAATTGGTCAAAGATCCATTATATGAACAAGTATCAAACATAAAGAAATGATGTCATTATATAAATGATTCTATGAAGATGTATCAAACCTATTTTTCTTGATCTAGGTAAATTTTTGTATATGAGGAATGTTAATTGAATGGAGATATACTGACTCATATGATAGGAAAAGTCAAACGAACATTTTTGAGTCTATCAGATAGAATAAGCATGTGTAGTGAACTATACAAATGTTTTGATATCATTATGTTGATATTTGATAAATCACCAATTAGAGGGTTGTAATGAAATACGTGAAACATTTAAAAATACATAGATCAATTGTTTTTGTATACTAATTGAACATGAAATATTATCGATGGAGAGAAATATTAATATCATCTGTTGAATATATTCGAGCCAATCTGATGGATAAATGCACTAAATTTCATTGGACAAACATTTGTGAATGCATTGGATAGAGGGTACATATGAAGAGCTATGATCAAAGATGTGTAGAGTTTATCAAACTGAGTTAATCTATAAAAGAAAACCTTGATTCCATCATATGAGGATGTACAATGGAACCCGATAGAGAATCCCTATATAGTAACCAGAAAAACATTTACCTGTTGATGTATTGAGAAGCTCTATATAAACTGTTTAAAGAAAATTACAATGACAATGATGAATCTGGTATTTTTATGTTTTTTATATTTATATAGTTATGGTAGTTTTAATAATTTTCTTAATTCCATGTTTAAGGAAGATTTAAGAAGTTTTCTATCACTATACTTTTCATGAAACTTTAAAAAGATTATAGAAATATCCTAGAGGTGTCCAACAATGTTGATTTGAGTGAGAGTATTAGAATTCCAGTTTTGGTTGAGTGGGGAAACATATTTGTGTTCCAACATTTTCCCCTAAGTGAGTTCTTATATTAATGTTTATATGTTCTGCATGTGTATAGTGAACATTTTTCATATATGTAAAGAAGAAAAGTTATAAATATTTCAAATAAGTTAGAGTTTACATCCAAGGAAACTCTTTGTTAAAGGTGAATTACACCATATAGAAGTTTAAAGATAATAAGTACAATAGACATAGGTGTATATAGAATATGATCCAAATATAAGTTCTAGATAGAGGAACTAGAGAGAGGCATGATGGTCACCGTTTTAGAAGATAGATTTTATTGATCAAAGGAACCGATCATAGTTAGTTTGAGTTAAGGCACATCCGTCAATGGTTTACAGATTGAGGTGGACTGATAAGATTCATACCACACAGAAGTTGAGGTATATAGAATGGAGTCATACTGAATGAACACATGGCACACCAGAAATTTTTTTATCAGATGAATACTTCTGAGGTGGTATTTTTCAAATGAAGTTTTTCATGAGTTGCATACGTGTTTTATCTTATTTTGGATGATATCTATAATAAATGTCTCTAACTGATAGAAGTTATTATTATTACTTATTGAAAGACAGAATGAGTATAATGATAGATGGATCATTTTATTCACTAGATATATAAGTGAAAGAATCCATATACCGATGGGAGTCTATATGGAAAGTATACAGGTTCTCACACTAAGTTCGAAACTTATAAAAATACCTATGTGCGGTTTACATTATATAATCTATATAGGTAAAGGGTAAAGTGAATAAGATGAGTTTTTATGGATCCACACATATTAACATATAATAGTCGTTAAATCAACTTAAATAAAGAATATTTTTTAGTTGAATATAATCATTAAAAGCAGGTTACACCTTATTCACCCACCTCTATGGGTGAATGCAAGATACAACCAGGAATCTCAAGAAGAGGTAGTGTGACTTGGGGGATGAGTTACCGAAACCCAAATAATTAAAAGTAAGTGGGCTTGGCATGAAGTGATCATATCCATTATATAGTATCTATATAACTAGTAAATATTAGTGAACCTGGGCACACCAACACTATGTCATGTGTATGCTCCTTGGATTATTTCTTAGTGACAAACAAAGTCGAATATGCAATTTTTCCTTATTAACTTTTATATATAATTGTATTTATTTCATTGAATGCGCTATTTGTAATGAAAAGTTTAAAATGGTTCATTCCAAGAAGGGAATAAGGTCTTTAAATAATGTTGCATATGTTAGGGAGATAAGTTTAATTTTTCCATCACCCAAATTCACCCCCTCCTAGGATGTTCGGGGGCATAACATATTTGAATTTAGCCTATGTTTTTTTTATTAATTCAAGATTCTTGGTTATACTGAGAATGATTTATTTTTGACTGAATAATGGAATATTTTGATTAATAACGGGTTAGTGAGGAGGTTAGTGGTGTTTTATATGTTATTGGTGTTTCATGTGACTAATTCCATCTTATGAACTCACCTACCTTTTAGTAGATCATTGGAATGATAGGAATTTGGTAGGGAACACTAGGAAAACTATTGTTATGCATGAGGAAATTTTACTATCCATAGAATATTATATAAAACCAACTAAATATTTATATTATATGAGTAGAGAGTCACTTTTTGGGTGTCCTTTTTCCTTAGTTATTGATATTAAAATCCCAATAGATTGTATAAAATTGATTAAGATTGGTTTGATCACCGAGATTGTATAGGGCCCTAGTTTACCTTGACTTTAGTTCCTTAGGTATACTCCCATGATGATGATATAATTTTTACTTTTAATTATTTTTTAATTGTTGGAACTTATTACTTTTTATCATTAGGATTTTATTCTACTTATGTGAGTTGCCTATATTTGGTTACCTTTATTTCATTTTCTAAATTCTATTACTATTTATATTTTTTCATTATTTCTCACTTTTGTGAATGAATACTATTTTTGGTTATCTCCTTCAATTTTGGGGGTTATTTAAATATAGAATGGTTTATTTTTATTATATTTTTTGTAAGGATACTTTAGAAAAAGTTTTATTTCAAAATTAGGTTTCTTATCCTTTATTATTGAAATGTAAATATTAAAAATGTTTTTTTAAATAAATTTGATTTTTTAAATGCTTTTTACCATAAAATAATTACAATATCAATTTTCATTCAAATGAGATACTATTATTTTAAATTAAAATGGATTTTGAGATGGTTACATGTGATTGTTTTGATTGAAAATGAGAAATTTATTTTATAACAACATTCTTCAAAACCAAATGAATGGACTTTATTTTCCAATATTGTGTATTTTTTCAGGGAAAGGTTACCAAATTGGATTTTTGATCACACCTATAAAAATTTTACATTCTATTCAGTTTTGAAACTCTTGATAGTCCTTCATAATCATGTTTACCTAGTATATCATGTTGCGATCTTGGTGATGCTGTTGGAGCATGCCCATGGTTTATGAGGTGATCATTGTTCCCTTTGGTATTTTAGTATTTCTTTGTTAATTATAACATTGATATACCAATCATTTAAAAGTACATATATCCTATTTGTTGTTTCTGATATATTGTATCTTTTACACATTATATGGATGTGGATTGGATGTTTGTTTTGGGTAGGCCTTATTTGTTTTTTTTCTTTTTTGGGTTAATTTTTTTGAATTGCATGAATATCTGACCTATGGATAGGTCCTTCCAGAATCTAGGTAATTTTACATTATGTATTTTATTAAATTTATTAGGTAAAAAAGTTCCTAATCTTATCTCCATTATTCCCAGTCACTAGTTTCTAGCCTATGTGGATTTAGAATGTAGTTCGAGTCTTGCCATAGGAAGTATCGAGTTCCCAGATAAAGAAGATTTATGTCCAAAATGGTATGCTCTGGGATTTAATTATTGATTTTAGAAAGATATATGTAATCACTCATCGTTGGTGGATTTTTAATACAACATCAATTACCACACAACCATAGGAATGGAACCATTCAGGGGCCTATGTGGGAGACCTTTCTGGTCACTACTTTCTTAATTAGATATCCATGTGTCGTCTCTTATTGGTTCTGATCTAGTTTAATTTAGTATTTATAAGGTGTAATTGATTTAGGAGAGTATATTGACAACTCAATGCAATCATAATCCCTATATGGACAAAATAAATTGAAATTTATATTTTTGAGAGGCATACCTTGTGTTTCTATAGGTATCTCTATAATGTCTTTTTAAGATATTTAATCATGGAAACAATCTATCCAAAAGGTTTATTAGGCCATTCCAAATTTGGTGATAGTAAGGAAAGGTTTATTATGGAACGTCGTAACCCTCACATTTTGATTAAATATAATTTTTTTGACATGTATCAACTGAATAGATATGTGAAAGATCTATCTTACATTATCTACTAGGGTGAGATAGATATCAAGGATGATGCCACTTTTATCGAGTATCCTATTGTGATCAAGGATTCAAAAGAGAAAATGATTATATGGCTAGCAATTATTTAGGTACCCTTATTATTCTAGCATGATAATAATAAATGAATCTCATGAGAGCATATGAATTAGATGCAAGCTCCGTAATCTCACCATTTTGAGTGAGTTTTTATTTTCAAGATGAAAAAAATTATGATGGGGAGGTTATAATGACTTATATTTTCTATTTAATCCGTTTTATTTTTTTGTAATATTTATTAAGGTGGTTTCAAATGGGTTCATTTTTAGAAGTGTCACAGATCTTCAAATAGTATTTCATATAATAAAAATATTATTCGTAGAAAATGTACACATGAATAATTAATATATCCTAAATTGAGGCCTGAATGTAAATTTTGACACCATGACTATTTTCTAAATGAATGGTTTTTTCCTAAATGATATTTAATTTTTATTTCCCCTAAAGAAGGTAAATTACTTAATATGGTTTTGGGGGGAATCAAGGTATATTTATTTAATTAAATTATCATCACCAGAGATCATGTTACATAATTAGTAGGAACACCTCTCTTTCTCACAGTAGATATAAGGCGTTAATGAAAGTAAAGGGGGACACATAAGAGATTTTTGGTTTATTCACCTTTTCTTAGATAATATAAGTTGTACCTAACAACAGTGTTCTAATATACCCAAATCACTGATTGCACTACCTGTTTATAATGTTTGAAGTTGATTCAATTTCCCTCCTAGTTTACAAACACTCACTTTCAATAACTCCATCATCTCTAAACCTAAGTGTACTCACTATTCCTTTAGAATATTCTTAAGATAAACTGATATAGTTGTGTTTACATTACAATTTATATGTCCTAATTCACTTATTTTATCATAATAATGAATTTTAAATTACTATAGTAATTATAGGAAATTCCATTAAGGTTCATGTAATTAAAATCACATGAAAAATTTATGTTCATGTAATGTATTTTCTAACAGAAAGTTGTTTATGAACCATCCGTTATATGACAGACTAATGGTATCATAAATTATCTTGCATAAGGAATATCTTTTCATAATCCATATGTGGAAAAAATATATTATATCTCCTATAAGTATTATTCTCCATCAATAATAATGATTAGTGCCATGTTTATTAGAAAAATCCATCCATTTCACAACCCTTTATAATTCCTAAGTACATGTCACATCTCTTTCATGAATTTCACTGTGACCGTGAAACTACTTTTTACGAGTTCATCTAATTTTTATGAGGGTATACCTAACTTGAAAAATAATCTTTCCTTTTCTAAAAATATCTCTTAAAACTTCTTCAATAGTATCTAAACACTTACAAAGCCATTCCTTTATGAATACCTCATGGTATTATCCTTCTTAGAACTTTGTAAAAAAATGAAACCCAAAATATATAAAGTGTTATATTGTGTCATTTTTTCTAAAAATACCCCACTTTGGGTTTATTGAAAACTTATCGAACCATTTAACCATATCGTTAAAAAATTCTTTACACCTTCTACCTCAAAATAATTCACTCACTTCACATTAAGATAGTTATTTAAAACTCATTGAATTGTACGGTAATCCTATATGAATTAAATTTTTCCTGAGAAATAATATTACAATTAAACGATTAATGACGAATCACTTCATTTATTCATTAACACTATCATTTTTTTACTTAATGGCTAAAAACCATTCTAACTAGAAACAAAATTTCATATCCCCTTTTATTTCTCATCCTCCTAATGTAACATTTAATAATTCTCCTTATTTCCTTCGTAAGGAACTCTTCCCCATAAAATGGTTGAGAAATAAAAATTTAGTACTTATTATAGAACCAATATCTCCATATTTATCAATGAACTCAAAAGTCACTTCTTTGAATGATATAAAATAAAGGATAATTATAAGAACATGAGGAACTCTATAACATAACATGAGTATTAGGGGTTAAACATCCACACTATTTATGTTTTAGAGGGTCTAATAGACTCTGGGGGAGAGTTGATGCATATCAAAATCTCTTTTATTATAACTCTTATATTGGTATCTATGATTTAATGTTTGTTAGGAACATACACCAATTTCACTAACCCATTATCAACATTCTTCTTTATTTAGGTTTAATTTATTTCAATGTTTTTTATTTTTACTCAATGTATAATATTTTTTCTAAGATTAATTGTAGTTGATTTTTCAAAATGAATTCTAGTAGAATAATTCACTTAAACTCCAATATGATCATGATATTTTTTCATCCAAAACAGTTTCATAAAAGCAATAATGTCCATAATTTACTTATCTTTTGTAATTCTCAATGAAATGAAATATTGTTTTATGATAATATAAAAAAAATAATCCTATATGGTATAATTAAAAAATTTATGTTAAATCTACATCATCTATTAATTTTTTCCAATCTATATTTTCATATCTCATTAACTCCTACTTAGATGTTTTTCTTTAAAGAAAACCTATATGGTACCCTTGATATTCTATATTATTCTCTTTGTCACAATCATGTGAATGTCCTTGGAAAATAGTTGGAACCATGTAGATAGATATATAGTAAAAAAAATATCAAGTCAATTCATTGTTAATTATAATAGGATCTTGATTATTTTTTAATGCCCCATGATATTTACCTCTTTGCAATTTACATTTAAAGACAAATTTATTCATGTATAAATCAGTATCCGCATTTACTTAGAATTTTCCATTTTAAATATTTTTAAAACCTATTTAGAATATTTATATTGAGTGATTAATGTACCATGGTTTACTTTTATCACTTAAAAACCATGAAAAAAATCAAATCTTCAATCATTAGCATTTCAAACTTGCATCTCATAAGTTCTAAAACAGTATTTCATTATACCTATTTTGATCTTCCAAATATTATTTAATAAATATGAATTTCCACCATTATAATTTTATCACCCTCTTTCTATATATATATATATATTATGATCAACTCCATTACACTAAAAATCGAGAAACTTCTTGTACTAAAATAGTTTTTAATACTATGCTCTCGGTGCTTTATTCAACCTAAAAAGTGCATTCTTCAGCTAAAACTTGTTTCTTATATTTATGAAAAATAATACCATTTTACTGTAATATTTACAAAACTCCTTCAAAAAAATCCAAATATAAATAATTATTTGATGTCCATATGGAAAACCTTGAACCTCTTATTCACTGATATATCCATGAATAATCTAATTTTTCCAACCTAGGAACATAAGAAAATGTTTCATCTATATAAACCCTTCAATATGAGTGTATCAATTGCAAAAAATTAATTCCTTATTTTAAATTATTAAATTGAATTCATTTAATTTATTACAGAAAACCCATTAGGTTTCAATGACATTCTTATGTTCTAGCCTCAAAACAGTTTCCCATGTTTGATTTCTCTCGATTTTTTGAAGCTCTTATTGCATAACCAAACCCCAATTATTATCTTTAATAACCTATTAAAATCACTTTGTATCTACTTGATAAAATAGTTATTTTTTCTATAGATACTTAAATCTCATCATTTCGATTAGCACTGTAACACCCCAGGTAAATAAAGAATATGACATCTTTATATTTATCTATATTTGTGAATCAAATATTAATATTACTTTAAAGGGGATGCTATGCTCGATGGCGTACCCAATACGCAACAACGAGTTTCTTGGGAATCTTACGTTGCACTCTAATAATAAAATAATATTATTTGAAATGGTAGTTAACATGTAGACGTTGTTTTGGCAGGAATGGATAGAAATAACTAAAATATGATTATATATGTTTTTTAAATTATTTTACATTTATCCAAAGGCTTAAAATATGGAAAGAATTCAATTTTAGGCTTTTATACCCCAATTTTCGCTAAAGGTTCACTTATCGCCTTTTGATGGCGAAATGTCATTAAAAATAGTTTTGATCACACTTATAAATTCTTTTGGACCAAATAAAACTCCTCTTTAGAATCGGGACATCAAATTTTACTTTGTGTAAATTTTTGGTATTTTTTCGATAAAGTTCATTTTTAATGAATAGTGTAAAATGTTGTTTTTTAATTCAAACACTCTTTTTAATATAATTTATTTATATGATTAGATTATCTTTTGAATTGGTTTTAAAGTGAAATTAGAAAATATTTTTACCATTAAATCCAATAGTGGTCGTTGGAATTAATTTCACTTTGAAATCGGACTTAAACTAGTGTCAATCTTTTGATACTTATTGTTTCATAAAAACACGCTATTTGCTCTGACAGCGGGAATTAATTATTAAATTAATTAATGCAACTTATATGTTGTGAATTTTGTAAAGTGGACTTCATTTTTGAATTCGGAATATCAAATATAGCTTAGGGTGAATTTTTGGTATTTTTCTGAAAAACTTCAATTTTTGATGAATAGTGAAACCACTAAGTGGTACTTATATTAAACTGATTTTTCGTTTAAATGAAATTTTACCACTTATGTGTTTTGAATTTCAAAAATCCGACATACATGGTTGTCATTAAGAAGTAAAATGTGGTTCAATGAGATAAAAATATTTTTTTGGTCAATAGTAACTTATTAAGTTTTTAATCGCGATTAGAGGTAATTAGTGCAATTTAAGGCAAAAATGATATTATAATAAAATGAAAATACCTTGACACATGTCCTACCCTTATTGGATGTGTCATGGCCGACCAAGACAAGCCATGGGTCAACTTGGGGACCCCATGGAGCCACTTTGGTTGGAAAATGACATAAATACCTTTTATTTAATGTTAATGTAAAAAAATGGCACAAACATGATATGTTTTACTAAAACAATTTTTTAATGAGGTTATACAAGTCAGATTTCTTATTATAAATATTAATTGGAAATATAAAAAGATTTACTACATCATAGTAATTTTTTTATAATTTTTAGACATTAAATAAATTAAATTATTTATGACATAATAATGATGCAGCGATGACATCATTATTTGACGATTTAAATAAAATGGAAAGATAATGTAAAATCTATGAACTAAAAATGTGAAAAACTTATTGGATGGGTGGATTTAGAACCCTTATCACCTTATCCACGAATTATATCAATTTGGGACCTTTTAAAACCGAAACACATTTTCAAATAAAGTAATATTTCTTTACTTTCCAAAAGTGCCCCTCCTCTCCTCTTATAAAAGGCCCCCACCTCTACCTCATTTCACACACTCCTCAAGCCTTTTGCTCGGCCAAACCATGCCCATTTACTCTCTCCACATCCCTCTTCTCATCCTAGAGGATTACCTTTGGGCAGAATCCTTTCAAAGGAAGCCTTTAGGCTCAAATCAAAAAGAGTTACACTTTTAAAGGTAATTCATTCTCTCATGTTCATTTGTTTTATTTTGCTTCTCCAACCCCCTAAACTATTTTTATTTACTTCTTTTGTAACAACACCAGTATCTTCAATATACTAGGATTTTGTTATAATATTTATTCGAGCTACACTCTCACACAACTACATCAAATGGTTAAAGAACATACGGTTTCCGTGGATGGCGAAATTCTGCCTCCCGAAACGATGATTGTTCAATACTCATTTAACACCTTCAAAGGTGGCCATTATGATGTCACTATTTTTATATATGATATATAATATGTTTATGTTTTCCTTAAGCTTTTTTTTTTCATTTTGGGCATACCTTTATGGTTTCCATTATGGGTAAACACGATATTTTCATTTAAGGAAGTGCGGACTACCGCCCCCTCAAAGTGATTTGATTCGTTAAATACCATATGTGGGACGTATAAAGGATGGAACTATGATATTATATATGATATTATACTGTAATTATAATATACCTTTATATCATTATTATTCCATTCTATAAAATACGAAATAGAAATGAAAGTAGCGTTCATGTGTACGTACGGCTTACCGTCTCCATGAACGGTGCATTTCATTTCTTACCTCTAAATGATTATGTAATGTTATAAATTCATGCATGTACTGGATATATATGACATATATGATATCTACATCATGAATAAAATTCTGGATATAATAAACATTTGGCCACACGAACAACATGTAATTGTAAGAAGTCCACTTTCGACTTAAGAACCAAATATCGGCAAAACAAATATTATTAACTTAAATGATTACATAATGTTTATGACATGGTAAAAAGTGATATAAAAGGAATAATGAACTTGAAAAAGGTTCTTAAGGATGTAGAAATTAACTCAAGTTTATTATTTAGGATATTAAAGAACGATCGAGTCAAGTCGGACCCGAGGTAAGGGATCTTACTCCTCTCTTTCTTTTTAAGTACACTCTTTTATGTCATTCCCTCTAAAGATCATATTTCTTGTTATTGGGATGTTATTATATATTACAATTACTTTAATTTTTATGTTCATGTGATGAGAGACCCTATTCTCTCTCATCAATCCATTTTGGAAGTTTTGAGTGGCGCCGTTAGGCTGCCGAATTTTCGTAAGAGATCTAACCTCTCACTTTCTTTTTAAGTACTCCCCTTTCTGTCACTTATTTTAAGCTCCTATTTGTTATGATGGGGGATGTTATTTCATATTCCCCTTTCTGTAAATTTTGTTTTAATGTGATGAGATACCCTATTTTATCTCATCAATCCATTTTTGGAAGTTTTAAGTGGCGCCGCTAGGCTGCCGAGTTTTCGTAAGTGATTTTTCATCTCACTTTTATTCCCGTGAGATTTATGCTACATTTGCCACAATTTCCTTTGAGTGGTGTATGTAATGACCATTATTTTACTCTTTGTGTAATATTCCTTCATGAGTAATTACATCAATGATGTATTGTCCTTCTTTCACGGGTCGTATGTTTCGAAAGATACCCAAGTCGGTAAGGGAACCTTTCACCCTCCCTTTTTTTAAAAGACTTCTTTTGTTGGGTCTTTTAATTTACATATTATTATGTTGGGATTTGTTCTCATATATCCTTATTGATGTAAATTTTATGTCCAAGTGATGAGATACACATTTTATCTCTCATCAACTCATTTTGATGTGACGCCGTTAGGCTGTCAAGGGAACTTCTTAACCCAATTTCGATTTCTTTGGGTTCGACACGTAGTTATTGAATATGTCATCCTTTGAATATGTGTGAATGACCTTTGATTATTTTACACTTAATATCCACTTATATTTGATGTATTCGTTTGTCACACATAATTATGTAATTGATTTATCCTTAAACCAAGGATAACCGTCTTTGTAAGGGACTTCGTCTCAATCTCCTTTCATTGAGGCATATTTCGTTTTATACACTACTTTCTTTTATACGGTGTATAAACCCCTTTGACTTTTACTTTAATTCAAAAGGAATATTTTTCTACGAATCATTTTACTAAACGACAAAAGGGAATGTTTTTTTAACGTATGCGGTAACAACGACCTTTTCCGCCGCCACGAGTATTATTTGGTCTTTGGCTTCCGCAACAAGCCGTAATGTTTTTAAAGTAAAATAAATACCATATACTATTTTATGTATTTTGGTATTGAAAATGGTTTTGATAAAGGATTTTATTATGTCAATATATTTATGATATATTGTGATTGAAATGTGGAAATGTTATCATTCCTTTATATTGGTTTTATGTTTTATGATTTTATATTGGTACTTGGACATTTTAACGGGTGGTTACGTTATAAACCATATGACGGGTGGTGCCGTGAATACCAGGACGGGTGGTTACGTTATTACCTCCAATGCATTGGGTATGGAAGTCGGCCGTATGGCTATTCCATTTAGTATGTATGGAAATTGGCCGTATGGCTATTCCATTAAGTGATATGTGTGGGAGTCGACCGTATGGTTATTCCACTTAAGTATGTTTATGTCCCATGTTACCTTTATATATGTTATGTGTTCTTTATATGGGTTTTATGGTAATCCTTTGGTTACAAAAAGGTAAGTAATGATATTTTATTCAGTGAAGAGTTTTTACTACTTCATAAAGGTGAAAAGTATTACCTTGATAAAGTATATATGGTTTACTTTTTGTTTTGATAAACTAACATTTTTTTGTGTATCCCTTACTGAGTTTTTATGCTCATCCCAAGTTTTTGAAATGTTTTTCACAGGACTTAGCGTGGAATAGGGTCAAGGATGGGATCAAGGGAAAGTCATGCTACCTAAAACATGAAACTAGACATGTTTCTTTTTAAGAGTTTTTATTTTATGGAAATTTAGTAGAAGAAACTACTTTGTAATCTTTTGAGATGTAATAGTTATGTCCTAATTCTCTAAAACTATAAATCTGAAAAGATCCTCAATGTGAATTATTCATTTAATTCAATTTTAAGTAAGGTTTAAGGCTGGGGCCTTATAGTTGGTATCAAAGGTCGGTTTAGATAACTTTAGAGGTTAGGGTATTCTTTAAGAATAAGTGACATTACCATAATGGTTAGGATTTCAGACAGAGTCCTAGTTTTAGATAAAGTGAATGAGTAAGAATATCTTAGTGTTCATCTTCCTCATTAGTACATGATGGTTTTGTTTTCATATTCACAATGACCCTTTTTGGTTTTAGTAAATGGCTGGATCTAGCAGGCACCAAGGTAACGGTGGATGTGAAGGAAACTGTGACAGTTTTTTGAGTGAGCAACTGAATGATATGGGAGCTGTAATGAGAACTCTTGTGTTTATCCTCAACCAACTATCTGGAGTTATGATTGACCACCTAAACCTTGGATATTTCTCTAAGGCATCATATATGCAAGAAACAAATCCCTACGGAAGTACAAGTAATAATCATAAAGGTAAGTGTGTTCAAAAACCTATGTGTCAAAGATGTGGAAGGAAACACCTAGGAAAATGTTTCAAAGGGACAGAAATATGCTATAGATGTGGAAATGAAGGTCATAAAGCAAGAACCTTCCATGGAAAAAGGAAGCATCCAGTTGACTAGAGGAAAGGGAAAGAAGTTCTTTCTGAGGTATCAATTGAATGTTTTAAATGTGGTGTGCATGGTCATTATGCAAACACATGTCCTATGAAGAAGTTTTGTGAATGGGGTCACCAAGAGCGTACCAATATTCGTTTACCAATACCCAATGCCATTCCGATTGAGGATGAAGAAACTGACAATGACCAATCAAAGGTATGTACTATTTCATGACTATTGTTTTCCTATTTTGGAATCTTAGGATATGATTCATGATTTTGTTGGTAGGAAAGAGGTATTTTAGAATAAGTTGGAAAGGAATGGATAATGGATCATGAAGAATGTTGAATGAGTAAGATGTCAACATATAAGGGCTTCAAGAGTTATGGTGAAATTCTTAAGAGTATTAAGTCTCTTTTGATGATGGGGTTACATTAGAAGACTTTTTATATTATGTGTAACCCTGATGTTTAATATAGGCAAATTTTATTCAAGTAATAGTTATCTTTTCTTTTGTGGACATAGTTATAAAGAACCATTTGGGTTTATATGATCCTTACTTTTGAGGTAATTATGGGTTACTATATGTTATGATTGAAGTGAAAGGCATGAGATAAAATTGAGGTTAAATTATGTTATGGTTATTTTTGATGAATTTATCCCTTTTTGGGGAATGATTTTAGAATTATATAGTTTTGGAAAAAGGACAACACGTAGACCGTGTGACTACCCGTCACGTCGGACAAAGCTGCGGGAATCGAACCCACAACCAAAGTGCGACTGGTATTTATCGCCTACCACTGGATTACGTGAAGTCCCTGGTTAGTTTGACTGATTCTTTTTTTAAGAGTAAGTTCACTTTGGGTTATTTATGAAAATGATTAACCTATCATGGAGGATATGTGATTAGGATAATTACTTTTCAATGCGAGACTTTAAGAGCAACTGATTTTGTTTGGAGATAAATGTTACGATTTAACTAGGAAGACTATGTGACTAAATCCTTCAAATGTTTGGGTCTCAATCTTAGATTGGTTTAATTTGAGGAATTTTATGGAAAAATTGCTTATCAGATGGTCCTCGTTGAACTTTGGGTTTTTTTGGACAAATTTTGGAGATTAAGAATAGATTTTCTTTCTAATGGGTTATCCTTTTCTGGGTTATCTGATCGTGTACTAATCTTTTGGGTTTTGGTTTTGGTTAAAGTCTAAAAACTTGGTAAGTATGTAGCTCTCTTTTTTGGGTTAGGTAATTCTCTAGAAGTTGATTATAGTACCCTTAATGTGAACAAGTCTTCCAAAATACTCGCCTTTTGGAGAAAATATGAGTTTGTGTAAGGAATCTAATAAAAGTTGAGAGTCAACATGATAAGTGATTATGTTTCCTTATGAATAAATTCCTCAATAAAAATTAACTTAAAACAAAAATGTTGTCTATTAACTTTTCCTACTGGGGAATCGAATACTGTTTAACCCATCACAAGTTTGTGATTTTCTCATGGTTAACTTTCTCCTAAACATGTTTTCTATCACTCTCCATCAGAACATGACCCTATGTTTTCTCCTTCATGTCCATGTTTTCATACTTGGAATCATAGTATGGGTTAACTCAGGTGACCTTTGTACTTATCTTTCTTTATTTTAAAGTGATTGTTTTACCGACTCTTCTCCGATGTGGGACTTTGAAGGATGTTTCCAAGCCCAATTTTAAAATAGCGAGGACACAATTCCCAAAAGGGGGGAAGGATGTAACACCCCAGGTAAATAAAGAATATGAAATCTTTAAATTTATCCATATTTTTGAATCAAATATTAATATTACTTTAAAGGGGATGCTATGCTCGATGGCGTACCCAATACGCAACAACGAGTTTCTTGGGAATCTTACGTTGCACTCTAATAATAAAATAATATTATTTTAAATGGTAGTTAACATGTAGACGTTGTTTTGGCAAGAATGGATAGAAATAACTAAAATATTATTATATATGTTTTTTAAATGTTTTTACATTTATCCAAAGGCTTAAAATATGGAAAGAATTCAATTTTAGGCTTTTATACCCTAATTTTCACTAAAGGTTCACTTATCGCCTTTTGATGGAGAACTGTCATTAAAAATAGTTTTGATCACTCTTATATATTCTTTTGGACCAAATAAAACTCTTCTTTAGAATCAGGACATCAAATTTTACTTTGTGTAAATTTTTGGTATTTTTTCGATAAAGTTCATTTTTTAATGAATAGTGTAAAATGTTGTTTTTTAATTCAAAACCTCTTTTTAATCGAATTTATTTATATGATTAGATTATCTTTTGAATTGGTTTTAAAGTGAAATTAGAAAATATTTTTACCATTAAATCCAATATTGGTCGTTGGAATTAATTTCACTTTGAAATCGGACTTAAACTAGTGTCAATCTTTTGATACTTATTGTTTCATAAAAACACGCTATTTGCTCTGACAGCGGGAATTAATTATTAAATAAATTAATGCAACTTATATGTTGTGAATTTTGTAAAATGGACTTCATTTTTGAATTCGGAATATCAAATATAGCTTAGGGTTAATTTTTGGTATTTTTCTGAAAAACTTCATTTTTTGATGAATAGTGAAACCACTAAGTGGTACTTATATTAAACTGATTTTTCGTTTAAATGAAATTTTTCCACTTCTGTGTTTTTAATTTCAAAAATCCAACATACATGGTTGTCATTAAGAAGTAAAATGTGGTTCAATGAGATAAAAATATTTTTTTGGTGAATAGTAACTTATTAAGTTTTTAATCGCGATTAGAGGTAATTAGTGCAATTTAAGGCAAAAATGATATTATAATAAAATGAAAATTTCTTGACACATGTCCTACCCTTATTGGATGTGTCATGGCCGACCAAGAAAAGCCATGGGTAAAATTGGGGACCCCATGGAGCCACTTTAGTTGGAAAATGACATAAATACCTTTTATTTAATGTTAATGTAAAAAAATGGCACAAACATGATATGTTTTACTAAAACAATTTTTTAATGAGGTTATACAAGTCATATTTCTTATTATAAATATTAATTGGAAAGATAAAAATGTTCCCTACATCATAGTAATTGTTTTATAATTTTTAAACATTAAATAAATTAAATTATTTATGACATAATAATGATGCAGTGATGACATCATTATTTGACGATTTAAATAAAATGGAAAGATAATGTAAAATCTATGAACTACAATGTCCAAAACTTGTTGGATGGGTGGATTTCGAACCCTTATCACCTTATCCGCGAATTATATCAATGTGGGACCTTTTAAAACCGAAACACATTTTCAAATAAAGTAATATTTCTTTACTTTCCAAAAGTGCCCCTCCTCTCCTCTTATAAAAGGCCCCCACCTCTACCTCATTTCACACACTCCTCAAGCCTTTGGCTCGGCCAACCCCTGACCATTTACTCTCTCCACATCCCTCTCCTCATCCTAGAGGATTCCCTTTAGGTAGAACCCTTTCAAAGGAAGCCTTTAGGCTCAAATAAAAAGGAGTTACACTTTTAAAGGTAATTCATTCTCTCATGTTCATTTGTTTTATTTTGCATCTACAACCCCCTAAACTCTTTTTATTTACTTATTTTGTAACAAAACCAGTATCTTAAATATACTAGGATGTTTTTATAATATTTATTCTAGCTAAAATCTCACACAACTACATTAAATGGTTAATGAACATACGGTTTCCGTGGATGGTGAAATTCTGCCTCCCGAAACGATGACTGTTCAATACTCATTTAACACCTTCAAAGGTGGCCATTATGATGTCACTATATTTATATATGATATATAATATGTTTATGTTTTCCTTAAGCATCTTTTTTTTTTCATTTTGGGCATACCTTTATGGTTTCCATTATGGGTAAACGCGATATTTTCATTTAAGGAAGTGCGGACTACCGCCCCCTCAAAGTGATTTGATTCGTTAAATACCATATGTGGGAAGTATAAAGGATGGAACTATGATATTATATATGATATTATACTGTAATTATAATATACCTTTATATCATTATTATTCCATTCTATAAAATATGAAATAGAAATGAAAGTAGCGTTCATGCGTACGTACGGCTTACCGTCTCAATGAACAGTGCATTTCATTTCTTACATCTAAATGATTATGTAATGTTATAAATGCATGCATGTACTGGATATATATGACATATATGATATCTAAATCATGAATAAAATTCTGGATATAATAAACATTTGGACACACGAACAACATGTAATTGTAAGAAGTCCACTTTCGACTTAAGAACCAAATATCGGCAAAACAAATATTATTAACTTAAATGATCACATAATGTTTATGACATGGTAATAAGTGATATAAAAGGAATAATGAACATGAAAAAGGTTCTTAAGGAAGTAGAAATTAACTCAAGTTTATTATTCAGGAGATTAAATAACGATCGAGTCAAGTCGGACCCGAGGTAAGGGATCTTACTCCTCTTTTTCTTTTTAAGTACACTCTTTTATGTCATTACCTCTAAATATCATCTTTCTTGTTATTTGGATGTTATTATATATTACACTTACTGTAAGTTTTATGTTCATGTGATGAGAGAACCTATTCTCTCTCATCAATCCATTTTGGATGTTTTGAGTGGCGCCGTTAGGCTGCCGAATTTTCTTAAGAGATCTAACCTCTCACTTTCTTTTTAAGTACTCCCCTTTATGTCACTTCTTTTAAGCTCCTATTTGTTATGATGGGGGATGTTATTTCATATTCCTCTTGCTGTAAATTTTTTTTTAATGTGATGAGATACCCTATTTGATCTCATCAATCCATTTTTGGAAGTTTTAAGTGGCGCCGCTAGGCTGCCGAGTTTTCGTAAGTGATTTTTCATCTCACTTTTATTCCCATGAGATTTATGCTACATTTGCCACAATTTCCTTTGAGTGGTGTATGTACTGACCATTATTTTACTCTTTGTGTAATATTCCTTCATGAGTACTTACATCAATGATGTATTTTCCTTCTTTCACTGGTTGTATGTTTCGAAAGATACCCAAGTCGGTAAGGGAACCTTTCACCCTCCTTTTTTTAAAAGACTTCTTTTGTTGGGTCTTTTAATTTACATATTATTATGTTGGGATTTGTTCTCATATATCCTTATTGATGTAAATTGTATGTCCAAGTGATGATATACACATGTTATCTCTCATCAACTCATTTTGATGTGACGCCGTTAGGCTGTCAAGGGAACTTTTTAACCCAATTTCGATTTCTTTGGGTTCGACACGTAGTTATTGAATATGTCATCCTTTGAATATGTGTGAATGAACTTTGATTATTTTACACTTAATATCCACTTATATTTGGTGTATTCGTTTGTCACACATAATTATGTAATTGATTTATCCTTAAACCAAGGATAACCGTCTTTGTAAGGGACTTCGTCTCAATATCCTTTCATTGAGGCATATTTCATTTTATACACAACTTTCTTTTATACGGTGTATAAACCCCTTTGACTTTTACTTTTATAGAAAAGGAATCTTTTTCTACGAAGTGTTTTACTAAACGAAAAAAAGGTATGTTTTTTTAACGTACGTGGTAACAACGACCTTTTCCGCCGCCGCGAGTATTATTTGGTCTTTGGCTTCCTCAACATGACGTAATGTTTTTAAAGTAAAATAAATACCATATACTCTTTTATGTATTTTGGTATTGAAAATGGTTTTGATAAAGGATTTTATTATGTCAATATATTTATGATATATTGTGATTGAAATGTGGAAATGTTATCATTCCTTTATATTGGTTTTTTGTTTTATGATTTTATATTGGTACTTGGACATTTTAACGGGTGGTTATGTTATAAACCATATGACGGGTGGTGCCGTGAATACCAGGATGGGTGGTTACGTTAAAACCTCCAATGCATTGGGTATGGAAGTCAGCCGTATGGCTATTCCATTTAGTATGTATGAAAATTGGCCGTATGGCTATTCCATTAAGTGATATGTGTGGGAGTCGACCGTATGGTTATTCCACTTAAGTATGTTTATGTCCCATGTTACCTTTATATATGTTATGTGTTCTTTATATGGGTTTTATGGTAATCCTTTGGTTACAAAAAGGTAAGTAATGATATTTTATTCAGTGAAGAGTTTTTAATACTTCATAAAGGTGAAAAGTATTACCTTGATAAAGTATACATGGTTTACTTTTTGTTTTGATAAACTAACAGTTTTTGTGTATCCCTTACTGAGTTTTTATGCTCATCCCAAGTTTTTGAAATGTTTTTCATAGGAATTAGCGTGGAATAGGGTCAAGGATGGGATCAAGGGAAAGTCATGCTACCTAAAACATGAAACTAGACATGTTTCTTTTTAAGAGTTTTTATTTTATGGAAATTTAGTATAAGAGACTACTTTGTAATCTTTTGAGATGTAATAGTTATGTCCTAATTCTCTAAAACTCTAAACCTGAAAAGATCCTCAATGTGAATTATTCATTTAATTCAATTTTAAGTAAGGTTTAAGGCTGGGGCCTTATAAGCACTATATAGTCACCTATGATATTTTAATCATTAATTTCATCCATACTATTTAAATTCTATGAGAATTATATTTTAACTTCATTTTTCTCCTCATTAGTGACTTCTTGAAAATTGAAATTATCCACTTAAGCTCCCTATGAGGTAGAAAAATCCACATTACTTTCTTCGTAAATTTTCTCACATATTTATTGAATGATTTTCCCATTTCCCACCACAATGACATCAAAAATATCAATAATATTTTTAAGTCATTTGTTGAGACAATAGTATGACTTACTCTTAGAATATTATACAAATAAAATACCCTAATAATACCCAAATTAAATCATCATTAATTTTTAATTATTTGAGAATATATCACTCAATTAATAATATTAGAATGTATTTTAACATATTCTTCTTTCCATTCCACCTCTCGCATATAGTATTTTATTTTCCTAGTAAGAAATATCTATTATAAGTATAGATCAATTGTAAAACTAATTATTTCAAAAAATTATCTAGTAGGTCTTTCTCAATAAAAATAATTATGGACATATTGTTTATAAACTAATTTATTCTTTTAACCACATCATTTTATTGGGGAGTTCTCACTATAAATACCTGGTTCCTTATCCCATGATTTTTATGATAATACTCTACCTAATTGTTGGTAAAATCCATTCCATTATCAGTTTAGAATTTTAGAATTTTATTTAAAAGAATAATTTTATCCTTCCTCCTATTCTGAGTAATGAAACTGATATTTTATGAATTATGGGTGATGACAATAAACCCTGAAATCCTGAGGCAGTCATCAATAAATAACAAATAACATCTCTTACCATCCAAGTATCTTGGTGATATCAGTCCACACACACCAATATATACCTATTAAAGAAACCTTTTTTTACCTTAGGTATTTCAGCTTATATATCATCAGAATAATCATCCCTTTTGAAAAATATTTCACATGTGTACACGATCACAATAAAATCAAAGGATATAAAGATATCCATCATTCTTCACTTGATATTTTATTTACTATTTGCTCAAGTGACCAATACTTTTATTCCATAATTTTTTTTATATAAAGAACATATCTTTATCTTCATTGATGATGTAAATATCCCATTTTATAAACTTACATTTCATGACAACTATACCATCCTTCCCATTGATGAAATAATTTTTCTTGGTGAAATTTACTACCTGTAAAGAGTCACATAGTTGCCTTATAATAAGAATGTTGTGACCAAGTCCTTTAAAAATTAATATATTCATGAATACAATGTCCTTAGCCCAAAATTTATATTTTACAAAGGTAATGTTTTTTAATTTTTAATCATTTTCAAATATAAAGGCATCATACTTTTCATTCTTGATGCCTATGAAAAGATTCTATTCGCCCATAACTTGAGAAGAATATCCACTATCATGTATCTACACTCTGGTATGATTCATTTCCTTTTGGGAAATCTCTATAGCCTCTTTCTTCTTTCTTATTTTTTAATTAATTTATTTGACTTAATATTCATTTATTTTCAGTATGTTTTATTATCATTGTAATATAATAGACCAACCTCATCTTCTAGAGTTGTAAATCAATTTTTTCCTTTTTAATATTCTTGATATGTAAATGATAAACTATGTATGACCAATTTGAGTCACCATAAATACATTTATTATCATCACGAATGATCAATACTAGGACATATGTCTATATCCCCCTCTCAAAATAATTATCCATAAAAACAATAACTAGAATGTTGAGATTCATTAGGAGTTCTCCATTTATCTTATTCCATCCAATAACTATTGACTATGTAACACACACATTGAGTATTCCCTATCTATGCTAAAAAAATTTATTTGTGGTATACTATTATTTTCAATGTAGCCTTAGTATATCTTTGAGTACTTTGGATGTTTTGAATCTGTGTAACACCAAAATCATCCTTCAAATTTGGAGTGGGTTCTCATGAATAGTCATGAACTAATATTAAATTTTCTTTGAGATCAAGAACTATTACATCCTTATAATTATAATATGTATTTATATTCAATTTAAAAACTTATAACTATTTTTATGTAACTATACATTTCTAATTTACCTTTTTTATGGAACCTTTAATCTAATTTCTTGATGTCATACTAGGTTTCAAGGATATTTCCTAATATTCAAATTATCACTATAGACTAATAATTTATTCCTTAAGATCTTCTATGTATTTAACATGATCTTTCATTATGTTAGTCAACCCATTCATAATATAAGACTTATCTTTAATATTGATATTGTACTTAACTACCTTCTCTGAGGTTCTTGTTTTTTCATATTTTACATCTTCAATATTCACCTTCAACTCATACTTATTTTTTTTCTATTACTACATATAGGGTTTGTAATGATGAACCACTCAATTTTACTTATTCATTTTGGCTCTCCAAATATCTATATACTCAAGTTAACCCTCTAATTATTCCTTGGGATTTATTCTCCCTTCAACTTTTGATTCTTTAATTTCACTACTTTCCCTTGTTGATAACCTATTTATGATAAAAATAAAGAAATATTATTTGAGGTTTTTTTATTCCTCACTTTCTTTTAATTCTATTTCATGTATAATGTTTTCTCATTATGAAAGTGTGTTCTTATTCATCATGCATTTATACTTATTAATAATACCTCCTATCATATTTTTTATGGATTTATTCATGGTAAATTCACCATACTTGTCATCATATTGAAAAATTAAGGGACACTTTGATGTAAGGTTCTGAAACATTCCACACCAAAGTCATGTGAGTGGAATTTCCCCATTTTAATTTCCTTTTACCATTTTCAGATATGAGGAAAGGGGTAATGAAACATCAACATCCCATTATAATTCCTAACCATTTTACAATGTAATATTATTTAATTAAATGATCGAAACATCCTTATAATTTGCTTTTTCAATATCATTATTATCATCATCCCTCATCTCTTATATAATAAGTGTATTGAAAATTCCATCTAATTTAAACACCTTAAAATATTTATCCTCAGGCATATAGTATTTTGGATTAAATAGAGGTTGAAATATTCTCAAATGTTTTTGACAATTCTCACATCATTTATGGTTTCTTTGATTCTAAAAAAATCCTTCACAATAAAATTTACTTTTCTAAAGAATGCATCAATACATTCAATTGGGTGCATCCTCAATTCCTCATAATTGTTCCATAAAACCTTCAGTTTAGTTTTTTATACCTTTTAGTCAGCTTCATTGATACTAAGTATCTTTTTAGATATAACATGTGAGTATGTACATGATAACACCTTAGTATTAATTATGTTGGAAAATGCTCTTGTCGACCCATTTATTCCCTTCGAATATATATCCAAATCTATTTTATTTCTCCTGGATATAGTTCCAGTATCCATGATTAGTGACATATTATGAATATAATATTTATAAATATCTACACTAGAGGATCAAAAAATGTGTCCCATACAATTATTCCAATGTTGGAAGTAATTTCCATCAAAAATAAAAAACCCTTTTTTCTTTTTCATATCCATTACTCCCTTCTAAAGAATAAATCTAATGACTATAACCATTTGATCTGATACCATTTCTTATACCCATCCACAATAAATACCTTGGGGTAGGGAATCAAGGTTTTTTTTATTTCTTTAAACAAACTTTTCCAAAAATACTATTACACTATTATTAGGTACTAAACTCTCCCTTAAAATTGATGTGAAGTATTAGAGAAAGTAGAGATGAACTAACAAGTGATTTATACTTTTTCCCCAACACTAGAAAAAACTAAGGAGTATACAATGTAAATGTGATGATGTACCAAAAATCACTATGTGAAATTCATGTTGATAGTGTTATAATTGAAATCACTATCCTACATGGTTCACAACCCCTCACTTTTTGATAACTCACTTATCTCTCAACTGAAGTGAACTCACTATTCCTTTAAAATAATCTTTATATGTAATGAGTTAATTATGTCTACACATAAATTTATGTGTCATGAATCACTTATTTGAATAAAATTATGACTTATAATTTATCATTTTACTCCATTCTTATTCATAATTGATGTTCACATATAGTCTTTCCACATAAACCCTTGTTCATGAAATGTAATTTTTATAGATTTCTTTATTCTATGACTTATCTTTCTCAAGGAATACATTTTCATAATCCATAAATGAAAAGAAGGATAATAAATCTACTCTCATTCTTCCCATCACCCTATAAGGATTAATAGTGACCTATTTATAGGTAAAATCCAATCATCCCACAACCCTTCATGATTATGGTGAATGAATCACCTCATTTCCATGAACGTTATTGAGTTCACACAACTCCCTTTTCTGAGTCTGTGTAAATTGAATTGGAGTCTATGTGAATTGTGTTATAATCCTTCGTTTATTCGAAATCTCTATAAAAACATATCAAACAGTCTCCAAACACTTATAAATACTTTCTTTTATGAACACCTCATGATGTTTTCCATTCTGAAACATTTTCAATAAACACAACCCAAAATATTCAAAGAGTATTATTGAGGGATAATTTATAATAATTTCACCTTTGGAATTCAATCCCTAAACTAATTATTTTTGGTTATTTCAAAATTTTATTTGTTGAACTTAAATATATCTATAAATATATTTCTAATTATATTTTGAGATGGTTATCTTTTATAATCAGACGAATCTATATGGGGTATAATTTTAGAGGCCTTCATTTTTTGAGGAATGTCTATATTAGTGGAATAATGGAAGATTAAAAATCCAATAATGACAAACTCTGAAGATTCATAAAATTTTCCCTAAGGTGAGGCTTTTTTATTAATTAACTTTCCTAAATATTCATCCCTTGTTGGTCCCATTTTGGTTGTTATATAATTTCCATGATATATATTGATTTTAATTTAAATTGAATGTTTCATTATTCATCAAAAATTTCATTATTACTTGGTATATTTATTTTTTAATTTATTATTTTCATGTAGTCCTACTTGCATGGATTAATTTTAATTCACTCTTGTATTTACCCTATGATGGATTTATTTTAACCATTGAACATACCATGTCCATAGGTGGCATGATTATAGGTGTCAACGATACATTCTTAGCTATATCACAATCCCCACACTCTATGTCACCCTATATATACACCATATATTTGAAATACACATGGATGAATAATGGTAATAAATACCCAGTTACTATCTAGTGTTCAATTGCTGTTAATAATAGAGTTCATGTTGTGTATTGTGTATCAGTTTATGTTTTTACTATCTTCTCAATTAGGTGTTATAGTTAGAATAATGAATATCCGAATCTATGAATTTTTATATAGAGTTTGATAGTTTGATCTTATTTACCGTTAGATACCATTTAGGTGGAGTGTTAGGATGTTTGAGAATATTTATCTATGTGTATGTGATGAAAGAGTTTAGGTAAAACAAATGAAGTAGACATAGGGTCAGAACTCCCTTAAAAGCATTCAAATGATGGTGTAAGGATTCCGCACATTCGTCACAGAGTTTATAATCTCTTAAGATACCAGTAAACACATCCTCATTGGGAATCAATTTAGTATATTCTTTAACCTGAAAATGATTGAGACCACCATATAAAATACAACATCCATACTCCCCCACAATATGGGGATTGAGTCCTCCCTCTATGTATTTTTCACTCCCTCAATCGATAGTTTTTCCTTGATGTGGTGCAGGTCCACCATTGTGGTCAAAAATCACATAATCAATGTTTTTTACTTGGTGAGATGGGGGTCCCCCACTTTAAATCTCGATTTTTGACATGAAATCTATGAATGTTATGTTGTTTTAGAGTTTTGTGACTTTTGAAATATTGGGTACCCCTATTTTATTTTTGAGATATGATCCTCGTATAGTTGATCCATGATGACTAGACAAACCTATATTCTTGGGTTCCCTATCCTTAATACATATCTAATTTATATATTATTATTCAGCTTCCCTTTTATACATGAGTTTGAGATGAATTTCTATTTTATCCCTTATTTTCATTTTCAAAGGTCTTATTTGGTATTGTTATACATACCCCTATGTAGGGATCAATCCCAAATGTGTTGGGTCTACATATATAATACAAAATTTAGAGGTTTTTTAGTGGATGTATATCTAGATCTTAGTGTCACATGATAGAGATGATACCTATTTGTGTCTGTGTCAAGCAATAGTGTGTTTTAGATATTATAATTTTCTTGATGTTCATGTAAAATAATTATTTATAGATTTTTGACTCCTATATTTTCCCATTATCTTTATGGTATTTTATATATGAAACTATTTTAGATGTTTATCATGTGTTTCATGCATTTTAAACAAAACTTGTCTATTATATGTAGTTTCCATTGCTATATTATATTTTGGAGATATGTGGTTGTGTGTAGGTTGTTAGGATAATGAATCCCATGTTTTTTATTTTCCTTCAGGGTATTTATAAGTTTAACATAACCTATTGGAAGGAAATTTTCAGTTGCACACCCGAATTACTATAGATAATGGAAGTTTCTTAGTGGGTGGTTGGTTGGTTTGTGTCATATTTTCTATTATAGATAACCTTGGGGGGGGGGGGTTAATTTAGTGATCTTATTCCAGGAAGAAATAAAATAAACTCTTAATTTAAATATCATGTTTCAAACTGGAATCTTAATCTATGTTTAACATTTTGAACAGTTATATAAATTCTAATATAATACCTGAAACACAAATCTTTTCATTCTCCTAAATCCCATAAAAAAGTTCTTAAAAAAATCATGATCTTAAATTCAATTTTAAGAATATTTATCAATTCATTTCTCATCATTATATACAAAAAACATTATAGTTTAACAAATGATTGACAAATTACATTATTTATTACCAAAGTACATCCATTTCATCCTTTTTGAACCAAATCAATATATATTTCATAAAATTCATGTATTTAAAATCAATATTAAGGATTATAAGTTAATAATAAAAATAAAACTATGATGACCCAAAAAATATCATTCTTTGATAGTAATAATAAATTATATCACAATTTAATCATGAAATTTTAGATCAATTTTTTATTTACTCAATTCATAGTATAAAATCAACTAACGGTATCTTATTAATGTTCTCATTTTTCATGAAAAATATAATAAAATATTCACTATTTTAAAAATTAATAAACCCATACCATGAAAACACTTATAGAGGAAATGAAAATATCAAATATGAATAGGTATAATGCATTGAAAAATCATATCATCATATTAGGAATTCATTTGTAAAAACTGATTGTTTTGTGCACTAAAATACCCATATCACAAGAAGTGAGGATATATTTAGGGAATTTGATATTAAAAATACAATATTTTATATTTCATATAAAAAATATCACTTAATTTATTTTATATATCATGTGATGATGAAATTATTGAAATATAATTTTTGAAGAGTTCATTGACCACTTATGTAAATGAATAATACATTATAATTTATATATAAAGGGTTGGATGGGTCTTTATAAAATAACCAAACTTAGAGTGGATCCTTCATTAATTATGAAAGAAAACGAATTAGATTTCAAGGATTTATTTACAATATAATATTATGAGATATATTTTATCTAAATCTCGTTTCTTTATTTTTTTTCAATAACTAAGAGGGGAAACTATCATATCTTTTGAATATAAATAAGTTCCTTATATGTTTAGAGATTACATTTCCAATGGATCACATTTCAAGGGAAGAACCAGTTGGTTGTTTTTGATTGGTATAAAACAAACAAAATTAATCTGTTGGAAAAGAGATATGTGTTTCTATATTATTCTTTTTTTTGTTTTATAAAATATCCTTTTTATTGGATTTTTATTTCATCTGATTTTCTCACATTAGATGTCAGTTAAATAAATCATTGATATTAAATCCCTATTCAGTGAAATATTAAAGAATCAAATTTTTTTTTAAATTTTTTGAGAAATGAATAATATTTTAAATCACATGTAGTTATATGTTGGCATCGTTATCCATGATATGATTAACAATAATGATCTATTGAATTAACTACTCACAGTATGATGTGGGCTTATCTAGGAAGTTTGTCATTCTAATAAATATAGTGATTTGAGATATCATTTTTATGGTATTCCTGGGTCTTTCTCTCTATAAGAGAGTACCATAATGTTTCAATGATACTAAGTTATCACTATGTGTGCTTTAGTTCAAAATTTCACTTTTGGAGTTATTATAGAAAGAGATACAAAGGTATTATTTTCAGTGAAATATAACAAAATTATCAATAAGTGATGAAAGTATAATGACATTGTTATCTCATATATCATATGAATCCATATGATTATGTCATTATTTGCATCATCATGGAAAATTATGCTTGATAACAATGTGTAATGGTGTTATGATATATGATCACTTATATAAGAGGCAATGATATTAAAATATAACTATTTATGACATATTTATTAACATTAATTTATAATTCAAGGAATAATTTATAAAGTGTTTATAAATTATAAACATAATGAAAATATAAAATGTTTATATTGGTATTTAAAAAAATTTCATATGTTATTTTTGTGAATTGTTTTTATTAATGAATAAATTATTTTTAATACAATAAATTGTTTAAATTATTGATATAAAATATTCATATCAAAACACTCCCTGATAAATATTTAAATATTTCATTCATTTATTTAAAATCCATTTAATATTCATGTATATAAATATATAGTCTATATTGTCAATATTTTTGTTATTTAATTTAAAATATTTTAATATTATATTATAAATATTATTTAATGAATTTAAAGAGTTTCATGGTATGGGATTATTATATTTAATTTAGGTTAATAAAAATAATTATTTTTTAAGAGGCACAAGTTAAAATTATTACTTAAGATTCACTGAGAGGGGGTGGGGGTGAATGAGTGAATAAAATTCCCCCATCAATTATTTTACTAACCTCAATTCGACTTGTGTTAATTGATTAGATTAACTTTCCACTATATCTAACCTATTGAATGATAGTAATAAAAGAAATTAAAGAAAGTAGGAAAATATAATTAAAAGGTTCATTGATCAAACATGTATGATATTATCATTGGAATGACATGGAAACACCCATGGATACACAATTTACTAGGAAAATATAGTCAATAAAAAATAGAGATATGATATTTCACACAATTCTAAAAATTCATTTAACTTTTTGAGTTCCCTTGAATATATATGTAATAAAAAATAAGTCAAATTAAAATAGATTTTATTTTATGATCACTTGTCATTGAATATATGAATTTGTATTGAGTGTCCTCTTCAATAATCTTCAATATTTCAATATTTTATTATTGACTTCAAAAAAAAAAGAAAAATATTTTTAATTTTTATACACAACCAGTGTTGACCTCTACCTTCTTCAATATAGAACCACTAAAATAAAAAATTAGTTATCATCCTATATGAAATGATAAAAATATTTCCACACATTAAAAATATTCTTATGTCTTCCCACAGAGCCCAATTGGATGATGTTACTTTTCAGTCAGTCTCTTTCAATGTTTGAGAAAATTTTCCATAAATTTTGGATATTAAATCATTATATTTTTTGAAATATATAAATATGATTCAAAATCACAACATAATTTTCCTCATTAAAGTGAAATGATTGTGGTAATAAAATAGTTACACTCAACTATCTTGGAAATTAACTTTTTAATTTAAATTCATTACACCGTAACCATTTCTATTACATGATATTATTCTCCTATATTGTTCCCTGTCAATCACAGCCAAACTAAATCCCTATAATGACAAATCAAACACAAATTCTCATTATAATATATCCTTACACAATAATACTTACATCACAGTCATTGACATAGTCAAATTTTTATATTCATAACTCCTTTTAATAACTAATAGTATGGTATGTAGTGTTGAAGAACAGAGAGTGATATTTTTTGGAAATCCAAAAAACAAAAAACAAAAAGGAAATAATTGAGTTGATAGAGTGATGGTGGAACTGGATAGTGGAAAGTGAAGCAAAGAGAAAAAAAGTTAAAAACGATTAGATAGGAATAGATTTAGGGAGACTTCTCAAAACAAAAATGATTAAAGTCTTTCTATTCATACTTCAGGTTTAGGAGTAAAATTACTAAAATCTTTGTATAAAGTTTGTTGAGTCATATATCTATTTTTTAGTGAATAAAATATCCCAGTTAACTATCCTAAGTAATAATATATCTATCAAGAACTCAAGAAATGGTTGGTTCTTTATAGAGAAAAGCGAATGTTAACATTTTCCAATCGAATTTCTTATATTGAAGTTTTAAAGACAAATGAATCCAAAATATTTACACATAAAAACAATAAATATGGAAAAATTGAAACTTATGAATAATTTTAAATTAAAACACTAGACAAAAATACACATTTATGAACCTCTATAAAAAATATGCTAATATATAAATCTTAGTGAAATAAGATGTGATTTTCAACTACCAAAATAGATCAAACTTTGACATCATTTATCAATAAATTTCTAGATAATATATAAGAGAATTTAGGGGACACAAAATAGGAATAAAAATAAAGTTAAATGAATTAACTTGACATAAAATTGGATAATAAACTACAATTCAAGTCATTAGATCTCTTAAATCAATTTTTCTACTCATGTTCATAGGAATAATAAAACACATTCAAAATATCTAAAAATAAAAAAATAACAATGCTAAGTAGAGAGATAGATAATAATTAATATTTATCATGTTCGATCTCTCATTAAACTATAGTTCCCTTGAGATCCATCCCCAATCATTTCCCTCCTCTGTGGCCTAACTTCATCTCCCCTTTTATGTACTGAATGAATCAGAATGTCTAAGAATGAATGTATGAATGATCCCAAGAATACCCATTTTATTTTTTTAATCAAATTTACCAGCTAAATTTTCTAAAAACAATTACAGGACATCACTACCTCTAGTTTAGTTAGAAAGAGTCTAAGAGAGTAAAATTTCTCCTTTTTTTCACCACTATTGTTTATTTAATGTAATCCCTAAACTAATTCTACCAATTGAAAAGATATAAAAATTTATTCTTTCCAGAATACAATTAATTTATATCCCTCAGAAAACATGATAATTACAGTGCATATAAGAACTTATATGCTAAGGATTTAACCAATAACATATCTCTATCTCAAACTACCTGAGTCCAATCTCAATAATTCTTTCAAACCACTTCATAATTTTCCATATGAGCCTTCACTATTAATTAGTTGATGAAGTGGTAAAATCCATCGTATAGTTTACCATCACATTATCAATACCATTAAAAGTTACTTAACATGAACACATTATACCCCACACTAAAGTTAATCTTGAGAAGGATAATAGGGGTGTCTGAAAACTCATTTGGTTTTGCCTTAGAATCACCATGCATAGAACCCCAACTCACTGAAACTTCAATATGACTAGTATATAGTTTTAATTCTCATGTTTAGACACATTGTGGGATTTCAACAAGAAATATGTGTTCACTCACATATGATCCCATTTATACATCACATGGAACTTCAGGGACCCATAGTTTTCAATATATTAGAGATTTATTGAAAAAAACCTCTAATAATCGACTAAGTATGTCTTCTTCTATCTTTGATTAAAATATTTATCTTTGATTTTTATTTGTAAAATCATTGTTGTAATGGTTCAACTCAGTTTAAAAGTAAAAAATTCATTCCCAACATGTCCATTTCACATTGGTTGATTCAATTGAGAACTTTTAATTCTTCAATTGATCATATACATCTCATCTCCCTTATATCATAATTTTCATATATCTCTCTTCAACAACATCAAAAGTAGTTCAGTGAAAACCCAAATAATTTTAACGTATTTTAGAACCTTCTTCAGGTGTGTTTTGTAAAATGTTATTATTCTATGGGTTTCAATAATTTTGGCCTTCATATCGTTAGTGTTGAATATTGGTCTTCAACTGGTTCTTATTCAATATCTATGCATATCTATTGATCATATTTGGTCATATTAAACCATCTAACTTTATTTTGTTTGTTTAAAAAATCTCTAACTTCAATTTTAAATCCAATTCTGACCCATCTGTAATCCTACTTCATAAAACTACGGCTCAAAACTCTCATTTGATAAATTTCACAAAGGGTGGAAGTCTTAAGATGGTCTCTTGAAGTCTTATATTAATTGATGAAAGTCTTATGAAATCATAATGACAAGTCTTATGATGATTTATGATAATTTATATGATGATTTCTAGAACTATACTTAAAATAATTTCCTGAAAAAAATGTTAAAAAAGTAAAAAATTCATAAGAAAATATTCAAATGATTATGGAAAAGTACTTATGATGAAAATGACTTATGATAATCTAAAAGATCTACATAATTAGTAGTTTTATATTTTTCTAAAACCAAAATTCACATGATATTTTATTCTATAAAAACAATAAATATCAATACATGGAACTTTATATATTTAAAATTAAAAAAATGATACACTTAAAAAAAGTATGAAAAAATATTAAAATGATATTTACATTTATGTTAACTGAAACATTTATATGAAAATATATGGAAATTAATGTAACAAACATTAATTAACCTAGAATGAAAAGTAAAAAAATTTAATAATAATATTAAATGAATAAAAATTTCAAAAAAAAGATCCAAATCTATTAAACGATCATATAATGAACATTTTTAATGTAAAAAATGATTAATATCTCAATTTTTACCCAGATTATATATGGAAAAAATCTAATCAAACAAGGATACATAAAATTATCCCATGATTAACATATTTTTTATCATCAAGAAATAAATTCATTAAACCAAGTTGAAGGGAATAAATTTAATGAAAAAAACTGAAGTTCCTCAATGAATTGGTTTTCATATATATTTTCCCCATCGGATATCTCAATTAGTAAACAGGATTTGTCTTCTTAAAACTATCATTTGCATAAATGTTTTTATGTTTTATGAAAACTTTTGAGATTGAAAATTTAGAATATAATTAAATAGAATTCAGGCTATATTTAATTAATCTCCCAAACCACTCAATTTATTTATGATTAAGAAATAAAATAATTAAAATAAAATAAATAAAAACATCCAGTGGAAGAGTGAGTTTAATAAATAAATGGTTGTATAATTAACTGAATAGTTATTTTTATCTTAAAGAAATAAAACTTTCACATGTATTAAGTTTTTCTTTCATATCCAATTTAAATCCACAGCTTTTGAGTTTAAAATATAGTCCACAAATAAAAAAATAATTAAGTTTATAATTTTTAATTCCAAAAGGAGAAAAAAATATTAAATAAGTAAATATAAGTGATATTTCAAGATTGAATCCATAGAGAAATAAAAAATATTAACATTTTAGATAATAAAAAATCCCCTCAGGAATTATTAAAATTTTTATCATTTATGTAATAAAATTTAATCATGATAAACAATCAATATTTATTTTTTGGGTAATTTTTATGAGCACAACATTGAAGTATAATTCAGCATAGTGAAATAAATTCCACTAGGATTAAAACCCAATATTTTCCACAATTTTGAATACTAATGTGGTGGAAATAGTTAAAACGATTTTATTGAAAAGGGATTTGAAATTTAATAGAGAGCAAACATGTACAAGGGTCATATGAAATCTCTAAATAATATGTATTCAGAAATTTGAAGTATTTTTTCCAAGAATATTTGAATCTATACATGCATTTATTTAAGATAGAACAATTTTTTTCAATAATACTAAAAAATGTAATGTTTTTTGAGTGATGATAAATGTTTTCAAAACTAGATGAAATTTATTTTCAATTAGGTAGAATAATGTAAGATAAGAAACCCATAAAGTTAAATCATATTCACTCATGTTCATTTCAAAACAAACATATCCAGCCATACATTAAACCATGCAGTAATAAATTTATAAGAATGTTTAGAGTTAAGATCAATATCCTTGGGAGTGTATAATAATTAAAACATATTTTAAAATTATAATAAAAATGGTAGAATTAAAAAAATTTCCCCTATCAACTATTTCTTTATGATCATGATGTATTACCCATTTGACCACTATATTCAATACACTTCATGTTCCACATGGTCTTTCTATTAATGAACCTAAAAGGGTTAAAACATTCAATCATTAAATCCAATCCTAAAATACCAAAAATTATGAAACCAAGTAAAATTTGGTTAATGAGGAAATAAATGTCCAAATCATTAGAATAAAAGACCCATCGATGGATCAAAAAATCCCCTCGAACAACACAAGAGTAAGATTTGGGGGTATTTATTTAAATTATAAACAAACAATCATATTTTTATAATAAAAATAAAACAAAATAGGATTAAAAAAACATTATTGAAGGTAATAAAATCATTGGTGGCCTCCCATATAGATCTAAATTTATAGTCTTCAAATATAATTTTCCCATTAAATTTAACCATAATCATTGGAAAAGGGTATTATCTCATTGGGTGTTCTATTATTCATGATTAGGAAATAAAAAAATCAATATCTAAGTGTTCTATGTCTCTAATAGTAAGAAAACATTCCAAAAATATCCCAAAACAATAAGACTTAATCTACTATCCACCTCTGTTAGACCTCTCAAAACTTCATCTACAACTCTCAATAAGGTTGAAATATGATATGGAAAATTCCCTAAATTACTATAAAAAACCTCTTCCCTCGAAAATATATATTTGTAAAAATCCTAAAAAAGTTGCAATAAATCAGAAACATACTTATAATCTTCTTCAAATAAGTGAAAAGAAAATTGTAAATTTATCAACATAGAATATTCCCACAGGGATATATCAAATCCTGTATTAGAAAAAAAAAAATTATTGTAAAAAAATGACTCAAATGAATTGAAATTTTCAAATAATGGTTGGAAATTCAAATTCATAACCTCAATAATTGTATTTAAGATTCAACAAGAAAAATATTTTTTATTGTAAAGAACTCATAATGGAATAAATGTGACTTTGAATCCATGTTTGGATGTACAGAAATAGATTTTTCATCAAAAGTGGGTTGAGAGAATTGAACAATGACCTAAATAATACCTTCAATGCAAAATATTTATTAATGTTTCACCATTTCAGGGTTGTTATCGATGATTTTCTTAACTTTTATATGATTCCTACCAATCATTTCTTATTCTTATATAGATTTAGATTAAATATAATTAACTATAAAGTGTTCATTGACATAATTATTAATTATGTAATCATAAAGGTAATAAAAACCCTCATTAACTTATCTCTAAAGACTCTTTCTGCAATATAAATCATTTTTTAGGTATGTTGAAGTTTATATTTTTCAAATACATGAAAATCTTCTTGATCATCACCAAATTAGAGGGTTATTTTAACCTTTCAAACATCTATATCTATATAATTAATAACTAGGAATAAACTACGTATAATGATATGAACCTTAGTTTCACACTCTATATGTATAAGAAGGATATCAGTGGAAAATTTAGGCTTCCCCACCATGACTAATTGTTTATATAACCTTATAATTGGATGAGTAACTGACATATAATCCCACTATAGAGAAACACAATATTTTTTTCTCCCCTAGACCTAATTTATTAAATAAGTATAAATTTATCAAGGTTAAACTAGCACCTAACTCAGAAAATAAATTAATCTCCTTAATTTCTAATATTGTGCAATATTTGAAATACCCTCTTAGATATTTCCATGCAGGAGGTAACTTCTTTACTAGGAAAACACTTCAGTTATTAGTTAAATTTATGGTAGAAATTTATTCAATATAGAATTTTTCATCCTTGAATATTTTGATAAATTTTAAATACAATGATATTTTTATAAGGATTTACAAAATGGAATATAAAATTTTAATGGCTATTTTTTTATGGAATATCAAGTGGTCAGGTTTATAATTTTCTTTTTGAATCTCTTTGGTAAGGTAATGGGAGGGGTATAATGTTTCAAAACTTGTTTATTTTTTTTAATTATACTCAAAATAGATCCTCTTATTACCTTATTTAATTAATTAACACTTCATTCTCCATTTAATATTATCATTTTTAGGTAAAGATTTACTATTGTGTTCAGTTTTTACATTGATGGCCAATTTTATAGTTTTAATGTTTCTAGATTTTGGGTTTTAGATTTAGTAAAATCCTCTATCTTATCTTACATATGAATCACCCTAACATTTTCGTTTTTTTCATTCTTTATTTGGTGGTAACATCCATATAATTTTATCTTGGATTTAATTGAGTAATGTTGGGAATATTTACCTTATCTCTTCCACCAATCTCTCTAGATAACGAACCCATTTTTAACTCTAGATTATGAATCCTGACATCTATATAACATTTATCTAAATCATGTTTGTTTTTAAACCTATCTTGATGCATTGGGAACACACCCCTTACATCCTCTTGGGAATTAGAGGCTTCAACTTAATTTTGGATTTGAAATTGTTGTTTATGTTGTTTTGGGAATCTTGGTGTAGGTTGTATCATCATCCCTTCCTCTCTACAGGATAGGTTTGGGTGATTTTTGTGTCAATAATTATAATGGTTTGAGAAGGGATCATTATTAACTTATTTCATATCCCTATAATCCATGAATTCGGAACTATCATCAAGATGAATTGGAATATTAGAGTTGGGAAAATAGTTCATAGAATGCTCAAACTTTCCAAAATGATTATATTTTTATCTAAGTGAATTATCCAAGTAAATTACAGAATCCAAATGATGTGACCCACTCATAAGAATTACCCTTCTCCTAGTCCACTTATTTTGGAATTTTTTGAAATTTTATCAAAGATTTTTTTGAGCTCATCAGCTGTAATGTCATAGAAATCATTATCATAGTACTGATCCAAAACATTTTAATATAAGGGAGTGAGACTACTATATAGAGTGTTCATAAGAATATTGGAATCCGTTTTTCAATTTGTAAACTACCTAAGTAGTTCCATAAATCTAAAATAATTCCCATGAAAGAGTTCTCCCTCATATTGGAAAACCTTGTGAATTTATGCCTCACCTTAATTGTATTGTTACGAGGACAAAAATTTACAACAAATTAATCCAAAACCTAGTCCAAAGTTTAAAATATTTTCTCATATAAATTTTAGAACCATATCATGGAATTTTTCTTCATGAAAAATGAAAGTATTCATTAACTAATATCATTCACAATAATCCCATATAGAGGAAATTATTGAACTGAACTTTAAAAATATCTAATATAATAAAGTGATTCTTCATTGGGATATCCATTAAAAGAAATAATCATTAAGTGGTTGGATTATTTAATTTCATAGTTTCTTTACACTGGAGAAATCATTATACATGAAAAATTACTATAAAAATTAGGAAACTAAAACTACATAAATCTAGGTATATAAGGAACTTTATTAATGGGCTGTGGTGGGCTTATATTCTAAAATGCATCTCTATAAATTTCATGATCCATGATTTTAGTTTTATTTTTATTTCTAAATCCTAAAAAATATTTATAAATTTCAGATATAAATCCTCATGATCATATTTATAATATATGTTAGCAAGTATGTAGAAGAATCTTTAATGGCTCAAAATAATCCAACAATATAGTGAAACAATGAATATTACTTAAGGTGATTTTTAAAAAATAGATTTACTTTTGAAATGGGTTAAATGTTTTAATACTATTTTTAAATGTTTTTTTATTCACATGCACCTTTACCAGGAATGGTGGAAAGAATTTATTGTACTATCTCTGATGTGGTCAAATTTATTTATTTATAATAACCACTAACTATAATAACTATAAAAAGTATGATTGAACCATAGAAAAGGATAAGGTTGTACAATAAAAAAAATATAAAATTGCTAATGCGATGGAGTGATGGTGGAATTGTGTAGTTTAAAGTGATGAAAAATAGTATCAATGGTGGAATAAGACTAGACATGGATTATTTTAGGGAGAGTTTTTAGAATAATATAGATTGAATTGAATTTATTATTTATCAAAATTAATCATAGAACTGCTAAAAGTTATTTAAAATATGTGTTGAAAAACCTAGCCATTTATGGTGAAAACCCCATCCTAGCGAAGTGTCTTGAGTGCTAATATTTATATTAGACACTAAACAAATGGATTATTCTTCATGAAAAAGGAAACATAAACCTTTTATAATTGAATTACTTTGATTGAAGTTACAAATGAAAATTATTCCCCTACACTTTAATTTTCTATATATATAATAGGGAAACAATGATGCTCAAGAGGGATTGAGAGTGAAAACACCTAGTGAAAAAACACACTACTATACCTTAAAAAGATACATATAATCTATCATTCTTAGTAAAATAAAAAATTATTTTCAAATAAAAGAATTATAAATCTATAACATCATTTATCAATACATCACTAAAAAAATTATATGATAGGGAAGTGAAAAAAATCCAATAATAACAATAGACATCTATGTATTAAATTGAACAAAAATATGAGAAGAAATTTCAATTCATCTCATACCAACTATAGAAAAAATTTATATACTAACTTTTAAAGAAATAATAAACCACAATGAAAAAATAAAAAAATAACAAATTAACAATGTAAATTAGATGAAGTGGGGATAATTCTTTTCTATTGAGCATGATATCCCCTTCATCTCCAGTTTCCATGAACACCTACCCTAAGTTATTCTCTTTCCTCTAGTAAAACTGCCACACCAAATTAATGTGTTTAATGAATCATAATATTTTGGATTGAATGTTAAAATCTTCCCTTTAGTACCCATTTTATTTTTTACTCAAATTTAATGATTTAATTTTCAAAAAATATATTCAAGTCATCACTGAATCTAGTTTATTTTTCATGAGGCCGAGAGAGTTAATTTGACCGCTTTTCATTGTTAGTAAAGCTTCAAAATAACCCATAAATAGTAATTAGAGTTGTACATATAGAATAAATTGTTCAAGTTGGTATCATATTAATTTATATATTGCTATAAAAATGAAAATTTATTTGAATATCAGAAATTTTATTGTGAGGCTTTCACCAACCATATATCTTCATCTCCAATAATCTAATGCTAGTGTTAACAATGATTTCAAACATCATCATAATTATCAAGATGAGATCATACTCTTTATCAGCGGTTGAAATGGTAAATTATAATGTATATGTCATAATCACATCATTAATACCATTGATCCTACCTAGTGTTAACAACTTCTTCATCACCCCCATGTCAAGATAGTAGAGGACAATAGTGGTGCTGCATAACTCAATGAGTTTTGGGTTGTAATCCCTTTTCATAAAATCCCAAATCACTAAATATTTACTAAGGCTAGTCCATATCTTGAATAATTATGTTCAAACTCAATGAATATTTTCATTTAGTAGGATGTGAAAACCCCTCTAAAAACCAACTTCTTTAATGAATAGACCTTCGAGGTACCACATTCTTTAATTGATAAATCTTTCATAAGAAAAAAATACCAAAAATTGACTCAAGAACTTTTTTTTGATAGGATAAAAATATTATGCATTGATTAAAACTTTTAACTTCATCAAAGATATATTTTATCTCAGTTTCTATGATCTAAAACTTAATCCTGACATATATATTTCACTATTTTGAGTCAATCAAGAGCTTAAAATTCTTTAATTGATCAAATCCTACTTGTCAACCTTTGATCTTTATTTAGTTTTGATTTCTCAACCTCTAACATACACATATTGGTTCAATAAGTTCAAATATAGTTTCAATGAAAATCCATATAAATTTTACGAATGTCAACACATTCTTCAAGAATTTCATGACAAATACTTACTTTAATAGGATTTTTAAAGTTCATCTTTGACATTATCAATGTTGAAGCTCAAACTTAAATTAGTTCTTCTTCAATATCGAGGAATATCTATCTATCATCTTTATTCATGTTTAAAACACTTCTTTTGTAATATTTTTTTAGTTTATCAATGAATTTACATTTTTAATTAGGAACTGACCCATCACTAACCCACCTTTGGAAAATCTGGTTTGAAACTCTAGGTTAATTTTTTTTATAAGGGGTTGAAGTCTTTTTATGGTCTCATAATGTCTTATTATTATGGTAAGATGTCTTACGAAATGGTTTTTGAGTATCTTATGATGATTTATTCAAATTATCATAATCATGACAAGTTATATGATCATTGTCTAAAAGAGTTATAAAATTAAAAAAGTCATACAAAAATCAATACATGATTACAAAAAAAATACTTTTGATGAAGAATGATTATGATAATTTAAAATACCTATAGAACATTTCCTATGATATTTCTTTAAATAAAGAAACCAAAATTCACAAAAAAAATCATTCCACAAATTTTTTTAAGAAAAACCCATGGATGGTATCAAAATTTTGACAATTTGTATATTTACTTGATAAAATTTATTTACTTATAATACCCAGTAACAACAAGAGTTGTAGTAAGTAGGGTTGAATCATATATAAGGATAAATCAGTGAAAATAAATAAATAAAAAACAAAAAGAAAAAATTGAAAAAAACTAATGTGATGGATTGATATATTGTTGGTGGAATTATGATGTGAAATTGATGTAAAATAGTATCAATATGTAAGTAAAACCACACATGGATTGATTTTGGGAGATTTGTTAGAATTAAATTGATTAAAGTGAATCTGTTTTGGTATAATGATTAAGTATAAAAGTTCTAAAATATTTGTAAAAAGTGTATTAGAATACATTATAGTTTTTTAGTGAATAAACTATCCAAGTAAACTATCATAAGTATTGATATTTCTATCCACAACTCTAGAAATGGATAATTCTTCATAGAGAAAAGAGAATGAAATCCTTTTCTAATTTAACTACATTGGTTAATGTTATAAATGAAATGTCAGAACCAAATCCTTATTTAATGATGATGGTGATTATTTTTTAATTATATATTTTAAATAGGTTAAAATATTTAAATTTGTGTAAACATTAAAATTATTAATCATTCAACGTATCACATAGTTGGCCAACTCGTGTGGGAACCATGGGGGTCAGTTTATCACCATGGAAGAGAAATGTTTCCTGGTTGGAATATAGTTCATTACACAATTTGACTGACCCATGTGGTTCTCAATGTTTCTACTTATGGGAACATGGTTGGTGAATGATTGGGTAATCCATGCCTATAAATTATGAGAGTCCCCTGATTAAAAAAGAATGTAAATGAAATAATAATAATTGTAGTAGTAATAATAATATTAATAATAATAATAAAAAACTAAACTAATCTAGACATTGCCTCACTCTCCCCTCACATGCAGAACTAACTCTCCTAGACAGGACACCCTAGGTACGTGACCCCCTCCCCTGGTTCTTTCTGTATTCTCCATTCTCCTTCGGATTCATTGTGTGATCATATTAGGCAAGTGATTAATCCCATTCCAATTCACAATTTTATTAAATTTTATTCACATTACCTACTCCAATTTGGTTCAATGTGTATAGGAATAAACCTATAGAATATTGTTTTACCATGTTTGATGTATTTCTTTTGGGTTTAATTCATTGGATGTAAGGCTTCCCTCTGGGACACTCCTCTTGATATTCTTGAAGGGTTTTATCTATAACACCAAAGGATTTGATGAAATATATTTTTTCAATTAAATTTAATATTTTCAATGTTTTTAATCACATAGAACACGAAGATTATATTTCATTATTGAAGACACTATTTTTATCTGAAATTACATGCAACACTGAGTTTTTCTTATGTAACACATGACACTGTTTAGCTTGTGTTACAGGAAACATTGAGTTTAAACCAAACATGTCATATTTTTTATTAGATTCACCAAATAGCCATTGGAGAAATGATTATGAATAGAATTAACTAAATTGTTTAAAAATTTATATAAAATAATTTCCTTGGTGACTAATAAATTAGAAATAAATATAGAAACCATTTTAAAATAAAGGGAATCTTTTTTTTGAAAAAATATTTTGATGTACACAAGCATGTTTTATATAAATAAATTAAATAAACCAATTTTTGTGAATAATATTAATTAAATTTATATATTATATATTGAATATATTTTTTAAAATTCATCTCATGTGTTTTATATATAGGAGACAAGAATAAATATAACAATATTATTAAAAGGTTTATTTTTATAGAAAGTTGTCTTGTCCCATTTTGGCATCCTTATTTTGAAGCTAATTTTTGATAAATTCAGAAAATTTCTTTGAAAAAATAATTTTTATTTTTTAAATAATAATTTCAAAATCATCTTAAGGTGAATTTTTATGAATTTTTTGAAATGATTATTTTTTGATGAATAGATAAAAATACCAAATTTTACTTGAAAAATACTATATCATTTAAATTATTTATGACATGAATTTATATATTAGTTTTTTTTAAATAATTTTTTTTCAAATTATATATCTATTAATAAAATTTAGTTTATTGTAATAATTTTCATAATGAATTCTGATATTAAAACCATGTAAAATTTTGAAGATTTTCTCTTCGAAAATATGATTTCTCATCCCATCTGCGAGATTAATTTTAAATTAAAATTTTCCACTTATGTGAATTAAATTTTTAAAATGGATTAAATATTTGGAATAAAAATAATTAATAATATATCATAATTTCAAATTTATTTTTAACAAAAATGAATAATAAAAACACTAAAACTTATTTTCCATGGTGAAGGTAAAAATGGTTTTACCAGAGGGTCAAACTAACAATATTAGGGTTAAAATTACCTAAAATCATGTATAAAATCTATTTTATCGAACTATTTTCACCATATAATGTCTAATTATTGATGATAATATATTTTTGGGCCTTATTTCAATGGAAAAACACGAGTACACCTTTTTCTTCAAAAAAAATTAGAAATGTTCCACTCACCTCGTTTATAGAAAGACTCCCTCTATCCTCTCTTATTAACACCTTAAAAAATTTTGGTTCAATAAATAACAACCCATATAAATTTAAAAAATTAAATCTTATAATACAATAAAACTTGGTAGAAATCCAAACCATGAAGACTTTTGGTGAAAACCTAAGGAGGACACCTGAAGAAGAGGTAACGATCTTCAACAATAATTTTTATTTTATTTATTCCTCTACATCCTACAATTATTATAAAAACATGATGGTATAATAACATAGGTATCTTAAATAAAGTAAGATATTTATATTTTAAGTTAATTATCTACAATCTTCTCCACTTTCATCAAATGGGTTATAAAATCATTATTCGTGTGTACAGAGGACTACTGCCTCGCAAAATGAAGTCATTCATTTTACCCTTAACAACTCTCACAAATGGTTATGATGATGGATATAAAGTTTATATATGATATTTATAACTTAATTGTACCTATTCAGTAATTATATTATATATATATATATTTTAAATTCCATTCCTCAGGGGGATAATATAATGTCGCTCATGTGTACGGTAAACTACCCCCTCACAAAGCTATGGGATTCGTTTTTCACTAATTCATTACATAGAAGATAATAAGAATAAATTTAGTTAATATATGTGAAATACATGAAATAATCAAGATATTAATGAAATATTTAAAAATAATTAAAAGATAATATATTCTTTTCTTTCTTAACTTTTTACTCATTGAAATATGATAATGTCATTTGTGTACGTATGGACTACTGCCTTCACAAAGTGATGCAACTATCTCTTTTTATCACCACACCAGATGGATAATATTTATAAGCATATTAAAATAAATAATACGTTATTTGTGATATTTTTAACATTATTTAAATATAAAATCTTACTTAACTCCTTTCTGTAATTATCTTTGAAAAATTGAAACGTTACTCGTGGATATTTATGGTCTTCCATCTCCTTGATCGTAACATACTTCATTTCTCCAGAACATGTATAATTATTGTTATTAAATGTTTTATTGATGTATAAATATGATAATTATTTCATTATTAATATTTTTGATATGATGGCACCATATTAAATTAATAGGACAAAAAATATCAAATAAAAAAATACTAAAAATCTTGTGGTTATTAACCAAAATGTGATTTTAACAAGGAATTGTTAATAAATGGGTAATAAAAGGTCATAAGTAAATAATTTATGATATGGTATATGTATTTATATATATTTAATATATGAATGATATACTTATATTTATTATATGGGAGGGTCGAACATGTTCGAAGGAAGTCGAGACTTATGTTTAGAGACTTCATGTCTCTATTTTTATTTTAGGGATACATATAAAAATTCACCACTCATTTATTTTTTATGGTGTTTATACTTATCCATTGAAATTTCTATCATAAATATACTCAATTTTATTATATTATATGTTTAATTTTTTGTTATTATTTATTGTGTATTTTAATTTAAAATATTACTAAAGCAGTAAGGAAATTTTGCCTCTATTTTCCTGCTTGAAGAGCTAAGTTATGATATGAACCCATCCTCTTCCATGAAGTGTATATAATTATGGTTTGAAATTTTATATCATGAATCTAATTATTATAGTCATATTATATGTTTCATTTAATTTTAATAATTCATGAGGATTATGATTCAAAGTTACCTAAGTGGTAATAGTTTTATGTTACATTCTAATAATTTATCAGGATTGTTTACTATTACATTCCAAATAATAAAATATTATAATCCATATATTAATAAACTATTTAAATTGATTATACTATATATATCCATGTTATTTTAAATTAATTTTACCATTTTCACACAATTTGGAACTTAAAATAAGAGATAAAATATTTAAAAAAATCGACATTATTTCTCTCTTTTGTGGAAAAACCTTTTTCTTCCAAAACTAAGTTTTCTAAAAATGATTTAAAAAAAGTTTTTAATTTTTTTAAATTATTTTTTAAATATATTTTCCCCCATTTTTTAGTATTTATGATTTTTTTGAATGAAATATTTATGTCATTTTCTATTAAATGCATGTTTGGCTTTTACTAAATCAAAATGAATCTTTATTTTAACCCACACAACATGAAAAGTATTTTCCAGCATCATAACCACTCAAAGTGTTAAATTTATTTTATATTTATCAAAGGTTATTTTCCGATAAAATTATTTTGAAAATGTTTTATTTTTTTAAAAGGTGTTTTTCAATGTGGAAAGGCTATCTTCCTCAAGAAACATTCCAAGTGATTTTTCCTTCAAAATATTATCTATCTAAAATGAAATAATTTAATGTTATTTATGATTTATTAAGGATATTATCAAAGGATAAAATAATAATAATTTACCAGAATGGTTTACGATTATGATGATAAGATGTTTATGAAACACATATCTCTTCAATGAGTTATGCTATGATGTAATGTTTTATGAAAACCATTTATTTTCGTGGGTTATGATAAGATGAATATTTTATGATCTTATGGAACACAAATTTATATATTATGTGATGATTCAGACATCTATACCCCTCCAATGCATTAGGTAATGATTAATATTATATGAGATCAAAGGGTACAAGGGAGTTTATCCCAAGATTGAAAGATAGTACATGGGAGGTTATTCCAAGACTAAAAGAGGGAACATGAGAGGTCACCCAAAGCCTAATATAGGGAACACACGAGTTCATCCCAATCCTAAAACAGGTAAATGGGTGTTTATACCAAGTGTAATTTATTATTAATTTCTTGGTGGGTAGTATTGACATAGTAATTTCTATGGTTATGTTTACACAAAAAATCTATTTATTATTTCAATGTTTTGATTTCATGGCTCATTTTTTTTGATTTCCTTATGATTCATGTCTTATGAACTCCCAATATTTATACAATGAATCAGGAATATGATATTTGATATGAATATTATGGCTTTAAAATGTTAATATCATGTTCTCATACCCTTATTCTCATGTCATGCTTTTGTGATCATGGATACTCACATTCTTACCCTTACTAAGAATTTGATTTTACCCTTTCTTTTGTTTCCTTTACCCTGGTTATAAAGAAAGGTTTTAATTAAGTTATGTTTATGAAGATAACTCAATGGAAAGATATTTATGGGAGAAATTTAAGACCTTTCACCAAATTAGAAGAGTGTGTACCTAGTCTACCTAGAAACTAAAAAATTATATTCCTTAGGCATGTGTTTATGTAATTAATATTAATATAAAAATACGTAATAGTTATGTAGAAAAATATTGGTTCATTATAGTTGGTATCAAAATAAAGGCTTAGTTAAACTTTGGGAATTGGTATGAGAAAACTTTAGTGAGATACCTAGGGTTATTTATAAGGATATTCTTAGGTATGTATCTGTGGATAATTCTAAGGCTGAGAGTATAAGAATTTTTTTTTGTAAATTCTAGGGTGAGTGGTTTAAAAATAATTACCTCCCTGTTTGAAACTAAAAGGGATGTGGCTGTGGAACAAAGGTAATAACTTTAAAAGGGTGAATTGATATAGACCTGATCACCACCTAGTGAATGATAATGATCCTTGCTGCACACCTATTTCAAAGCTCTTAGTGTAAATGATCTGAAAATTTACAAACTCTTTTTAAACCATCATAATGGATTTAAATAGTTAATTACCACGAATAGTCTAGGTTAAAACTAAGGTGTCATAGTTTAAAAATTTGGTGTTATGATTTTGAAATATTATAAGTTATTTTAAGGATTATGTGGTTTACCATACTGAATATTGTTACTCAAACTATGATTTTTGGTATTAGTCAATGGAAGGAACCTGAAGGAAGTTTGTTAACATTGAATTTGATAGGAATTTTTCTAATGAGAATTTTAAAGTTTTTATGGATGGATTAAATGATGTTGTTATTATGTATAATAATTTATCATGATATGTGATTAACTATGTGCACCTTAACCAACTCTTGGACCAACCAAAGAAGATAAAGGGAGAATTCACTGAGATTTTGGGTTATAGAGTCCATGGAAGAATGAAGTTTTAGTTTCCTATATATTGAGAATGTGGAAAGAATGAACCAAGTAAATGCCTTAAATGAACAAGAAAATGTTTTTAGTGTGGAAAAAAGTACACAAAGAACGTAATTTCTAAGGAAAAATGAAAAGTTCAGTTTACACAATGGTTGGGAATAATGGTATCCATAAAGTATTATCAATGGATAAATGTTTTAAATGTGGAAATTAAGGTCAATATGAAAACCTATGTCCTATGGGTAAATCTTATGAAGAGAATCATAAATTTTATACATGTAATGGGTTTTCTGTTGATGACGAGGAGAATAAAAATGAATTTTTGAAATGAAAAATGTATTGAGGAATATGATGAACAATCCTAGTAAATGGTTTAATAATGATGTAGAATGATTAATGTTTTTATATATTGGAATTAATGAATTAAAAAATATTTTAGGATTGTTCAATATAGGTTTTCGTTAACGATTTGCAAGAATATATTGAATGGTGATGGAAACCTTGAAACATGATTTATTAGAAAGGTGATATTTTTATTAAAGGGAAGATTAAACTTAATAATTTCTATATGTTTAGATGATGATATTGGGATAAAGAGATTTTGGTTAAGAATAAATAAATTGGATAGTACTGATTACCTTGGAACTGATTAATGGTTTGTTGGAAATGTGGTTTATTATATCATTGATGGAATTTACTACATTTTTTAATTTAAGAAATATATATATTAATATATGTTTTAGGTATAGAATGGGGAGTAACATATGTTTTTAATATTAAGGTATTCAGATGTTTGTTATGTGACAATCAATAGTTACTTTATTATATATAGGGGATCACTGTTATGTTTATTTTTAGAAATTCAGTAACCCAATTTTTTGTTTTTGAATTTCGGAAGGGTTATATGGTTAATTTTTTTTAATGGTTTAAGTTAATAATTGGATGAGGTTTTAGAGATTAAATTATTACTTCACTAGATGGATATTTATCTATATTTTATAACTAGTGTTAAAATGTTTTTAAACTAGAGATAGAAAGAATGAATTATAATTATTTTATATATCTTGTGATTCATTAGTGATTTTGGAATAAAAAATATTCAACTTCATTTGTTGGAGTAATAGATAAAGTTGAAATTAATCTAGGAATAACCAAAGGATTGAATTTTTATTACAATAAAAAGGAATGATAATCACTAGGTATATCAGTTCCTTTGAAACTATTGATCATATCAAGACAATTGCCTATTGATTGGAACTTCCATCTAACATATCTCCAATTTGAAATGTGCTCTATGTATCACTAATGTGTAATTAAATAACCTATCTACACATGTACTCAACTCATAAGTCGTACCACTGGAGCATGATATTCCTTATGAGGAATATCTGATTGACATGTTGGACTAAATAAAAGAAGTTCTATGAAAAAAGACCACTTACCTAGTTAATTTTTATTGATAAAATACCATATTAAGGAATCCATTTGGAAACATGAGTATGTAATGAGTTAGAATTATTCTTTGTTTTTTGTACCAATTTGACTAATTTTGAGGGTGAAATTTCTTTTAAGGAGGTAAAAAAAACAACCTTGGATTTTAAGAAATATATTTTTTAATTAAATTTTATATTTTTGATATTTTTTATATGGAAAAATGATTTTATCTTGATTTAAAAGTAAAATTGAGTTTATATTATGTTAAATTCAACACAAATTTTGGCTTGAGTTACTGATTACATTGAATTTATCTTACATTACATGCAACACTATGTTTAAATGAAACATGTCATGTTATTATAATATTTTTATATAATTTTTATAACCTATCTATTTTAGTGGTGGGTATGAATAATATTATATAAATGGTATAAAAATTTATATAAAATGAATTTTTTTTTACAATTCAATTATAAATTAAAATATAAACCATTTGAAAATAATATGAATCTTTTTTCTAAAAAACTATTTGTATGCGTGCAAATATGTTTTATCTCAATAAATTAAATAAATAAATTTTGGTTAATTATATTAATCAAATTTATATATTATATATTCAATAAAATTTCTAAAATTAATATTATTTGTTTTCTAGACAATATATAAGAATAAATAAAATCTTATGCTTAGTAAATATTTTTTTTTAAAAAAAGTAGTTTTATCGAATTTTTATGCACATATTTTGTAAATATTTTTTAGAAATTTTAGAATATTGATTTTAAAAAATAAATTAAAATTTTAAAATCATCACTTAAAAATTATCTTATAGTGATGTTTTGATAATTTTCACAAAAGATTAATTTTTTGACGAATAGTGAAAAATACTCAATTTTAATTGAAAACTACCTTTTCATTTAAATTATTTATGAAGTTAAATTATATTTTAAATGGGTTTTAAATTAAAAATAGTTTAATTATATATATATATATTAATACAATTTAGGTCATTTAAATCATTTTCATATTGATTTTGGATATAAAAACCTTGTAAACTATTGAACCGTTTCTCTTTGAAAAACTACTTTCTCATCGTATCTGGGGAATTAATTTTAAATTAAAATTTTCCTCTTATGTGAATTAAATTAGGAAAAATGGAATCGATATTTTGATTCATAATAATATATATTATCTCATAATGTCAAATTAATTTTTTACCAAAATTAACTGTGAAAATAGTAGGAATTAATTATAATGGTTAAGGTAAAAATGGGTTTATAGGGGGTTTAACTAAAAAGATAAGTCTTAAAATGACCTGAAACTATTATAAAATCTATTTCATCGAAATATTTCATCCTTATTATGTATAATTATCTATAATAATAAATTTGGAGGCTTTTTTATGTGAAAAAAGTGGGAATAATATTTTTTTCTGAGAAATTACAAGTGTGCCACACACCTAACTTATTAAAGGCCACCAACTATACTATCTTATTCACACCGTGAAACTTTATTTATTTTAACAGTACCTAACCAAATAAATTAAAAAATTTACTCAAATTTTCCAATAATACATATTTTTGCAATGAAGAAAATATAGTAAGGCTTTTGGGGAAAACCTATGCCAGATACCCATAGAAGAGGTAACATTGTTTAACAAGAATTTTTATTTTATTAATTCCACAAAAAAATTAAATTATATTTAATTTTTTTTATAATAACCTCAGTATCTTCCATATACTGATATGTTATTTTGTTAATGGTATGGCTTATAACCTTCACAACTTTAATCAAATGAGTTATAAAATAATCATTCATGTGTATAGATGACTACCGCCTCAGGAACCGATGTCAATCATTTTTCCATTACCACCTATCACAATTGGGTAGGATGATGAATATAAAGTACATATATGATATTTATAACATCATTATAACTTTGGTATAATTATATCATATATAACTTTTTTTTACTTTCCATAATGTAGGGGATACAACAACGCCGCTCGGGCATATGGTGGACTAACGCCTTGTGATGTGATGTGATTCGTTTTTCAGTAATGATTAAATGAAAGATAATAAGGATATATTTAAAAAATATATCTGCAATAAATGACATTTCTATGATTACCATGAAATATTTATCATTATGAAAAAAATATATCATTTTATTTCTTATTATTTCACTCACTGAAATATGATAATGTCATTCATATATGTGTACAATACCACCTTCATGAAGCTATGTGACTCCATATTTTTTTAACCACACCATATAAAATAAATGTATAATTATGTTAAAATAAATAATATGTTATTTATTATATTTTTATCATTATTTAATGATATAATACTACTTACCTCATTTCCATAATGATCATTGAAAAATGGAAACGTTACTCATTGTACGTACGATCTACCGTCTCCAGGATCATGACATACTTAATTTATCGAAAAAACATCATTATTGGTCTTAAAAGTTTAATTTATGAATAAATATTATAATTATGTTATTATTATTCTTATGTATATGTTGGAACCATGCTTAATGTAATATGAAAAAATATAAAAAATCAAAACATATATGAAAAATAGAGAAGTTAATACTTGAAACATGATTATAGTAATGAATTATTAATAAATAGATTATAAAATATCATAAGTAAATAAAATATGGTATGATATTTATAAGTATTTTTTTAATATATGTATAATAAAACTATAGTTATTATACTATAGGTTCTAATCTGTGGGAAGGAAGTCGAGACATAAAGTTAGGGATTTCAAGTCTCTTTTTATTTTAGAGAGACAAATAAATATTCAGCACTCAATTATTTTTTGCAGTATATATAATACCCCTTTGACATTTTATATAATTAATATCATCATTTTCATGATATTTAACTTTTCATTTGATATTATTATTTATTAGGTCTTATAATTCACAATATTACTAAAGCCGTAAAGGATTTTTTTATCAATTCGTCTTCTTAGTGACCTAACCTATGTCATGCACCTATCTTATTCCATGAGGTGTATATAATACAAATTTTACCTTTTATATTATTAATAAATATATTTTTATGATATTCTATGTTTTATTTAGTGTTATTAATTCATGGGGATTATGATTCAATGTTTATAATGTGGTATGAGTTTTATGTTACAATCTCATAGTTTATTGGGATTGTATATGATTATGATTAAATGATAAAATATTATGATCCATATATCAAGAAAATCATGAATTATATTATAATTTATCTATTAATGATATTTTCAAGTAATAGTAACATTTTCCCACACTTTGGTAATTAAAATAAATGACAATTGTTTTTATGTAAAATCACCTTTATTTATCTCTTTGGTCGAAAAACCTTTTTATTACCAAAACATATTTTATAAAAAAATTTTAAGAAATGTTTTTACATTCTTAAAATGATTTATTAAATAAAATTTTACATAGGTTTTAAATTTTATCGATTTTTTTGAAAGAAATATTCATATCATTTTTGAAACAATGTCCATTTATCTTTTACCGAAAATGTTAAAAGAATATATGTTTTAACCCTTACAACATGAATGGTATTTTTCACTAAAATTACGACTCAATATTTTAAATATTATTTTATAAATTTAAAACATTATTTTCAAATAGATTTATTTTAAAAATGTAAAATGTTTTAGAATTTTTTTTTCATTGTGGAAAGGTTTTCTTCCTCAAGAAACATCTCAAGTGATTTTCCTTTCAAAATCAGTATCCGTAAATGATAAAATACTTTGATGTTACTTTTGATTTAATAGGGATATAATCCATATATAACATTATTTTTATTTCCTTGAATGATTTATCTTTATGATGATAAGATGCTTATGATACCCATATCGCCTACATGGGTAATGTTATGATAAAATGTTTTATGAAAACCATTTATTTTCATGGAGTCTGATATGAAAAATGTTATATGATATTTTAGCACAAATATTTGTGGATTATATGATGTGTGGGACCTATATATCCCTCAATTTAACTATGTTGTGATTAATTTTATATGATCTCAAAGAGTAAATGAGATGTTTTCCTAAGCCCCAAGGTGGGTACACAATTTGTTATGCTAAGATCAAATGAGGGGGCATGAGAGGTCATTCCATGATCGAAGCAATTACATGAGTGGTTATCCAAATGAAAGCCTGTTATGAATGTCTTGGAGGGAAGGGTATCCTGGAAAAATATTTTCTATACTTATGTGTAAGCCCCAATTCTATGTCTACTTCTAATGTTATTCCCTAATGGATCATGTTCTCAGATTTACTTATGGTTTATGTGTTATGAACTACCAATATTTATGAAATGACTAATTGTTATGATTTTTGATATGCAGGGTATACTTTTAAAATTTTGTGCTCATTTTCTCACACCCTTATGACCATATCATTCTTATGGGATCATTATTATCCCACTTTCTTACCCACATATATCATTTGATATCACCCTTTCATATGTTTGCTTTTCCCATGTTATGAAGAAAATATTTAATTAGTGTATTTTTGTGAAGATAACTCAATGGGAAGATCTTTATGGGATACATTGAAGATCATTCACCAAATTAGAATATTGTGTACCTAGTCTTGAATGATACTAAAATATTATAAACCCCTAGTATCTATTTGTTTAATATAATAAACATTCATATTAAAAATGATATATTTATATATGAGAATCCCAGGTCACTTTATTCTTTATCTATATAAGTTCCAGTTATTTTTTTTATACTTGACCTTTTAAATTTTAAATTTTTTTATTTTCTAACTATTAAACTATTATTATTGCAGCAAATAATTTTATTATCGATGTTTATAAAATATATAAGGATAAAATTTTGTTTCAATTTGGTTTTCCATAGGTCTTCGCTTAGGTTATCTATATTCTTTGGAAAACATAATCAAACTTTACCTGAAATATATTTATAATGGGTTTTAAAGTGGAATTTTTTGTTTTTAATGTCTTTTAACTTATTTATAACTTTTTGTATTTGAATTGGTAAAGGAAATTAATAAAATTCAAAAGATTTTTTACAATTTTGGTTAATTGTGAATTGTTTTTAAATGAATCATATAGGTCTGGTTGGAAATTTATAAATAATCTTGGTAAGTGAAGTTCACACCAACAGAGTCTTGTACTTTAATTTTTTTGTGGGACTTATTTTTGAAATGTTTGGAATGTTAGTTTGATTCAAAGGGAGGGGATTAACATTGGAAGTTCAAGGAAGCGAGGTGTTGTAGTAATATTTCTTTTCATTTTTTATGATTTAGATTTGGGTTTTCTACTACACCACTCGAATGTAATCCAATTTTGGGTATGGAATAATGGAATCCTTGGTACCTAGTAGGGAATACTAGGAAAAGTAAGCTAGTAATGACCCTAACTACCAATTGTGATGACATCACAAGACTAACTAAACTATGGACGATGATATGGTTTGGACATGGCTTGAGCATAGGAATAGACTTTCATGTACTTAGTACTATCAATGATATCATGATGATCCAATATCCCTAATAAACCTATCTATTTATGTATTTCCAATTTTTATTGGTCTTAGTTTTTCTTGTTTAGTGGTAATATATTTAAAATCTCTTTTTTTAGTTTCTTATTCCATGTTTAAATTAATTAAAAGATGTTTATCTTTACTTTGTTATATATGACACTTATTTATTTAGTTTAATATACCTATCATTCACAGTATGTTATTTCAATTAGGTCCTCACTTAATTTTGTTTAAATATAATTCTGATATTAAATTTTATGGAAGTATTGTTTCAAAAATGAATAAATGGATGTTTTAATAAAAAGGGTTGTTGGCCCAAAAATGGTTTCTTATAAATTGTTTTAATTTTAAAAAATAAAAACAAATATTTGTAAAAGGTGGATGATGTGTGAATTACTTTTAAATCAAAAACTATTTTTGTTATTTTATTTCAAACTAGCATGATAATGGTTATCTAATTAAAAGGGTAAGCCTATGTCAAGGTGGGTATTGGTGGCCTACTAGGATTTTTTTATTTTCAAGCCTATATTTATATCTTTTCTTTATCATTAATAGTTTTCAATTTCTATTTTATTTTTTACCATGGGTTTTGGTGGTTTTGGTTTATTATTTTATGACTCGTATGGTCATAATAAGGTCGTTTTGTTTATAGTTTAGTTTTATTTCGGTTATCTTTATCACATCATCCAATTAGGTTCTTGATATTAGGTTCTTGATTTTTTATTTTTTCCTAGAATAAATGTACAATGAATGGATAGGTCTTGATTTATTTATTTCTTTATTTATTATCCATAAGGAAAAAACATTCCCAGGTTTTGTTCCATTAATGCCCATGAACTTGTGGCAACCTATGGGAATCAGTAACACCCTTCACGTCTTGTTATAGGTTGGATGAGGCATCCAATGGATGAAAGACACGAGTTGGTTCACAAAAAAGTGTTATATAATCTAGTTGGGTTATTTTCTCTATAGAAACCTTGGATCTCTCGTGAGTATCAATTATTATTTGGGATGCCTTGTAGGTGGGAGATTAGATTTTTGGAGGATGAGAGGTTGGTTATGTGTTGGTTCCCGATCACCACCCCTCGTGAAGAAAAATGAGTTACCTTGGGTTTCAGGACATGAATTTTTAATTCGAGATTTTCATTGATATATTTTTGAAATATTTGGTGAAAAGTGAATGGAATGGAAGGAACATCTTGCTCCCATGGAATGAAAAACACGTGGATCCCATGTGGATGGTTCCAAGAGACTCTTTGTAGTAGTTTCATGACTATCCGAGGTATGTCAAATCATGTGTTCCAACTGTGTATGACCACTAACCCCTAATTTTTTTTGGGTTCCTTTAGATTAAAAAATTGTTTTGGGTGATATGTTAATATGGTTTTTTTATTTTCATTGAAGTTTTAATATATATTTTTTAAATTTTTAAAAATGAGTGTTGAAATAATTACTGAGGTTTTCCTTTTAAAATAAAGTAAAATGGAATGAATTTCATGTTTTCAGACTCATGTGGCATTTTAAAAGGGATCCTATAAAGTTTTAAAAGGATTTAAAATGAGCACTTGACGTTTTAAGGTGATTTTAGTGGGAACCAAAGATTTCAAAATTGGAAGGTAAGGATCAAAATGGTTTTTTGATAACGTTTTAAGGTTTTTAATTTCAAATGTGTTGATTTTAAATTATTTTAAAAGAGGAATTAATGGATTTGTCTGTTTTTTTGCACGGTGTTGACTGGTGTTCTCGAGTTATTATTTTGAAATGCAAATTGTTTATCGTTTCAGTGTTTTAAATTGTTTCTTATTCATGTAAAATGATGTGAAAATTTAATTTTGTGGAAACAAAAATTATTTTTATAAAAATTTTAGGAGTTTAAAGTTGGTAATTTTTCTTGTTTTGAATGTTTTTTCAATTTTTTGATAGGACTAGTTTTCTATTCTTTTTGAATTCATGTTTCATGTTCTTTGAGTATGCCACCTAGAAAATTATTGAGCGTTTTCAAGCCTTAGAGATTTCTCATTATGTATTATTAATCAATTGAGTTCTTAAGTTAATCATTCTAGGTTTCTTTTTTTGGGTCACTTTTTTTGATTTTTCATATAGAATGATATGCTGTTGGGTTAGGTTCTTGTCTTGCAAAGATAATTGTTCATGTTGTGGATATTATTTGAAAAATATTACAATGAGCTATTATTTTGATTTAATAGACATTGGAAACACTCACTGTGTGTTTTAGGTAACTATTATGGATTCGACACTTGTTGAGATTTTTCTCAGGGTGGTGTTTTTTGGATATTGTTGATATTTACACGGTTGGTGACATGCATGTCCATGGTATTTGTTTTGGGAAATCATCGGGGTGATCTTTTGGTCACGCTATTACTTTGGAATAGTTTTGTGTAACTTTTAGGGTGTTATATTTATTTTACCATTTATATTATTTCCACTTTATTTATTTTTAGTTTCCTTCCACTATTGGGTTCCATTAGTACAATTAGTTTTGATCCTTGGGATGGGTATTTGGAGAATTGGGGGTTGATTCAATAGGGTTTTGGATGATCTTTTGGTCATGATTTTTACTTGAGTCCCATCAGGTTAGAAGTTGAGTTGAGTTTTCTAGTAGTTCTCTTAGAGCGACATTGCTTTGTTAATATATCATTCTATATGAATCCTTATATAGTGGGGAGATCCACCATGACTGTTCCCTCCTTGTGTTATTTTTATAAAAGTTTTTGGGTTTGATGTATAAATTTAGGGATAGTTGTATATTATTAGGTCTTCTTAAAAGATTGAGTGGCTTGGAGTCATTTGATGAGATTATTTTTTCGAATTAAGCTTCTTCAGTGTGTCTTCCTTCAAGGGCATGGTGACATTCCGAGGGTAGAAATGGTCATGGTGGGGACAATTTTCAGACCACTAAACTTATTTAATTATTTTTTTGTCTCATAGGTTTGAATCGTATAATTTGGAAAAAATTTACATTTTTTAATCATTCAGTGTTTCGTATGGTTGGGCCACAAGTATGGAAAAACCTTGTTATAATAGTGCGGGTGAGTCTGTAACCTTGGTAGAGTAGTTTCACATGGCCGGTGCATAGTTTATTAAACCATATGGCCAACCTATAAGGGAAACCAATGTTCCCAGTAAATGGAAAACTATTTGGGCATAACTTGGTAAACCATGTGCCAAAATCGTGCGAGTCCCCCAAGATAAAAAAGAAGTTGAAATAAAAGTTTAATAAAAATAATTATGATGATGATAATTAGAACAATAATAATAAAACCTAAACTAATATCATCCTTCCCTCACTCTCTTTTCATGCGCAACACCACCCCCTCCAAGCCAGATCACTGTAGGTACATGACCCCCTTCTTCGACCCGACCCCCCGTTCCCCATTTTTCCTTTGAATTAAGTGTGAGATCATATTAGGTAAGTGATTCCTCATATACCACTTCTTATTATATAATTTCATTCCCTCATCATGATACCCCTAGTTCTCCATGCATTGGCCGAACACTGGGGTATTGGGTAAGTCAATGTTTGATGTTTTTGTTTTGGATTCCATTCTTAGGGTGTGCAACTTCCTCTGTAGAGACCCAAAGCATGACGTACATGAACATTAAATTACTTTTTCGGAATACTTATTACATAACAAAAACACACACACAAGGACCGTAATACTTTAGTGTCTTTGGAAACTCAGAATAAAATCTTCTAATCGTGGTGAAAGATCTTCAACATCTCCCACAAAGATCTTCCCCCTTTTTTTTCTTACCTAAAACCTTTATTTATATCCTGGGGAAAAGAAAACATAAAAAGGGTGATCTCAAATGCTCAGTAAGGGTAATAATGGATAAAATAAAACATACTATATACATTTTAACTTAAAAACATGAACATAATGTTTAAACATCAAAATCTTGAGCAATGACATAAAACATGGAAGTACGTAAGGAATAGATCATAAAGAAACATTAATAATGATAAAATATCATGGGAATAAAACATGTAATTGTGGAAACCATTAAGCACATGATATGTCTTCCATAGTAGCCAAGGCATTGCTGCCAAGACCCTCTTAGTGGACAAAGTCCCTTTCTGAATCAAGTTCACTCCTCGTTCCAGTCCTGTATTACTGAACCGATTTAACTTGCCGTTCCAGCCATGTCTATCTCATGAGATATAAATCTTTACCCAATGAATTGGAGGGATATATAGGTCCCACCCATCTCATAATGAATTCATTCTTTCTTGTGCCACAAAATCATAAATCATACATCATAGCATAACCCATGAAATAAAATGGGATTCTTAAACATCATGCCATCATAACATAATCCATAAACAATTAATATCATTTCATCATAAGAAAATTGAAACCATTTAAATCATAGAGACTTTTTTACTTGAAACATACACATATGAAATAATTTCATCTTATATGGAAAATAGTTTTGACAAAACACTTGAAATGAATTCTTGAGGAAAATATCCTTTTTTCTTTAAAATCATTTTCTTTTCACAAAATTCCATGCAATTTTAAAAGATAAAGGTTTTGTTGAAAATAATAATGCAATATTGTAGAGGAAGCTTCTTGAAAATGAGGCGTTATGAAACCATAAAAATCCGTTCACACCGTATAAGTTAAAAATAACATTCTCCTCGTACTTTTTTTGGAAAAGTCAAAAAGTACCTTATATGGTAACCAAAGGAAAGATTTCATTCATAAAATGTGGTAAAAAGTCAATAAAGGGTAAAAATGACTTTAAACATCCATGTAATAATGGTAAACATTTTATGAAAGCATTTTTAGAAAACATGGTCATGGATGATAAACGTAACCCCAGTAAATACTTACGTATAAGAAATCTCGGATAAAAATGAGATTGAAAATTTATCCCTTACCTTAGGTCCGATATGCTTCGTACGTATTCGAACCTCCTGTATAATGATTTAAATAATGTCATTGACTTATTACAGAATCATATTCATTGTTATGATATCTTATATGTTTCACTTATGACTTTATATTACCCGTTCTTTTGTAAATTCCATGTTAAAGCAGCGTTTTGGGTAAAATCATTTCATTTATCGTATGTGTTTCGACTTGTCGTTCTTGATATTATTACTTATATCCTGATTTAAATAATTTCAGAATGTAAAACATGATTTACAAATATTCATCATATATATATATATATATTATAGGTCGATAAAAGGAATGAAATACACCGTTCATGGAGACGGTAGGCCGTACGTACGCATGAATGCTATTTTCGTTTCCTTATTCAGTTGAATGGAATTAAGTAGATGACGTAAATATATATACACATAAATCCTGTATCATTATTATGTCATATTTTTCATGATTACTTATTATATATACTTTATAATCATTTATGAATGGTTGACATGGAGAATGAATCCCATCACGTCGTGGAGACGGTAGTCCGTACGTACGCACGAGCGATGATATCATTCTCATGATCTTGGAATTGTATTAGAGTGTATGTATACTATTTCAGAATCAATATCACTTTAAAATAATCATATATAGTTATTATTTACACCATTATACCCATCCATGTAAGGTGGTGGTGGAAAATAGATTACACCACGGCGTGGAGACAGTATTCCGTACGTACGCACGCGCGGTGATTTCGTTTTCTGTAGGATGGATAGATGGTGAAATAGGGTTGTTTCATACTTATAATAACATATCAGTATATTATTGATACTGATGTTATTACTTCATAATGAAACAACCTAATAAGAAGAAGTTTAAGAAGAAATAAAGTTGAAAGAATCGGTAATGGACATTACCTCTTCTTTGAAGCGCCTCTTTGAGATCTACTTTTAGGGCACTAAAATTGGTCTTTGAGGAAGACCAGAACCTCTAAGATGTTTCTAGGGAAGTGGAGAAGAGAATTTGTCAGGGTTTGGACGAGCTTGAAGGCTCAATGTGGTGTGAGGAAGAGAGGGAGGCGATTCCCTTTTATAAGGGAGGAGAGGGGCACCTTTGGAATAACTAAATATATTATTTTATTATAAAGCCAAATTCGGTTTTAAATAGATCCAAATTGATTTATTTAGAAGCTAAGGTGGGGATGGGTCTAAATCCTCTCATAAAATATAATTTGGACAAGTTTAGTTTACTATTTTAACCTTATCATTTAGTTTTAACTTTAAGTTAGATAATTTTACTTTTACCGTGTCTTTTTGTGTTCTTACACTATAAGGTTAATAAACTTACTATAACAAGCCAAACGAACCCCAAGTTGTTTATTATTAATATATATAACCTTATATAAGTCATTTGGACGAACCAATGATTTTTATGAATAAAACAATAATTAATAATATAATATTTGTTTTAAAAAACTATTTTATGTCAATTTTGACACTATTTAGTAATTGATTTTTGTGAAAATCATAACAGAATTATTAGTTCTAAAACGGTTACGTATATCAATAAAAACATGTCATATTAACCTAGAAAATTCGTTAAATTCATCAAAAGTCTCAAATTACATTTATTTGGGTATTTATAACATCAATTATGTCAATATTTCATTAATAAGATAATTACTGCATCATCTTTGTGTCATAAATAAATTAACTTATTTAAAGTCTAAAAATTACAAATAAAATATCATTATGTATGAAATATTTTTTATCTTTCTAATGAATATTTATAGTTGAATTTATCTTTTGTATAACTCTATATTAAAAATGATATACTTATTAAACTTTGATTTTAATTATTTTAACCCTTCTTTAAATAAATTAATAATAAATGTCCTAATCTAATCCAAATTGGACTAAATGGTCATATTTTATTCATAAGGTTGTTTTTGGTCTAATTACACTTATCCAATAGAATTAAGACATGTGTTAGGGTAATAATAATATCATTTTTACCCTTAATTACCCTATTTACTTTTAACTGTGGTAAAAAAGTAAAAAGTTACTATTCAAGAAAAATTATTTTCATCTCATTGAACCAGATTTTACTTACTGACATCAACCGTGTCTCTCGGATTTTTGAAATTCCACTCACAGAAGCGGTAAAATTAAGTTTTATGAAAAATTCATTTTTTTAACTACCACTTAGTGGTTTCACTATTCATCAAAAAATGAAAGTTTCCAGAAAAATACCAAAAATTAGGTCTAAGCTATATTTGATATTATGAACTCAAAAATGATGTCTATTTTACCAAATTAAAAACATATCAGTTGCATTAATTAATTTAAAAATTAATTTCCGTCATCAAAACAAATAGCGTGTTCTTAGGAGATAATAACTATCAAAAGATTGACACTTGTTTATGTCTGGTTTAAATGTGAAATTACATCCAATGACCAACATTGTATTAAATTGTAAAAATATATTATAAATCTACTTTATAACCACTCAAATTAATAATTTATCACTATTAATTATTTCGATTAAAAAGGTTGTTTTTAATTAAAATTTAGTAATTTTCACTATTCATCAGAAAATGAAAGTTATCCGAAAAGTACCAAAATTTCACCCTAAGCTAATTTCGATATTCCGAATCCAAAAATGAAGTCCATTTTGAAAAATAAAATTTACAAAATTTCAAAAAGTGGTTATTACTATTCATAACGGCTGGTTTTAATAATATTTGAATAGCATATTGTTGTTTAGTGAAACTCGTTATTGCTATTACACACGCTATCGAGTAAGGTCGTGATTGCGTGTAATGCAAGGAAAGTCAAGGATGCGTGTTTTGCAAGCTCCTTTTGGTGTAGCTTACAACACAAGACATTAATGAAATTAAAAAAGAATAGTTTTCATAAAATCTCGGGGTGTTACATTCTACCCCCCTTAAAATGAATTTCGCCCTCGAAATTCGTCGGGGTTATAAATGGTTTACTACTTGAAAGTTTATTTAATAGAAACCCACATCGTAAAAAGGAATACCAAAACCAATCTTTAAAAAAAACAAAAGTATGAAATGTAACGGTTACCCAAATAAACTAATCACTGGGTTTCCACATAGGTGAAAATATGGATATGGAAGAGAAATATAACCATCATGTTCTGATGGAGAGTGGTAGAGAACATGGCTATGGAAAATCCAGTAGTCACAAAGCCATAAATTTGTGATGATCTAAGGTATCATCTGATTCATCATATATAAGAGCACTAGGACAACATTTTTGGTTTTCAAGATCACTTCCCTAAAGTTGAAGAATTAAAAGAAATACTTACATGATTTTGGTACAATCTCACTGTTGTTCGTTAATTGAACAATTTCCACTTCATCCCTTAATGAAATGATGTTTAATTTGTTATTCGTGATGTGTTAGCAGATCATGTGATTGAATGATGGGTCATTCCATCTGTCTCAAAAAAAAGGTTATAAAAGTTATCAAAAATACATAAGTCCATCTATAGTGAGATTAATCATATATGGTTCCTAAAATCGACTTATACTTCATATATCATACTGCTTAATATAATAAAACTAGTTTCCTACTAAATAGGGACTTCCTGTAGGCCAATGGTAGACGATAAAATCCAGTCGCACTTCGGTTGTGGGTTCAATTCCCACATCCTTGTCCGACATGATGGGCTATCGCCTGTCCTGCAGGTTGTCCTTTTTCTAAAGATATATTACTATAACATCCCATCAATAATATCGTAAAAACTTCTATCCTTAAACAATACTAAAGTATGTCCAACATAATCCATTCCAATCTTTAGGCTTATCCATAATACTGCAGTCCACTCTCATAATATAGAGAAAACGATTACATGAGATTTCATATAACAAGAATGTTAATACCATCGTTGATCCCCATATATCATAATATATGTCTTGTTGGTCACATTCCAAATATTCTAAGTCCTTAATCATGTATTCTCTTGAAAAATGAATACCCATTGAATCTTAGTAAAAACATGAGTGCTGTCAAAAGTTAACTCATTCCACATACAAAAAACCCAAAATTATATATACTCAAACCATGATATAACTATTTCCTTATATCAGTCATGAGCTCATGAATACTATCAAACATTTAATTTTCTCCTTATCCCTTTATTATGCGCATATCATCTACATTCCAAAAATATCTGAATAACCATTCATGGATACTGGTACCATTAATCATACACTTTCAAAACTCAAGGAAAGACGACAGTGTAACAATCCTTAGAAGTCTCTTTATTCCACAGTACCATGAGATTACTTATACAACATTACACACGATAAACATTTAATCATTCCAATACATTCTTCAACTATTGACCGAGATTCAGCAATTCTTTCATCTCACATATCATTTGTAGTCTCTTCATCATCATCAACATAAATACTACCCATACGACCATACTGATTCACTTCATGAGACTTTCCCTTAGGGAATTGGTTTGTATAATGCTCGTACAATCCACATTTAAAACATTTAACCATTGTTGATGTCGTAGCAATACCATTATCCTCATCCTTGGTGTTAACTGAACCTTTTCCTTTTCACTTACTGGATTTGTGTCCTTCTTTTCCACACCCAAAGCATCTTCCAGTTCCTTTGAAAAATTTTCCTTGATGCCTCTTCCCACATGATTTACATAGGGGAAATTGAACTTTCTTTCCTCTATGATCATCATGAAACTCCATCTTTCTCTTATTAGCCGAGTCAGGAAACTTACCAAATTTTACTTTATTGATCATATTATGAGATTGCTGATTCGGCATAATAATGATGTTTGGACTTCCAAATCCCATTTCATTTCGTTTCTCATGAAGAATATCATTCCATTGTCCATAATATCCTCCATTATCGTGAATCATCTTGTTTCCAGCCATTTTCTAAAACCCAAAAAGAATAGTGTGAGAGGCAAAAATCATAATAAAAGGGGAGTAACTTCAATATCTAACATCTTTGGTTTAATCTAACATCGTTACCATAGTTCTAGGACTACATCCTATACTTATACTTATCCTTAGGGACATCCCTAGACATACCTTAGAAATATCTCTAGGGATCTCACTAACGTTTTCGCATCCTAGTTTCCAAAGGTGGACTAAACTTTTCCTCTAATACCAATTGTAGAGACCCAAAGCTTGACGTACATGAACATAACATTACTTTTTCGGAATACTTAGTACATAACAAAAACACACACACAAGGACCGTAATAGTTTAGTGTCTTTGGAAACTCGGAATAAAATCATCTAATCCTGGTGAAAGATCTTCAACATCTCCCACAAAGATATTCCCCCTTTTTTTTCTTACCTAAAACCTTTATTTATATCCTGGGGAAAAGAAAACATAAAAAGGGTGAGATCAAATGCTCAGTAAGGGTAAGCATGGATAAAATAAAACATACTATATACATTTGAACTTAAAAACATGAACATAATGTTTAAACATCAAAATCTTGAGAAATGACATAAAAAATGGAAGTACGTAAGGCATAGATCATAAAGAAACATTAAGAATGATAAAATAGCATGGGAATAAAACATTTAATTATGGAAACCATTAAGCACATGATATGATTTCCATAGTAGCCAAGGCATTGCTGCCAAGACCATCTTAGTGGACAAAGTCCCTTTCTGAATCGAGTTCACTCCTCATTCCAGTCCTGTATTACTGAATCGGTTTAACTTGCCGTTCCATCCATGTATATCTCATGAGATATAAATATTTACCCAATGCATTGGAGGGAGATATAGGTCCCACCCATCTCATAATGAAATCATTCTTTCGTGTTCCACAAAATCATAAATCATACTTCATAGCATAACCCATGAAATAAAATGGGATTCTTAAACATCATGCCATCATAACATAATCCATAAACAATTGATATCATTTCATCATAAGAAAATTGAGACCATTTAAATCATAGAGACATTTTACTTGAAACATACACATATGAAATAATGTCATCTTAGATGGAAAATAGTTTTGACAAAACACTTGAAATGAATTCTTGAGGAAAATATCCTTTCTTCTTTAAAATCATTTTCTTTTCACAAAATTCCATGCAATTTTAAAAGATAAGGGTTTTGTTGAAAATAATCATGAAATCTTGTAGAGGAATATTCTTGAAAATCTGGCGTTATGAAACCATAAAATTCTGTTCACGCCATATAATTTAAAAATAACATTCTCCTCGTACTTTTGTCGGAAAAGTCAAAAAGTACCTGATATGGTAACCAGAGGAAAGATTTCATTCATATAATGTGGTAAAAAGTCAATAAAGGGTAAAAATGAATTTAAACGTCAATGGAAGAATGGTAAACATTTTATGAAAGCATTTTTAGAAAACATGGTCATGGATGATAAACGTAACCCCAGTAAATACTTACGTATAAGCAATGTCGGATAAAAATGAGATTGAAAATTTATCCCTTACTTTAGGTCTGATATGCTTCGTACGTATCAGAAAATCCTATATAATGATTTAAATAATGTCATTGACTTATTACATAATCATATTCACTGTTATGATATCATATATGTTTCACTTATGACTTTATATTACCCATTCTTTTTTAAATTCCATGTTAAAGCAGCGTTTTGGGTAAAATCATTTCATTTATCATATGTGTTTTGACATGTCATTCTTGATATTATTACTTATATCCTGATTTACATAATTTCAGAATGTAAAACATGATTTACATATATTCATCATATACATATATATATTATAGGTCGATAAAAGGAATGAAATACACCGTTCATGGAGACGGTAGGCCGTACGTACGCATGAACGCTGTTTTCGTTTACTTATTCAGTTGAATGGAATTAAGTAGATGAGATAAATATATATACACATAAATCCAGTATCATTATTATGTCATATATTTCATTATTACTTATTATATATACTTTATAATCATTCATGAATGGTTAACGTGGAGAATGAATCTCATCGCGTCGTGGAGACGGTAGTCCGTACGTACGCACGAGCGATGATATCATTCTCATGATCGTGAAATTGTATTGGAGTGTATGTATACTATTTCAGAATCAATATCACTTTACAATAATCATATATAGTTATTATGTACACCATTATACCCATCCAAGTAAGGTGGTGGTGGAAAATAGATTACACCACGGCGTGGAGACGGTATTCCGTACGTACGCACGCGCGGTGATTTCATTTTCCGTAGGATGGATAGATGGTGAAATAGGGTTGTTTCATACTTATAATAACATATCAGTATATTATTGATACTGATGTTATTACTTCATAATGAAACAACCTAATAAGAAGAAGTGGAAGAAGAAATAAAGATGAAAGAATCGGTAACGGACATTACCTCTTCTTTGAAGCACCTCTTTGAGATCTCCTTTTAGGGCACTAAACATGGTCTTTGAGGAAGAACAGAACCTATAAGATGTTTCTAGGGAAGTGGAGAAGAGAATTTGGTAGGGGTTGGCCGAGATTGAAGGCTCAATGTGGTGTGAGGAAGAGATGGAGGAGATGCCCTTTTATAAGGGAGGAGAGGGGCACCTTTGGAATAACTAAAAATATTATTTTATTATAAAGCCAAATTCGGTTTTAAATAGCTCCAAATTGATTTATTTCTAAGCTAAGGTGGGGATGAGTCGAAATCCTATCATCCAATAGAATTTGGACAAGTTTAGTTTACTATTTTAACCTTATCATTTAGTTTTAACTTTAAGTTATATAATTTTACTTTTACCGTTTATTTTTGTGTTCTTACACTATAAGGTTAATAACTTACTATAACAAGCCCAAAGAACCCCAAGTTGTTTATTATAAATATATATAACCTTATCTAAGTCATTTTTCCGAACCATAGATTTTTATGAATAAAATAATAATTAATAATATAATATTTTCTAAAAAAACTATTTTATATCAATTTTGACACTATTTAGTAATTGATTTTTGTGAAAATCATAACAGACTTATTAGTTCTAAAAAAGTTACTTAAATCAATACTAACATGTCATATTAACCTAGAAAATTAGTGTAATGCATAAAAAGTCTCAAAGTACATTTATTTGGGTATTTATAACATCAATTATGTCAATATTTCATTAATAAGATAATTACTACATCATCATTGTATCATAAATAAATTAACGTATTTAAAGTCTAAAAATTACAAATAAAATATAATTATGTAGGAAATCTTTTTATCTTTGTAATGAATATTTATAGTAGAATTTATCTTATGTATAACTCTATATTAAAAATGATATACTTATTAAACTTTGATTTTAACTATTTTAACCCTTCTTTAAATAAATTAATAATAAATGTCCTAATCTAATCCAAGTGCGCCTAAATGGACATATTTTATTCCTAAGGTTGTTTTTGGTCGAATTACACTTATCCAATAGAATTAGGACATGTGTTAGGGTAATAATAATATCATTTTTACCCTTAATTACCCTATTTACTTTTAACCGTGGTAAAAAAAGTAAAAAGTTACTATTCACCAAAAATTATTTTCATCTCATTAAACCAGATTTTACTTACTGACATCAACCGTGTCTCTCGGATTTTTGAAATTCCACTCACAGAAGCGGTAAAATTACGTTTTATGAAAAATTCATTTTTTTTAACTACCACTTAGTGGTTTCACTATTCATCAAAAAATGAAAGTTTCTAGAAAAATACCAAAAACTAGGCCTAAGCTATATTTGATATTATGAACTCAAAAATGATGTCTATTTTACCAAATTAAAAACATATCAGTTTCATTAATTAATTTAAAAATTAATTTCCGTCATCAAAACAAATAGCGTGTTCTTAAGAGATAATAACTATCAAAAGATTGACACTTGTTTATGCCTGGTTTAAATGTGAAATTACATCCAATGACCAACATTGTATTAAATTGTAAAAATATAATCTAAATATAATTTAAAACCACTCAAATTAATAATTTATCACTATTAATTATTTCGATTAAAAATGTTGTTTTTAATTAAAATTTAGTAATTTTTACTATTCATCAGAAAATGAAAGTTATCTGAAAAGTACCAAAATTTCACCCTAAGCTAATTTCGATATTCCGAATACAAAAATGAAGTCCATTTTGAAATATAAAATTTACAAAATTTCAAAAAGTGGTTATTACTATTCATAACGGCTAGTTTTAATAATATTTTAATAGCATATTGTTGTTTAGTGAAACTCGTTATTGCTACTACACACGCTATCGAGGAAGGTCGTGATTGCGTGTAATGCAAGGAAAGTCAAGGATGCATGTTTTAAAAGCTCCTTTTGGTGTATCGTACGACACAAGACATTAATGAAATTAAAAAAGAATAGTTTTCATAAAATCTTGGGGTGTTACATCCTCTCAGGACCATCCTTTTTCCATTATTGAGAGATTTCCTCTATCTATGAAATTCTTAGGTTGGTTTCCCCCATTCTGGATTTTTTAATTTTAGAACCTTTGATTTAATGGCTCACTATTGGAAAACCGGTCTATTGCAATTGGTTATTTGCGATAGGTCAGCATTCTATCACATGTAGTCCTTCGGAATTTTTTTTGTGATGGGAAAATCAGCCCGTTGAAAATAGTACGGATTTTTCGATGGGTAGATGGTTCCCATCGCAAAAACATTGGCACGTGTTACACTCCAGAATGCGGGAAAGGGTTTTTGCGACAATCTATAGTAGTCCATCACATATAACCAGTGGCGTTTTAAGTATTTGTGACGGGTTATGTTTCCCATCGCAAATAGTATGTCAGCCGGTGGTCTTTTACGATGGGTTCCATTGAGAAAAACTTTTTAATGAGAGGGTTTTTGCGATGGGACCCGGCACAAATGTAATTATTTGTTACAATTTTCCCGTCACAAATAACCCCATCGCAACTAATATAACATATATATACCCCAACCCATTTTTCCCTCATTGCATTCAAATCTCTAATATTCTCTCTCTAATGAAAAATTTTCCCTCAAATTTTCTCATAGTTTAAAGTTTTAATTTGGAACATTTTTTGCACTTATATCTTCGGAAAGCTTCAGTTATAAAGTATTTATCTATTTTTTTATTTTTTACTTAATTTAATTTATTTTTATTATAGATATTGTTAATTACCAATAGTTAAATTAAACTAGAATTGGATAGTTTTATTTATCATAGTTTATGTTTATTTTTTCAAATAATTATGTGTGATTAGTATGAATTAATATTAATTAATAGTTATTTTATTAATTAGTAATTATTATTATTAAATTGTAATAATTAGTATTAAATTTCAATAATTAGTATTAAATTGTAATAATTAGTAACAAATTGCAACGATTAGTAACAAATTTCAACAATTAGTAATAAATTGCAACAATTAGTAATAAATTACAATAATTAGTAACAAATTCGAATGATTAGTAATAAATTCAAAAATTAGTAATAAATTTGAATAACTATTAATAAATTTGAATAATTAGAAATAAGTTGTACTTATGAGTAATAAATTGCAATAATTTGTAATAAATTGCAATAATTAGTAATAAATTGCATTAATTAGTAATAAATCGCAACAATTAGTAACAAATTGCAGTAATTGGTAATAAATTGCAATAATTAGTAATAAATTGCAATAATTAGTAATAAATTGCAATAATTAGAAATAAATTGCAATAATTAATAATAGATTCTTATAATTAGTAATAATTAGTAATAATTAGTAATAAATTCTAATAATTAGTAATAAATTCTAATAATTAGTAATAAATTCTTATTATTAGTAATAAATTCTAATAATTATTAATAAATACGTATAAATAGTAATAAATTCAAATAATTAGTAATACGTTAAAATAATCAGTAATAAATTATAAAAATTAGTAATAAATTGAAAAAATTAGTAATAAATTGTAATAATTAGTAATAAATTGCAACAATTACTAATAAATTCGAATAATTAGTATTAAATTGTAATAAATAGTAAAAAATTTCAATAATTAGTAATTAATTGCAATAATTAGTTATAAATTACAATAATTAGCAATAAATAGAAATAATTAGTAATAAATTGAAATAAATTGTAATAAATTGCAATAAATAGTAACAATTAGTAATAAATTCAAATAATTAGTAATAAATTCGAATAAATAGTAATAAATTCGAATAACTAATAATAAATTCGAATAACTAGTAATAAATTCAAATAACTAGTAGTAAATTGCAATAGTTAGTAACAAATTCTAATACATAGTAATAATTAGTAATAATTATTAATGTATTTGAATAATTAGTAATCAATTAGAAAATTAGTAATAAATTCGAATAATTGGTAATAAATTTGAGTAATTAGTAATAAATTTGAATAATTAGTAATAAATTGCAAAAATTAGTAACAAACTGCAAAAATTTGTAATAAATTGCAACAATTAGTATTAAATTCGAATAATTAGTAATAAATTTGAATAATTAGTAATAAATTTGAATAAATAGTAATGAATTTGAATAATTAGTAATAAATTGTAATAATTAGTAATAAATTATAATAATTAGTAATAAATTTTAATAATTAGCTATAAATTCTAATAATTTGTAACAAATTCTTATAATTAGTAATAAATTATAAAAATTAGTAATAAATTCCAATAATTAGTAATAAATTGCAATGAATTCTAGTAATTAGTAATAAATTATAATAATTAGTAATAAATTCAAATAACTAGTAATAAACTCGAATAATTAGTAATAAATTTGAATAATTAGTAATAATTTCAAATAATTAGTAAAAAATCCAAATAATTAGTAATAAATTGTGATAATTAGTAATTAGTTGTAACTAGTAATTATTTATAATAAATAGTAATAATTTGTAATAAATTGAAAAATTAGTAATAAATTGAAACAATTAGCAATAAATTGAAAAAATAGTAATAATTATTAATAAATTGTAATAATTAGGAATAAATTTAAATAATTAGTAATAAATTTTAAAAATTAGAAAAAATTATAATTATTATCAATAAATCGTAATAATTATTTATAAATAGAAATAAATAGTAATAATTTGTAATAATTTGCAATAATTTGAAATAATTTGTAATAATTTGTATTAAATTGTAATAAATTGTAATATTTTGTAATAAATTGTAATAATTAGTAAAAATTAGTAATAAATTGCATTAATTATTTAAAAATTACAAAAATTAGTAATAAATTGAAAAAATTAGTAATAAATTGTAAAAATTAGTAAAAAATTATAATAATTAGTAAAATTTTTGAAGAATTAGTTATAAATTAAAGAATTAGTAATCAATTGAAATAATTAGTAACAAATAATAATAAGTTCTGACCAATTATAATAATTTGTAACAAATTCTAATAATTAGTAATAATTATAAATAATTATAAATAATTAGAAGGTAATTATAATAAATTGTCAAAAATTGTTATAAATTGACACAATTTCCAGAAGATTGATGGCTCCCTTTTTTCTAGCACCTTCTTTCATTGCAATTTTCTCCCAATGAAATTACTATGAAAAATATGTCCTCACATACGGATATTCATTTTTGTATGCATGATAATGGAGGTAAACATGGAGAGGTCTTCCAGCTCTCCATTCTAATTCATACAAAAATGGATATACATACTTCAGATCAATTTTTTCATACTAATTTCAGTCGGAGAAAGTTGCAAGGAGATTAGCTGTCGAGAAAATGAGGCTCTATTGTCTGATGACTCATCTCCACTGTCTATGACTGAAATCACTATGAAAAATATGCTCAGACGTACGCATATCCATTTGTGTATGCACGAAGATGGAGAGCAGGGAGGTCTCTCCACACTAATCTTCATTTTCATTCATAATGAAATGGATATCCATACATCTAAGAAGAATTTTTATAGTGATTTCAGTTAGAGTTAGTGTAGATGAGTCTTCAGGGAAAAGAGATGCCACTAATTTATTTGAATTTTTGTCACCAGTAATTAACAATTATAAGAATAAATTTTCTGTAATTGATAATAATTAGTGGTAATTAGTATAAATTATTATAAGTTTGTTTAGATTAGTATAAAATTTTAAAAAATACTATAAACAAGTATGAAATAATAGAATTTATCATAACTTGATAGAAAATGTAATCTAATTGTCTACTATTTTTTGGATAGTTTTTTTATTATTTCAAATTATGCAAAAAAAACCAATAATTTTATATTTTTTTAGTGAAATATGGAATAATGATGTTTACAATAATCTTTATTAGATGATTTAGTTTTGATAAATCAGTGCAAGAATCCATACTATTCTAGTTTAAATCATGTATATATTATCGGTGTTTAAGATTTCTTAGAATTTTCATCATCAAAACCAGAATTTGTTTTAGAAGGGATAAGTAAGTGTCCTTGTGAGAAATTTGATCTGAGGACGTTTGAAACATTTGAAAATGTTGGTGGTCATTTATTACATTTTGGTTTTCAACCAGATTATGTTTTTTTGGTATTAACATATTGAACAGAGATCTAGAAAAGATTATAATAATTTGGTTCTAGATCCAAAATTATTTCAAAATTTAGTAAATGATGAAGCATATTCATCTTTTCAAAATGCTAGAACTCAGGAGGATATTAATTTAACTCTTGAGTTAGAACCATCTCATTTTTATGAGTTATTGAGTTCTGCTAAAGACGCCTTATATAATGGATACAAGATAAAAAAATTTGAAGTAGTTTCTAAATTTATGGCTATTAAATCAGATAATGGAATGTCAAATAGCTATTTGGATTAGAAATTATCTTTGGTAAAAACAATAATACTTGAGAGAAATGTGTTGCCTATAAATTTTTATGAGAGAAAGAGGCTGCTTCGTAATCTGGGTCTTGGTTATGAGAATATTCATGCATGTTAAAATGATTGCATGTTATATTATGGTGGAAACAAGTCGATGTAAAGTTGTCCCACATGTGGACAATCGAGGTAAAAAGAGGCTCAACAAGGGATGTTCGGATTGATTCCTATAAAACAATTGTGATATTTCTTGCTTACACCCAGATTGGAGTGTTTATTTATTTCTTAGAACACCGAAGTCTTGATGTCATGGAAAAAAACCAATATTCCAACCAGTAAAACCATAAATCATATCTATGATGGTGATTCATGGAAACATTTTGACCAAGTGCATCCATATTTTTCTTTAGAAGCCTGAAACTTGCAATTGGGTCTTTCTACAGATGGTTTCTATCCTTTTAGTTCTTACGGTAGTCAGTATTCATGTTGGCCTATCTTTATAACTCTATAAAATTTTCCTTCTTGGATGTTGATTAAGGGATCATATATCTCTTTTGACTTTATTAATTTCTAGAAATCTGAAAAATAATATTTATGTTTTTTTTGAAACCATTGATTTATGAGTTTTATTCATTGTAGAGTAATGGTGTCTATAAATTTAATATTATTGTGAAATTATTTTTCCTTACTGAAAGATACATTGATGTGGAAAATTAGTGACTTCCCAACATATGACTTGTAATCTGGATAGAGTACACATGATAAAAAATATTGTCTGTTCTATATAAGGGACACCAAAGAATTTATTCTCATCAATGAAAAAAAACCTTGTTTTTGGAACAGTCCTAGTAGATTCCTTCTATCTGATCATCCTTTTCGAAGGAACAAATATCATTTTAGAAGAAGAAAAATTGAAAAATATGGACCTTAAATAGTGATCTCGGGTATAGAGTTAAAATCAATTGTCTCTTCATTACCTCCCATCCCATTTGAAACAATAATAAACCACTAGAAAATTTAAGGCTTTGGGAAAAAACATAATTGGATAAAATATAGAATTTTTGGGATCTTCCATATTGGTCTAATTTGTTGGTCTGTCAGATGTTGTATTTAATGAATATTGATAATAAATTGGTTGATAATTTATTTCATATAGTTTTGGATACACCAGGTAAGACTAAAGATAATGTAAAGGCATGATTAGATCATGCCCAAATTTGTAGGCAACCAGAACATGAACTGTTTGAAAATGTCAGATCATAGAATTTAATGAATCCAAAAGTAGCTTATATATTTTCCAAATATAATAAAATATAATTTTGTTAGTGGATTGAAGATTTGAGACTTCTAGATGGTTATGCTTCAAATTTGGGTAGACGTGTCCAAAATGGTCATATTACAGGAATAAAAAGTCACGACTATCATGTTAGAATGGAAATACTTTTTCCAATTTCATTAAGAGGTATATTGAATTATATGATTTGGGATGTGCTAACAAACATATCATATTTTTTAAGACATTTATATGATGAAAAGAGACTACTATGCATTAAGTAGGCCATAAGAAGCTGTTGTTTTAAATTTATGTATACTGGAAAAAATATTCCCGCCGAATTTGTTTGACTCAATGAAACATTTGATGTTATGTTTTCTCTATGATGAAAAATGTGGAGTTCTGGTATAGTTTCGATTGATGTACCCATTCAAGAGACGCATGCAGAAATTTAAGAAAAAAGAATGTGATAAAGCATCAGTTGAAGGTTCAATTAGAAAATCTTATTTGCAATGAGATTTTTTATGCTCTCATTACTTTTAAAATGAATATCCCACAAAAAAACCGTATTTTCTGTAATGACAAAAATGTTAAAAATGAAATGGGAAATAAATTATTTATTTTCAGTTAGCTCAAACTTGACTTAGGTGGAGTTCATGAATGATGGATTTAAGATAATGAATATTACAAAGCTCATACAAATGTTCTACTAAACTGTGATGAAATGAAACCATTTGTACAGTTAGTGATCACATAAATTATTATATAATATTCTACACTAAATTAATCTTATTTTATTTTTGGGTTATATGATAATCATATGACGAAATAACTTCCACATACTACATCAACTACTCTTGAAGAATGTTAGAAAAAACTTTTCCTATAGATTTATAAAACTGGTAACATAAATTATTTTGGGTTTGACATATAAAATCAATTTATTAGCTGTTATATGGATAACTATTTTACAAATTTTTAGGTATCTCAACATGCTGATAAAATTTAAAATCGATTGCATGTATTGTGAAACCCACCATCAGAAAAAATTAAATCTTATAATGCATATATGGTGAAGGGTTTTCTAATTCATACACGTGCATATGGGGAAAAAAATAAATAGTGGTCTTTTCTTGAGAGGATCTCATCATAGAAAAACCAAGGTTGACTTTTATGGAATGTTGGAAGAAATTATTGAACTGTATTATCTACAACAACATTACATAACAATTTTTAAATGTCAGTGGTTAGATACTGAGAGATTCTTGTGTGTTTATTCGATCCATGGACCCTTTGATATTAAATATAAAAGTCTTTTTGGGGTAAATGGACCATTTTTATCAGATCATCAGCCACATAAAATTTATTATTCAAAATATTATGCTACATTAATAGAGTTGAGTGATTGGTTATAACATCCCGCCTTTTTGTCACATAAACTTTCATTACATTTTACAAAACCGAGGATCTTTAAGGTTTAGTGTCTTGGAAACCAAAAACATAAAACATGAAACAAAAAAAACATTCTTCTTAAACACTTGAAAGGATTCTCCTTATGTTCATCCTAGGTTCATTACTGCATCTCAGAACCTGGGGACATACATCAAAGGAAAGGGTGAGAAGAAGGCCCAGTAAGGAAAACAAGAGAAACATTTTACATGTGAACTTGAGATACTTCAATAAGGTCATGAAAAGAACTTTAAGGCATGAGAAAGAAATTATGAGATATATCATAATAAAAGTAAATTTTTTCATAACTTGAAGATGTGGCTACATCATTTAACATAGACAATCATGAACATATCACCAAGGTCCATCCCCAAGGTGTCATTTGAAATTACCAAGGTTATTCACCAAGGTATCGTGAAAATTGTAATCTCTAGTGGTTACATCATTACCCAATGCATTGGAGCGCTATCAGGGAGCACCCCTAAATTTGCATTTATTATCATGTGAGCCACATATATCATCATCAAATATTTCATAAATAACCCATATAGCATAAAATAAATGGGTTTCATTTCATAATCACAACGTTTTAAAAATGGCTTTAAAGACATGATCTTTACGTCACTTTAAAACCCACAGAAAAGGAAGGTGGGTCTCATGTATGTAAATCCCAGAATTTAAAATAGAAAATTTTGGTATATATGTGAATACCCCTTTAGAAGAATTATCTTTGAGTATTCACTTAATAATATAAAATAACTTTAGAAAAAGAGAGAGACATTTTGAGACGGAAATTCTGCAGCATAACAGCTATGTTACGAGGTTTTAGAAGACATTAAAAAGAGAAGGAAAATGGGTCAAACATTCATAAATGACCCATAAAACAGTATATGGACAGAATAATAAGGATAAATGATCATGGTAATGAAATTTAAAGGACATACCATTTGAAATGTAAAACATGGAGGGAAGACAAAAATTAGATTTCTCTTATGAAAGTTCGGCAGCCTAACGGCGTTACTTAAACTTCAACAAAAATGATTCGAAAAGATCAAATAGGGTCTCTCATAATGTGAACATAAGAGTTCAGTATGATAGATATAGATATAATTCCCCAACATAATTAAAAAGTAACTTGAAAGACTTGACATGAAAGTAGAACTTTGAAAAGAATGAGAAGGGTGAAAGAATCCCCTAAAAAATTCGGCAGCCTAACGGCGCCACTTAAAACTTTAAAATACTGAATTGAAGAGATAAAATGGGGTCTCTAATAATATTAACATAAGACTTCAGTATGATATATATAGAGATCAAACCCCAACATAACAAAAAGGAACTTGAAAGAATTTACATGAAAGTAGAACTTCAAAACGATAAGGGTGAAGAACCACTTAAAAATTCGGCAGCCTAACAGCGCCACCTAAAACTTCAAAATACTGAATTGAAGAGATCAAATGTGGTCTCTCATCATATGATCATAAAATATCAGTATGATAAATTTAGAGATCATACCCCAACATAACAAAAAAGGAACTTGAAATAATTGACATGAAAGTAGAACTTCAAAACGAGAAGGGTGAAGAACCACTTAAAAATTCGGCAGCCTAACGGAGCCACCTAAAACTTCAAAATAATGAATTGAAGAGATCAAATGGGGTATCTCATCATATGATCATAAAATATGAGTATGATAAATTTAGAGATCATACCCCAACATAATAAAAAGGAACTTGAAAGAATTGACATGAAAGTAGAACTTCAAAACGAGAAGGGTGAAGAACCACTTAAAAATTCGGCAGCCTAACGGCGCCACCTAAAACTTCAAAATACTGAATTGAAGAGATCAAATGGGGTCTCTCATCATATGATCATAAAATATCAGTATGATAAATTTAGAGATCATACCCCAACATAATAAAAAAGGAACTTGAAATAATTGACATGAAAGTAGAACTTCAAAACGAGAAGGGTGAAGAACCACTTAAAAATTCGGCAGCCTAACGGCGCCACTTAAAACTTCAAAATACTGAATTGAAGAGATCAAATGGGGTCTCTCATCATATGATCATAAAAGATCAGTATGATAAATTTTGAGATCATTACCCAACATAATAAAAATGAACTTGAAATACTTTACATGAACATAGATCTTGAAAAATGAGAAGGGAGAAAGAATCTGTTACAAAAATTTTGGCAGCCTAACGGCGCCACTTAAAACTTCATAAAAAGAAATAATGAGAGTAAGAGGGGATCTCTCATTATATGAACATGAAAAGGGCAGTAATATTAGTATATAAGAACATCCTCCAACATAAGAACATGGAGCATAAAAGGAATGACATAAAAGAGATTACTTGAAATGAAAGAGAGAGGTCGGATCCCTTACCTTAAAATGCAACTCTTAAACCTCAAAGGATGGGACCTTGAGGGCTTGGTGGAACCTTGGGAGGACTCCTTGGAAGGTAATGAGACTAGAACTTCGTTGGGGAAGAGTGGGGAGTCGAATGGATGAGAGGAGGGCTTGGTATTTATAGGGAAAGTGAGGGGACAAGGCATTAATGGCCAAGGGACACCTCAAAAGTGGTTTTCTCAAAAGCATGGGCCCTCCCATGGTACTTCCCATAAAGTTAGGCCACATGGGGACCCCCACACAATAATTCATCACCCTTGGCTGTCCAACCCTTAAAAAATCTCATGAAATCATCATGACACAGTTATGATGTCATTAAACATACCGAAACCCTAAAACTGTATTTTCACTATTCACTGAAAATTCAACTTTCTCAGAAAGATCCCAAAATTTCACCTTAATCAAATATCAATGCTCTGATTTCAAGAATGAACTCCATTTTATAAAAATAATTTTCTAAATATTTTTAATTTATTTTTTAAATAAATACACTATTCACCGAAAATTCATTTTTTCAGAAAAAACAACAAAAATTACCATAACATAATATCAGTGCTCTGAGTTCAAAAATGAAATCCATTTTATAAAAATAATTTTCTAAATATTTTTAATTTAATTTTTAATTAAAAAAACACTATTCACCCGAAAAAACAAATACTTGAATAGTAATTTATGAAACCGTTATTTAACCATTTTATTGAATCACATTACTTAATCAAGGTGCCTAGATTATTTTAAAACTTTCTTTAAGTGAGATTACTAATCCATTTGGTCATATTACTAATCCTAATCATAAAATAACTATTCATAATTTACTATTCATAAAAAATCATGTTGATCTTATTAGACTCCAAATTTTGTACTGAACATAATTGTAGAAGACCATTTTTTGAAAATCATTACACATTTTTAATTATTTAAGGTTTACATAAACATTTTTAAAATATCCTTTTTCTAAAATTCATCAAAAATATGCATACTATATTAATCCGGTCATTTGAAAATTCATAAACTTCATCATAAAAAGAAATCCCAATTTTTATTTAAAACAAAGGATTACACAAGGCAGTTACGGTCTCCTTACATAGCCCCTTATCACACCAGCATAGGACCTAAGTGTAAGGTGTGCTAAGGTGAGAGAGTCTGAGGGAGGCTCGGCCAACATTGCCCGAGTAGTAATTTCAATCAGTTTGGACTTCTCGCGAAGGCGATTCCGTTCTAGCTTCACATGATGAAGTTCGGCTTGGGTTTGGTCCAGAGCAAAGCCCAATGGTGCTACCTATTTCCCAAGTTCTGTTAGATGGGCTTCGATCGGTCCAAGACTACTAGGTGAGGCCATCGAATCTTCTTTCTATAATAATTAACCAAGATTACTTTTATTTAGAGACAATAATCAAAACATTTTGTTCACAGCGGTCATATTGACCGATGGTCATATAACAGTCAGAACCCAATGGTCTCATTTTAATTATAATTGTGTTTATCAAATAAAACATTTTTGTTGAGTATAAAAATAAAATAAAATAACACATGAAATTAGGAAACAAGATTTATTCAAAATTTCGGGCCGTTACAATCTTCCCCCCTTAAGAAATTGCGTCCTCGCAATTTTAAAAATTGGGTTTTGAAATTTCATTGAAAGTCCCACATCGGAAAAAGAGTCCGTGACACCATTACTTTAAAAGAAAGAAAAGGAAGTACAATGGCCACCCGAGTTTACTCATACTAGGATTCCATGTAGGAAACATGGACATGGAGGAGAAAACAAAGGGTCACGTCCTAAAGGAGAGTGATAAAAAACATGATTAGGAGGAAGTTAACCACCAGAAAATCCAAAAATTATGATGTGTGCAAACGGTCTTTGATTACCTAGTAGGAAACGTAAACCAACAACGTTTTTGTTTTACGTTCCTTTTCATAACTTTGAGGAATTCATTTACAACATAGAACAAAAACATAAGGAAATATATCTACCTTCATGTAGAGTTTCATCCTTTAATAAGTTTCTACTCAAAACTAATCTTTTATCTAAACTATGAGCATTCAAAACTACTTGGTCTCATCAAAACACAAGAATCATCTTCTATAGAATCACATAATCCACAAAAGATTAACTATCTATTTCTTTTATCTTTATACTTTATCCCAAAAACCGAAAGGGTAAGGTAAAACAACTCTTCAAAAAGAAAGAATCCCATAGGAATGGAAACTACTTTTAAATATTCAAAGTTCCATGGTACTACCCAAAGTTCATCATAGTCCATTACATAAGTAACGGTCCTTAAAATTCCTCAAAATAAACCAAACTAAGATTGAAACCCAAATACAAGAAGGATTTGATAACATAGTCTTCCAAAATAAACTTCATTGTTCATCTCCAAACAACATCAACCACTCCTAACATCTTATAACAAAAGTATCTAACCTAAACATATTTAACCCAAGATAGGTTAATCATTCCCACAAGTAACCTAAATTACTATAAGTCCACCTTAAATTCATCGATTCTTCAAATATAAGTCAACCTTACTCCTCAATGAAAATACCGTTGTAATCTATTTACCTCGATCATATAGGGTCCCCAAAATAGTGAACATCTTCCAAAATAAAAAAACATATTTTAATCCCCTAATCATCTCTGTCATATTAATACGGCAATCGTAGCATTTCCTATCACATTGGTTGTTGAAACATGTTCTTCTATTTCCCTCCATTAACTAAGAAAAGAAACTATAATTAGGGGCTTAAATACTTAGCCAATAATCATGAAAAGAAACTTAAATAATATAAGGATATCTTGTAGTTGAAACGTATACCCTAACTTTTGATCCCCTAGGTTCCCATCTAGGTTATCCATGATCATATATTCTTATGTGAATGTTTATTTTATTTTATCTTTGTTCCTTTAACAATGGTTCATACTAAGCTTATGAATTTACCAAAGCATATCCCCCGGGAGTGTCGTAACCAAGAGTGCAGCAAGGCCCATTGTCGTGTACCAGTTCCCGTTCGAGTCTAGCTCAAAGCGGTGTTTTCGGGTTTTACCCCTATGTACATCTGTTCCAGAGCCACCTCTACCTGCTCGTATCCAGACAGGGTGTATTTGCTTGGCAACCCCTTACTCAATACTCACCAAAATACCAGGAAGATTTCCTATATTTTAAATTTTCTATAGGCTTCTTCCTAAAGTTTTCATATCCTAATTTCCACAAATAAGTAAACCATCCTTTGATACCAACTATATCATCCCGCATTTTTATCACATAAACTTTCATTACATTTTACAAAACCGAGGATCTTTAAGGTTTAATGTCTTGGAAACCAGAAACTTAAAACATGAAACAAAAAAAAACATTCTTCTTAAACACTTGAAAGGCTTCTCCTTATGTTCATCCAAGGTTCATTACTGCATCTCAGAACCTGGGGACATACATCAAAGGAAAGGGTGAGAAGAAGGCCCAGTAAGGAAAACAAGAGAAACATTTTACATGTGAACTTGAGATACTTCAATAAGGTCATGAAAAGAACTTTAAGGTATGAGAAAGAAATCATGATATATATCATAATAAAAGTAAAATTTTTCATAACTTGAAGATGTGGCTACATCATTTAAAATAGACAATCATGAACATATCACCAAGGTCCATCCCCAAGGTGTCATTTGAAATTACTAAGGTTATTTACCAAGGTATCGTGAAAATTGTAATCTCTAGTGGTTACATCATTACCCAATGCATTGGAGCGCTATCAGGGCGCACCCTTAAATTTGCCTTTATTATCATGTGAGCCACATATATCATTATCAAATATTTCATAAATAACCCATATAGCATAAAATAAATGGGTTTCATTTCATAATCACAACGTTTTAAAAACGGCTTTAAATACATGATCTTTACATCACTTTAAAACCCACAGAAAAGGAAGGTGGGTCTCATTTATGTAAATCCCAGAATTTAAAATAGAACATTTTGGTATATATGTGAATACCCCTTTAGAAGAAAGAGCTTTTAGTATTCACTTAATAATATAAAAGAACTTTAGAAAAAGAGAGAGACATTTTGAGACGGAAATTCTGCAGCATAACAGCTATGTTACAAGTTTTTAGAAGACATTAAAAAGAGAGGGAAAATGGGTCAAACATTCATAAATGACCCATAAAACAGTATATGGACAGAATAAGAAGGATACATGATCATGGTAATGAAATTTCAAGGACATACCATTTGAAATGAAAAACATGGCGGGAAGACAAAAATTAGATTTCTCTTATGAAAGTTCGGCAGCCTAACGGCGTTACTTAAACTTCAACAAAAATGATTTGAAAAGATCAAATAGGGTCTCTCATCATGTGAACATAAGAGTTTAGTATGATAGATATAGAGATAATTCCCCAACATAATTAAAAAGGAACTTGAAATACTTGACATGAAAGTAGAACTTTGAAAAGAATGAGAAGGGTGAAAGAATCCCCTAAAACATTCGGCAGCCTAACGGCGCCACTTAAAACTTCAAAATACTGAATTGAAGAGATCAAATGGGGTCTCTCATAATATTAACATAATAATTCAGTATTATAGATATAGAGATCATAACCCAACATAACAAAAAGGAACTTGAAATAATTGACATGAAAGTAGAACTTCAAAACGAGAAGGGTGAAGAACCACTTAAAAATTCGGCAGCCTAACGGCGCCACCTAAAACTTCAAAATACTGAATTGAAGAGATCAAATGTGGTCTCTCATCATATTATCATAAAAGATCAGTATGTTAAATTTAGAGATCATACCCCAACATAATAAAAAAGGAACTTGAAAGAATTGACATTAAAGTAGAACTTCAAAACGAGAAGGGTGAAGAACTACTTAAAAATTCGGCAGCCTAACGGCGCCATCTAAAACTTCAAAATACTGAATTGAAGAGATCAAATGGGGTCTCTCATCATATGATCATAAAAGATCAGTATGATAAATTTAGAGATCATACCCCAACATAATAAAATATAACTTGAAAGAATTGACATGAAAGTAGAACTTCAAAACGAGAAGGGTGAAGAACCACTTAAAAATTCGGCAGCCTAACGGCGCCACCTAAAACTTCAAAATACTGAATTGAAGAGATCAAATGGGGTCTCTCATCATATGATCATAAAAGATAAGTATGATAAATTTAGATATCATACCACAACATAATAAAAAAGTAACTTTAAAGAATTGACATGAAAGTAGAACTTCAAAACGAGAAGGGTGAAGAACCACTTAAAAATTCGGCAGCCTAACGGCGCCACTTAAAACTTCAAAATACTGAATTGAAGAGATCAAATGGGGTCTATCATCATATGATCATAAAAGATCAGTATGATAAATTTAGAGATCATACCCCAACATAATAAAAATTAACTTGAAATACTTTACATGAACATAGATCTTGAAAAATGAGAAGGGAGAAAGAATCTGTTACAAAAATTTTGGCAGCCTAACGGCGCCACTTAAAACTTCATAAAACGAAATAATGAGAGTAAGAGGGGATCTTTAATTATATGAACATGAAAAGGGAAGTAATAGGAGTATAGAAGAACATCCTCCAACATAAGAACATGGAGCATAAAAGGAATGACATAAAAGAGATTACTTGAAACGAAAGAGAGAGGTCGGATCCCTTACCTTAAAATGTAACTCTTAAAACTCAAAGGATGGGACCTTGAGGGCTTGGGGGCACCTTGGGAGGACTCCTTGGAAGGTAATGAGACCAGAACTTCATTGGGGAAGAGTGGGGAGTCGAATGGATGAGAGGAGGGCTTGGTATTTATAGGGAAAGTGAGGGGACAATGCATTAATGGCCAAGGGACACCTCAAAAGTGGTTTTCTCAAAAGCATGGGCCCTCCCATGGTACTTCCCATAAAGTTAGGCCACATGGGGACCCCCACACAATAATTCATCACCCTTGGCCGGAAAACCCTTAAAAAATCTCATGACATCATCATGACACAGTTATGATGTCATTAAACATACCAAAACCCTAAAACTGTATTTTCACTATTCACTGAAAATTCAACTTTCTCAGAAAGATCCCAAAAATTCACCTTAATCAAATATCAATGCTATGATTTCAAGAATGAACTACATTTTATAAAAATAATTTTCTAAATATTTTTAATTTATTTTTTAAATAAATACACTATTCACCGAAAATTCATTTTTTCAGAAAAAACCACAAAAATTACCATAACATAATATCGGTGCTCTGAGTTCAAAAATGAAATCCATTTTATAAAAATAATTTTCTAAATATTTTTAATTTAATTTTTAATTAAAAAAACACTATTCACCCGAAAAAACTAATACTTGAATAATAATTTATGAAACCGTTATTTAACCATTTTATTGAATCACATTACTTAATCAAGGTGCCTAGATTATTTTAAAACTTTCTTTAACTGAGATTACTAATCCATTTGGTCATATTACTAATCCTAATCATAAAATCACTATTCATAATTTACTATTCATCAAAAATCAAGTTGATCTTATTAGACTCCAAATTTTGTACTGAACATAATTGTAGAAGACCATTTTTTGAAAATCATTACACATTTTTAATTATTTAAGGTTTACATAAACATTTTTAAAATATCCTTTTTCTAAAATTCATCAAAAATATGCATACTATATTTATCCGGTCATTTGAAAATTCATAAACTTCATCATAAGAAGAAATCCCAATTTTTATTTAAAACAAAGGATTACACAAGGCAGTTACGGTCTCCTTACATATCCCCTTATCACACCAGCATAGGACCTAAGTGTAAGGTGTGCTAAGGTGAGAGAGTCTGAGGGAGGCTTGACCAACATTGCCCGAGTAGTAATTTCAATCAGTTTGAACTTCTCGCGAAGGCGATTCCGTTTTAGCTTCACATGATGAAGTTCGGCTTGGGTTTGGTCCAGAGCAAAGCCCAATGGTGCTACCTCCTTCCCAAGTTCTGTTAGATGGGCTTCGATCGGTCCAAGACTACTAGGTGAGGCCATCGAATCTTCTTTCTATAATAATTAACCAAGATTACTTGTATTTAGAGACAATAATCAAAACATTTTGTTCACAGCGGTCATATTGACCGATGGTCATATAACAGTCAGAACCCAATGGTCTCATTTTAATTATAATTGTGTTTATCAAATAAAACATTTTTGTTGAGTATAAAAATAAAATAAAATAACACATGAAATTAGGAAACAAGATTTATTCAAAATTTCGGGCCGTTACATTGGTGGAGCATAATAAAATTTAAATTTAGATAAAATCAGTTTACTTAATGTGAATGTGGTTCATCTGAACAGGAAGGAATTATAATTTTTCAAGAGACTGCTCCAAATCCATCTTTTTCTAGAAGAGAAACAGATATTGATGATGAAAAACCACTATTATGTTCATATAGGTAGTCGAACAACCCGATATTTTAGAGTTTTATGTTTATAGGTGGATGTATAATGATCTGACCACTGGAGAGATTAGAGGTGTTCCCCAGCGTCATATTGGGGTCAATATATATTTTTTTGAGTTCAAAATTTAGTTGTAAATAATATTTTAACTATTTCACTTTTAAATTGCAATTGAAGGAGTCATGTGAGGCTATGACATCTCAGACACAGATTGAGTTTCAGAAGGAGATCGATACTCAGACCAGTGCCCAGCGATTTGATGCGACAACATGGATAGAGGAAACCTATTATGCCTTCAAGAAAGGCTGAGTTGTTGGTATTGAATCTCAATTGACCACTGTGGATTATAATGACATCGCTGTGATGTCAGAATCTAGCTCGAGATGAGATCATGGAGAGTCATTATCATCTACTGCACAATATCAGGAGCATCTGCGAGGTTAGAGTGATCTTATAGAGAGTATACACATGGAGCAAGATCAGATGCGTCAATGGTAGCAGCAACAACCTAAAAAGTTTCTATGACAGTAGTAGGAGATGCAGGAGGAGATGCGTCTATGGAAACAACAATAGTAGCATAAGGTGTTGGAGTACATGTGACATCTCACTCATGGTTTAGGGATGGAGTTCCCTCTACCATCTCCTCCAGATGACCTTCCCCCTCAGTGGTCTATTTATTTTTTATGGTCAATCATTTGAATGTAATCATTTTTGTAATATTAACTCTCTCTATTTTTATATAGTTCATTTTTTATATTGTTTCGAATATTACATTGTTTATTATTTATTTGATTATTTGTTATTTTATTAAGTTATTTAAAATTTTAATTATTTTAATTATTTTATTAATTAATATATTTTTTATTTTTTTTGATTTTTTATTATTTTATTAATAATTTTTTGATTATATTATTTTGATTATTTTATTATATTTTTCATGAATATGAAGGCGTTCATTATTTTATAACTTTTTGTCATATTAGTAATATTATAATTCAAAATAATATTATTATCATATTACCATTATTATTATTGTTATTATTTTTTTATGATTATTATTTTACAATTTTATAATTTAATTTAAGTTACTAATACTAATATTATTGATTCATTAATATTAATATATTATTATTATTATTATTATTTATTTTTTACACTTTTTGTGACTATTTTTGACGGGTCATCGCAATAACGTATTCAAAAACGATGAAGAAACTATTTGTGATGTATGCACATACTATCGAAAATATTTACTTTTTGTAGAAATCCATCGTAAAAAACACCTATTGTGATACTATTTTCTGCAAGGGTTCATTTGCGATGAGATCCCAACGCAAAAGGGTATTTGCGGCAGGATCCCATGGAAATTGACCCATCGCAAATGCCCCAATTTCCCATAGTGGCTTTAAAACTAGTATTTTTGATATCTAATAATTTTATCATGCATGTTTGTAAAATCTCTTAGGGTGAAATTATGTTTCTACCCGGTTTTCCATAGGTTTTCCATTTGGTTTTATCTACTTTGGGATAACATACACAAAATTTACATGGAAACAACTATTTAGGTATTTTAAAGTTTTATTTTTTGTTTGTAACGTATCATGGGTTCTTTATATTTTTTATTATATGAAATGTTAGTGGAACTTTTTGGAACCCCTTATCTTTATTCCAATCTAGGTTAATTGTGATTTTTTTGAAACTCCTTTGTGTTAATCCTTTCCAATAATCATATATATATATAATCATGTGTGTGTGTATGTGGGTAAATATTTATATATATATATATATACATACATACATATATATATACTGATGTTTTACTAAAGTGTATCAATAATGGTTTCAATAAACTGAATGCAATGTTATAAAAATGTCTTTTTGGGTATCCAATGGTTATGCATATAAACTTGTGTAAACACACACACACACAAACACACACACATAAGTGTAAAAATTCACTTGGAATCATATGAATTTTTGAAATTAAAGGAATATATATATATATATCCATATGTGTGTATGGGTGTGTATTTGGACATGGGCATATATAGAGGGAAACTTGAGAAAAAAAAATTGGGTTTCAAACTTGTTTAAAAACAATTTTTGGAATGAATTTAAAATGAATGTCATAGGTCTGGTTGGAACTTTCGAAAGTATTTCAAAAATTTAATTACACTCCAAGGGAATCCCAAAATTTTATGTTTTTTTCAGACTCATATTTCATATTATAGGAATTTTGTTGTGATTTTTAGATATTAGCTTTTATATTTGTAGTATATAGTGGTGAGGTATTGTTTTATACTTGATTTTCTTTTTTTATGATTGAGATTTGGTTTCTCTACTACAAATCCCTCTTGTATTATAGTTTTGGGCCTAAAAATTAGGAATCCTAGTTACTTATGATCCCAGAATATGATAAGTATGCTAGGCATGACCAACCCTACCTACCGGGTTTAAATCACAACACTAACTATATTATTGATGATGATGTGGTTTTGAGATGGCTTGAGCAAGAGAACATATTTTCATGTCCATGGTATAATCACTGAGAGTATGAGGATCCTACATCCCTACTGAACATAGATACTCAGTGATTTTCCACTATACTTACTCTTATATATTCCCATTTTTTGGTTCTATTTTTAAAATGTAATTTATTTAGTTTCATTTTACTTGTTTTAAATAATAAGAGCCTTGATTTCTTTACTTTATTATATTTTTATATTTTTTATTTTCTTTTTTTATGTATATAATTCATATTCTTTTTTTCATATTTGGTTTTCACCTACTTTTCTTCAAAGGGAAATGGTATTTTAAAGTGTTCAAAACAAAATTTTGAAAAGTTTTTAAGTGGATATTTTAATTAAAATGGTTATTGGACCAAAAATAATTCTTCAGTGATTGTTTTCATTTAATAAAATATAATAAATGATTTTTGAAACAAGTATGATGTGTAATTTGATTTGTAATTTAAACCTAATTTTATTATTTTATTTCAAACTAGAATGCTAGTTGTTCTTTAATTAAAAGGGTAAGCATGGGGTAGGGTGGATGGTGGTTTTAGAGTGGAATTTTTATTCTCACACCTATATATATATATATATATATTTTAGTTGTTGGTTTTGTTTTATATTTTATTCTCATCCATGGGGAATCAACGTTTTAGTTTTTTGGGAGGTGACACATATAGTCACAAGGAGGCATGGGAGTTTGTGGTTTAGTTTTATTTTAGTTTCCTTTATCACATCGACCAATGAGGATTTTAATTCTTTTTATGGATGAAGGGTAGTGGTAAATTTTGGTGGGAGAAGGAAATCAAATGGCAGTGAATAATTTTCTTTCAGGAAAGGGAGATAAGAGAGTGGGGAAGGTTCTTTATACACACTTATGTTTACCACTTTCCTTGCTTTGATATTGGGTTTTACTAGTTTATTTTTCTCTAGCATGTAAATTTGTTGCATGGATGGGTCTTGAAAAAAAATTATTTGTTTAACGTCATTTTTTTCTTTATTATTAATTAGGAAAAATTAATCACAAGAGTTTCCTTCTTGATGCCCAGATAGTTGTACCAACTGGTGGGGATCAGGAACGTCCTTCAGGTCCTGTGGTGGGCTGGCTCGAGTGTCCTATAGAGGGACAAATCAAGTTTGTTTATGAATGTTAAAGTAATTACGTATTATTAATACATTGGTACATGGAGTAGGTAAAAAAAATTTCTCATGATTTATTGATAATGGAATACATGATAAAAAGACCCAAAACTGAACCTTGAGAAAAAATGCACCTTAGTTGGCTATTTTAATGAAATAAGTAATGGCTTTCAACTTCCAAAATATTTCGAACTCTTAGTTCATTTTTAAAAAAATCACTAGATATATATTATGATAAGGAAATGATCACCATAAATAAATAAAAACATATAATTATGAATTAACTTCAACAAAGAGGAGAATCAATCACAATTCTGCTCATATCAGCTTCCCAAAAAAAGTAGCTACTCATGTTCATAGTAAAATCAAAACCCTTTGAAAAAATCTTTAAAAAAAATTTAAATAAAATAATCTAGAGAAAGAGGGGATAATTATTTTCTATGAAGAATTATGTCCTATTTAGATCGAATTCCACTAAACTTATACCTTGAACATTGTTGTCACTACTCGTATAGCCTATGTACCCCTTTAGCATGCCGAATGAATCATAATATTTTAGTGAGAATGTATGAATCACCCTAGAATAACAATTTTATTTTCCTCTCAAACATACTGACTTAATTTTCTAGAAAATTACTTTTTGGTAATCCCTACCTCTATTTCACACCCCAACGTTGGATACACCTTTATTTTATTATTTCCTTAATCATGTATCTTTTTGGTTGGGGTTCCGGTTGATACCCAGTAGAAATATTTAAAATTTTGTAGGTTTTGTGGATTTTGGCCTATGCATGGGCACCATACAGTTATTGGAAACCATGTGGCTCAGTTCAGGTACCCGTGCAACAGGTCCTGGTGTTAGATAGAAGATATCACACAATTTGAGCACTGTTGGTCAAACTGTTCGGTATGGTCATATAGTCAGTTCTCTCTTATGAATAAGCTACCAAATAGTTTTCTAATGGTAAAAAAATAAATTTAGGTTGGTCATTTGGTTAGTTATTTCTTGGGATGTGGATACCACATAGTTATCGAACGTTTTAGTAAACCATGTAGCCAAACCGTGCGAGCTGCCCAAAAATTTTAAAAGATAAAAACCCATTTTCTATCTCCCATATTTTTTATCCCAAAATTTTCCCCCCACCTCATTGGATGATTTTGAAACATGAGTGGGTTTCCAAACCCCTCTCCCTTAATCCTTGTCTTCCATGAATGCTCCTCCTTTTATTCCAAGCTGAGTTTTTAGGGTTTTTGTCATTTTTCTCCCCATTCCATCCTAATTTCTTGATCCTTTGGTTTTAATTTGGGTATTTCTCTCTTGGAAGAACCCTAATGGCTAGTGTTTGTGTTTGGGTTGTGCTTCCTTGGATCTTAGGGTGCGTGGTTGGTCCATGAGTCTTGGTTCTTCCTCCTCTCAAAGTTTCATTTCATTTTCAATGCTTTAAGATAGGTGTTTACATTATTTTCATTTATAAATCATTCCATTTATGATTTCATGTTTTCAATTAATTAATAATTATTATTTCCATTCCTATGAAGGGTTGGTGTTAATTATCATGATGTTTTAGAAACAATAGATGTTTTTAAAAATAGGTTTTCAAAGGGATTCTTGAAATACGCCTAAGTATATGTGCACTCCAGGGGTTTGTTGAAGTGCCATGGGTTCTTTTGAAATGATATTGGATTTTTGAGAAGTGTTTAGTCTTATTTATATTATAATGACAATTTTGATTTTCGTTTTTTGCATTGTATGTGTGAATTTTTCATTTTTATGGCACAAAATTTATTTATGTCTTGTTGTGACAGTTTGAAAACATGAAGTGTGTCTTTAAAATTGGTTTTGGGAAATTTCATGGACACTTGTAACATTCCATTGAATGTGGGATTATCCATGCGTGCTTGGAGTGCACACATGGATGGTAAGACAAATGATGATGGCCTTTCTTAAATAAAAAAACTGGTTTTCAAAATACTTGTGCTTCCCCTTTATAATCCTAGTGTTTAACTAAACTCCCTTTGTTTCCAAATGAATCAAGTGGTTTTCAATTGTCATGTTTAATATTACGGCCCATTTGGTATTTCAAATAGATGATTATTTTATAAATGATATGGAATCCTATTTGGAATCATAATGTGTGTTGTGTGTTTTTTTAATTGATATGGGGTGGTGTTCGAAAATAATATTGGATTTGGTATAAAGGCCCATTTGGAATGATATGTATAGAAGTGGTGTTAAATGTTGTTTCAGAAATGGATTGTAAATGTTTTGTGAACATTTTTTGAATTGATAATATTTATGTCCCGGTTGACACTTTATATAGTTTTATAAACGAAGGAGGTTTTGGAAATACAATTGACTGATTGACATCTTATAATGTTTTTAGAAATTATTTTAAAAATTATATGATGTGATGGACTGAACAGTTGAAGGCGGCCAGTTGGTTATAGACTCGGGAGATTCACCATACTCCAAGTACGTCTAGGGATAACTCTAGGGATGTTTAAGAAATGACCATGGTTTTCTATCTATATTTTATTGTTTAATTTTTATTGTACTTTGTTACTTTTTGTATTTCCCGTTTATTTTCAGCATAGGTTGGTATTGTTTTTATTGGGTATCTAGTTTTCGGTTTTGTATTTAATGGTAACCACTTTTAAAAAGGGGTTTGTGGAATGGGTTATTTGGTAAAGGGAAAGATATGGTTGAATTTTTAAAATTTTAAAACCTTAATTTTATATTTATATTTCAAAATAGTGTCTATTGAATGTTTTATGGAAAGAATTTTCTTATTCTTTGGTTCTTTCCTATTGGGATGTTTAGATCACACCGTACATGTACCATTTGATGTCGGTAGACTAGAGCTATTTTGTAGTTTTTGGTTTTCTAGTTTGAGTGATTATGATTGGAGTAGGCTGGCTATGTAGCTGGTTGATTAGTGGATGGTGGTGACCATGATGTCACATGGAGACCATGTTAGTGGTATTTTGGTTTTGTTTTATTTTTAGTTTATGGTTTGTCTAGTTGTATCTTGTATCTAGATCATTCTAATATTCTTATTAAGACTCCATTTTTGGTTATTGTTATGTGCTCAGTTTGTTATGTTTATTTTTTATCCTAGTTAATTATTGGAAAATAATAATTCCCACAATGATTAATTTTTTTTCCCAACACTAGTTCCCAGTCCACGGGGATCAGGAATGCCCTTCGGGCCATGTTTCAAACCAGGGATAATGTTGAGTCAGAGGACACTGTAGCCTAGTTCGTGACACAAGGTATCAAAGGCGGTTATTGTTATTTAGGGTGTCAGGTAGTTGGAGATTTGGATTTTTGGAGATTAATTGGTAGGGAATGGGTTGGTGCCCAATCACCACCACTAATAACAAGACCTGTGTTTCCAGGGTAGTCCAGGAATTGACTCCTTTTCCTATATCAGTATCTTTTGGATTGAGGAATTACAATAGAGGTGATCCAATATCATATTGTGACCTCACAAGGAGTATTGAACCATATTTATTCAAATTTCATGGTTCAATATCCTCTTAGTTTTTATTTCATACTTGGTCTTGGCTCACTACCATGTTTCCATGTTAGGCGCAAACACTAGTTCCTCATTCTAGTGGTTTGGTGTGAGTCATGTTTCTTTTCCATCTTGGTTGGTGTGAGTAAGTTTTCAAAATGAAAGATGATTTGGAGATAGAAATTATTTTCTTCATATGGTTTTGGGTTAGCGAATTGGGTTTTAAGAAAATGGTGTTTTAGATTAAAAATTTGATGACTTCTTAGGTTTTGAAGATGTAATGGAAAGTATTTCCCTTGGTAATTGTTATGAAAGTTCACATGTGTGTGAGTATGTGAGGAAAGTGTGCGTTGGCACATATGGATGAAAATGGATGAACACGGAGTTGATGGTTCATAGGATTCCATGGGTTTGTAATTGAGATCAAAATCTTGAACTCAATTTCAAAAATGATTTTCAAAGAGGAAAATGATTCTGGAAATTGGTTTTTGTTTTATAAAGTTGGTTCTATTTGTAAAAAGTTGGTTTTCTGTTAGGAAAATGGCATTGGATGAAGGTAGTTTTTAAATCTAAATAAAAATGGTTCTTTTTGAAAAAATGAATTTTAGTTTTTATTATATTATTTTTGATTGAGACCCTACTATAATTTTATTTAGGTGTTCTTTTTGAATTGTATTGTTTTGATATTGATTTTGGTTTAGTATTCCTTGTGTTATTCAGAATATGCCACCCAAAAAGGTCCCCAATGTTTCTATTGAGTCATGCTCAGTTTTTGATTATTTTAGAGTATTTCCTATCCTTCATGGTGATTGAGGTTCATTAGAGGCAGTGATGTGGCATGTGGAAGTTGAAAGTGTCTTCAGGTCATTAGGGACTCCCTAGGATATTCGTGTTTTTTCCGTTTTGGGTATGTTTGAGGGTCCAGATTTGGAAGAATGAAAGTTGTTTTCCCCACCATCAATGAATGTTGGGTTGACATGGGCAGTTCTTAAGTCCATCTTTTTACGATGGTTTATACCTTAGTAGGTGAAGACAGAGAAGAGAGAAGAGCTCATGAGTATACAATAAGGAAAGCAGACATTGAAGGCCTCTATTGACCACTTTAAAGAGATTATCTCTTTTTCTCTAGAGGCGGTGTCACAAGATTTTATGAAAGAATCTCTTTTCATCAGGGGTCTTTGTCCTGATATGAAGGAGAGATCCCAATTCTTCAAGGATCATCTTTTTGAGAAGTTGGTGGATGGGGCGTTCTTAGCTGAGTTATTTTCTAGAGTACATGTTGTTGGTAATCTGTTACCTCTTGTTTCTTGTTAAGGTTCTCCATTTGGAGAGGGGGTGTTGTAGAGAAACCTATATCTAAAATGTTTCACTACTAGAAAATGGACCTATCCCCACAGTTTTGGGGAAAACCGTGGGGATGGGTACCCCTATACCCACAGTTTTTAAAAACTATGGGTATAGGGGTACTGATCCCACGGTTTCCGTAAAACCATGGGGATAGGTCTGGGATAAAATATATATACCCATAGTTATGAAAAACTATGGGTATATGTTTCCTGTGTGTGTGCGGGAATTTTTTTCCCCGTGGGAAGGAATTTTTGTTAGTGGGAGTCCTATACCCATGGTTCTTACCTCTATACCCATAGTTTATATAACTATATTTAACTATACACACACACACACACACACACACACACACACACACACACACAGGTGATGTTATAGAAGTGGTAAGATGCGACATTTGTAATGAAGAGGTTGTGGGATCGAAACCCACTGCCCGCAATCTTTTAGGATTTATACCCATGGTTTTAAAACCATGGGTAAAAGACTTTGACAACGTGGTAATTCTGCATGATGCTTTGACACAGTGGTAAAACAACTATACTCACGGTTTTGGAAAACTGTGGGTATAGGATGGGGACCTATACTGATGCAACCAATGACCATGGTTCCCATAACCATGGGTATAGGCTATACCCACGGTTTTGGGGGCTATACCCATGGTTTTGAACCGTGGTATATGCTGTTTTTCTCGTAGTGTTTCCTCCACTGAATCAGAATCCTAGTTCATTGGATCATTCTCTTGTTTTCCACTAGTGTGGATAGTTTGGGTATTCGAAACCATATTGTGGTAATCGTTCAAATACTTTTCATCATTGTGGCTATCAATGTAATCTAGAAATGTTTTGGTGGAAGAATTTCTCAAAGAAGAGGCCTAGATGGGATGATTCTAGAGCATGGCTGTGAGGCATGAGATTCTTCAATCATTAAGGATATATCCATAGGACTTGTATTAGAGATTGCGCATAGTTAGGAATTTATGGGGGTGTGCGAGAAACCCCATTTCCAACACTTTTTCTCCTTTGTTGGGAGATAAATTTTTGATGTTTCTTTATTCTTGTTTTCCAGCTATAATAAGTTCATATTCTCGATTTTAAAAGAGTGATGAACTTGTCCTTTAATGGTTCAATGGTTTTTTTCTCAAACGTGGATCTTTGAGTTATTTGTTTTCCAATGGTGTGCTAATCCCTTGTGTGGGTTGATTTTGGTTTTAATTGTGTTCATTTTTAGATATTTGATTCTTGTGGAATTAATGGATAGTGGTTCTGGTTTTTTATTGGATAGAGTTACTTTTGTTGGTTTTCCCCTAGTGTTGGGGGTTCGGCTTGTGTTGGGAGTTACATAGTTTCTTATTGGGGTGAGGGTGTTGTTTGGTTGGTATGGAGAAGTTTGGTTAGTCTCAGGGTCTAATTTGTCCGGATTCTCTATCGTGGGTTTCCTGTTTCTGTCCTAGTGGTGTTGTTTGGGTTTATATATTCCTGTGTTAGTTGAGTTATTATGGTGGGGATAACCCCCTAATGTTCTCCCCTCATCCTTATACTGTGGTTTCATTTCAATCAGTAGAGTTTGAAATATGGAGTTTATGGTCACCCCAAGGTTCTTGGTTCTTTTAGTTTATATAGGGCATGGAATTAAGTTTTTATTATCTTTAAACTGGGTGAATTTTTTGGGGAAGAAAGTGTCTTTGGTGGATAGAATTTTCACACCCAACCTTGGATAATTATTTATTTTATTTTTTTATTTATCTTGGAACATTTTAGTCAAGGTTAAGGTTGATACCTAGTTTAAATTATTGAAATCTTGGATGTTTGGGTAGATTTTGTCTTATGATCGGGCACCAAAAAGTTAGTGGAATCCATGATGCTCAGCCAAGGTGCCAATGTAGAAGGTCCTAGTGTTGGAAAGAAGCTACCACATGGTTTTTGCATGGTCGATCAAGCCAAGAAGTATGGTGATGTGGTCAGTCCTCTCCTAGGTATATAATACTATATAGTTTTCACTTGGTAGCACAAATCGTGTGGGTTGTCATGCAATTGGTTCCTTCTTGGGCAGTGGCTACTGTAGGGTTGGTGCATAGTTTTGTAAACTGTAAGGATAAACCATGCGAGTTGCACTAAAATATTAAAAGTTAAAAACCCTTTTCCTCTATCCACACTTTTTATGCAAAAATTAGGCCCCTCCCTCCTTGGTCAATTTTGGCACATGGAGGGTTCCCAAACCCCTCTCACTTAACCCTCCTCCTCCATGGACACTCCTACTTTGATTACAATGTGGGTTTTTATGGTTTTCGGTCATTTTACACCTTTTCCTTATCCTCTCTTGATCCTTTTGTTTTCCTTTGGGGATTTCAATCTTGTGCAATCACTAATGTATAGGGTTTGTGTGTGGGTTGTGCTTCCTTGGAACTTAGTGTGTGCAGTTCATCCGTGATGCCTTTTTATTCCTCCACTCGAATTTTTCTTTCATCTACATTCCTTTGAGGTAGGTTTTTCCATTATTTTCCTTTCCAACTAATTCCATTTATTATTTTATGTTTTAAAATAATTTAAAAATATGATTTACATGACTTGGAAGTGTTGCTGTTAATTATAGTGGTGTTTTGGCAATGGTAGAATTTGTTTAAAATAGTTTTTCAAAGTGAATATTAAACATGTCTAAGTATATATGCACTCAATGTGTTTTTTGAAAATCCATCAGTTATTTTAAAATAAAATTTGGTGTTTGGAAAATTTTTAGTCTTATTTATATTATGATGACATTGTTGGATTGGGTATTTGGAAGTTTATATGTGAATTGGTAGTTTTTATGGAATAAAATTTATTTATGGCTTGTTGTGATAGTAGGAAAACTTGCAGTGTGTTTTTAAAATTTGTTTTGGGAAATGTCATGAACACTTGAGATATTCCATTGGATTTAGGAACACCCTTGTGTGGATATAGTGAACAAATGGATGAGAAAACAAATCATGATGGCCTTGCTTAATATAAAAAACCAGTTTTCAAAACACTTGGTTGTCCCTTTTAAACTCATGGTGTTCAAATAAACTTCATTTTTTCCAAATGAATCAAGTGTAATTTCAAATTATATGTTTAATATTATGAACCATTTGGTATTTCTATAAGATTATTGGTTTCTAAATGATATGGAAGCCGATTTGTCATCTTATGTTTTGTGCTGTGCTTTCACTTTGATATGAGGTGGTGTTTAAAAATGAAATTGGATTTGGTATAAAGTACCATTTGAAATGATAGATTCAAAAGTGGTGTTTTATGTCATTTCAAAAATGGATTGAAAATGTTTTATGAACATGATTGGAATTTATAGACATTAAGTTCTAGTTGGCACTTTATATTGTTTTTCAAATGGTGGAGGTTTTGGAAATACTATTTCATAGATGGAATCCTAGAATGTTTTGAGAAATGTTTTGAAAGATTATATTATGTGATGACATGGTTGGAACCTATAAATGACTTATTTTATGATGGGTAACCCAATAGAGGGATTAACCTATATGGGTTATCATATAGATGGTGTGAGTGTATAGGGTAAGAAAGTGCAGTGGTAAAAGGTGAAATGAGTCACACGTGTGAGGCCCTCCTACATACATAGTGTATAATTACCATGGGTTTATAGGGTGTATTTTAGGGGATCAAATGATCGTTTTTGATCAACCCCAATTTGATAGGTTCGTACCCACTAGATTTTCTAAGAGGCTAGGTGAGATGTTCCATTAGATTGGTTAATTGAGGGCGGCTAGTTGGTTATAGAATAATGAGCTTCACTATATGATTGATGGTGGTTTCAAACTGAGTACATATAGGGATTAATGTAGGGATGTTTAGAAGATTCCATTGGTTTGAAATATATATTTTATTTTTTAAATTTATACTGCACTTTGCTCCTATTTGTATTGACCATTTATTTTCAGCATAGATTGTTTTTGTTATTCTTGGGTATTTGATTTGGGGTTTTGGGTTTAAGAGTAATCTATTTTAAAAATGGGTAAGTTTCATGTATTGTTTGGAAAAGGTAAATTTGTGGTTGTATTTTTAAATTTTAAAGAACTATTTTTATATCAACATTTCAAACTAGTTTTTATGGACTTTTTTGAGAAAGGAAAATTTTGGATTCTTTGGTGCTTGTCTACTATTCTGTTTATCTCACACCCTACTTGTACAATTCAGTGTTGGTAGACCTGAGTAGTTTTACAGGTTCAGGTTTTATGGTTTGAGTGATCATCTTTGGGGACGGTTTCCCATGTGTCTAGTCTGTTAGTAGATGGTTGTGACCATGAGGTCACATGGAGATCATGTTAGTGGTAGTTTTGTGTGGTTTGGTTTGGATTTTAGGTTATGGTTTGTATAGTTGTATCTGGTATCTAGATTTGTTTTGATATTTTTATTGAGACTTAGTTGTTGGTTGTTGGTGTGTTCCCATCTTTTTTAGTTTAATTTTATCTTGGTTAATTATAGAAAAAAAATCATTCCCACAATGATTACATTGATGCTCGACACTAGTTTCCAGCTCGTGGGGATCTGGAATACACATCAAGCCATGTATCCGAACATGCCAGATGTCAGGTTAGATGGCACTCCAACCCAATTCATGATTGTCTACTTTACTTCTCAATAGGCTCAAAGAGTTAAATTTCATCCTTTTTCATTACTATTAAAACTTTGTCTAAGCCCCTCAACTAATTATTCTAGTCGGACAACCACAATAAATTATTCTAGTTGGTATCCAATCAATTAATGTATAGATATAATTTTGAAAATTAATTTAAAATTACACACTTATATGGAGTTTCTTAAAGTATCTATAAATCTTCATTCCCAATAGCCTAATTCTAGTATAAACAATTCTTTTAAGTAACTTCATAATTCACCAGATAATCTCAAACACTCCAAATGTGGATGAAATGGGAAAATACATCACATGGGAGACCATCATATCATTAATACCATTGATATTACTCATCATGTACACATTATTTATCCCATCCAATTCAAGATTGATAAAGAAAATTATGGTACTATGTAACTCATTTTTTAGTTTGTGGAATAACCTTTAAAATTTTTACCTCCCCAAACATTCACTAAACATAGTTCTCAAATCAAATACTAATGTTTGACTCATTGAGGAATTTCATTGAGATAAATATACACACAACTAAATTAAATCACAACCAGGTAACTCGACACTTCAGGCTCCCACCCTCTTTAATAGATTAATTCTGTATATGGAACAACCACACACCATCAACTCGAGACTTATTCCTCTATATAGAATCAAAATATTCATATTTGATTTTTTATTTTCCACTTCTTTATAGATCTGGTTTGTCTTATTTTTCTTGATTTAAACCAAAATCCCAATATCTTCATTCTGCTTTTTTTAAGTCAATAGATATCATACTCTTCCTTAACTGACTGAATTTGGGTCATCATCTCTAGATCTTTATTTATTCTCAATTTATTAAACTCAAACTCACACAGCTTGGTCAAATAGCTTGGAACACACCTTTAATGAATAACCACATATCATTAACTAGTTTTGACACATTCTTCAATCACATCCTGAAGATGCATTATCTTTCATAGCCTTTGTAAATTTTAGACTCAACATCCTCAGTGTTGAATCTTATCATTTAATCAGGTCTTCTTTAATCATGATGAATCTATATCAATTACTTTTATTATATTCAGACATTAACTATTATCTTATTTCTTTACAATCAAGCTCTAGTTTCACTTTTTCAATCAATATTCGAACCATCTCAAATAAAACATTGGAAAAAACTATTTTGAAACTTTTAGTTAAAAAATTTCACAAAGGGTAAAAGTATTACCATGGTTTCCAAAAGTCCTATGTTCATGTGAAGAAGTGTTTCAAAATTAGGTTAAAATATCTTATGATGTTTTCTGTAAAGTCTTACGATGATTCCAAATACAAGACCTTTGATAATTACCTAAAAAATGTTGTTGAAGTAAAAAATTCATATAAAAATAAAAAAAATTATTTTTGAAAAAATTTTATAATTAAAAAGACTAACAATAATTTAAGTCTTATAGATTTTTTACTTTCCTAATTTTTCTTAAAAATATAAATATACAGAATATTGTTTTAAAATAAAAATATTTTAGATAAAACCATTGAATATTAAAATATTAAAAAAATGAAAATGTTTTCTTGAATATTTATGGAAAATTATTAATTGAAAATCAATAAACAAATCACAAAACACAAAATTTTTGATAAAAATATTAAATGAACAAAAATTTCATAACTAAACGATCCTAATGTATTAATCTCTCATTTAAAGAACATTTTGAATGTACAAAATCAATTAAGTCTCTATTATTACCGATATTAAATGTGAAAAAATGTTTCAAAATAAAGCCATTTCAAATAAAAAGATGTAATTATCAGAAAAATAAACTTATTAGAATCATAAAGTCCATTAATGACACAACTGAATCCTTGTAATTTCTGACCCAAACACATGTTATTCAGAAATTAAGATTGTAATGTGATATAAATGTTATAATGAACACACCAATAATATTTATCTCCAGCCAAAAAATCATAGTATGATATTAAATTTTTTATGTGATATTTAACAGAAAAATATCTTTTGAAATCACATATAAATATTATGGAATGAGGAATATAATTTCTACATTATTTCTTCAATTATTCTAAAACATTAGTAAACACTTTTCCAATACTTCCAATCAATCCCAAACTTTCATAGGAGTTTATCTAATTATTTTTCCAACACTTTAATATCTTTAGACATTGATTAATTGTATGAAACCATTATACTTGAAGTATATATATTTAAGAAAAATAAAAACTTATTTTAACACATGTATTATTCCTTATAATTCTATCTTATTAAAACATGAAGAATCAAGGTAACCGATAATCCCCTTGTGGGATTTTTTTTCACAATCTATGAATCAAAGATAGCTAAAAAATTAACATCTCTATTAACTTATTGATTTCATAATATAATAATAAAAATTTAAAGTAAACATTTGACAATAATTTCATAATTGGATGAGTTATTCTTCACACCAAAAATAGAACACTTCACTTTTCTATAAAACATTGTGAGAGCTCCAGCTAACTTCATCAATATTATCAACGAGATTTTAGCTATAAAATTCTAAAACTAGATGAGAAAATATGGTATAGAATATTTGAATAACAAGAAGACATAATTAAATCTATCTATGAAGATAAATTCATATCACTCATTATTATGAATTCTTCACCAATTGAATTTTGAACTTTCAACTTCTTATCAATCACTTATTTAAAGAATAATGTTGAGAAATACAATTATATACATGTTACATAGATTTCCTCCAAAAAAATATAATACTCAGATATTTTTTAAAATATTTGTTTCAATTAAATTTAATTTTTTTTATTCTTTGCATTATAAAAAATTCTGAGTTTATCTGGTGTTACATGCAACACTGTGTTTAGTTTGTTTTATACAAAACAATGAGTTTAAAAAATACATCTCATATTATTAAAATATTGTTATAATATAGTTACATCCCAGAAATTGGAATGGAAGGTATGAATAATATTAAATAAAATATGAAAATATATGGGTTACACAAGTATATAAAATAAATTCTTTGGTGACCAATTAATAAAAAATAAAAAATAAAATTATTTGATAATATAAGAAATATTTTTCTGAATGACAATTTTTAGTCAAACAAAAAAATTAGACATCAATAAGTTAAAAATACCAATTTAGTGAAATTTATATAGTATATATTCAATCAAATATTTGACATTCATCTTATGAGTTTTCTAGAAAAGATATAACAAATCCAATTTTACACTTAAAATCAATATTTTTCAAAAAAATCGTTTTTTCACCTTTTTTTGCCACTTATTTTAAACTAATTTTTGAAATTTTTAAAAAATTAATTTGAAAAAATAAAATTATTTTTTTAAATCATAATACCAAAATTATTAAATGGTTAATTTTTGAGAATTTTCTGAAAATATTAATTTTATGATTAATAATGAAAATTAATTATTTTTAATTGAGAGGTTCCTTTTTGTTGATTTTTTTAAAATTTAAATTTTCTTATTTAAAATTAGTTTAATTATATATCTAGTAATCCAATTTAGGTTATTAGAAAAAATTCTGTAAAGAAATTAGATATAAATTTTTTTTAAAGTTTTGATCATTTTTCTTTGAAAACCTTATTTCTCATCATGTCTATGGGATTAACATGCATATTTTATATTATATTATAAATTTAACATAAATTTTTACCAAAATTAAACTTGTTAATAGTAAAAAATATTTACTATATTTATGATAAAAATTTATTTATAGGGGGTTAAATAAAAAAGATAAGGTTTAAAAATAACCCAACACATGTATAAATATTATTAGATAGACATATTTTCATCCTATAATTCCCAAGATAGAATATAGGGTCACTTGAAAAAAATTTATGCGAATGAATTAATCATTTTTTTATTATTTTTGTAAATTGCTAAGTACTTTTGAAGTAGGTTCCCTTTCTCGAATTATAAAAGGGAACTCCATCTCCTCACTTATTAACACCTCCCAATCTCTTAGGCTCGACCAAATCCGAATAAATTCTCTCTAAATAATTCTTAGTTACAATTTATAGTTTTTTTACTATGAGAATTCCATACGTATGGTCCATAAGAGGCGATCCAAAGGAGGTTCTTCTAAGCGAATGTAATTCTATTCACTATGATATTCCTTTTTCATTATTCTTTTTCCACCTTTATTTATGTATTAACACTTCCAATATTGTAAAAAAATATCTCCTATATACTTATATGTTATTAGGCTAATCTAATAACCTACAAGTATATCTTCATCCATAAAATGGGTTATGAAATCATCTTTCATGTGTACGAGAGTCTACCACCTTATGAACCGATGTCATTAACTTTTGTATTAACACCTATAATGGTTGGGTATAACGATAGATATAAAGTATATATATCATATTTATAACATAATTATACCTATAGAGTCATTATTTAATATATACATTTTTTTACTTTCCATTACATAGGGGATATTAAAACATCACTCCTGTGTATGAGAGACTGCCACCTTAGAATGCAATGTGATTGGTTTCAATTAATGCTTTATATTGACGATGATTAGGATAAATATATGTGATATACATGACATAATTATTATATTCATGAAAAATTTATCATTCTTAAAATATAATATATCATTTTATTTATTACCTTTTCACTCATTGAATTATGATAACATCATTCATGTATGTGTGGACTACTGCTTTTATGAAGCCATTTGACTCACTTTTCATCGCCATAACACATGGATTATTTGTATAAGTCAATTTAATGCGGTAAAATTTTATTTATTATATTATTATTATTCAATGATAATAAAATATTTCTTACCTAATAACCATAATGATCTTTGAAAAATGGGAATGTTACTCATGCGTACGTATGACCAACCATCTCCATGATTGTAACATACTTTATTTATCAAAAACCATCTTTCAAGATTGGTATTAAAAGTATAATTGGTGTATAAATATGATAATTATGTCATGAATATTATTTTTTATATAATGAAACTACATAATGTTCCCAAGAACTGAATATTTATTTATGAAACACGCATGAGAAAACAAGGAAATTAACACCAAAACAACAAAAATAGTGAAGGATTATTAATGTAAGGGTAATAAGATGATATAAAAGGATCATATATGATATTATAAATATTAATATAGTTATTTTATATGTAAATAACATGTTTTAAACCACTATAAATGAGGATAAATTACATTCAACAAAAAATAAATGTGAATTAAGGGACTTCATCTAAATTTCCATTCAGGGATGCATATTGTAAAGTCATGACCCTAATTTATTTTATATGTATCATAAACTAACCATTTAAAATATAATATCATGAAAAAATAATTATTATTCTCATTTTCTGTTTCAGTTTGAATTATTTCGTTCAATGGGATTTTACCTAAATGTTTCTAAGTGGTAAAGAATCTCATAACTCAATTTCTTTTCATTGGGTTATATTAATTATTCATCACATTTGATATTATAAGTTTTTGTGTGTAATTAAGTTTTATTATATTATATTTTATTTACAATTGTTTTATGTATGATTATTTTTTATACACATAGTCTATTCATTGATTAACTATTACTTCAACGTTATAGTCATTTTAGAGGTTTATTCCACAATCTCATTTTAATCTGGATTCATTATACTTGAATTTAAATAGAAGTAAATTATATGATAATTATTTAATAAAACCATTTAATTTTATTTAAATATGATTATAAATGATATTTTCAAGTAATATTATCATTTTTTTGACTCAGTGGTACATAAAATAATTGAGAAAATGTTATTAATAAAATCTGACTTCATTCCTCTCTTTTTTCAGAAATCTATTTTCTACAAAGACAATGATTTCTAAAAAATATTTTTAAACTTTTATAATTCATTTATTAAAGAAACTTTTACTCATTATTTTAAAAATGTTTTTAAATGAATACTTATTTCATTTTAAAAACAACTACCCTTTGGATTTTACCGAAAAATTAGAAAGAATATTTGTTTTAAAGTGTACTTTATTAATGAAATTCCAAACGATCATGACCACTGAAGTATTTTAAAACATCCTTTAAAACATTCAAAGATTATTTTAAAATAAAATTATTTTCAAAATGTTTTTTGAACATTATATTTTATAAAGTGAATTTCAAAATGAAATGGTTATTTTCCTCAAGAATGATTACCCTTACTAATAATTTTAAGTCACCCTCATTATGTTTCATTTCTCTAAGATTTCAAGAAAGGTTTTTAATTTAGAGTACAGAAATGGAAAGATATTTATGGGATACATTGAAAAACGTTGAAATATTAAGATTTTTTTTTGAAGTTTCTAAAGGTAATATACTATTATGGTCCTCAGGTATGTTTTTGTGTAATTTATTGTATATTAACCTAAAAGTTTGTAATATGAATATATGAGATGGATGGGTCTCAATAGTTGGTATTATAGGATATGTTTAGCTATCGTTTTAAAAGTATGATGAGAAAAATTTATCGAGGTCCCTAGGAATATTTATATGGATATTTTTAGGTATTTCTCTAAGTATAAACATAAATATTAGTCAAAGTGTAATAAAATTTCCTAGAATTTTAGTAATGGATAGATTGAATGGTTTTCAAGAAAATAAATAATTTTTAGATACTATAAGTGGATATGGATTTGGAAAATAAGTACCTAGAGTTCACAGTGAGTTTTAGTAGTGGAGACTATAGAGGAAAGCAGATTCAAATTTCTATATATATAGAATATGGAAAGAAGCGGTAAATTGAAATATTTAGTGGTATGAGAATATATTTTGGATATGAAAAACAAGGAAACAACGAAAGAAACTATAAAGGAAAAATGGAAAATCCAGTTAACACTATGGATGTGAATGTTGGTCTCCATAAATAACTATTAATATATGCATTATTTCAATATAGAAAGTAGGGTAATTATTGAAATATATTTTCTGGAGGGAAATATCATGTATAGAATAATCAAGTTCATATGAAAAATGTTTATATTACTGATGATGAATAGACTAAAAATGAAATATGAAAGGAAAGAGGTATTAAGTAAAAAGATGATGAAGCCAAGTTAATGGATTAAGGATGAGGTGGATTAAAAAAAGTGTTTATGTATTTGAATCATATAAATATAAATATATATTAGGATTGTTTGTATAAGTTTTTTTATTAAGGATTATTAATAATATATTTAGTAGAAGTAATGACCTAGAAAATTTATTTAACAATAAGGTGATAATTTAATAATGTAACAGGATTAAGAAAAGATAAAGCTAAATATGTGTCTCATGTTGAAAAAATAGTGTTTTGTCTGGATAAAGAGACAATTGATAATAATATAGTAAATTGGATAGTATTGATGACCTCAGAACTAACAAGGTATTTGTTAAAAATGTGATTTATGTTATCATTAATGGAGTTCAAAAAAATATTGGATCTATGAAATAAGTTTAATAACCTATGGTTTCCTTCATGAAATGTGGAGACATGTTTGTTTTTACTGAGGTTTTATGGAAATTCGGTTTATTACCATGTTTTAGGAGAACACATGACCAGTGTATTCACATATTTTTCATTTGACTGTTATGACATGCTTAATGGTATTTGGAGGATTGATGTTGAGGAGGAACATTTAGTGAACTTATTTATAAATTTTAAACATTTTAAGGTTTATAAGTTTAACCATTTATAGTATTGTTTAAGTTTAATTTCTTATGTGTTTTTATAGATTAATATTTTACTTATGAATATGAGGTTTTATAAATATTGGATAACCCATGATAACCTTTTTTTAAGTCTTGATAAAAGGAATAAATTATTCTCATATTATGTAAATTATGATCCATTAAAATTGAATTTTTTTCTTTAGAAAAAAAATCATTTATGGATATTTTTTTCGGAGTAAGTGAGGAATTGAAAATATATCACAACACATGTTGAAAATTTCCATATAAAGTATAAATATATCAATTAAGTACATTTCCTTATATTTTTTGACATTAAAATAATTCATCAACACTAGGAAATGGATATTGAAACAAAATGTTATCATAATACCTTAATTTTTATTAAACTAATGGTCTCTTAAATCATCAAGGACGTGTATTTTTGAGTCCATTAACTTTACATTGATCATTAAATTTCTTGTGATCAATGATAAATATCATGCTGTATAATTATTTATGCTTTTCTTCTATTTCCAATTATTCACTTCACACCAATGTTGTCCTATATAGAAATCTAGTTATGAGTTACTTTAGGTAACCTTTATATTTCATTTTAAGGGTGTTAGAATGTACCACCCTGTGATTTTGTGAAATTTTTTCAATTAAATTTAATATTTTTCAAGTTTTGAATTATATAAAATACTATGTTTACCATTCATTACAAGTGACACTATTTTTTTGAGTGTTACATGCAATACCAAGTTTAAAAAAACATTTTATTTTATTAAACTATTATTATAAGGTAGTTTCCGACTAATCATTGGAATGGTGGGTATGAATAGGATTAAATAAATTATAAAAACATATGGTTTACAAATGAATAAAAAAGGATTTTGTTTGGGACCAATTAACTAAAAATGAAAATAAAATCTACTTTAAAATAAAGGAAATGTTTTTCTGAAAAAACCATTGTTTTGAAAACAAAAAAAATTTACCTCAAGAAAATTAACAACCCACTATTAGTGAATTATTTTAATTATATTTATATATTATATATAAATCATGTATTTATCATTTAAATTATGTTTTTTCTCAACAAGAGATAATAATAAATCTAATTTTACTCATTCAAAATGTATTTTCTCTAAAAAAATAGTTTTGTGTCCTTTTTTGTGCACTTATTAAAAAAATAATTTTTGAAAATTTTAGAAACATTATTTGAAAAAATAAACATAATGTTTTAAATCATAATATCAAAAATTATCTTAGGGTGAATGTTTGATAATTTTTTAATAATATTAATTTTTGAATGAATAGTGAAAATATTGAATTTTTATTCAAAACTATCTTTCTGTTTAAACTTTATATAAAAATAAACTATATTTTAAATTTATTTTAAAGAATAATATTTCAATTTTATGTATATAAAACCAATTTAGTTCACTATAACAAATTCCATAATGAAATTGGTTATAAAAACTTTCTTAGATTTTGTACACTTTCTCTTTAAAAACCCACTTTCTCGTAGTGACTGCATGATTATTTTTAAATTAAAAATTTCCAATAAAATGAATTTAATTTTGAAAAATGGATTCCATATTTGGAATAATAATAATTTATATTATGTAATATGTTTAACTTAAATTTTTACTAAAATGAATAGTGAAAACAATAAAAATTATTTACCACAATTAAGGTAAAAATGGATTGACTAGGGGTTAAACTGACAAGATAAGTGGTGAAAATGACCCAAAATATGTATAAATCATATTGGATGTCAATATTTACAAATTATAATTACCATGTTTGAATATAGTTTCATTTTGAATCTTTTCCATGTGAATGACTATCATTTGGTATTCTTTTGGGAAATTTCCAAGTAATTTGCAAGATGGTTCGCTTTCCCCACTTAAAAAATAGTACTCCCTCCCCTCACTTATTCACATCTCCCAATAAATTTTTATTAAAAAAACCTGATAAATTATCTCCCAATCATCATTATTTACATTATAGCATTGATGGTATTCCAAGAATACCATTCCTAGGGTCCCCAAGAGTGGATTCAAAGGTGGTGCTTATAAACGAAGGTAATTATTATCACTAAGATCCTTCTTATTCTTTATTACTTTTACACATTAATTTATATAATAATAATAATAATATAATAAAACTATTATATCCTATATACTTATATGTTTTTATTTTAATGTAAAAATGAAAAAGTTATCTCTTCTTTAATCAAATGGGTTACAAAATCATTATTCATGTGTACGACAGACTACCGCCACATGAACTGATGTCATTCAATTTTCCATTAACACCTCTTATGGTTGGGTATTAAGATGTATATCAATTATATATACAGTATTTATAACAAAAAATATACCTCTTGAGTCATTATATGATATATATATATATATATATATTTACTTTCCATTCTGTATGGGATACAATAATGTCACTCGTGTGTACGATGGAAAACTGCCTCACGAAGTAATGTTATTCGTTTTCATGAACAAATTACATGGAAGATAATAAGGTTAAATATATATGATATAAATGACATAATTATGATATTCATGAAATACTTATCATTTTAAAAATATAATATATCTTTTTCATTCTAACCTTTTCATTCACTGAAAGATGATAATGAAATTTTTGTACGTGTGGGATACCACCTTCACGAAGTGATGTGACTCTCTTTTCATCACCACACCACATGGATTATTTTTATATGTATATTTAAATATATAAACTGTTTTTTATGAAATTATTATAATTTTATAATGTTAAATATTACTTACTACATTTCTATAATGATAAACGCTACTCATCCGTACATAAGACCTACCATCTCAATGATCACAATATACTTTAGTTATCAAATACATAATTAATGATTGGTATTAACACTATAATGGATATTTAAATATTATAATTATTTCATGTTTTTTATTTTGGATACGATGAAGCTTTATAATATTCTCAAGAAGATGATCTTTCTTGATAAAACACATATGAGAAAACCAGACAATGAACACCCGAATCAATGAAAATAATGAAAGATTATTTATGAAAGGGTTATAATATGTTGTAATTGGATAATATATAATATTATAAATATTAATATTTTTCAGTTATAAGTTAATAACTTGTTTAAACCCATTATATATGTGTCTAAAGAATGTTTAACCAAATGTAAGCGTGAGGTAATGGACTTCGTCTCAATTTCTCTACATTGAGGAATATTGAAACATTGTGAACAAGATTTCTTTTTTATGGTGGATAAACATCCTATTACTCATTTAATATCCTGAATACATAATAAATATTGGTATTTTTATATTCAATTTTAATTATTTCATTCAATATGATTTGACCTAAATGTTAACTTTTTGTAAATAATTTCATAACTTAATTTCTTTTCATTTGGTTATATTACATCTTCATTATCATTGATATTATAGTATTTTTTTGTAATGTATTTTTATTACATATTTATTATTTTTAATTAATTTATGTAGATTTATTTTTGATACAAATAATCTATTCATTTATTAATTATCAGTTCCACATTGTAATTATTTTAAGGGATTAATTTCCAATCTCATTTTAATCGGGATATTTTAGACTTGAATTTCCATTGAAGAAAATTATTTTATAATCGATTAATAAAACTATTTAATTTTATTCTCCTTTAGTTATTAATGATATTTTTTCACGTAATATTTCCATTTAACCACTCTTTGGTTAAAATAATTTTGAAAATGTTTTAAAAAATCCAACTTCATTTCTCTCTTTGGTCGGAAATCTGTTTTCTACCAAACCCATGTTTTCAAAAAAAAAAAAATTTCAAAAATGTTTCTAAAATTTTAAATTTTTGTATTGAATATATTTTTACCCATTTTTTTCTTTCTAAAATTTTTTTTCAAAGGAATATTTCTATCATTTTAAAAATAATTCCCTTTTGACTTTTACCAAAAAATTGAAACGAATATTTGTTTTAACATGTACAGATGAATGGAATTTTAAACAGTCATGACCACTCGAATGTTTTAAAAAATAATTAATAATTTTAAAATATTATTTTCAAAGAAAAGTATGTTCAAAAGGTTTTGTGAACTTTTTTTAAAAAAAAATTTATTTTCAAAATTAAAAGTATATTATCCTTAGGAATGACTTTAAAGATATTTTTCTGGTATTTATATTCATAAATGAGATTAAACCCTCATTATTAATCCAATGGGTACATGTTGTATTGATAGCGTCCATATTTTTTCTATGGATATATTAATATTGTTTCAAAGAGATTGTTATGGAATCTCTTTCATTTCCTAAGCTAACCATGTTTTAAAGATATTGTTATGGAAAAAATTTCTTTTCCTTGGTTTAACCATGTTTCAAAGCCATTGTTCGGAATCCATTGTTTCCATGAGTCACCTATGTTTAACATATATTATTATGGAACCAATTTATTTTACATGGTTTAACCATGTTTCAAAGACATTTTTACAGAACACATTAATTTTATAGGATTTAATTATGTTTTAAAGAGATTGAAATGAAACAGATTTTTTATCCGTGGATTAATCAAGTGATAAAAAGAATATTGATTTTTTATTTGAGTTTTATGATGAAATATATATGTATCTTATTCCTCTTTTGGTTATTTGGAATTTTATATAATGGGTGTGCCTAAAAAGTGTTGTGTTCGCCTGTTATAGCTTATATGATTAGTGTGCCAAGATAACATTGGGTGAGCCTATTATAGCTTATATAATGGGTGTGCCAATATAGTGATAGGTGATCCCGATATAGCTTATACAGTGAGTTCACCAAGATAGTTATCCAATGAATTGGGTAATTATTATGTTATATAAATAATTGTTTTAGAAGTTTACTGAATGGTTATTCAATTTTTATGGGTTCTATAACTTTTATATGATGATGATGTCCAAAGATACAAATTTGTTTTATCTATGCATGATCCAGGTTTATAATGTTTCTTTTTATAATTTTTGATATCACATAGCTCAGGAATATTTATTCTAATGAAAATTTTATTTATTAAAAATTCATACCACACTTCATGATTGATGATTCAAGTATTTATGGGAATATGGTATTTTATAGTTTCCTCATGCTCTAGGATTATATAATTGTGCCCTTATTATATTCTTATACTCACGAATGACATTCAATTTCTAATGATTATGATTACCCTTATAGAGAATTTGAGCTCACCCTTATTATGTTTCCTTTCTTTGGGTTATGAAGAAATGTTTTTAATTAGGAATATTAACTAGGAAAGATCATTATGGTTGAAATTGAAGATCATTAATGAGTTATGAAAATTCTATTCTAAGTTTCCAAAGGCATTAAACTATTAAGGTCCTTAGGCAATTAATTTTGTAATGTTTTTAATATTTATCTTAAAAGATATAATATACATATATGAGATTCCAGGGTTTCTATACTTAATTTAAAAACATTTCAAAATAGTTCACAATTATGAAATTATTGATTCAAAAACACACACATACTTTGTGCAAGCAACATACACAAGATGATATCACATTTTTACACACACACACACACACATTTTATGTATGCTAAAGTCGTCAATTCCCATTTCAACTTCTTACCTATAAATACATTCTTCCATTTTTAGGTAAAACATATTTATTTTTATTCACTCTATTGTATCCATACGTTTTGAGGACAAAATTATATAGCTTTGGATTCATGCCATTTCCCCCCTTTGGAAACAATAATCAAAATTAGCAGAGAAAATTTGGTATAATATATACCTCTACTCTATGAGACATGGGTTTGAATTATTATCACCAACTTTAATTTTTAAAATACATTTTTACGAAATTGTTATTTTGGAATATTAGAAAATTTATACTTTACAGTAACAAACTCCAACATCAATATTCCTTCTTACACCTTTTATTTTATAACCAGAGTCATTTCTTGAGGTACAATCACATATTTTTCTTCTACTATAGTATGATTTATATAAATCTTCTTCTTTATGAGCTAAGCCGTACATTTTTGTCCTATAAAGAACACTCCACCTAACCTAGAATTCTAATCATTGATAGTTATAGACCAATAAATATTATTAAATTCAAAAAAACTAATCTTTAATTTTTTTAAAATTCAATTCATAATCAAAAATAACTTCGACATACCATAGGTTTCTCTTTACTATAAAAAATAAGATTTATATGATGTACTTTGATTATTAGTACCCAATGTTATATCACAGACAATGTATATTATTTCATAATTTATGTAGATTAAAATTTCAATAAGTTTTATAAACATTATTTGTTACAATTTATTTCCTTTGATAACTTATGAATATTTTTCACACTTTTATTAGAGTATAAACTTATTTTGATTCATATATAATGAATTTATTCAATAATTCATGAGAATATTTGTCTTGATAAAAATATTTTCTATTCCTTGATGTATTTTTAAACCTAATAAATATATCATTTCTATAATAAATTAAATTATAAACTTTTTCAGTATATATATAGGCAAAACCTTTTAAATTTTTTTATTATTTGACGAAAAAATAATATCATTAACATAAAAATTAGTGATATGTTATTTTGGTAAATATTCCTTTTAAAAATGGTTATTTTTTCTCATCCTTTTTGAAATTATAATGAATATGTATATATATATAAATTCAAATTCTACGATCTTGGAGACTTATTTGAACCATATTAAGCCTTATTTAATGGACACATTTGTAAAAAATCACCACTTAGAAGAAAAAAATTATTTTGATCAATATTAAATTCATTTTCGATATATTAATTAAAAAATGTGGACTTTACATCAATTAATAGTATCGATCCTTTCTATTAGAGAAAATGCCTCATAAAAATCAATTCATTCAAATTAAGAGTTTCAATTACTAACTATTCTCAATGTTTTCCTTAATACTCATTGTTATATATTTATTTAAAATTTTAAATAACTTACCTAATTTATTTTTCAATAAAAATCACTTATTTATGATACAATGTTCATGTTTTTGTTGTAAAAAAAATTTTAGAACATTTATTATTTTCAATAATTTTAAAAAATAGTTCTTTATTTTAATCATAACATAAATGATACTAATAAGAATTATATTATAATTATTTTATAAGATTACTAATTAATATTAATATAGAACATTTAATTTGTTACATGAATATATTATGTATTTAAAGGGCTATGTTGATCACCCAGAAAGGCCTAATGAATCCATCATGTGACCCGAATCAATATAATTGTTCAATTTTTTTTTGGATCAAAACCGAATATAAAATTCATTAATTTTATTTTTTTAATAAAAATATCTGAGAACTATCTTGTATAAAACTCACAAGTCTCAAATAATCCTATAAGTATCCAAAATAATTTATGAAATGAAGAAAACAAATTCTTTACAAAATTAGAACAGAACCGTTTGTTGTTTACATTTTTTTGGAAAACTAAACAACTAATTGAGGTTAATATATGTGGGTATAATTTCATGATGTTGGAAAAAATAGAGGAATATTTTTATTCTATGTAGATCTGATTTTAGTGCCTAAAATTCATTCCCTTTTAGGACTTGGAAAATTACATAACAATTTATCACAACATGAAGTTATTTTATATTGTGTTTTTACAATTTGATTCCGAAGACCAATGGACAAGAAATTTTAGAGTGAATATGAAACATATATATCATAATTGTTTATAAAATTTTTTTCCACCTAATGTATTATTAAAAATTATATATTCATGTCAACAAATAATTTGAAATTTGAGGGAAACTGGGAAAACCCATAGTTATAAATACATGTTCCCCATCTAGTTGAAATAGTCTATAACTTCTCTAAATGTGAAGTATATATTTTCAAGAATATTAATTAATAAAATATTGGGTGTATTTCCAAGAGTATAATGTTGACTATAAATAACTATCTTCAACTCTTATTTGTCATCTTGTTCTTCCTCTTTAATTTATTTTTCCATGTATTTTTTTATGTTGTTAATATATTAGTGGTTTTTTATTTATAAAATTTGTCTAATAACCTTAATATAATTTAATATTATTACCTTATATTTTATTAAATGCTATTGTAATATTTTTCCTAAATGCCCTTTAAAATTTCTCACACACATGTGCAGTTTCAATTCTATTTGTGTGTGCGAGTTGTGTTTATGGAACTCTCATAATACCACCTTCTTTTTGTACTACATTATTATGGTACATATCCCAAAATATTTTATTCACCATATTATTGGCTGAATAAATATCCCATTGGGGTGTTTTTTGGGCTTATTATGATAGATTGATTGAGACAAACAAACATTTCATGATTGTTTAATTATGATTGCATGCCTCTGTCAAATATGTCTAGGATTAATGAATTATTTGATAAATTTTACGGTTTTAATTGATTAATAATGAACCTAACACTTAATGAATCCTATAATATTTAACGATTCATAAGATATATGTATGTAGCTAGAGAAGCTCTAGTGGAGTCTTGGATTATAGCTAAAAATTATATAAATCTAATTATTCACTTATAGTGTAGTGAATATTAATTTATTATGATATCTTTCACATGATCAATGTTATTAAAATATTATTCCTAAAAAATAACACTAATAATATCTAATTATAATATATTTTAACTATTTAAAAATATTTAATTATTGAATTTATATAATATCTGTAAACAATCAACCCCTATTTAAAATATAAAGAAAAATAACCAATTCCAATATAAATTTACCTTTATTGAGGACTGGTCTATGGTCTCAATATAAAAATTATTTCAGACCACTATACCTTTTATAATATATAGGTGAATATAATATTAACTTAAAATGGAATTATTTTTAGGTATTATTCTTTAAAAAACAATTGTTCTTCATTTTCAAGTAAAAAAATAAAAATAAAAATAAAAATCAAAATGAAAATAAAAAACTAAAAAAATAAGAAATAATTTTTTTCCTACCTACAATGAAAAAAAGACCCTTCTTATAATTTCATTCCCCAATCCCTTTTAAACAATATATCAGGTGTGAATGAACCATATCCTAAATAATAATCCTACTAATCAGTTTGACGATGAAATTAAAATACCATAATTCAGATTAGAGGGACAACATGGTTTAAGAAAAATAAACTGAAAGCCTTTATGATTTCTATATACAAATAATTAAAAGTATAATATTGGAGATAAAAAATTAAGGGAACTTGTTTCAATAGATATTAATTAATAAATAACTGGGTCTTTATCGAAACATAGAATTATATTTCATACTCAAATCTGGTTAGATTTATCTACTACCACGTTTTCATGGGCTAATTGGGGAGGATCCTCATCCTCACCTTAACAAGTTACAAATTAATTGATATAACATAATTTTAATGGGGATTTTGATGATATAATATAACTTAGGGAATATACTTTATCCCTAGCCAACCTCCCTAAATCAAAACTTTACTTCATCCCACTATGTTCCATAAAATCAATGAATGATATAAAGAAATTTTAATTAGAAAATATCTTTCCCAATTTTTGAACCACATTTAAATGAAACGAAAATTAGTTTAATTAAAAAATTATTCAATTTATTACTCTATGAATACTTATAGTGGTTTAAAAATATTATTGTTACTTGTATATTCCACTAAATCCCAAACCGACTCTGAATCTGATACAATTATGAGGGATTTTTAGTAATGGAGTAAACCCTCATTCATGTTGGATGTGGTGGATCTAATGTATAAAAACTACTATATCCATACATATATGTTAAGAAATATTGCTAAAAGAACACAATAAATTCATACTTGTGGACTTTATCAAGTGAAACTATCTTAGAAGAGTCAACCCATAAAAATAAATAAAATAAATTAATGCATGAGTAATCTAACATGGAATAGAAAATAACTATAAGTGGATACCAAAGTCCCAAATTTTTCATATCCATAATCTAAATTCCCATTAGTGATTAAAAATTGTGGTATTTTCATCTAAATTACTCATCCAACTGATGTATGTGTAATATTACCAGATAATCCATCATACTCTTCTATTGTAGTGGAGATCAATCCATTGTTTTTTCACTAGAACACCAAACCTTAGGTATTATAATTTTTTAAAGAAATTATATGTATCCCCAACATGATCACTTTTACCCAATATAAAATTTAATATAGAAGGACCATCTATGCTTGAGGTATGACAATCATATCACTCAACTCGGTCCTTAAAATTTGAATTAATCCTTGTATAGTTAAAGTGGTATAAAATAATATATATATATATATATATATATTCCTCAATATCAAATGGGAAATCCTCCTCCTCCTCTTTAGCCTAGTATCTACTATTTTGGAGAGTCTTCCCAATTCCCAAATCAACATATTTGATTTTCCAACAAAATTACTCAAGGAAATAAAAATATTTTACATGATTCTTCATCTAAGTCTCCATAGGAATGTGTTATGTAATACCATACCTCATTCACACGATTAAGCATAAAAAATTTAAAATCAAATTCTTCATCTTGAAACCAATTTGATTCAACAACATAAAAATATTACAACTTAGCCTCCAACTTAATTGTTACCCAACCATTTAGGTAATGTGTGTGGAATTTAACTTAGAATAATAAATAATGTCACCATGAGTCATATTAAACCCTATAAAACAACTCAGACTAATGAATTTTAAAAGTGGAAAATTATATAAATAGAAAAAAGTAGATACCACTTTATCACCATTTTCAATTCTCCTAACCAACCCAATTCCCACCCCTTAATTCACCTCAATTCCTAGAAAAACATTAAAAACTGATTCTAAAATATTATAAATTTTTATATCAGTTTATATAAACATACATCTCTTGGATTCTACCAAATAAGTTATAAAGTATGGAAACATCCTTAAGGAATTATGCAAAAAAACCATTGAAATTTCCCCCCTCAATAATCAATTACTATGAAGTGTAATGAAATTTTGAAATTCATTGTTCAATTATAAAAAGGATGATAAAATTTTTATGGTTCAACTATTAACCTACGATACATAATTAATGTTAGGACCAAGTCTATTGTGAATACATTTTTCAATTATTTACACGTTTTTTCTATTGTGAATATGTTTTTCTATTTTGTTTTTTGTTTCATTAAATAATTTATTAATTTTTTTATAGATCATAATTATTTTATCAAATTTTCTACTTTTTTCAATTTTCCTACTACATCTTATCCACAAAAAACTCCAAAAAAGAACTCTTTATTTATTCGAACTTTATGATTATACTAAAATCCATGATTTCCAAAAAAATTTATTAATTATTAATATTGGTTAGTGAATTAATGAACCTCATTTTAAAAATTTCATTTTTGTGAGATGAGTGAATTTTGCATGACCAAATAATATGATTATAATATTCTTCCTGAAAAATGAATTTTTTTGACTCATAATTGCTATAAAAATTTATGTTAAAAAAAATCATGGATTAGTGAACTAGTCTATACCCAACTGATTGTAAGAAATAAAAATTTGATATTTTTTTAGTATGTAAAAATCATTATTTTTTTTGTTTTTGTTATTTATGTGCCTGAGGACATGAACTTAATTAAGAGTGGGAGAGTTTACAGTATACATTTATTAAAATTTTTAAAATTATTCACACTGTTGATTAGTTAATAATAATTTAATATTTATGAAGTAATGTTCATGTTTTGGAACAAAATACAACAAGGGAACACTACTTATTTTAATCACTTTTCAAATAAAATTTGGTATTTCTACTAAAAATTTGATTATACAGACTCAAATTGTGTGATTCAAAATTTTAATGTTATTAATTAAAATTACTAAAATTTATTCAATTATATCCTCATCTAAATTGGTAATTTTAAGGGCCATATGGATTAAACAAAAAGGCCCATTAATCATTCAAGAGAACTAGATCATTTAAGATATTTTTATTTGTTGGATAAATGATGAGTCCCAAATGAATTTAAATTCAAATTTTGAATCAAAAAACATGAAGTCCAACTTTTTATAAATTTATGTCCCAAATTATAATTTAATTGGAAGAAATCATGCATGAAATGATGATCGAGTATTCTACCCAAAATTGTAGAACAACCAACTATTCATATCTATTTTTTGAACCATATATATAATCAAGACAGATATTTATTGGAATAAATTCAAGATAATTCTGAACAAATTTATATAATATTTATATTTGATATCAATCTATCTTCATTTCTTAAAATGAATTCACATTTAGGCCATGGTAAATTCCAAAAAAGTATTGTGCAATAATAACTAGTTTAATATTTTAGTCAAGTCATTGGATTTGGAAGTTAAATGTACAAGAAATTTATAGGGTGAATAACTATTATATAAATATAAATATCTATCTATAGAATAATATTTTTAGGATAATTATATCTTAATGCTAATATTGGTGTTTCAAAATGTAATTTAAAAATGGAGGAAAAATATCCCACACCTTGGCAATAAATTAATATCAATATTCTCCACATAAGTGAGATAGGGACCTTTAAAACTCTAGTTTTAACAATATATAAATCTCTTTAACTCTTATTTTAATATTTTTGTTCATATTTGATTTATTTTACCTTCTAAGTGTTTTAATAATTCAGTTTTCATACTAAAAGAATTTTATTTTTAAATACTTATTCTTTTTTCCCTTATGAAATTTAATTTTATAGTCATAGATTTGATTCAATTATATTGAAATCCCTTTCCTAAACCCCCAATAAATGTCACCTAAAGTATGTTTCATTTTATTTGTGTGTGTGTGTAGTTTCATTGTAACTCTTGTATTTTTTCTTTAATTTTCCTTTATTATATTATCCTTTATAAACATCATTAACAAGTTTATTCACCATATCTATGGTTGAGTAAGTATTCATTCCGGGATGGTCTTATGTTAGTGATTGTTATTTGATTGAGATAAAAAACATTTTATGACAATTAAATTAAAATTTTGTGCATCTATAAAGTAGGAAACTGATTGTTGAAATATTTTATTGATTTTTTGGTTTCATGGATTAATGAAATTATGAAAACATAAATATTCACAGATAATTGAATCACACTTCAACTATTTGTGTGTTGGGATAAAATCTTTGTTATACTCTACTATTATAATAAAACCTTGTAGAAATAACAATCCCCGTGTACTATGTAGTGTTTGTTAATTTCACTTGAACTTTTTCAAGTGATCAATATTATGGCTCTATTATTCCCTCATCCATTATTCTTACCCCAATTAATCATAAAATATTTTAATCAATTAATTATCATTCTTTAATCAATTCACATAAACTATATAAAAAATCAAACCCCATTTTATTGTTTATAGGTGATAGTTGATTTAAATTCACCACTTCACCCTTATGATAAGTTTATTAGAAAACACTGAAATAGATTCAATAAAATTCTTATTAATTATACCAAAGACAAAAAACCATGCGTAATTATTTTCTATGTGATCCAACACTTCATTAATTACCTTAATCAACTCATGATGTTTCAATACTTCATTTACATCCTTTACAGCAACTCCAAAAATCAAATAGGTATTAAATTTTATTCTCAAATATTAATTTTTTAAAACCATTACATATGGATCACTAATGATGTTTTGAACCTATTATTTTTTCTCAACATAGGATGATTCAAATCACTTTTTTCCTATTTACTTTAAATATTTGAGAAATATTCATGACACAAATCTTCCCCATAAATTTCAACATCTTCTAAAATTCTAGCTATTTATATTACTAAAATAATAATTTTTTCTAGATCTTTTAATTAATTTTTTATTTTTCAACTCTCAAAAATAGTAATCAAACACATTAATATTAGTGGAGTCAATTATCCTTCCCAGTTTTGTATTGTAATAATTATAGATTCTTTCATTTAATGATTTTCTACACAAAATTATGTGAACTCCTTACTACTCAAATTTTATAATGTTCAAGCCTTTAACCTTATTGAAACATGAACTTTAAAATTTCATTATGAAATTAAAACTAGGAGTACTTTTGCAATATATATCACATGAATAAATATATGAATTTACACAAAATAAAAATAAATTTTGATTATGAATCACTTCTCTAATTTCTTACCTCTATAAATTATGAGACATTCCATGTTCAACCAAAATGTTCAAAGCCATATCCACCAATCTATGACACTAACTTTTAGAAACATGATATTTTATGTGGTTTATGCTTTACTAATTTCATATCAAAATAATTAATTTTCTAAATAGGTTTTTAATTTTTCATCTTATGTATTGAATCTTATTTTCAGATATAAAATTATCCCCAGATAACAACATTATTTCTTTGTAATCATAAAGTATTAAACATATTTGTAGAATGAGATTAAAAAAATATTATCATGATTAATGTGATCTATGTGTAGTAAATATTATATGAGATAAAATAATTTTCTATATGAATTGATTTATTATTCATCTTCACACATATATCAATTTAAATAAACTCTAAGGGTTGAGTAATTTAAATATGCACTTTTTTTGTAAATAATTAACTATATTCCATATATTACATTTTGAAAACGTCCATTAATTTTTATTTTTATGTATATTAACCTATCAAACGAATTTTTCTTTAGTTAAATTGTTTAAATTTCTTTTGATAATATAACTAAATACTCAATGCTACAAATTATTTTCCTCCACACTCAAATTAAAATAATTTTCAATATCTCCCATTTGATGTAGGTATCATGTAGTTCAGATTCCCTTAGGTAAAATATGAAAATCATAAAAAAAATTTAATAACCAACTATAATTCTTGAATATCACATCATTTTATTCATCAAAAAATTATGAAACATAAGGTATGTTTTTTATGATAACATTATAAAATAAGGAATTTATTCACTTTGTCCTTTTGTTTCCATTCCACAATAAAGAAACTCTATTTATTTTGAGAGGAACATCATTTTCAAAGGTCATATAACCATCTATAAACTTATTTAATATCTTAAAAATATTCGTGTCACCGATCATGTGAGATTAATATCCTTTATCTAGTATCCTAAATCAATCCTTTTATGATGAATTTAGTGAATCTTTAACAACTCACATATATTTTCCATTATTATTCTTCCTCTAAAAAACATTAGAATACTTATCCACATTTTTCTGTCCTGGAAATATAGTAATGCAATCCTATATATAATGAAATGATTGGTCACACCTTTTAAATTTTTTATTTAAGATTGAAATTTATTCTCTATATTCACTTATTATGTTTTAGCATACTTGTAATTTTTTTCTCAAAGTTAGTTGTATCCCCCTCAAATCATAACTTTTATATTTTTCAAAATATTTAAATATTATTCCATTGAACTAGGAATTATTTAATAATTTACCAAAGACACTACAACTTCAAGAATATCCAAAAAATAAAATTTTATTTCAGAACATTCTATTCATTTTATCTGAAATACTCATTGTTCTCTACTGGTTTGGCCATTATTATTGTGAGAGTGAATGATATAAACCTAACATGATCCTGTAGATTTTTTTTACCATATCATGTATAATTTATTATATATTCATGATTTATACATACTATGATAGTAACATTTACTTTTCATGTATTATATATTGTATTTTCATTTGATTACATGTTTTATAAAAAATCTATATTAGTTCCTAGCATGAATGAGAACCATTAGATACAATGGATGTGGACTTAATAATTTTTAATATAGTCTAAATATATTAATGTGATGGATAATAGGTTATGTATGAGTGTTATGTGTTTTCTATAATAACCAATGATTTTTATTCTCATAAATTACCCAATTTGTGATCTCAAGTATATGTTATCATGAAAAGTAACTCACCAATAATGAATCCACATGTTTTGAGTGACATTGAATTTTCCTATTTATAATCATGTGTTTCAAACATTGAATTTCAGATAATTATTGATGTTTATAATTAATTACATAATTTGATTAACAACTAAACCCATGAATTTATAGTAAGCTAGTTTGCATCATCAGTTTCATTCATAGAATGAAATTGATTAAATTGTTGATACGAGATTTTTCAATTCCAAGTATATCAAAAATATATCTCTAAATTTTTGAATATGATAGAATTTACTAGGATAAATCAATGGACATGTTTGATAATGTAAATTACCAACAATGTAGTCAAATGATTATAAATAAGTAATGAAATTATTATTACACAAATTATCCATAATTATTTATGATAATAATATTGAAAAAAGATTATAATAGAAAAATAGTGTTAATAATCATTAACCTAAACTATAGATTATACTTATATATTTTAGGAACATTATATAATTTTATAGACTTCTTTTTCTCTATGATCAGGAATTACTTCTATCAAGATAAGGTCTTATAGGTCTATAAAAAATGTGTTTTGAGAAGATCTACTGACTCAAATGAATCTAGGGTTAAAAAATGTTAATCCCATAAAATCAAACATTATTAATTTGATTGTGAATGATTAAAAATAAACATAAAAATACATTCAATTATAAGTTATTCTTGTTTATAATAATATGAATTGATTTTATTTCTCAAGGTATTTCGAAATTATTTAAGATTAAATCAGTGATTACATGGAGTTGTTTTTCAAATTAATGTTATGTGTTAATGTTTAATTAAATAAATATAGGAAGTAAAAATATGATTTAATGGTTTATATTTAAGAATGTGACATGTTGGAGTTCGATATGTGTTTTGGGAAATGATTGGGAAATTCACATCATGTTAAATTAATCATTAGTGTGGTTTTGGTCCATTTATTATTATTATTTTTCCATAGGGGTAATAAACCCAATTTTGGGAAATATAAACATATATATTTAAATTTATTTTAGGAAAAAATATATAGAGGAAAATCTTTTAGGAATTTTCACTCTTCTATAATTTCTCAAATAATGTAAGAGAAACAAGATATGTAAAAAAGATCAAAATGATTCCTTCTTCTTATTGGTATCTATATTATTTTAAAAATAACATGAGAAACATAAAACATTATAATTTATCATTATTTCATAAAAATGGTTTGAGATCGATAAACCACAATATTTGAATAATTTTGTAGCGTCCTATCTTTTTGAACCATTCAAACATTCCAAGGGAATTTAATTTTTTCTATTTGGTGGATGATACAAATTTTAAACCAAGATTTGGAATGAAAATATTAGAATTATAAGACTTAAAATAACTATTTTTAAATAGAGTTTAATTTAAAATAGGTTTCTCAGGTGTTCATATGAGTTTCAGGAGTTCTAGGTCCTAAAAACATAGTTTTGGAATACGTGTAGAAGGTCGTAAGTATTGTGTATGGTTAGAGAGAACTATGAGAAACAACTAGGAAAACTATTTTGTATAGGGACATGTTTTGCTTAATCCATGTGGTCCTCCTAAAAAAACCACATGGACTAGTCCAAGGGAGTTATGGGTGTCACAAGATTTGGAATAACCGTGTGAGAGGAGGCACATGACCATGCGAGACATTTTCATAAAAATACAAAGGTGATCCGCATAGGATACACATGGTTTCATAAACCATGAGCCTAGCCACACCCTTAGTGACACTTAGGCATTTACACTTCATGTTTGTCACACATTTATCTAAACCATGTGGCAAAACCATTTCATTCATTAAATGGGGATATTTAACCCTTTTCCCTATTCCTACCTATAAATTTCTCCTCCATTTTTCTTCCTCACTTCCTAGGTGAAACAACCCCTCTTTATCTCATCCTTGGGCACACCTCCTAGGAATATAGGTATCTCTTTCATTTGGTTTTTGAATTGAATGTCCTTAGTTTCATTGGAAGCATATCAGTGAGTCTAAAACATGTTCTTCCTCCTATCTCTGTTTTATTAGTTGTATTGAGCACTATCTTCATGTGATCTATGTTTCAGTATTTTCAGGATGCTTGTCTATTTATTTGACTTATATCTAACCATATCAAATAATTTATGGATAATGGATGGGTTAACTATCCTAATCATAATGTTGATTGTCCATATATTTTACCTTAAAGTCTTACCATTTTATAAAATACATCATTGTGTCATGAACCAAGATCTCAGTTTGTCACCGTTTTAAATGAGAAATTAATATATATAGAACTTAAATAATTAAATTAATTAGCTATTTTACACTAAATTGAACTATTGGAAGTTTCCAACATTAATTAAAGCCACCCCTTATTGTGTGTGTCACTTGTATACTTTGAAAAATGATTTCTTAGATAATTCAATCACAATTTATAGGTATTATTTTAGGTTCTTGTTTTATAAACATCTACCTAATATTTAATCACATTTAAGGCCAAGGGGTTTATCCCATATATAAGTGTGTATTAATCAAAATTAAATGAATTATAATGACACCATTTCCCGATTTTGTAATAGAACCACCTATGTGGTGTGTTGTCTTCCCTAATAAAAAAGGGAATTTAAATAGTTTATTTGAATCACAGGTGAAAAGATTCTGGTAATGTCTATCTTTATGTATAATTTTTATGATAAATTCCATTCTTACACACATGTACCTCTCTTTTAAATTTTTCTTGGATGATCTTTTAGAAATGATATTTCAAAAGGAGGAGTGAAATGAGTCATGAATCCTGAAATTGGAAAAGATTAATCCAATTATATATTATTAAAAACTAATATGAAACATGTAAAATAAATTTCACAACACCTTCAGTGATACTCATGCTCCTTATTATGGAACACCTAGTATAGGATCATAAGATGTTTGAGTTTACTTTTACCATGAGTGATATCAGTTTCATTTTTATGGAAGACCATAGATGTGCTTATTAGTTACTTGAATTTTATTATACCTTAATAGATATTTTGTATTCCACTTTTTGGAATGCCTTGGATGTGATCATATGACAAATGATTTTTCTCATGCTCTAAGTGATACTTGGTACTGTATTTTTATGAAACTCCTTGGAAGAAATTATATGTAAATTAGAAGTTTCAAATGATACTTTGGTTTCCTCATTATAAAACTCTATAGACAAGATCATGGAATAAATAAAATAAAATTACTTCTTGAGGGTACCTTGGTTCCTCATTATGGAACACCTTGGATTGGATAATAAGAGAAGATAATTATATTCGGTTTATTTATTAATTTATATGAATAGTGTTATCTCTTTATGATTATTAGTTTACTATGACTCCATAGTAGTGTACCTCAGGTCCTCGAGCAGCTAATGGTCTTATGTTCAGACACATGTGGCCACTCAAAATTGCTCTATGGTTTAGAGACACTTATCATATATAGACTCCATGGGTTTACCTTAGGTATCATATAAATATTATTCTTTTATGAAATATGGTATCCTCTCTAGGTAGTATTTCATAGATGATTGAATTAATTAAATAGATAAACCCAATTCTAATATTATGTGGCTTCCTTATCCTTCCAACTTAGTTCCTCACTAGTTAATATATATATCTACATGTATCTATTTATATATATGCTTGTGCATACATGTGGTTATGTTCAGTGTTATTCTGTCTTAGGTTGAAGAAGTTATGGCTAGCCCTGTATCTTTATGAAACTTTTTCCCAACTCATTTACATTTATTTATTTGCTTCCTTATTGAAATTCCTACACATTAATATAATTTTTATTCACATACTGGATAAAATTAGTCACCATTGGATGTTTCCTACAAACTATAACTCACACCTTATTAATGATTCCATTGCATTGAGGTACCCAAAAAAACATGATGGTTATAGGTTTAGGTTCATAGATTATTCTTGTGTTGTGACATTGTACATGGGAGCATACAAGTATAAGAATGAGTTGGAGATCAAGATGCTTCTGGAGATAGCCTTGATGTTTTTGTCATTTCTTTGTATATTTTTATTAATTTCCAACCGTATGTATCTGGGTTGAATACTGTAACATCACATGTATATATATGATTGTATAATTACAATTGTCAAGTTAATTCATTATTTATATTTATCAGTTATTATTGTCTCTTGTTACCTCTCATTTATAATAATTCATCAATTTATTAATTATCATGTTATACTATTGTACCACTCTGATCATGGGGGTATATCCTATCAACGATAATATCATTGGACCCTCACTACTAGTCGACAAAATATGGTGTATGAGAAGGAACAATTGAGGACATGTGATTAACCTAATTGGGAATCGATTCAATGGATCATGGGTTGGGATGTTATAATTTGGTATCAGAGTTTATCTACCCTTTTTTCAATTTTATGCTAGTAAAAAGGAGATGATGAATTTTTCAGTTCTTAGTAATTAACTATATCTGGGAGTGATCAACCAACACATGGTGAAAAGACCATGTTTCCAAGGATGTGACTATTGTTCATCTTTTTCATTATTATGATTGATTATTATTTTATCTTGAGTGATTGATGTACCTTTTATGAATTACTAATTTATGTGATTATGGTATTTTACCACTAGCTGTATGGAAATGAGGTATCGGTACATGCATCATTATATACACATAAAGATTCACATACCATTCCATGTAGGTTTTCCCTTAGATTTCATAATATTGTGATATGTGCCTTATGTGCATAATTTGATTATGTAATGGTTTATCACACTTTCTTATATATCATGATGTGTGATAAATTTCCATGATTTCCTATAATTATTACATTTTGATAGTGATCGTTGATATAACTAGGATAAATGATATGTTATTAATGTGTCTGCATCAACCTAAATGGTTTTTTATCACATAGTTTTATAGTGGAACCTTAAATAACCAATGACTACATGTTTGAGCCATAATCTATTGGTAAAATCGGTGAAACCATTTATGGTTGTAATTAAATGGGCTCCAATAACATCCTATAAGATGTATCGGCCATTATTAATTGGGAAGGGTAACTGATATAATAATTCCATTGAATATGAACTTGGAATTTCCTAAAATTAAAGGTAAAACCTGGTTACAAATACATGAATTCCAATTAGAATTTATAAAGGAAAATTCATTTTTAACATGGAAATGGTAGTTCAACTAATAGAACCATGGTGATTTATAAATTCTTAATTGTATTTTTTAGAAATTCCTTTCTTTTAAAGGCTGGTACCTCTATTAAATGGGAATGATGACTCATATAAATAAATTCATAAATGCTAAACTCAACCAATGTAGGCCCGCTGTGTCATGTTTCTTATGAGATAAACTCATTAAGGATGTTTTGAAATTTTAATAATATGACAATTGTGGGTTTCAGTTGGCATAGCCGAGGTTAGCTTGACGGACCCCTTATTGGTCGCCTTTATTTTGATATTCCATAATACTAAACTCCATGGTGGTATATTCATGCTATGAAGGTATGGTTATTTATAGTTCCATCAGCCACTTATTTGGGTTACCTATAAATGTATGGGGGAATCTTACAGAACTGATCCCATTTAGTTAATGAAAACATGTCCTTTGCTTTTACGATATACTTATATGGGGTGTTAGTTAATTTAAATTAAAATTAAAACCTAAAGGGGGGTTTCCTCTATTACTTGGAATTGACATTTCCATTAACTAATCCCAAATTGTGATATTCTTATGGATGAATAAAAAATATATTAAAGGAATTTATGAGGCAAATTTACTAAAATGTGACATGATGTTAGTGAAATAAATAATGTGTGAATGGAACTTTGATATGAATTTTCATTGATTCTTAGTGGCGTTAGATGAAATAAACACAAAACAGTTTTTATTTTTAATTGGTACTTGATTTTATTTAAAATGATACTCTTTAATAATTTAGATAAATGTGCATTTATGTAACTTATTAAAAGAAACATTTTAGTGGTCTTCATAACTTTGACCCTCATAAATGGGTGGTTTAACACTTTCCCTGAGTTTTTCCTTAAAAAGAAATGTGTACATTTCCCATAGGTATTAGTTAAATTTTTCTTTTGAAGTAAGATTAGGGGTTTGGCCTGTAATCATTGTTACAATTTTAGGAATGGCCTTGTTATTGGATCAAAAATTTTATGCATTAACAAGGGGCTTGATCAGTTGTGGTAGCTCCCTCAGTAGTAATATTGCAGCAAAAATTCCTGGTGTAGAGATATAGGAAATTGGTTTTGTTCAAGACTCATTTAACATGGGTATGAATATAATTTTATGAAATGAAACCCCCATTAAGTGAGTGGCTATGTTATAATTGAACCTTTATTAGGGGGTGTGAGCATCATTTAATACATTAGATCAGTAGGTAGACATGACTAGGGCATGGTTGGCTGTTTAGTATGTTATTCCACCATTCTTATTCTTCCTTTTTGGATGAATCAAAAGGTCATCAGCTAAATTAACAGACGTATGTGACAATATGATTATAAAGTATTTTTTTGTACAATCCATAGGATACTAGGATTTATAGGGAATATAGGCTTATTGACAATATCAAATGATGTACTCTTATGATGAAAAAAATCCTTCGGTAGTGCATGTTGGTAAAAATGATACCCATCAAGTTATTAAAATTGTATAATGAAACATTCGAATTCACTAAGAATTATTCTAGCCTTGATCTATTATGCTACATCCTTGGGTCATCTATCAATTAGAGTGAATTGGGAGTTAAATGATTTGAACTATCCTAGTGCCAGGGGATGATGTTGAAAAAGGAACAGGGGTTGTGACACTACCAATCAGTTTAGTTTTGGTCTGTGATGAATACTATTATCGTGTCTGAGTGGGGCTTGAGAGATCATCACACGTCCTCCTATAGTTAAATATAACTGAATGTTCTTTAAAGTGTCTAGTTTTCCTATCTTGTTAATTTCTTCCTTGTAAGAGAATTTTGGACACATCTGTAACTCATGTTCACTATTGGATAGAGTGCATACCCAGAGATGATTTCGAATTCTCAGAAAGTAATGAATAGAAAACTTATACGTGTTGAGAAGCACATAGATTATGGAAAATCATTTCCTTCGAAGTTGAGTGAGAACTACCATAAAAGACCATTTGAGAGTGGTCAAATTTTCTTCTAAAAACCTATAAGGATAGTAGTTTAGGTTATCTGGTCATTGAAAGAATAATCTATATAATACCTGGTAATGTCTTTGGATGGATTATTTAATATAGATTAAGACTTAGGGTTTGTGAGAGACTCAGGGAATGTAATGCTTCTCAGGAATGTTGGTTCTTTCAAAAAATAACAATGATGAAATAATTTTCCATATACGAATCCATTAAGGTAAATGTTAATTAGTTTTAACTTCACTATTTTTACTTGAATGTTCATAGAATGAATCAGTAGGGAGAGAATCCTAGTTGGTTAATGATGATGCATCCGAAGGTGAAGTTGAGATCTTCAAGGAAGTTGTCTGGGGAAGGTATGATGATTCTTCTTTTCAGCTATTTGGTATGGTTGGTTGTAAACCAAACAAGTCACTTCATATTTTTTAAGACAGTAGTATCTCTGGAGTCATTGGTAATTATTGATATCCTCTTACTGTAATCTTAGTTTAGATATAATCATGTATCATATCTTGAAATCATCCTGGTTAAACTAAGAGAGTGTTGACTATATGCTTATCAGAGGAAAGAATTAAATACCTTATTCGATTGAAAGATAGACTCTTTTCAGAGTTTAACTTGGGCAACATGGATAATATTGTAGGTGTGGATTTTCCTGAGTGATATTCATATTCTCATATAGGAAAGCATTGGATGAAATAATGGACACCATCCAATTATTTAACTCAATTAACATGTGAAATACCACAATTTGGATTAGTCAATGTTTTGATACATGGATGTTTTAGCTACGTACTGATGTCTCCCATGTAAATGAATGAGTGTGGACTGCCTTGGAAATACTCCTTGGAATCATGTAGTTGATTTTGAGGTTTGCTCAAACTATGGTTAGTCTCAAATGATATGTTTTTAGTGTGACGATATAAGGGTACTGGATTGGGTTCACACTAACATTTGTCTTGTGACCTGATGATATAAATTAATTGTAGGTTTGACAGAATCATTAGAAACTGTTTATGGGATTCAGTGATAATTATTTTTAAATACCTATAAATGATTTTGGATAATGGAATTATACAAATGTTTTAAATGCATCGGCTAATAAAGACAATCATTTTCAGGATATTCATCCTATTATGGAATGAATTACTTTCCTGTTTGTCTCTAAATGTGGTTCGTTAGGAACCACATCAGGCACATCATTGGGATGAGATGAGTGTGGTGAAAGGTCTGTTGGGGATTTTATTTGAAAATACATCATAACCAAAAGAGATTTGGTTAATTAGAAATCAATTTTCCTATCAATTTAGAATTATTCCAGGAGCATTGTTATATTCAAAAGTGAAGGATTATGTAGTCAATTATAATGGTGGAGATACTGTGTCTTGAAATTAGCTATTAAATTTTAGAACAAGTTATGGGGAGTGCCATAGTCTGGTTGAGGAAAGATATGACAATGTGACCATATATCAGTAGATATGGACTCATGTAAGTTCCATATCAATTTTTACGTTTAAATATGATCAGTTTATCAAGTTTCAATGGATTATACACCATATGATTTAAGTGATACATATAGGTGCATTGGGTGTTTGGAAAGGAAATGTAGATATTTGCATGATGCTTCCTGAACTGAGTGTGTTAGGTTTTGTTTTCATTATTCCACAATGATTCTTGGGGACGCTATGCTCTAAGGTGGGGAGATTATAGAATCTTGTCTTTTTAAACAGGTTAAAATCCCAAGGGAATTTTACTTTTCCCATTCGGTGGATGAGATGAATTATAAACCAGGATTCAGAATGTGAATCCAAGCCTAAAAAAACATAAATGGTTTTTCTAAATGGGGTTTAAGGATTGATATGTTTCTCAGGTGTCTGGACAACTTTTGGTAGTTTTTAGATAAAAAACATAGTTTATGGAGATGTATAAAAAGAATAATGGTTGGACCATGGATAGTACTAACCAAGTGGAACAACCATGAAAAATATTTTTTATATGGACATAGTTTGTTTAAACTGTGTGGAGCACCTGGAGAAATCGTGTGGCCTAGTCTATGGGATCAGAGGGTGTTCTATATTTTGGTCTAACCATGTGAGAGGAGGTACATGAAAATGCAAGACATATATAGAAAAAAATAGAGGTGATATGCATGGGAAATGCATGGTTTGGAAAACCATGCACCCAACCTGTACCCTTAGTGTCACTTATGCAGTGGCACCTCATAGTTGGCACAAGGTTACCCATGCTATGTGGCTATATCATGTGGTTTATTAAAGAGGTGATTTTAACCTTTTACACTCTCCTCATTAAGGGTTTCTCCCCCATATTTCTCCATCACTTCTCAGACACAATAGCCCTGATTTATTCCCTCATTATGCTCTCCTCCTATCCATATAGGTGTATCCTTCATCTAGTTTTTTAATCAAGTGCTTTCAGATTTAGAAGAAGTATATCAGAGATTCTATGTCTCCCCTTCCTCCTTAATTGATTTCATTGGCTGTACTGAGAGCTATATTCATGTGAGATAATTTACCCTATTTTTAGGGTGTTTTAGTTTTTTTATTCTTCAATTTATATTGCACCACATTAAATCAATTATTAATAATTGATGAGTGAAGAATACCAAGAATAAGGTTGGTGTTCTATAGATTATACCTTAAAGTCACATAATTTATAAAATATAACATTGTTCCACCTTATAGATTCTCTATGCATCACCCTTTTTCATTAAAAATTAATATGAAGAACCCATTCACTAAAAGTGTTGTCAATTGAGAAATAAATTGATCCATTGGATGTTACCCACCTCAATTTGAACCAGGCCTTCATGGGTGTTTCACTTGTATTTCATGACCCATTCTTTCTTTGTAAATTTAATAACTCTTTATGGGTGTTATTATTATTCTCCTTTTATAACAATATTTTAAGGATTTAATCTACATTACGGTGTGTGCGGTTTTAACCCTCATGTAAGTGTGGATTAATCAAAATTAAAATAATTTTAATGACACAATTTCTCTAATTCGTAAGAAAATCACTTAATAGGTTTAATCTATTTTCTAATAAGAAAAGGAATTTAAATGGTTTTATTTTAATTACTGGTTCCATGATTATGGGCATAAAACTCTTTATTTATATATTTTTTGATAAATGTAATGAATACAGACATGAGATTATTCTTTTTAATTATGATTGGATTATCTTTATGAATGAAATTGTAAAATAATGATTAAAATGAGTCATGATATATGAAATTGGTATAGAAGAAGTTCAAACCCTATGATTAAATACTAATATGAAACATGTAAAAGGAATCATATCATGACTTTTGGGATAACTAGGTTCTTTATTATGTAATTATTAGGATGGGTTCATAGGAAATTTCAGTTTACATGTACCATGATCAATGTCGATTTCCTCTTTACAGAATACTGTGGATGTGCATATAGGTTAGTTTAATTTTATTACACATTGAGCGATACCTACATTTTCTATTTATGAACTCCTTGGATTGTCTCATATGATAGATGATTTTACTCATGATCTGATTGATACTTATGTTTTATTTTTATGGAAAACCTTGGATGAGATCATAGGAAAATTTGAAGTTAAGAGTGATATTTTGGGATCCTCTTTATGAAACACCATGGATTGCCTCATGGAATGAATAGAATTACATTACTCCTTGAGTGATACCTTGGTTCATCATTAAAAAATTCCTTATATGGACTCATAGGAAAAACAAATAATATCATGTTTATTTATTTATTCATATGTCTTGTGGTATCTTCTTATGTTGATTAGTTTACCAAGATGCCTTGGCTATGTACCTTGGTCCCCTGACCAACTAACGGTCTTATGTTCATACATATGTGACTACCCAGAATTTCTCTTTGGTTTAGAGGCACTCATCATACATAGACACCATGAGTTTTCCATGGGTCTTATTTAACTCTTATACTTTCATGACCTTGGCTATATTCCCTGGTTTGGATGTCTATAATGATTTTATTATTTAAATAAATGACCCTTGTGATACTATTATGAGGATTACTTGGCCTTCCACCTTGGTTCCTCTCTAGCGTGTGCATATATATATAAATATGTGTTTTGATAAAAGATTATATATAAATATATAAATTCTCAGTGTAATTATTCCTTAGGCCAAAGTAGGTATGGTCGGCTAGATGTCGTTATGGTACTTGAGCCTGAATCATTTACATTTATTGAATTATTTCCTTATTGATATTCTTGTACCCTCCAATATTTTCAAATTAGATAATTGATAAGAAAAAAAATTGGTGGGAGATTAATTAGAATATCTCACACTATGTTTGGGCCACCATTGCACTAGAGTTTCTGAATAGACCTCATGGTTTATGGTTTAGGTTCATGGATTATTCTTGGGCTGTGGTGTTGTACATGAGAGCATAAGAGCACATGATTGAGCCAGAACTCTAGATTTTCATGGAGAAAACCTTGAAGATTTTTTCATTTATTTGTATATTTATTATGTATTTCTTGATATATTTATACTGGTTGAATATTGTATCATTACATGGATATGCATGATTGTATACTTTACATTTTCATGTTTATTCATTATATATATATATTTATTAGTAATTATTTTATTTGGTTTCATTTTTTATGCTTATTCTACTATTAATTCCTTATTATGTTATACCATTGTTGCACTATAATTATGCGGGTATAGTCACCCCACCATATCATCATTGGACCCTCACTTCTTGTTAGTGACATTTGGCATATGGGGAGGTCTGCTTGGGGAATTGTGACTGTCTGGCCTGAGGGACAATTTTAGTGGTTCCCAGGATGAGATGTTATACATTTCCAGATAATGTAGAGGGTCTACTTATTATATATGTTGAGCTATAATGATTTAGGAATGAGAAAAGTATATAAGGAACTTTCCATATATCCAAGGTATCTTATATTTATTATTATTCATGTTTATGATTTTACATAAAAAGTCTATATGGAATTTGAAAAGTTGTTTAATGGATACAGTGCTATGATATAGATCTAATAAATTATTTTAAATTAATAGTCACTAAATTATTAAAACATTTATGAGTATATTAAATTATTATTTACTATATCTATCAAATTGATATCCATGGTATATCAACAAATTCCACATTACTCTATATAATTGTTTCTCATAGTAGTATCTTCACTGTTTATAGAATATTTTGAATTAAATATAACATTTCTAAATATACCCTATTTTTTTAATTTATCTTTTGTTGGTATAAAATATATATTCCTTCCCTATTACTAATCTTAAAACTCATTATTCATAAAATCAAGACCATGTGATTCCATAAAATGAGTTACTTAGTCATTAATAAGATCATCAAAATTTATTGATATTTCAGATGTCTTATCACTATCCTTTGATCTTTCACTGACTTCTAACACATCTTTCTAGAAATAAAAATCATACTTATTTAAATTATTTCCCACCTACAACACCTTTGGTTGATAATATTAAAAAAAATTATTTTAAATTGATATTATTATTTCATTACATAATTCATTTTATTCTCTTAAAGGAGTAATATATTAAAATGTTCAACTTTATTCACCTAAAAAACGTACCTTATCTTTTTTTCTTTCTCAATATTATTTTATGTTTTAGGAACCATAAAAAAATTCTTATTCTTATTCATTTTTTAATATTTTTCACAAAATATTACGGTAATTCATACTTTAGTATGAATTCCATGTCTATTTATTCTTCATATATTTTACTAGAGAGCTTTTCTTAATTCACCTAAGTAATAGAATATTTTTTCCATGATCCTTGAGTGATAAATCTAATCATTTTTACTGTAATCACTTTCTTCTTCGTTAATTTTGGTTAAAAAACATATTTTCTTTATTCTTGATAATATCATTTATTTTACTTTTAAATAACCTTCAATTTTTTATATCTCAATGTTTTTTATTATAGAAACCTTCTTTATGACTCACCATAACAATCATATTCATCTTCTTTCATCTTAAGATATTATACAAAAAAGTGAATTACTAATCTAAAATTAAAATATTCTCATGAACATTTATCGGGATATTTTACCTTTCCTTTTGAACTTTATTTTAGATATTTGATACGTGTTTTTCCCAACATAACCTCAAAATATTTATCTTAAACAAAAATATAATCTCCCCATTGAATTATTTTTTATTCTTCTCATTGTTTATGGATTTAAAATAAATTTTTTTCTACCCCTTAATTCTAATGATAAAAGAACAACTTTTACTCATATCATATGAAACTAGTACATTATTCCATTAAACAAGAAGAAAATAATTAAAATCATGATCTTCAAGTGATGAAAAATTTACATCAATATATTTTAGTAATATAAGATGTAACTTCATGAAAATCATAGAATCATCAGTAGTTTCAAAAAAATAACTTATATTTGCTAGAATTTTATTCAATTTATAATTCAAAAATTCATAGTCTCTTATTCCATAATATAGAAATATTCAAATTAAACATTTGATATTTTAATATTTTCTTCCACCACTCTCAAATTCCATCCATTATTAACTTATATAATTTCTTAAATATGATTCACTATCATAATACTTGTAATATTTATAAATTCCGATACAAAAAGTTAGGATAAGATATTTTTTCTTATTTTAATGTTAGTATTAATATTATTTATATCAACTAGATTTATCTCGATAATTATCAAAATATGTGTGAAATCATTATTTACAATATCTATTACATCCATACTAAATGAGGATATATATGAAAAATTTATCAATTTTCAAACAATGTAATTTTTGTCATCTAATTTTGGAACACATTTTTTGTTCATTTAATTGAAATAATTTGTTCTGGAACTAAATTTCATGAATTAAAACTCCAATGACACACCATAAAATTATTTACACAATTTATAAAGGTAAAAATTAATCCTTTTATACCAATTAAGTAGGACCTAGTTGAAGGTGTTATACAATATTTTTAATGTGGATAATTAGTGAATAAAATTTTCCTATTCAAATTTTTTCAATCCTTTATTCAATATTTTCTAATCAATTAGATAAAAATTCCATTTCTTGGAATATATTGATTGATAGTACTAAAAAAATAAAATAAACTAGATAATAGTCATTTATAAGGTTCATAGAAAAAAATGAATGAATTTATTCTTTTAATAACCAATAAACACCAATGTTCACAAGATTAATTTGTAAAATCATATGAATATAAAGAAAATTGTTATGAACATTTATTAATTAAATTAACATCTCTTAATTTTTATAATTTATCATTTAAATTTATGTGTTTATAAAAAGATAAATCTTTATTAATAATCTTATAAGATACATTCTCTCTGAAACCTCTTCCATGCAATGTGTCTCCAATAATATAGTCATTATCTTGAAGATAAATTTTTAGTCACTTCAAAAACAAAAATAAAATAATAGTTAAAAAAAAACCAATTATAACTCTAAATTATTTAAATTAGAACCACCGACATAAACTAATTTTATCATCCATAAGGAATATATGAAATTATCTTCCAACATTAAATATATATTTCTTTTTTCCCTCTAATTCCAATTAGGAGGTGTCAATTCACTCTCAGTATATTCCATTTTCAAGACACATTTCTCATACTTTTCCAAATCAATTCTATAAAATTTAGAAATATACAAATAAATTTAAAAAATAACATTATAATGGAACTCATTATGTTAATATGTTATAAGTTCAAAAATTTTAAAAATCAATTACCTTAGAAACCAACATTAAATTCTTACTCATTTCACCATAACTGACTCCATTGTAATGTAATGTATTCTCTCATATATTGAACCTTATAATAAATGGGATACATAACTCCCCATAATAACCAATTGAACAGAACACTTTATTAGAAAATACAATTCTGCCTAATTCCAAGACTCAATAATTGGAAAATTCTTATATGAACAACAAAAAATTCCATTCATTTCATAATGGAATCCATAAAAAACACTATTAACAAATTTATATCACTTAATAAGACCATTACATGAAATAATACTCATAAAGAACATCCAAAGAATCCTTTTCACCATATTAAAATTCATTATTGAATTATATATATTATAGCACGTTATTTTTTCAAAAACTTTATATAAAAATCATACATAAATATTGTGCTAAGATAAATATAATTAGGATGTGAATTCTTATATACAATTTTTTTTTATAAAAAACATATCATACACTTACATTTATTCCTAAGATTTAGTAAAACACTATATAACATTTTTATCATAAAAAATTATCTTTTTAGTTGTTAATTTATTTTAAAAAAAACTAACATAGTTGGATATCATGTATTCAATCCAAAATTAAACCTAATTGGACACATGAACTCTTCCTTCACATTAAAAATTTATAAGGCCAAGTAAAAAAATTTAGTCAACAATTTATTTGTTGTAAGTTAAAAAAGTGTATTTATCATTACTATAAGAATATATTTAAATTGAAATTATGTTTAAATTAATACCCCTATTGGGAAATATTTATGGATAGTGATATTTTCAGTTAGTCTTTTACAAGATTTGGGATTGTGGAAAGGATGAAATGTATATTGGGAATGGCGAGTTTTATAAAACCCTTTAAAATGTTATATATAAGATTCATTCCATGGTATAATCTTATTGAGACCTCAATTATTTAGCATGGGTGAGCCTAATGATTAGGTGTTTATTAATTATCCTAGTAAGGTGAGAAAAATATGGGTGACCCTATTTGTTATATTGTTTTATAGAATGTAAACTATATTCTATGATTTCTCGGGGATCCTAATAGCTAGGTTCATAGGGGATTTTTTTTGAGATAATTTGTTTGATTAATATAAAAAATGTTTTTTCTAATAAACTATCTAATAGTTATATGTGATATAATACAAAAAATTATACCTTAATAAATATAAGATAAGAGAAATGTTAACCCTAATATTTTTCTTTGTTAAATATTTATTTGGACCATTAATAGATATGATGCATGTTATTATTATTTTAATATAAGTATATTTAGTGAAATTACTTATTTGATAATTTATGAAATATTACAATTACATAATAAAAATTTTATCTTATAGATTAGAATAACATTAAACATATATTTTATTTTAATATTTCTTATATATTATTATTAAATCATGATAAGTGTTCTCAATTATAAGGAGAAGTAAATGAGCATAAATAATTGAATGTTGCTGAAATAATTTTTTCTAATTCTAATTCACGGGTACATGGTATTTATTACGCATAACACATTTGTGTTGATGTATATATACATATAAATAGAATATAACTGATTAAGAAATAAGTATAAAAATATATATAATGGAAATAAATCGAGTGTTTTTTTCATTGGAGTTAGGAACATATATTATAATTCTACCCAATGATTTTTTAGAATTATAAAACTATCACTTTATTTTAACTAGAAATAAAAGTTTGTTTTAATTTTTTCTTTGATAAGGCTGGATATTATTTCATGATTATCAACAAAAGTTTTTGTAAATATATGTATGGTTTTTTGGAAGGAAATATACCATTAATGGTTTATATTTTATAGACATGGATATTATGATATATAATATTCCAAAAAGGAATAAAAATGTGGGTTATTTAAGTACCAATTACCTTTTTCAATATTTAATTGGACAAATAAGTGAAAAAAACATCCAAAGAAACCAAATGGATATATAGAAAGAATCATTTGATTATGAATCAATTGATACATGGGAACTGTTTTTATTATGCATAACTACAAAAGTTCCTTTTACTAAAAAATTGATAGGTTTAGTGGGATATTAGACTTAATATATAGTGATATATGTGATTCAATGGGTATATAAGAATGTGGTGGTTTTATAAACTAAGTAAAGATTAATTACGAATTTAATTACTATGGTTTCATTCCTATGAATAAAAATATTTAAAACTTCAGAATGTTCATTGTATTAAAATTTTCACTTCATAATAAAATTTTATAAATTATATGGTTTATTTTTTTAGGTAGAGGAGTATAATACTTAATAAAAGAGTTAAATTTATCACTTTTGAGATTATGAAATTGTTCTATAACTCTATACTCAAGGAATTCCCTCAAAGAGTAGCATATCATAAATAAGAAACCATACCTTTTTAATTATAGTTAAATCATAGGTATATAAATATAAAAACCATATAACTTTTTTGGGTTATGATATTGAAATGAATAATTTTATACATGACCACATTTTTCTATAAAAGAACCATAAATATTCCATATGAGATAGAAAGTGGTTAAAATATAAAAATTTCTATCTTAATAATTTTAGGTTAAAAAATTTAATAAAATTATAATGTTTCAAATAAACGTATCCCTAAATCGGAGTAATTTTTATTTATTGAATATCATAAGGAAACAATGGTTAATAAATTTTTTATTCTATAAAATAAAAAAAATTCTTATGGATTTATGAGGATAATTTGTTGATATGGAATATGTTACTTGAGAAATTAATGTGATTAAAATTGAACTTATAGAGCTTCAATTTAAAAGATCATGAATTTTTCCTAATAAAAAGACATAAGATAGTTATAAAAAGAGTTATAAAAAATGAACTAGATTTAATATAAAAATAACTTATTGTATTGGCAGGATTTTTTTAAATCACGACAGATATTGATTTATTATGGAAAAAGATAATGGATTTAATTTTATAGAAGATACACCTACCAGCTATAATGAAGTTTAAAACATTTTTAATTTTTTGAAATAGTTAACATACCTGAAATATAAAATATACTTCATGTACATTAATAATGTTTAGAACATTATATAATAATTTAAAATTAAAAGAACAATACTGTGTAGGGTGGTTTAATTTAATAAAACTAACAGAGATGGTATAGTTCCCACCTACAATGCTCTCTTTTTGGGAAACTTTTATAAGGGGAATTATGGTGTAGTCTATAAACAATTATTTTTAGTATATTTTATGATAATGTTCATTTAAATTTTTCATACCATAAAAATAAATTATAATTATTAGATCAACAAGATGAATGTTGAAATTAATTTTTTTAATCATATTCTCTTTAACGATGTTAATATGGTGAAACCTAAAGGCTTTGATGATCCAAATGGTGTTTCTATGGTTTAAAAGATACAAGAGTTAATTTAAGTATTATTAGAACAATTTTAATGATAGAATATACATTTTTATGATACAATCAAAGAGTTTAGTTCAATAAAAAATGGACAAATCTTGTGTATTTAATTGAGTTAATGGTATCATTATCATATTTATAATTTTATATGATAATCAAAAACTACTAATTGGAAATAATAATACTTATTTGGATTCATAATTTCTTGTGTGTTAAATTTTTTCTCAACTATAGACATTAGTGAAAGAGGCCACATGCTTAATATGAAGATCTATTGAATAAGATATAGGATTTTATTTGGGCTGAGTAGGAAAATATATATTAGTAAAGTGTCTAAGTGGTTTTTCATAGGTAACCCCATAAAGGGATTTTTATAATTGTTACATGGTAGGAATATCATGAAATATCATTGTAATTATATATTCATATAAAATAAATTAATAAATATGATTCCCTATACTGCACTATTATGATCAATCATGTATATCATGTAGTGTGCTAAATCTGATGTCTCTTATGATTTAAGTGTAAATAGTTGATACCAATAAATTCCTAGAGTGAGTTTCTAGATTATTTTGAATAATTTTGTAATGTAATTGGGATAGACTAAGGATACATTGTTAGCATTTTCATATTTAAAAAGTGATCATTATAATGGGATATATTATTTCTAGTATCCAGAATATAATGTATGATCTCAATTTGGATACGAGTTCTACCTAAGCGGTGGTTACATTACCTGGATGAGTTCAAAGAAGATATTGGTGGATAATTATAAAATAAATTTAGATTTTATTAGTGATTCATATACTATAAATAAAACTATTTGGGAAATAAATTATTATAAAACCAAGGGAATTTTCTAGCATATTAGGATTTATAGAGTTTCTTTATGAAAATAATGGATCTATATTGTAGGAAAAGGAACATAAATACCAAATAACCAATCAAATTATTTCCAAATACCATTTCACTAGGAAAATAATTAATAGGGGAAATATAATAATTAAAAAAAAATTCAAAAAGGAAAATGTAGTGAATTTTTTAACAAAAACATTATTAAAAAAAATATGGACATGTAAATATTTTTTTCTATTTGATATATTATGGATTTTATATAATGTATTTAGTTTTTCATTAATCCTAAATATTTTCTATTTGATATATATATTGGGATTATAAATATATCATGGTTTTATTATTAATTAATATCAATAATTTGTCATTTAATCATATAGAATTTTTATATTACATGAGAGTAGAATGATAAAAAACACCTTTGGGGAAATCTATGAGATTTATCTAATAAATATTTGTTTTAGTAATTCATGAGATATGGAAACATATACAAATTAGCATGTGCAGGGTGCCACATAAGTTTTTAGAGTTTATTCAGGTGGCATTTGTATGAATTATTATTGAGATTGATCAATGGAAGTGCGTCACATGGAATTCCACAAAAAATATTATTGATACACTTAGGGAATATAAATTATATTAATCAACAATAAATAAGTATTAAAAGTTATATTTTATATATCCCTTCATACTTTGATACCTATCCTATGCTAGATTTAACATTGAGTTAATTAGGTTTGGTTGGGTATGTTTCTGATTTGGTGGTGAATTTTTCTTATCGAAGATGGGTTTTTTTCCTCTTAAATCAGATACGTGACATCGCCTACAATGGAATTACACCAAGGATATACATATAAATGACTAGTGGGGTGACATATGATATAATCATAAACTCATATGAATGACATATAATTTATTAATATTGTTTGGTTTATAAATTGTTAGAGAATAAATATTGTATAATTTAGAGTATACGAGACAAACATGATTTGTGTATTGTGGTTTAACTCAGTGTTTTAGAAAAATATATTATATGAGTATACATGTGATCCATTTAGACATATATGATGGACATGTTAATAAGTAAATACTTTTGATTTAGGAATATTACGTTAAATCCACATATATATTGACTACCATAAATGATTTTATAGAGGCTTAATTTTTTTATGCTTATGGTAAAGGAATTTATAATCGTTTTCAAATATACTAATGCCTCCATGGTCGTACATAAGTACGTGGATTGTGTTTTTTCTTTATTAAAAAGATATTTACCAAATTAAGAGTTCTTATGAATATTTATTTAAAATATTTCAGATTCAACATTATAATAATTTGTGAAATAATCCTAAAATATGTAATGGACATTGGATATTTAATGTTTTATGAACAAAAACTCCCATATCATAGGAATCAATGTGGGTTATATTTTTATTCACAATATGGATTGAAAGAAATGATTCATATATAGTATGATATTTCTTAAGTACTACATTTTATTATTTCTTCCCCAAAACTATCAGTTTCTTTGATATAAAAATCATGTGATGATGTATTTATGAAAATAAAATTGTTGAACAGTTCAAGGGTATTTTAAGTAAATTAACAATATGTTATAACATATATTGCATGAGTTGGTCAAGAATTGAGGAAATTTCAAAAATTAAAAGAGGAACCTTAATTAATAAGGGAGTGATATAAAATGTAGATAAAGGATTCATTTACAATCCAATAATATATCATTTTTTTCCAAATCTATCTTCTTCTAACTTTCTCGCTTAATCAAGCGGGGATTCTAGCCAATCATTAAAATATAAATCGGATCCATTAGTTTCTATATTAACATTTCCATACCAATGACTCGCCTATGGAGGAATGAACATATTAATTATTATGGAGTGTTCCACATAAATCACACAATATGAATCTATTTTACATAAGTTGTGACACCAATGATGTCACTTTTTTTGATGTATTTTGTATTTTAATTTTCTAATTTTCTCCCATGGAGTTTAAACTAAAAATTTATTTTTTTGATGAAATTTTAAGGTTACATAATTTTGGTGCAGAATATTCAAAATTCTACATATGACCCAATCATTTTAAGAGAATATTTTTAGAACTATTATATTGTAATATGTATAGTGTGTCTATCCATGAATACTAGACATTTGGAAACTTAAAATTTTATATATTTTCGATCTCTTAAAAATGGTTTAAATAACGAGATACCAGAATTTTCTTACCATTTTCTCAATAAATTTTAAAGCATTGACCCCCTTGGACAACCCCCTCCCATTAAAACTATTTGTTTATGTGTCTTAACATAGGGGGAGGTTGTAATTTTCCAAGTTTCATGCCTTTAATTTTATTACTTTCATTATCTCAATATTTTTGTTTGATCTAATTCCCTAATATTGATATAAATGACTAGGGTATATCTTTAATGATTTTTTTTCTTAGATTTTCCTTTCTCTGGGATTAGGATTTTTAGTTGAGAGTATATTATAATAATTATAAGTTTAATATCACCAATTGAAATTCATTTCAACAATTATTGGTAGATGGTTATATATATATGATGTTTCCCAGTCAGGATTCAAGTGTCATTGAGAGGATTAGGTGGCGAATCAGTGATATCTTTTTCTTTTATGTCTCCGTACTTTAAAAAAACATCCCCTACTATTAAAGATTTATTTCCCTACTGAAAATTATTCAAACACACATCCACATGAACATAAAATTTTACAAGGTTCACTACTCAACAAGAGTATCTACATACTTGGTATGGTTTGGAAACAATACAATACCACACAATCAACTAGAAAATAATCTTTTTTTGTGGAATAAAATGAGTAGGATACAATCTTAAACCCATGAATAACTTTGAAAACAATCCAATAATGCATGTTCTTATTCTAAAAAAAACAATTCAATAAAATGTTGTGGTACTTCTTGGTCAGCCTTCATGAGTTTGATAATTCAAAACATTTCTTCCCTTTCTTACCCAAAAGTAGGTACGAACTTTATTCAGTTCTATGTGAATTGTCCTGCTTCCTCTGTAGAAAACCTGTATCCAATATGAACTGATTTTCACTACTTGTAATGAGAGACTAAAGGAAACCCTATTATTCTATGGACAATCTCTACTCTATAGATGGAAAATTCCTTGCGTTTTGCTGATGCTTCACAGACCAACCTTGCTCCGCGGATGACCTCTCCTTCATGGGCCGCTGATACCTCACAAACACCTTTTGTTTTCGGTCTATTAATACCCAAAAACCGTTTCTATAATCTCTGTATGTAAGAAATATTCTTCACATAAATGATTCCATGTGAACTACTTCCCAATCTACTAAAACTATTCCCTACAAACTTATTCCTTCACGGAATCCTCCTTTGTGAACTCTTCAGACTTCACCGAATTCTTCCTCGGAGTGAAGATTTTTTCTGTGAAAAATTTCTTTTTTTAATCATATGATTATGGGTACTTATATAGGAAAATAGTTCCTAAAATCACACTTATCGGGTTTACCCAAATTTTCAATGTGGTAAAGCCTCCATCGTAGTCTATGCGCTTTCTAGGAACCATTATTTCCTCCACAGTCAGTATTGCACATTTATTCCATCATAGAGACCAATTCCATCCCCAAAGAGATTACCACCTATCTGCCTCAAACAATGTGCATTTAAAAAACTATTTTACTATTGTGAGCTGCAATCATACAAAAAACCATTTCCCTATACAGTCTACATACTGTGCTATGCGATCTACATAGTGTGACTATGTAGAATTATTCCTTTGCTGATTTACCTTCACCACTCTGTCTACCTCCTATACAGTCCACAAACGTTATTTCATGGTCCATGAACTATGCTTCATGTGAATTCTTCCTTTTCCAAAAAAAATATCTTGATTTTTTTGCCCAAAAATTTGGAAAACACTAGAAATCGACTCAACCAAAAATATCTGCTTCATCAAGAACACCCATGCTAATTCACTTTCATTTAGCTTATTTGACAATCAGATAATTTGATCATGAACCCTATCTATCATGATATATACTATTTGATCAGTCACCATTATCAATGTCATATTTTCAATGGAAAGCACTATAAATTATCTATCTTCTAGCAACATCATTCTTTCCAATCAAATTTTAATATGCCTGGAAACATCTTTTCTCACCTTTCCTTCCTAAGTCTCTCATCACAAGTTCTTCATACAACTTATGATATTTGTGAAATAAATAACATCACAACATCATTATATTTTTCAAGAGATTTTAAAAAGTTAATTGATTTATCCTTTTTGATAATAAAAGTAAACACTCTTGAAAAAAAACTTTTCTTTCTTCCAAAATCTTCTCTATTAAACTTGGTCCCAACAATATAACTACTGGTTAGTATAAAAATGTGTCCTTTGATGTTTTAAATTGACTTTTGTTGAATTATAATTCATATTTAATATAAATAAATGGTTTTTTTGAGTATTTTACAATTTTTTGTTGAATATAATTTGACATGAAGGTTATTTTCAAGGAAGGGTAGAAATTCCGAATTATATAGTTTATTTTCACACTATGTGTTCGATCGAATGTCAAGTGTTTTTTATTAATAAATAGTTGTATTTGTTTTTAGGAATGTTTTATTTTAAATAATAAATATTACATATATATTATGGTTTTAAAAATATGTTATAGTATTTAAATATAATGATATATTAAATATAAGATATTTAGGTGAATGGGGATGTTTTTTTGAAATACTTTTGGTGGGGATATTTTAGTTTACTTGTTGTCCAATACTGATTTTGTTGATGATCTAGGTTTGAAAAAAATTTCTTGGAATACATGGGTAGTTTAGGGTGATTATGACAAACATTTCATCAATATATAACATCATAATCAAGGTATGTTCTCTTTTTATGTTTAAGATCTTTATGTTTGGGTACCTGATGTTTTTAGGAGTTTATATGGATTCTCTTAGTGGCATATCCTAATCAGTGGTTACAAGGATCCACCAACTAGTTAGTGGATTTTTATAAAACCATGTGTGGTTATTGGATTATTTATCTAGTCAATGGTCCAACCAATAGCCATTTGATAGATACATTATCCATAAAATAGCTCGTGGTAGCCACTGGGTAGTAGGTGGATTCTAGTTGGGCCACATAAGCGAGGGTTTAATTTTAAATTAATTCCTCAAGACCCTAAATTAACCTCTTAATCACTATTTTTAGAACCTAATCTAACTAGTTCCCCTATATGAGATCTCCCTTGGTATTCAAATCTCATGTTATCTTATCATCTTAACATTTTGATCCTTATTTGATCTGGTTTCTATTAATCAGTAAGTTTGAATTAATATCTTTCATTTATTCTGGGTTCTTCTATTATTCATGGAATTAACAATGGTTCTATGCTACCTTGGGTGGATCTTTCAATAATTTTATGCTTATTTCACTATTTATTATATATCCATCAATTTTTCATCTCACAAAGGCTATATCATGTGTTATTTTGTTGTGACACATGTAATTCTTGAAGTTTATATGGACACATCCTCTCTACTGACACAATTTATTACGGAAACATGATTTAAAGTTGTGGGAATAGTTTTTAGTGGATCGTCTTTATTTTTTTCCCTTTCCTTTTTTTTGTGTGGATCCGATTGTGGGTTGTGTGTTACTAAAGTTTTACGTAAGTGGTTCCATATAAAGCATATATTTGATGAACCATTGATACTCTTTGTTTCCAAAATGGTTTTAAAAAATATTACTAGAATTATCCAAGAATGTTTTGATACATCTGTGTAAACGGTTTTCTAATGAATGATTATTTTTCCCTCACTTTTTTAAATTCAATATGGGTTTTAAAGTGTTGTGAAATTTTTTGCGAAATGGGTTTTGAAGGAATTATTTTTGTGAAAAGGGTTGTTTTAAATTCTATTATGAAATATGACAAGACCGTTGAAATGATTTGACAAATATATCACATCTGGACGTAGTTTACAGAGGTCAAGGGTTTATTATTGATCCTTATATATTAACACCAGAGGGGGTTTACTTTCAGGGGAATTACTCTATTCATATATTATAAATACATTGACTCTAGGAACTTGAACTTAACCTTGTAGAGAGTTCAACCTTGGGATTTTCCTCAATTACCTAGTATCGATTATTCTGGGAAACTTATATAGGTCTCACAAGACCAAATTGTTATTGGGGTAAGAGGGACGTTGCTAGACTTACCAATGCTATCCTTGGGGTGATCTCTATTGTTCCTGATTTTCATTGCTAAACTTTTATATGATATAATTAAAATTTTGATATATTTTATTTAATTATTAAAATATGGTTTAAAAATATATTATTTGTATTTATTTTAAAATATAAAATGGGTAACTATTTTACCATGACTTTGATAAATATGTGAATTTTTTTTATAACTCCATGTTTTCATTTAAGTTGAGCATATTGATATTGTTTGTTTGGTACTTCTTATGAAATACCTGGGTGTGATCCTACTAAGCCTATTTATATCACACTCTACACAATCACTTGGGGCTGTATAATTAGTTTCTTATAATTTTGGAAAGTGCACAGTTCCTCATTGATGAAGTGGGATTATTTCAGAAGGGTATGGGTATATGGTGGTGGGATAATGTGACATTACCCCTTATCACATGGAGTAGCTGTTGGATATTTTAATAATATTATTATGGATCTTTCTTGACATTTACATTGAGTTTTTTTATCTTAATAATGTTTTCTTTTATTACCTCACTTTTAACTCTTTGTTTATGGAATATGTATTCATGGTTATCTTTTTTTTTATGGCATGTGTCTCGTTTTAGGTTGGGAAAACAATTACCTTTGGTTATTTTTGGTTGCTCGAGTTCTAGTCACTAGACTGTTGGGATTCGGAATGCCCTTCATGTATTTTCACGGTAAATTTGGAGCATATGTGGATTGGTTTCATGGGATGGGTTGCGAAAATTTAGTATCAAAGCATGGTTATATTAAATATTGATAATATTGTTTTTTGATCATTTTCTTATGTTTATAGTACGTATAAGAACACATCCATGATTCATTCCAAGGGATCCATAAGGGGGTGAAATTGAAAATTATCCTCAAAGTAATAATAATATTTATTATAATATATTAGAATATATAATGTTTGAAGTTCTATATATGGAACAAAATGTAACACCCATTCGAGCCATGTTGTTTAGACACAACCCGGAGTAGGATTAGACAATGATTGAGAACATGAGTTCCAATATGAAAATCCCCTTATTTTTAGGGTATTAATAAACTTGAATAGGTAGAGTAATGAATGTAAAAGATCAATCATGTATTTGATTTTGTAGAGAATCATGGTTCTATTAAGGTGAAGTGTGAAAAATTTAATCTCAACTTTCTAAGTAAAAGGTTATGAGATTCAATACTATAGGTGAACCAACACGTGTTATTAGAGTGTAAATTCTTCCATGAAATCTTATTTTAGCTGTTATTCCTAGAATCTCTAATGATGGAAATATCAATAGAGTTTCTATCTCTACATTACATAGAGAGTTTAGTGATAGAGTACCCCAACCATTTTGTAGTGTTGGTTTATTTTTCTCCATAGGTGGTGATGAATGATTAATTGAATGATCATAAACACATAAAAGGCTTGCATCCTGATATCTAATCATAGATATATATTCTAAATATAACCACATAAGTTGATATGGAATTAATGGAAGAGTTATATATGGGAGGAATAATTGGTTTATTTGGATATTCCCTTCCACCCAGTGGTAGTTCTAGTGGTTCAAATGTAAATAAGATGATGTGGAATGATAGTCTCCAAATTTTTGGAGGTGGTTAACAGAAGAGGAGTACTCCATTAGTTGTGGATAAAAATGAATCACTAACTTACTACCATTCATAAAATTTGGGAAATAATTAATGATATTTCCCTACATCCTAAATAATTTTAGTGCTTGTGTCCATTGAGGACATATATCGAGATTCTTCAAGGATATTTATACAACTTTTATGGTTAGATATATTCTAACAAAAAGGAAACTATAGAATATTCATAATATTGAAAGTTAATTGGGATCCCACCATTGGCCACATTACTAAAGAATATCTATGTAATAAATGATTTTTTAGAAGAGTTTGATGTGATCCTACCTACAATGAGAGGTACTATATTTGTTGTATCTTTAATATAAATTCAACGAGATGAGAATTATTTCTATCACAATATTTTTAATTCTCTAATACAGATGGGAGCTCGCAGGTGTTCACTGGTGCTTGGAAACTGAGGTCTGTTCATATGTGACCTTCTCTATTAGCATTGAGGAGTCTGTTGTTTTCTATTATGGTTGATCCAGAGGATATTTCCTTTCATATTGATCTTCCTTTGGCTGTTTGGGGTTTAGAAAGGTATTCGTAAACAATTTATCCAGTTTTCCTCCAGTGAGAGTTGTAGAGTTATCCATTTATCTGGTACTATGTACTTACATAATATTTACGCCATCTTATCAAATAGAACCAACAGAGCTAAAAGATCTTAAGGTTTCGTTGAAAGACCCCTACGAGAAAGCATTCTTCCACCCTAGTATTTCACCTGGGTGGACCATGTACGCTTTTCTAAGAAGGATGGTGTTTCTTTCTGTCACTTTATTGGCTTTTAAAAGATGAATCAGTAAATTATTAAGATAAATTATCAATTTCAATGAATGAATAACGTGTTTAATAAGTTAATTTTTTATGGTTATTCTCAAATATTGATATTTAGAACGGTTATTGTCAAATATGTGCTAATCAAACAAATATAATGAAGAACACATTGAATATTATGTATATCCATGATGAATATATTTTGATTCATTTTGGACTAAGTAATGATTCTTTAGTATTTATGGATTTGATGAACTGGATATTCCATCTATTTATTGAAACCTATGTTATAGTATTCATGGATGATATTATATTTTGATCATTATCTATGAATGAACATTATAACTATCTTAATGCTATTTTATAAATATTAATGAGTCGCCTTGTTTTTAGGAAAATATAAAATTTCAATTTCTATATCCTAAAGGCTAATTTTTTTGGGAAATGTGATCTCAGAACATGGCATTTCAGTTGATCCTCAAATGGGAAAGGGTCCCTTATCATTGGGAGAACCATAATTTTGTTGAGATATGGAGATTCCTATTTTAATTGGATACCATCATAGGGTTTTCAAGGATTTTTCAAAAATGAAGTCACTATTTATTATTCTTACCATGAGAGGGGTGAAATTTTCTTGGGATTCTATGATCCAAGCTTCATTTGATGAGTTGAAATTATGTATGTATTAACAACTATTTTGATATTTCTATAACTCGATAAGGGATATGTGGTATACTATGATATATTTAGTTCTTTATAGGGGTGATTAATTATATTGGATGACCATAATGTTGTGTATGATTATTGAAATCCTTCGCCATGTGAGTAGAATTACCCCACTCATAACATAGAGCCCACTACTATTATTCTTATTATTAAGTGTTATAAGAACTATATTTTTAGTTATTGTTTCACCATCTTTTCATGATGAGTTAAATACATCCAAGCATTTGAATTTGGTATCTCTTATACCCTAAGGAAGGGGAATGCCATCAATGATGATCTCACTAGGAAATTACCTTCTATGAATGTCTTGGAATCATTGGAGGAGTAGAACTTTGTTTTATTCTTAGATGATACTGGACATGAATGAAGATTATTATGTTATATTTCTGATTAGTTTTTAGTCTCCATTATCTCTCCTTGAGTCTATTCTATAGGACCAATAGTAGGATGACTTGTTCAGAGGTGTTATAGAATCCTTATATTTTGGGGAGGCCGTTCTTGGCTAGTATCTACCTTATGATTGAATATTTCTCATTGAGATTCAGTTTTTTATGCATTAATCACTTATTAATTCTATGTTATAGTATTTACATAGTACTTCATGGTCCATTTATGATGGAATTATGAAGATGTATTATGACATGAGAAAAAATTTCTGTTATTGAAGTGTGAATCATGATAGTACTACATAGGTTTCACACTATTACACCTGCCAATAGATTAAGGTAGATAAATTTAATGATTATGGTCTTCTCTATACTCTTTTAGTGCTGGTTTGGAAATGGGATGATATGTTTATGGGATTCATCATTATAAAATTATGCAATCCACATGGAATGTATTCCATTAGGGTGGTGTCTGATCAGTTGATGAAACAAGCTCATTGTATTCTAATTAGGGACACCTCCAAGGTTGAATATCTGGGTAATATATATATATATATATATATATATATGTGTGTGTGTATAAGATATAGAGGATTCATTGGGAACCTTCTTCCATTGCGTCTAATAGGTATCTCAGTTTTACCTCCTATTTTTGGTAAATTCTTAAAGAGGTGATGGGGATTCATGTTAGATTGAGTATAGATTACCATCCATAGAAATATTGTCAGATGAAGTGTGCTATTCAAAACCTAGATATTATTCTATATTCCTATATCTAATATTTTTGCAGATAATGAGATATAAATCTTGGACTAGATGTGTTTTATTATAATAACAGCTTATTGTAGATGATCAAAATAAGACCCTTTGAGTATTTTTATAATCACCCATGTAGGTCACCTCATTGTTAGTTTGAGGTCGATGGAGACTTTATTATGAAATTGAGTCTCATTCATGATATTTAACAGAATATTAATTAATTATGTTGATTATTAGTTATATCTTAGTGTTTTATATTGTTTTATATAGATCATTGATGCCATCCTTTAGAGTTTTCTATTGGTAACCAAATATTTTTGAATATTTATCATCTATTGGGTCTCTAAGATATGTTAGACCATTTTAGGTTAGTAATTATCATGTTAACATTTTTATCCATTGTAATAACTATCTAATTTGATAGTAATTCATGACTTTTTCAACATATCTCACCTCAAGAAGTACCGTTTAGGTCCCTCTTATTTTCTATGTTGGGAAGAGTTTAAATTAGAGCCATAAATTTTAGTTATGGAAGATCCAATGTAAAATATTAATTCATTGATGAATATATTTCATGGGAGTTCTATTCCATTGGTCAAAATTTTATGGTGGCACGAATCAGATTCTCACAAGACATGGGAGCGTGAATATTTGGTGTGGTAGGAACGACCTCACATGTTTCTAGGGAATCATTCTTATACAAGACTTTCTAGGGATATAAAGTCTTATTTTGGGGAGAATTATAACATCTTGGTCTAGGTATATTATCTTTTTTATTTATTAAGTATTTTTTCAAATTTGAGAGGTGTTTAATTAGTTTCCACGAATTATATATGTGGATTAGGTCAATTTATTTATACAGGGAGCCATAAACTAGCTAGTAGGAAGCCACTAGCTAGCCTATGGGATTCAGTAGAGCAATGTATTTGTTTTTATACCACATTATTTACAATGGGAGTCCACTGAGCATCTGATGACCATCCAATATTCACTTCATGACTATAGTGTCCATCAAAAAGCTAGCGGTTTCGACTAGTTTGCTGGTGGTGTCAGGATGGTCTGTGTACAAAAGGGAATAATTGTAATTTAATGACCCTAACACCCTTAATTTTCCTCATAATCACTCTTTTTTAAACCTAATATGACTAATGATTCTATAGAGGTTATCCCTTTTCATTCACATATCATTCAATATTCTATTCATAACTTTAAAATTGCTATTTGATTGGTTATTAATGTATGAGAATGTTGGATGAAATATCTCCCCTTTGTGCTTTGTTGTTCTATTTTTCTTGGAATTGGAAGTGGTACTATACTGTTTTGTTCATATCAATCAATTTTTGGATTCTTCCATCTTTTTTTCTTTTAGATCCATCATATTCTCTTCTATCAGAGGACATATCTCAGGTTTTTTGGGTACGAACCATTTAATTCTTATGTTATCTGTTTATCCATCTTCTTTGATGACCAATTTTCTTATAGAAAAAAGTCTCTAAGTGTGGGAATCATTTTAGGGAAATTTTCTCCTTTTTTATTGTGTTTACTTTACCTTTGGCATGTTGATAAGTTTTTGGGTGGTGTGAGAACTGGGATTTTGTGAATTGTGATATGCTCTGCAAAATTATTTGATTAATTCATCACATAAGTGCCTTGGTCACCAAGGTGGAGGGGTTTATATTGGTAATTATCTCTTGAAACCATAGGGGGTTCACTTTTTTAGGTTTTCCACTATTTTTACATCGTATATCCATTAGCTATAGAGAATTTATCCTAAAATAATAAGGGATTAATCTATCGGGTGTTCCCCTATTTGTAACACCCCATGATTTCATAGTAAGTTATTTTCTGTAAAGTAATACAATAGTTGGTGCTACATGCGACATCGAGTTCGAGCGCACCACGACTTACCAAACTATCCGTTCAAAAGAAATTTATGAATATTATTAACTGAATTTTTAATTTTATATACTCCATATAATTTTAGAATCCATAATTTTATATATAATATAAGAACAAACTCATTTTTTTTCAGATAAAAGAAGTATTTTTCAAAAAATGTAATTTTACCACCTTTTAAGGATGAGAATTTTTTAAAACCAATATTTGAAAATTTTATATATTCAATTTAATTAAATAAAATTCTTATTTAGAATCGGAACATAAAAATTTATTTTGGATAAATTTTTGGTACGTTTTTGATAGCATTCATATTTTGATGAATAGTGAAAAGTACTAAATTTTAATTGAAAACAAATTTTTTAATCAAAATAATTTATAGTGTTAAATTATACATTTAAAAGGTTTGGAAGTATAATAATATTAAAATTTTATCATTTAATACAATTTAGGTCATTATAAGTAATTTCACATTTAAATTTGACATAAACACATGTCAATCTTTGAATAGTTTTTACTTCATAAAAACCGGCTTTTGGTTTTGACAATGAGAATTAATTTTAAATTAATTAACGATAATTCTATGTTTTAAGTTTGGTAAAATAGAATTCATTTTTTAATTTGGAATATCAAAATTAGCTTAGGGTGAATTTTTTGTATTTTTCTGAAAACATTCAATTTTTGATAAATAGTGAAGAACACTGCGTTATTGTTTAAAAACTGACTTTTTATTTAAATAATTATTTATTTCATTTATTTTAAGTTAATATAAATACATAATACCAATATTAGTTCAATGTGATTCATTGGAGTCATTTTTATAATAAACTTTTATGTATAAAATTTTATTGAACTTTTTTATCGTCTTTTACCTACCATCTAGGAGCATTTGCAAATTTGCATAAAACGTAATTTTACTGCTTCTGTGAGTTGAATTTCAAAAATCCGAGAAACAAAGATGACATAATTATGTAAAATATGGTTCAATTAGATGAAAATAATATTTGGTGAATAGTAACTTTTGACAAATGTTACCACAGTTTAAATTAAACAGGGTAATTGAAGGTAAAAATTATATTATAATTACCCTAACACAAGTTATAATTTTATTGGATACTTATAATTTGACCGAAAAAACCTTTGGAATAGAATATGATCCTTTTGGTCCACTTTTGTAATGACCCAAATATAGAGCCACTCAATTGGTGCCCCGTACCCAGTTCGCCACATGAACTCAAGCGCATTTCCCCAAACGCCAGAGGCTGTCGACTAGCAGCGAGGGCCTTGGTGAGTCATTGGGGAAACTATGACCTCATTTTGTAAAGTATACAAGGGAGGGAAATAATAGTCAATAGCGGAAGAACTGAACAACATACGATAACTGAAAATAAACAGCAGAAGCAATGAATATATAGTAATGATGATAATGATGTAGTAGGTCCAAGTATCTAAGGGAATCAGCAAACAAAACAACGTGCTGAAATACAACTGAGAAACAAAGTATGAAAAGTAAATAGTAACTCCACCAGCATCGCAAGCCTAAGCTAGGTCTTATGCTCTCCAGCTCTAACCAGCAATCATGTACCTGAAGTAGAAGGGCCACAGTCCCTATCCACACCTACAACCATATAACCTGTTTGGGCCGAAAAGTAGGACCCAAAAAGGGTGTGAGACTAATCCCAGTAGGTAATCGCCATAAGATCTGTGCCCTACTATCAGTGAGAAATATAGAAAAAGTAATGGAAATAAATGCAGTAGAGAAACATGAGTACACTAAAGTAAACAATCATACAATCTGCATTCACATTTATTTATTAATTTAATTAAATCATTTAATTATCAACCATGAGATCATGAAAACGGGTCTATATTCCCAAGGCATAACAAGTAACACAATAGGTATCTCATCAGACTACCTAAACAACAAGCAATACAAAACCCAAGATTGTTCTTTGGCTTGGTGGAATCATCACAACAAACCAAAGAATATTTTCACCGACTCTCTAGGGGTCTCTTACTGACAGACACCTCTAGTCAAGTAATCATACAAAGGAACATACACTCTGGGAAGCTCTCACCGTCAATTCCCCTACAGTCTTGCAACGATAGGTATAGACTCTCCGAGGAAGCACTTACGTGTAATTCCCTATGTAGTCTCAATATATAACTAAGGTCACTCTAAGGAAGCAAAAAGTCCCATTCCCATAGGTCCTACGAATGATACTAATTTATAACAGACTCTCTAGGGAAGCCCGTAATCATCAATTCCCTCTTTAGTCTACCGTACCAGGTTCATGCAGCCCTAAGCAGTCCAGTCATGCGTAATCGACAGTTAGAAGCCCTAAGTAAGTTTAAAAAACTAGTTGGCTAATATATACAATGCATTAAAAGCATATGAACAGTAGGAAATACATGAAATAAATTATTTCAAGGAAGACAATCAATGCAACATGGTCTGCCTCACAGGCAACTTAAGCCAAACGGTGATAAACAGCCAAACAAGGGAAACACCCATTGGGTAATCCGCAAACATAATAAAAATAAAACATTATTCATCTAATAACCACAATCATACAAGCAATCTAAGGCAGATAATAATGCAGGATCAAAAACCAAACCCGAGATACCTGATACATGGGTATCCGACACCATTGCACAAAAACTCAAAGACATTCAACGTAAAGCAACAAACCACTCACCTTGATCCTAGGAGATCGATATACTCGAACCTCGGCCCATTAATCGGCCTAGAACGGAGTAGATCTGCAAAAATGTATAAAACTTTCAACCTACAATAACTCTTATAAGAGAAAGAATTAGGAAACGTGGCCAAAGAAAAACCATAAACTCACCGGTGTGATTGTATTGCAACCGATGATGTTCGATTCAGATAACCGGTAATAGAATAGTGGCTTAGAGAAGATCTGTAGTCATAATCTCACCCTCTGTAGAAGAAGCTGGAGAAGAAGATGTTTTTGGTGTTAAGGCGTGAACCCAGTCTGTTTAACGAAAAAAGAAAGTACAGGGCGTGTACTTTTTGAGTACATGACTTGTACTATGATTTTCCATACTCCACTTGAGATGGCCTCCATGTAACCCCTACATGGCCATGTGTGTGGCCATGACAAGGCCAACACACATCCTCGAGTGGCAACAAAGTACATGGAGTGTACTTATAAAGTACACATCGTGTACTTAGAAAATTTCTAGATTCTCCTCTTTTTACCAAAAATGGCCAAAAAAGGAAAAACATACCTTAAAAGAAGGAACGAGTTCTTACAAACTTCGCCCCTTAAAGAAATTCATCCCTAAATTTCTATAGAAAGTTGGTGAATAAGAAACCTCGAACCACTCTGGCCACTGTGATTGCATATCGTCCTCCCTCTCCCAAGTCTCGTCCTGTACACGGCCATGCTGCCATAGCACCCATACCAGAGAAACAGACCATCCACGAAGTACCTTTTCACTACGATCAACAATCTGGATAGGATGCTCCTTGAACGATGCATCTTGCTCCATGTCAACCTCCTCAGGTTGAAAAACATGAGACGAGTCTGAGAAATGGTGTCGAAGCTGAGAAACATGAAAGACGTCGTGCACAGCCTGGTACCTATGAGGTAACTGCAACCTATAAGAAACCATCCTGACTCTCTCTATAAGCTCAAACGGCCCGACGTATCTCAATGAAAGCTTACCCTATCTCCTGATCTTCTTGTGTCCCAACCTCGGGGTAACACATAGGAAAACCTGATCTCTAACCTTGAACTTCAAAGTTTGTCTCCACTGATAAGCATAAGATTTCTACCGAGACTGTGCGGTAGCCATCCTCTTCCAAATCAACTCAACCTGTTCTGTGGTCTCCTGAACAAGATGAGGACCCAGCATAGCTGCCTCTCCTGCCTCCTGCCAACACAAGGGTGATCAGCATGGGATACCGTACAAATCCTTGTAAGGTGCCATCTGAATAGTTTCTTGAAAACTATTATTGTAGGAAAACTCCACTAGAGGTACATGTCTCTCCCATGAACCTCTAAACTTAAGGACACATGCTTGTAGAATGTCCTATAGCACATGAATCGTGTGATTTGACTGGCCATATATCTGGGGATGGTAAGCTGTACTCAAAAGTACCTGTGTACCCAAAGAACTCTGTAGCCCTTTCCAGAAATGCGACGTGAAGCAGGCATCCCTATCTGAAATGATAGTACTCGGAACCCCATGAAAGCGTACAATCTTACGTATGTATAACCATCCAAGCTGATCAACACCAAAGGTCCCCTTAATCGGTAAGAAGTGAGAAACCTTCATGAACCTATCAATGAAAACCCATAGTGAATAATTCCATCAAGTCGATCTTGTTAACCCTATCTCGAAGTCCATCGTGAAATAATTCCACTTCCACTCGGGAATGTGTAGCTGCTACAAAAGCCCTGCTGGTTGCTGGTGCTCCGCCTTCACCTACTGATAGGTGGAACACCTCATGACAATACCAGTATCATCTTTCTTCATACCTGACCACCAATACTGGTGGTGTAGATCACGATACATCTTGGTGACGCCAGGTTGAATTGACTAAACTGTGGAATGAAAGTCTCACATCAGCTCCTCGTGTATACCTACTAGCACCCATACACGTCCCTATAAATGCAAGATCTAATCCTCACCTGCGATCCATCCAAGAAGAGGGTCCTCTCCGGACATGATTTCCAATAGGACTAAGCCATCAAAATCTGATATCTTCCTCATTAGAACTCGGTCAATAAGGGTAGAGGAAATAGTCATAGAAGAAAGAAAAGTCTGACCCTGTCTGTTGTGAACCTCCAAATGCATTTTAGATAATAGATCCATAAGCTTCCACTCAATGCTGGCCTCCTGAACTGCCTATATCTGTGTCCTCCTACTCAATGCGTCTACCACAGTATTCCCTTTCTTAGGCATATAAGCAAGCTCGAAATCAAAAGACTGTAGGTACTCAACCCACCTCCACTGTCTCAGATTCATGTCACGCTGCGTGAAGATATACTTGAGGATCTTGTGGTCAGTATATACCACAAAATGCTCTCCCAGAAGATAATTTCTCCAATAACACAAATCATGAACAACAACATCCAAATCTAGGTCGTGCATAGGATAGTTCCTCTCATGTGGCCTCAACTGCTGAGATCCATATGCAACAACACAATCCTCCTAGAAAAGCACTACTCCAAGCCCGATGCCAGATGCATCACATTAAACTGTATAACTCTTGCCCAACTTTGGAAAAACTAGAATCGGTACCGAAGTCAATCTACCCTTCAGCTCCTGGAAGGATGAATCGTAGGCTTCTGAACAAACATACTTCACCCCCTTCTTATTCAAGCCCATCAATAGTGCTTTTAAGCATGACGAGTCTGGTATAAACCACCTGTAGTAACCTACCTGCCCAAAGAAACTTCATACCTTGAATACATTCTTCGGCTGTTCCCAGGTGACTACTGCGCTCACCTTCTCTGGGTCTACTGATACTCGTGTCTCTGAGATTACATGACTCATGAAGTAAATCTCGTCCATCTAGAAGTGGCACTTTGAGATCTTATCATATAACTGATGCTCTCTCGGTGTACTCAAAACGATCTCAAGATGGGTAGCATGGTCGTGTCGAATGTGAGAGTACACCAAGATATCGTCCACAAAAACCACCATGAAGGAATCCAAATAACTATGGAAAACTCTGTTCATCGGTGCCATGAAAACTGCTGGCGCGTTCGTGAGACCGAATGGCATAAAAAAATACTCATACAGACCATACGTGCTCCGGAAGGCTGTAAGAGGTATATCAGATAGTCTGACACGCAACTGATGATAGCCAGATCTCAATTTGATCTTCGAGAACACTCTGGACCCTCAAATTTGATCAAAGAGATTATCTATCTGTGACAATGGATATGGGTTCTTGACTGTCAACTGGTTTAGCTTCCGATAATCCACACAAAGCCTAAGGGTACCATCCACCTTCTTTGCAAACAGAATGGGAGAACCCCAAGGAGAAGTACTGGGTCAGATAAAACCCATTTCCTGTAGCTCCTAAAACTACTTATTGAGCTCATACAACTCAGGTGTAGCCATCCTATAAGGAGGAATAGACACTGGTGCCACTCCTGGAACAAGATTAATAGAAAATTCTACCTCATGCCCCGGAGGAAAACCGGAAAAGTCTTCAGGAATGACATCTGGAAAGTGATTAACCACTAGAAGAAAATCTATCTGAGAAGTCCCCTGGTCATCCAGATATAATCTAGAAATCTAGGCCGTAACACCGCCCAACCCATGATGCTCTGGTCCAGCCCTGCTTGCCTGGACATCCCATTCGCCCTTGCGAAGAAAAGACCCACCCTCCAGTGATGTGAAACTCACCCTACGACGATAGAAATTGACAAAGGCCTGGAAGGGAACTAACCAGTCCATCTTGAGAATGACATCATAGAATTTCATCTCTAAAACATAGAGACTCCACGAAAAATGACACCCACCAACCTCAAGGGGGCAGTCTAAGCACTAACGCACGCTTGCCGTTCTAATTCCCAAGGGTGTGTCTAGAGTTATCATATCCTCAAAAGTATAAACAGTAAGTATAAGGATTTCCACAGTATGAATAGAAATAAATATATGAGAAGCTCCCATATCGAAAAGTGCAGAGGATAAAATAGAGGCTACTAAAATCCTACCTCAAACTGTAGGAGGTCCATGATCCTGCTCCTAATGAATCTGCTCTACCGCAAAAGTCTAGCCTGTACCGCAACCCTGTGTAGCAGCCTGAGATCCCTGAGCTGAACCTCCCTGCGCCTTACCACTACATGCATGACCTCTAACATGGCCTGAATGACTTGAAGAACTCCAGCACCCAGTTTTCTATGGAACTGGTAATCCTGCTCCTGTGTGCAGAGTCGAAACTGATCCTTTTTCACTATCCACTAGAAGGGGAACCTTGCAGAAACGCTGCAAATGACCGATCTTTCTATAAGATCAGCACTCCACTGGGTCTCTTGGGAACTTAGGCTTCTTATTCCTGATTTTTCCACACTGATAGAACACCACTTGGTTTCCATAAGGAATATCCTATCTACTAGAAATAATACCTCGCTTCCTCGGGTCACCTCGTGTAGACTCTCAATGGTGCTTCTTGATATCTATCTAAAGGGAATGAACCCTGGATGCTGAACCACCCCAGTCTACTGCTCTAATATCCCTCATATTTATCTCTGTGATAAGTTCTTGGTTGACTATCAGAGTAATAGAAGTGAATTGAAAGGTGTTCATCTGTGATCTGATGTCCGGTCTAAGGTCTTCGTCAAACTTCCTTGCTAAAACAGATCATCATTTCCCAAAACGGGAGTGAAACACCATAACTTTGTGAAGTGAGAGGAATAATCCATAACTGTGAGAGTACCCTACTATAGGTTCATGAACTCTCTAGCTCTGTCAGCCCTTAGCATCGCCGGGTAGAAGTAGTCATAGATCGTACACTGAAACTCATCCCAAGCCATAGCCTGTTGGAGCCCTGCATGTGAAACCACATCCCACCATCTCTTGGAGGAATCTCACAGTATATAAGTCGTGAGATTCAATCTCCTCCCCGGAGGTGTCTTCAGGTGATAGAATATGGATATCACGGCTTCTATCCATGACTCCATAGCATGCGGTCCTCCATCCCCTGTGAATGTGGGAGGATGCTGCTGTTGAAAAACCTGCGTCAGCTCTACCATAGATGGGGTAGGATGCTGAGCTCCCTAGAAGGTCTTCATGAATCTCATGAAACCCTCTCTGAACCGAGCATCGGCACCAGTGTCTGGAATCACTATAGTTGCCATATCTGGAACGATAGGCGGAACTACTGCTAGTCCCTGACCTGCCATATCAGGCATACAGTCACTGCCCGATTCCTGATGTGCAAAGGGAGGATGTCTTGGTGCCATAACTCGGAAAGGTCAAAATCACACCTCATATCTAGGATTAACAAAGACAGAAAAATAGAAGGCACAAGAAGGAACACAGTTGCAACTTTAGAGATTAAAATGGAACAGGAGAGAAAAACTCTAAAATTTGGGAAAAACATGACTACACGGCGTGTAGTGCCACTACAGTACGTGTTTCCTGAAATTTTACCCCGGGCATGTACCTTGGCCATACATGGATGTGTAAACCACCTAACTACACAGCATGTTCTCAAACTACACAGTGTGTACTAAACCTTTTTCTTCCTGCCTGGTTACTCTTACGCGTCTGGGAACACAGACTATCCTAGAAGGAAACTACACGACATGTTTGTCCACTACACGACGTGCCCTTAAGACTTTTTCCCTGTCCTTGTCTTTAGTCACACAGACTAGTACTCAGACCACTACTTCATGGTGTGTCAACATGGTACATGATCTGTTTCCCTGAGAATTTACCAATCCATTTATTCAGCTACACGACTAGGTCACATGGATACTCTAAGACAAAACTACATGATGTGTTGAAGGAAGACACGACGTGTACTTGATATGCCTTACCTGGCCCGTGTTGTTAACGGCACGGCCTGACACATGGTGGACCCTACACGGTATGTTCCAGACGGGCACATCATGTACTTGAAGGAAATTCCCAGCCCGTGTTGTTCATGACATGGCTGGATACCCAAGTCATAATACATGGTGTGTAAACTAGTACATGACGTGTTCCTACAAGAACTTTCACAACCCCTGTCCCTGCCCACGCAGTCAGCGACATGGATAAAAACTACACAGCGTGTATGCATAAAGTACATGCTGTGTATTTTGGGTTTTTCTGGATAGTAGCCTCAGAACTTTACCAGAGCCCAGGAAACACAAAAAACAAGCATTATGGTGCCAATTTCTGATATGTGGGGGCCCATACTCCCCTCTAATCAAATCTTGTCATCATAACAACGCATATGACAAGTAAAAAGTATAAAAAAATCACGATCCACCAAATTCCGATCCTCAAGGGCCCATAAAATCTCTAAGACCATATTTTTGAATCCATGATAAAGAATCTATAAACAAACGATACCCTATCAACATAGCAGGTATTCTATCAAAACAGCTTATCACAACAGCATGCATAGTCTATCACAAATTCAATCACAACAACATGAAATTTCTAATGCAATCTAGATGGCATGGAAAAATTCATGACATGTGATTTTCTAAAAAGTTCCTACATTATGCATGAGATGGCATAAATTCATCTCATTGGGTTACAAAAAAATAGAATCACAATCATATAAACAGTAACAACACAAAACAAGTGCACCACCCAATGGTGAAATCAAGTAAAATGTAACATTTTCAAAACTCGAAAATTGAAATATTCAAGGTAACCGAGATTTTTCCCTGTACACGGGTTCTAGAACTCTCGGGTATAGGTATTTACCATTTACATATTCCATCCTATCCCTGTCTAATGTCTCTAAATAGTATGTCAATAGAAAATAAAAGAAACTCCTCTGATACCACTTTGTAACGACCCGAATCTGGAGCCACTCAACTAGTGCCCTGTACTCGGTTCGCCACATTACCTCAAGAACATTTCCCCAAATTCTTGAGGCTACTGACTAGTAGCGAGGGCCTTGGTGAGTCATTGGGGAAACTATTACCTCATTTGTTAAAATATACAGGGGAGGGAAATAATAGTCAATAGCGGAAGCGGTGAACAACATGCGATAAATGAAACTAAACAGTAGAAGCGATGAATATATATTAATGATGATAATGATGTAGAAGGTACAAGTATCTAAGGGAAGCAACAAACACAACAACGTGCTGAAATACAACTGAGAAACAAAGTATGAAAAGTAAACAATAACTCCAGTAGCATCGCAAGCCTAAGCTCTGTCCTATGCTCTCCAGCTCCAACCAGCAATCATGTACATGAAGTAGAAGGGACACAGTCCCTATCCACACCTATAACCATATAACCTATTTGGTCCAAAAAACATAACCCAAACAGGGTGTGACACTAATCCCATTAGGAAATCACCATAAGATCTGTGCCCTACTGTTAGTGAGCAATATAGAAACAGTAATGGAAATAAATGCAACATAGAAATAGGAGTACACTAAAGTAAACAATCCTAAAATCTCCATTAACATTTATTTATTAATTTAATTCAATAATTTAATTATCAACCATGAGATCAAGCAAACAACTCTATATTCCCATGACATAGAAAGTAACACAATAGGTATCTCAGCAGACTACTTAAACAACAAGCAGTACAAAACCCAAGCTTGTTATTTGTCTTGGTCGAATCATCACAACCAACTAAACAATATTCACACTAACTCTATGGGTGGCTCATATTGGAAGACCCCTCTAGTAAAGTAATCATACGAAGGAACATACACTCTGGGAAGCTCTCACCGTCAATTCCCCTACAGCCTTACAATGATAGGTATAGACTCTCTGAGGAATAACTTATGTCTAATTCCCCTGTAGTCTCGATACGTAACTAAGGACACTCCAAGGAAGCACAAAGTCCCATTCACCGTAGGTCCTATGAATGATAATAATTTATAACAGACTCTCTAGGTAATCCCTTAATCGTCAGTTCCCTCTTTAGTCTACCACACCAGGTTCACACAGCCCTGAGCAGTACAGTCGTGTATAATCGACTGTCAACTAGCCGAAGTAAGTTCAAAAAACTACTTGATAATGGCTAAAATGCATCAAAAGCATATTAACAGTAGGAAATACATGCAAAAAATTATATCAAGGCAGAAAATAAATGAAAAACAAGGTCTGCCTCATAGGCAACCTAAGCCAAACCACGATAATCATCCAAACAAGGAAAACACCCATGGGGTAATCCTCAAATGTACTAACAAGAAAACATTATTCATATAATAGCCACAAGCATACAAGCAATATAAAGCAGATAATAATGCAGGATCAAAACCATAACCCGAGATACCCGATACATGGGCATCTGACACTTTTACACAAAAACTCAAAGGCATTCAACATAAGGAAACAAACCACTCACCTCGATCCTAGGAGATCAATATACTTGAACCTTGGCCCGTGAATCGGCCTAGAATGGCGTACATCTGCAAAAACGTCTAAAATGTTAAACTTATGATAACTCCTATAAGATAAAGAATCATGAAACGTGACCAAAAAAAGAACCAAGAACTCACCGCTGCGATTCTATTGCAACTGACGACGTTCGATTCAGATAACCGGTGATGGGTATGTGTCTCAGTGAAGATCTACGGCCGTACCCTTTCTCATGATCGATGAAGCTGGAGAAGAAGACATTTTTGGGGTTAAGGCAAGACCCCGGTCTGTTTAAAAAAAAGTACATGACGTGTACTTTTGGAGTACACGGTGTGTACTAAACTTTTCCATACTCCTCTTAAGGTGGCCTCTATGTCACCCCTACATGGCCGTGTGTGTGGCCATGACACGGCCAACACATGGCCTCGAGCAACAACAAAGTAAACGGCTTGTACTTATAATGTACACGGCGTGTACTTAGAAAATTTCCAGATTCTCCTCTTTTTCCCAAAAACGACCAGAAAAGGAAAAACATACCTGAAAAGAAGGCCCGGGTTCTTACAACTAGGATTATATTAGGACATTTATTATTATTTTATTTAAAGAAGAGTTAAAAGTGTTAAATTAAAAGTTTAATAAAAAACTATTTTTAATATATAGTTATACATAAGATAATTTCGAATATAAATATTCATTATAAAGAAAAAAAATCCTACATAATGTTATTTTATTTAAATTTTTTAGACATTAAATAATTAAATTTATTTATGACATAATGGTGATGTAGTAATCACCTTATTAATGAATGATTAAAATAATTGATATTATAAATATCCAAATAAATGTAATTTGATAATTTTGATGAATTAAAATAATTTTATAGGTTAATATGACATGTTAGGGTTGATTAAATATTTTTTTTCGAAGTAATCATGGTGTTATGAATTTAACAAAAACCAAATACTAAATAGTGTCAAAATTGACATAATTGAGTTTTTAAAACAAATAATATATTATTAATTGATATAATATTACTAAAAATATATGGTTCATCCAAAGGACCTATATAATGTTATATATATTCATAATTAACCACTTGGTGTTCGATTGGCCTATTATAGTAATTTTATTAACCATATAATAAAAAAATACAAAGAGACATGGTAAGTGTCAAACTATTTAACTAAGAGTTAAATATAAATGATAAGGTTAATATGGTGACCTAAACCTATCTAAAACCTATTGGATGAGTGTTTGGTGACCCATCCCCACCTTATCCTAGAAATAGATCATTTTGGATCCATTAGAAATAAAAAACGATTTTATTATAAAATAATATTTCAAGCTTTTCCAAAAGTGACCCTCACCTCTCTTATAAAAGGGTACATCCCCTTCTCTTAATTACACACCTCCAAAGCCATTTGGATTAGCCAAAGCCTACCCAAATATCTTTCCAACTTCCCTCACATCTACCCATAGGCCTTATTTTGATCTGGAATACAACCAATGAAGCCCTTTTGATCAACTCAGAAGGAAACACTCGAAGAAGAAGTAATAATTTCACCACCCTCTTTCAAGTTCTTTTCTTCTTCCACTTCCTATTTCTTTGTTGTTTCCATACGAAAATAATAAATCCAGTTCCTTCTACATACTTTGATGTTATTATAAATATGGTAAAACCATATTCGTTATTCTATCTATCCTATAAATGAAAAAGTCACCATACGTTCGTACATACGACTTACCATCTCCCTATTGTGGTGTAGTTTGTTATTCAAACTCTTAATTATTTGTAAGGGTATAATAATGAGTATAAATGATGTAAATAATAAATATAACATGTTAATTATTATTTATATATGATATAACATCAAATTATATATGATTTCACCATCAATATAATGATATTGTTGCTCGTGCATACGTACTTATTGCCGTCTCCACGAACGCGATGAGATTCATTCCCCATCGTAATCATTCAAGAATAATTTTAATTTTATGATTAAAAATAATGTTTAAGAACTTAATATAATTCTTGATATGAATCAAATACATCCTATTCATAACAAATATGGATTACGTAACCAATCATATAAAATAAAATTAATTAGTTAACACAAAAAACGATGATATTACTAAAATATTATTAACAAAGAAATATTAGAAGATAATATATGATATCATATTTATGTATGTGGTTCTTTTATAATTTAATAAAAATTATTTAACTATTATAAAGGAGGTTTACATACCCTCGACTAAGGAAAAGTACATGGTAAGGGGTTTTCATCTTACTTTTTATTCCTGTGAGATTCATGCTATATTGCCACTATTTACTTTTGTGTGGTGTATGTGCTGCCCATGATTGTATTCTTGGTGTAATATACTTTCATTTATGGGTATTTACATCTTCATTGTATGATACTTCCTTCATGTGGTGTATGTTTTGTATGTTAACAAATTGGTAAGGGAATTTCAAATTTCAATTTCCACTCATTGGGCTTTATGCATACTTCATTGATTATTTACTCCATGATTATTTGTGGAATCACTATTTATTATTTATTTAGTAATTTGAACACCCCTTTCTGTGGATATACCATTGAAACACATAATCACTCCCTTGATAAATTCACATTCCATTGATATGAACTTTTTAAGGGTAATCTTAACTCAATTTCCATTCATTGAGTTAAACATCCAAGACATTGGTTTTCTTTTTACAAGAATTTGTGTGAATGTAATCTGATTATTTACACTGAATATCCAACTATATTGAGTGTATTTATATTTTTCACACATAATTATTTCATTTATTTATCCTTAATCTAAGGATACTGTCTTTATAAGGTATTTCATCTCAATTTATATTCCTTTGATACCTCTTTGTCGTTATGAACCAATTCACTTTTATATGGTGTATATACTGTCCTTTGACATATTATATCATGAATACCTTTATTATCATGATATTATAATGTTTTGATTATTGTTATTCCTCAATTACTTGTAATCAAGAGTCTCTTATTTTGTTAATAACTCTTTAACTAAAAATTTATTTTAAATGTTTTAAATATTTATTCTTCTAAATCTTTCTCATTAATGTCAATGTTTTTAAAATGGTTTTAAGTATTTATTTATATGGACATAAATGTTGTAAAATTTTAATAAATTTTAATTCTTCAAAGTGGTATGGGACACTTTGATTTAAAAATCTCTTTTAAATGTCTTCTTTGATAAGTAGTGTGACATTTAAATGTTTTCAAGAAAAAATGGGATATTTCTCTCAAATAGTTTTATTGACTATTTTCATCTATGTAAATATCCTTTAGTGTATTTTATTCTTGATTGAGGTTGATTTATCAAAATAAAATCATGAAAATTTTATTTAATGAGTTATGTTTGATTTTGGATGTGCTATTTTTATGCCATTCATGGTTGGTGGTTAAAATATTGACTTTTCGTATGCTGGTTTTAATACGAATATTTAGATTATGTTTCACCCTTTTATACGAGGAATTAATTGGACTAAGTAAGTGACGGGTGGAGCCCTCTATAGCTCCTTGATGCATCAGTAGGTCTCATTAGACAAACTAGTTTCTAGGAACAAGGCCTTGACAAAATCTTATTTTTATTATGGGCACGAGGCCCTGACTATGTGGTTATGATGCCCAAAATTTTTCATTACATCATCATAAAACTAGCTATTGATATTACATGTGATTATTCGACTAGTATAATATATATGTGAATTAGTAAATGACATTTTTTATTTATCTATGTCATATTATAATGATGTTTAAGTTTTAAGGGCTTGTGTTTTAGTCTCATACATTTTATTAAATGTTTATTATTTTTTATGACAGTTTCTGCAATATTTTTAACCTTACTAAGCATCTAAGATCACCCCTTTCTTATGTTTTATTTTTCCTAGTATGTATATAAGTATATTAAGATTAACCTATAGGAATAGGCTAAGGGATGTAAATGTGTTCAAAGGGGACACAATGTGGTTTTTTATTTCACGATGTAATGTAAAACATAAGTATGTTTATAGTACTTCTAAGGATACTAAACTGATCAGTATTTCCGGACATGATTCCTTGTATCATGCCAATGTTATGGAATAATGCATCGACTCTAGGTAACTGTGGTTGATGAGTTAAAGTTGGTATTAGAGGATGTTTATTACAAAACATGGAAGCTATATTTAGAAAAACTATGATTAGAAAACACTACCCTAAGATAGACTTTGAGGATTAGTATACAAGAACATCCAAAATTTTTGGTAATGTAAATATTATGTGGGTTTTCCATGAAAAACATCCCTATCTAGATACGATAAAGTAGAGGTGACTCTGTTATAGATATACCAAAGAGTGAAAACTCGGACAAGGAGTTTCAGGCATGACTCGGGGTATCCTGTTACCCGAAAACAGGCCCTGCTACACTCTTGGTTATGACACTCCAGAGGGATATGATTAGGATAATTCACATTTTGTTTAGAAACAGATTTAAAGGATTTTAATATAATATGAGAATAAATAACCTTGGTTAATCCAAATGTGTTTTAGATAGAAAATAAAGTGTCCTGATATTCTCAAAATGATTTTATGACTCACACAATGCTTTCTTTTTTTAGTCAATGGATGGATTCCAATAAAGTCATAGTAACATTGAACATGATGTACAAGGTGGGAACAATGGTGGAAATGAGAAAAAAATGGAATGTTTATAGGCATAAAATATATCATGTTCATGCTGAATCAGTTTTCCAAAAATATGATCAACAACATATATATTATCCAGCTACCAGACTCAACAAAGAAGATAAAGGCAGTGAATGATAAGAGCTCCATCATTGGAAACCATGGAGAAAAGAAAGCTCAATTTCCATCTTTCCAAAAATGTGGAAGGTGACACCCAGGAAAGTGTCTCAATGGAACAAAGAAATGCTTTATGTGTGGGAAAGAAGGACATAAAGTAAAGAATTTTCAATGAAAAATAAAGAGTACTATAAAAGAAAATAAAAATGATCCTAAGAATCAAATTATTATCATTTTTTATAAATGTACGGGACCTTGGAATTACCTGAGTCAATACCCTATTCTATAGGATAACCTCTATGTCAAGGAAGAACCTATATGGAAACAAATGGATGGAGAAAAGTTTAAAATTATGGGATTACATTGGAAGAATATTCTATTGTATGTGTAACCATTTAGTTTGTTATGTGAAAATTCTATTCGAGGAAGAATTATCTTTTCTTTTGTGGATATTGTTATAAAGAACCATTTGGGTTTATTTGATCATTGAATTTTTGGAAATTACAGGTTATTAATTTTTGGGATGAAAATTTGATGTATGAGATAACAGTGGTGGTTATATTATTTTATGGTTATTTTGAGGAATTTATCTCATTTTTGGAATCTTATAAAATAATGTTTTTGAAAAAGGACAACACAAATACCTTGTGATAACTCATCGCGTCGGACAAAGCTGTGGGAATCAGACCCATAACCAAAGTGTGATTAGGATTTATCACATACCAATAGACTACATGAAGTCCCTAGTTACTGTGACTAATTATTTTAGTTAAATTATTTTATTGATCAATAATAAATTTATTTGGGATCTTATGTCTTAGAAAAAGGATATCCTCAGTAAAGGAAAATGATTTGGTGATTAAGAGATGAATATTATTCTGTAAGAAATTCGCTCTATTGGAAACACTATATGCCTAAGGAAAATAAAATACTATGGGATTTTATTTGAGGAGTAATGTTGGATTTTTATCTATTTTTTTATTATGGATTTATAGTGATTTGGGTTATTTATGAAAATGATTAACCTATCGTAGGGAATATGTGATTATGTTAATTGCTTTTAAGTATGTGACTTTAATAGTAGTCAATGTTATTTGGAGATACAATTTAACATGGTAGACTATGTAATCAAATTCTTATAAGTTCGGGGTTTCAAAATTAGTTAGGATTATATTGAATGATTTTAAGGACAATTTTTTATTTAATGGTATATATTGATCTTTGTGTATTATTAGTTTAATTTTAGAAATTACGATTAGTAATTCTTTCTCTAAAGGATTATCCTATATGGAGATCATCTGATCTTGTACTAACCATTTTGGTTTTGTTTAATCTCTAATGACAAGGTAAATATATAGTCTATCCTTTTTGGATCATTTGATTCTCTAGAAGTTGATTCTAGTTCTTGAGGTGTGACCAAGTCATCTTAAATACTCATCGTTTGAAAAAAAAGATGAGTTAGTGGTAGAAATTTATTAAAGGATGAAAATATACTTAAAAAGTATGTATATATCTTTATGTTCTTTGTCAATCTCATAAATAAATTTCTCAACATTATGAAATGGAACATCAAATAAAAAAATTGTGTCTATATATTTTCATACAGGGAAACTAAAGACCATTTATCCCATAAAAAATTTGTGGTTTTCTTGTTAACTTTATCCCGATCATGTTTTCTATCACTCTCCATCAAGAGTTGACACTTATTTTATCTTCCATATCCATGTTTTCCTACATGGAATCCACGCATGGGTTATCTCGGGTGATATTTGTACTTATCTTTCTTTCTTTTAAAGTGATAGTTTTATTGACTCTTTTCTGATGTGGGTCTTTCAATGAAGTTCCCAAGACCAATTTTAAAATTGAGAGGATGAAATTTTAAAAAGTGGATAACAATTTAACACGCAAAGATTTCATAGTTAGTTATTTTCTTTAATGAAATTCAATATCTTGTGCTACTCGCAACACCAAGTTCAAGTGCACCACGACTTACCAAACTAGTCATTCAAAAAGAATTTTTGAATAGTATTAACTGAATTTGGAATTTTATATACTCTTTATAATTTTATATTCCATATAATGTGTTTTATAGACATAATATAAGAACAAATTCATTTTTATAAGATAAAATAAGTATTTTCCAAAAAAATGATATTTTACAACCTTTTTATGGAGACCACTTTTTAAAACCAATATTTAACACTTCTATATATTCAATTTAATGAAAAAAAATTCTTATTTTGAGTCGGTCCATAAAAATTTATTTTGGATAAATTTTTGGAAATTTTCTGATAACATTCATATTTTGATGAATAGTAAAAAATACTAAATTTTAGTTGAATTTTTTTTTAATCTAAATAATTTATTGTGTTAAATTATGCATTTGAATGGTTTGTAGGTATAATTAGATTAAATTTTTATAGTTTAATACAATTTAGGTCTGTTGATCTCACCTATTTTGATAATCCCAACCATGCTTTAATATACTTTGATACTCTCAATCTAATGTTTTTCTATATTTTAATTATTTCAATCTTTGATCAAGATGATAATAATATTAAAATAATCCCTGAGATATGTTAATCTTTGTTTATCCATGTTTATATAAGTTCTGAAATAATTCTAACCCAATCGGATGTGTTTTGCATAAAAACAGATAAGTGTATGCTACTGATCTGCACATAGCTACTGATAAAGAGCTACAGGTACTCAGTCTACCGATAGATTTAAGTCCACCGATAGATAGAGTCACCGATAAGCTAAGGTCACTGATATAAATAGAGTTACCGGTAAGCAGACACAAAGTCTACAGACAGAGAAGATGAGCTACCGGTGTGCATGTCTACCAGTAGTTACCAATAGAGTAAAACTACTGATACGAGTACTGATAATCACAAACCAGAGCTATCGATATAAAGAAGGCTACTGATTGAATCAGTCTACCGAGCTACCGACAAACAAACACACCAGAGCTACCGACAGACAAGAGCTACTGATAGACATAATTCTACCGATAGAGCCAGTTCACACATAGTTACTGATACATTGAGCTACCGATATCTCAAGAGCTACCGATGGAGAAAGAGATACTGATGGAGAGAAAATGTTATATAGAGCTACCGATGCTATAGAAAGAGCTACCGATTGAAGATCCTACGACATTGTACAATTTTACCAACACAAGCTACTAATGATTGACCAACCAGTCAAACTATATACTCTATAATCTCAATACTATTTGTTTATTAAGATAACGACTACATTTGATGTTTTTAATGTGGTTAATGTTATTTAATGATCTCTGTTTCCATGTCAGGGAACCGTACCTAGTACCCATGAAAAAAGTAATTATTCTTTTTTGCCCGATGCTGAAAGCTATAAAGGGACAGAAAAAGATCGTGCAAGATACACTTTTTGAAAGAGAGAGAATCAAGGCACTAAGAAGACACACGAAGGGTGAAAGATCCTAGAGATGAACAACATTCAAATGTGGAGTATTTTTCACTAGTCAACATCCATACTCCATGAATCATGGACATACATGAAGAAAATTATTCTAAAGGAGAACACAAGCTGCATCTTGAGTGAAGAACTACAACAAACATTTCATGCACTCAGGCTACTAAATTGGACCAAGAACCAATGAAGAAAATGACACTCTATTTTCTGAACAAGAAACCAGAGAAGGACACAGAAGCTTTTCTGATAAACCAAACGAGTCCAGAGCTGCACTGCTAATCACTAAAGCATTTCTAAACTCAATCATACTTGTCTTAGTGATTATTTTATTTACATTTCGAGCAGTGTGTGTACCCTGTTTATTTTACACACATACTGACTCTTGTACTAAGTTGGAGGATTCTTAAATCCTCACTCAAACTTTATAACCCTTTGTTTCCCACTGTGGATAGTGGTAGAGGTCGAGTAAGACCTAAAAAGCATGTGTGCTATTGTTTGTTTCTCCCACGAAGAACTGTGGTAGAGGTATTTGGACTCAGACAGTAGTGTACTATTGTTTACCCCCGATCCAGTGTGTGGATCAATTTATATAAATTGTTGAGAGGACTAAGTCTCATCTTTAGACTGAACCTATTGGTTAACTTCGCTATGCATTTTAATATAAGTATATAAGTATACTATATATTTATTTCATATTCCTCTGCTATTACTTTGAAATACAAAACGATTTTAAAGCTACTTTGATAGTTAAATTAGAAAGTGTTTATACTTATTGTAAACTAGTAAGTTAGTTTCAAAAGTTAATTTAATCTTCAGATTAAGTCAACTGAGACCTAATCAATCTTTGAGAAACTGATTGAACATTTACACTCTGTATAGATTCACTACAGTTTAACTTTGTTTTTAAATTGGGGGATTTTAAGAGATATAATTTTAACAGAAATTTTTATTATAACTGAATTCACCCCCGTCTTGAGTATCCACTCCGACCAACATTTGGTATCAAAGGGCATTTCTTTTAAAAGATTTCAAAACAATATGTGTTTTTAACTGTGATTTTAGTTTCATATTTAAAGATCTTAAATTTATGTTAGTTCTAAATTTTACCTCTTTAAAAATATTTTCTAAAATCTACCTATGGATAATACACTAGAGGGTGCTGCTACTAGCCAATCACCTTTCTTCAATGGCACAAACTATGCCCAGTGGAAAATGAAAATGAAAATTCATTTAGAAAGCATGGGTTTTGATATTTGGACTAGTATAGAATCTCAGTATAAAATTCCAGAAACTGAAAGAACAAATTGGGATGAACCTAAAAAGACTTCTTACAATAATAATTGTAAATCTATGAATTCCCTGTACTGTGCTTTAGGAGATTAAGTGTTTAATAAAATTTCTTCTAGAAAAACTGCTTATGAAATATGGGATACTTTGGGTGTTTATCATGAAGGAACAACCAATGTTAAAGAAATGAGATTAAATACTTATACTATTAAATATGCCAATTTTAAAATGAAAACTGATGAACCTATTTCTGATATGTATCTCAGGTTTAATGGGATATTCAATACAATGAGTTCACTTGGAAAAGCTGTTCCAGCTAAGGAACAAATTATGAGGATACTGAGATGTCTGCCAGAACGATGGAGGGGCACTTCTGGTTCAATCAGAGAGTCTTGTGACATTAGAGCACTACCTGTAAAAAAACTTATTGGTAAATTAATGATGTATGAGTAAGAACTCAAGGTGAATTAGGAGGAATATGATGAACCAAAAAGGAAATCCGTAGCTTTCAAGTCTACTGCCTCTAAGAGAAAAGACAAGGAGATGATGCAAGCACCTACTGAAAGTTCAACCAGTGAAGATTCTGACTCTGACAGTGATGCTGAGATGGCTCAAATAGCTAGTAGATTCAAGAAGTTTTATAGGAAGAAGAAATTATTTAGAAAATCTAACTACAAAGGAAAGTATGACAATAAGGGACACTTGAAGAAGGATTGGAAGAATTCTGACAAGGAGGATGATATAGACTGCTACGAGTGCAAAAGGAAAGGACACATCAAGGCTGACTGTCCAAAACTGAAATTAAAAAAGAAATATGATTATAAGGACAAGTAGTACAAGAAATCTATGAAAGATACATGGAGTGCTTCAGAGGATAACACAAGTGAATCTGAAGTTTTTGATTCTGAGAAGAATCATGCCAACATGTGTTTCATGACAAACACATTTGAAGTAACTTTAGATACTCCTATTTTAAATTCCTATTATTCTAGAGATGATGTAGACTCTGATTCTGATTCTAAAAACATGACTAATGAGGAATTATTTGAATACTATAATATGCTGGAAGAAACATGTAATGAAATTAAAGATAAATACAAATGATTAAAGAAACAACATGCTCTCACTGTCACTACTAAATCTACCTTTGATATAGAAAAAGAGAAGAATGCTCAACTATTAAAGGAAAATACAGAACTAAAAATGTCAAATGAGAAACTTAGAAAGGACATAGAAAAATTAAAAAATGGAAAGGATACACTAACTCAAATGTTAGGAAAGAAAGTGGAACCAAAATACACTACTGGAATAGGCTACAAACTTGGAGAGAGAAAACTTATTAAGAATGGATTTATTCTTAAATTTGGACAGAATACTGCTAGTTCAAGTTCTGGAAATCCCTATGCTTCAACCAGTTATTCATATGGTTATAGATCAACTAGAGTTTATCTTTCAAAATCTATTGATTCGGAAAATTATATGAGACCCATAAGACAAATATGGGTACTTAAAGCTTTGATTTCCAACCTTTCTAGACCCAAGAAGATATAGGTACCAAAATCATTTCCTATAAAAATCTGTTTTGTAGGAAACATGCTTAAAGAGTTCTCACAAGAAGGTATGGTACTTGGATAGTGGATGTTCAAGACACATGTCTAGAGATTATTCATTCTTCAAGAGCATAATAAAGGTTGATGGAATCCACATCACCTTTGGTGATAATTCTAAAGGAAAATTCATCTTCCTAGGCCAGATTGGTAACACTGATTCAGTTTTAATTTCTAAAGTTTTATTTGTTGATGGACTTAAGTATAATCTGTTAAGTATTTATCAATTATGTGATGATGGATTTAATGTGAAATTTAAAAATGATTCCTGTAATGTTTTTAATTCTTAAAATGTTTTAGTATTTTCTACCTTAAGAAATGAAAATGTTTATGCTGTTGATTTAAATTCTTTAGCTAAGAAAAATGTTACTTGTTTAAATTCTTTTCATAGAGAATATTGGCTTTGGAACAGAAGATTAGGACACTGCCATATTTATTCACTTAGAAAATTAACTAGGAAGAACTTAGTTAGAGACCTACCTAAGCATTAATTCCCAAATAAAAAAGTTTGTAATCCCTGTCAAAAGGGAAAGCACCATAAAGTTTCTTTTAAATAAATTAAGAAGTTTCAACTTCTCAACCTCTCGAGTTGGTTCACATGGACTTGTTTAGACCTTCAAGAGTTTCAATTTTAAATGGGAAGCACTATGTCTATGTTCTAGTATATTACTTTTCTAGATATAATTGGGTATAGTTCTTAGCTCACAAAAGTGAAGCTTGTTCTTACTGTGTTAAATAATCCAAATCTGTAGAAAATCTTAGTGGACTTAAGATTAAAACCCTAAGAAGTGATCATGGCTGTGAGTTTGAAAATCAAGAGTTTGAATCTTATTGCTCACAAAATGGATATAGTCACAACTTTTCTACTCCTAGGACACCTCAGAAGAATTGTGTGGTAGAAAGAAGAAATAGAACCTTTCAAGAAATAGCTAGAACCATGCTTAATGAATATGACCTGCCTATTTACTTTTGGGCTAAAGTTTTGAATACAACTTGTTATATTATTAATAGAGTCTTAATTAGACCAGTTCTTAAGAAGACCCCATATGAGTTGTGGAATAATAGAAAACCTAAAGTAAGTTACTTTAGAATCTATGGCTGCAATGTTTTTATTCTTAATACAAAGGATAATCTGGACAAGTTTTCTTCTAAAAGTGATGAGGGAATCTTTCTTGGTTATTCTTTAACTAGAAAAGCCTATAGAGACTTTAATAAAAGAAACAAATGTGTGGAAGAATCTGTTCACATCATGTTTGATGAAACTGATCCACATGAGTTTAAAACCTCTCTTGAAAATCTTGAGGAAGATTTGAGTGTTCTGGACCTTAATGATAAATCTAAAGAACCTGCTGTAAAAACATCCCGTTCTAGGAATATTCCATGATTTTCTAGTATAGAACCCGAACATGGAGATGAACCTGAAATTTCTAGTCCTACCTTTACTAGATCAACAAGGATTCTAAAGAATCATCCTCTGGATTCTGTAGTAGGTAATCTTGATAGTGGGACACAGACTAGAGCTTCTCTAAGAAATCAGGTTGAACATCAAGCCTTTCTTTCACAGCTAGAACCTAAAAATGCCAATGATGCTATCAATGATGAATTTTGGGTAATGGCTATGCAAGAAGAGTTAAATCAATTTAAAAGAAACAAAGTCTGGGAATTAGTTGACAGACCTAATGACACTTTAACAATAGGCACTAAATGGGTTTTTAGAAACAAAGTTGATGAGTCTGGAAACATAGTTATAAACGAAGCAAGATTAGTTGCACAAGGATATAGTCAATAGGAAGGTATAGACTATGAGGAAACCTTTGCACCTATAGCCAAATTAGAATTCATTAGGATCTTACTTTCCTATGCTGCTCATCTGAATTTCAAGTTATATCAAATGGATGTCAAAAGTGATTTTCTAAATGGTTTTATTGTTGAAGATGTTTTTGTTGAACAACCACCTGGATTTACTAATCCTCAGTTTCCAAATCAAGTTTTTAAACTTTCTAAAGCTTTATATGGTCTAAAACAAGCTCCAAGAGCTTGGTATGATAGACTTAGTAATTTTCTTATTTCAAAAAGTTTTACTAAATGGATTTCTGATCCAACTCTCTTTATTAAAATAATTTCTAAGGATGTTTTAATAGTACAAATCTATGTTGATGATATTATTTTTGGATCTTCCAAACACTCTTTATGTAATGATTTTTCAAAATGTATGAAAAATGAGTTTGAAATGAGTTTAATTGGAAAACTTAAATATTTTCTTGGATTTTAAGTTTTCCAAAATAATGATGGTATTATTTTGAATCAAAGTAAATATAAAAAGGATATCTTAAAACGTTTTGTTTTGGATAGTATTAAAGAATGTGAAACTCCTATGAAAGCTGTTTGTAAATTGGATGTAGATGAAACTGGGAAACCAGTGGATCAAAACAATTATAGAGGTGCGATTGGAAGCTTAATTTACCTTACTTCTAGTCGACCAGATATTATGTTTAGTGTGTGTATGTGTGAAAGATTTCAAGCTAATCCAAAATAATCTCATTTACTTGCTGTTAAATGAATTTTTAAGCATCTTAAACATACTATAAACATAGGTTTGTTTTACCCAAAAGGATAACCCTTTGAGTTAATGAGTTATTCAGATGCTGATTTTTCTGGTTGCAAGTTGGATAGAAAAAGCACTTCAGGAACATGTCACTTATTGGGAAAATCCTTAGTATCATGGTGTAGTGAAAAGCAGAATTCTGTAGCATTATCCACTGCCGAAGCAAAGTACATAGCTGCTGGTAGTTGTTGTGGACAAATTCTATGGATGAAACACACTCTTTTGGACTATGGATATGACTTTAAGTATGTTTCAATCAACTATGACAACACTAGTGTAATACATATCTCGAAGAACCCTGTGTCTCACTCTAGGACCAAACACATTGATGTAAGGTACCATTTCTTGAGAGATAATTATCAAAAGGGTGATATAATTCTTGAGTTTATAAGTACTGAACATCAATTAGCTGACATCTTCACTAAACCTTTGAGTTCAGATAGGTTAAGTTACATTAGACATGAGTTAGGTATGTTTAACCTTGATCGATAGCTAACCTCATCGATGTAAAATTCTCACCGATGTGAAATTCTCACCGATGTGAAATTATCAATGATGTGAAATTCTCACCGATGTGAATCATCACCGATATAACCTCACTGATAAAAATTTTCACCGATGTGTGCGCTGTTTTAAAAACCTCTGTCTGCCGCCAGAATCTGAATTATTTTTACTTTATTTCATTTTGTTTATTTATTTTATGATTCCTAAATGATAAAACTAAAGTCCAAGCTACTTATAAATCCACCGAGCCTTAAACCATAACCCTCAAACCTTAGCTCCCGAATCCTTAGAGAACCCTAAATCCTTCGAAACAGAGATGGGAAAAAACCAAAATTCCTACCGTCAGAGATGAATCTGTTGAGAAGAAAACAAAGAAGAAGAGGACCGAGAAAGAAGCAAGTGGTAGTGGTAGTGTTTCTAGAACTAGGTTGGGGAGACGACCAGTGAATCCTCATCTGCAAAATCGAGTTATTGTGATTGAAAAAGAGCTGTGTGTAGAATGGATGCTGCCTAGAAAGTCCTTAGTTCTCAAAGAACTTGAAGATCAAAAATGGGTAGAGTGTTTTTCGAAAAACAATGGTACCTACTTTCCAAAATTAGTGATACAGTTTTATGATTTTGTAACCTTCAAGAAATCAGAGAATGAAAATCGAGTAACCTATTTTGTGAATGGAAAGGAGATGTTGTTTTCATCTGTTGAATGGGCTGAGTGCTTAAAAGTCCCACATGAAGGAGTATCTGGATATGTCTTGAGAGCCATTCCACCTACCGGTTATATTTTCAATTATGATACTGCTTTGGAAGAGGTGACTGGTGATGGAATTCAAAGACAAGTAGTTGCTGTAGAAATGGATGGAGAGAATAGATTGTTGTTCAAATTCGTTCCACATGTCTTGATACCGGGGAGAGGAGACTTTTCCAATTTGAGATATCAGGATATCTATCTCATGCACCTCTTAAGACATTGTGTAAAGGTAAATTTGTGAAGATTTCTGATGATCCAAATGGAAGACATGACCAGGCTAAAATCAAATACAAATGCCCTATTCTTTGCTAAATTGACCTCTATGATGATTAAAGAAAAAGGGGTAGCTGAGTCTCAAGATGTGACAGTAGTAGTGAAGAATAACTTCTGTATCACATCCACAATGTGGAAATACATGAGGATCAATTGGAACCCTTGGAGAGGAGAATGGTTCAATGATGACCAGAAGGTATATGACAATTTCAATCCTGTGGATCATCCTTCAAGACCAAAGGATGTGAGAGATCCAGGTCTGGGACCTGATGATGAGGAGCCAGAATACAGTGATGATTCAGAAGAGGAAGAGTCCTCTGCTGACAAAGGAGGAGACCCTAACTTACCTCCTAGCCCAACTCCTGAAAATATTGATCAACATAAATCAGATAAGGAAGAACCTGCTTTAGAGGCTGTTGAAGAGGCTGCTGTGCATAATGAGGAAGATGTTCATGAGATTGAAGCATCTCTGTCAGCTGATTTGAGTCTTATTTAAGTTATTGGACAATCCTTAATGCCTGCTAATGATGCAAATGAAGTTGAAATTCCCTTGTGTATTTGGGAAAACCCTCCTGCTATTGAAGAAGAAGAATTGATAGTGGAAGATTCTCCTCAGGATGAAAGACCTACTGAGAATGCTGCCGAGAATGTTGATGAGAATGATTTATCCTAATTGACGATGCACCAGTTGAGGGGGAGCATCAAACCAATGTTGGAAGTGTTAAAGTGGCTGCTGGAATTAAATATTGGGCAGAAGACCCAGGTTTTGTAGTATGTGGTTTAGACTATCCTGATTCAGAAAATAAAGCATCTCTCAATAGACCTAAGATTACTTATGATGTTGATTCTGAGTTATTGCCTAAATATGTGGTCAGGATTCATGACCTGGATAATTTAAAGAAAAAGCTTAAGGACAATTTTTTGGAAGAGGTAAAGAAGATGGAAGTTTTTCTGGTATCTTCAGTTCAATCGGTTATGACTGATTCTATGGTCATTTTAGCCTCTGAAAGAGTACCCACTACAGTTGCACCTACTGATATGATCACAAGGGATGATCTGGAATCCATGAAGGATGAGCTAAAAGAATCTTTTAATGCCTCAGTTGCTGAGATGAAGCTTTGTTTTGCTGAAGAGATGAGGATGTTGGAAAGATCATTTGAACTCTCTCTAGGTTGTAATTTGTTAACCTTCATGGCAGAAATAGTGGAAGAAGTTAAAGACTTACAGGCTCAAGTTTATAGACTTGAAGCAGATCTTGAAGCTTTAAAGAAATTGGTTATCTCTTTGGAATCTTACATGATCTCAAAATCCCAAGTAGACAAGGACATAGCCTATGTAAATATTGTGGTAAGCCATATGGTTTCAGTGTTTGAAGGTTTCAAAACTTCTATGAAAGATCATATTAAAACCCAGGATTCCCAAGTTCAAAATCTTATCAGTGGGATGACCAAAATCTTCAAAGAGACTATATATTTCTCTGTTGGTTCTCCTGAATCTAAACCTTACATGAATTTGAATTAGTTTAGAGATGTGATGAAGGAGGAGCTTGGTTCAGCTTTAACCAGTGGCTCTGTGGACTCATCCGAGCTGCGCATAGTTGTGCTCTCTACCAGGGATTCAGCAAGAGAAATAATGAAGATAGTCCAAGACTATATGAGAGAAGAATATACCTCTCATAATGAATTGAAATATAAGGTGGACTCCTATTTCTCTAAGATTTTCACCAAAAATCAACTCAACAATCCCTTCAAACTTCTGTTGGAAAATATGAAGCTGCCTCCTGTCAATCAAGATTTCAGAGAACAAGTTAGCAAGATAAGGGAATTGACTCCAGCATTGGAAAATTTTATGGAGAACAAGGATGACTTCATATCTGCTATGGAGAGAGGAGGAGGAATAATTATGGATTTCTGAAATCTGTTGGTGCCTTTTCTGCATGTTGATGCTAGGCCAGTAATTGTCCCTCCTGCTTTTCCTGCCTCTGCCTCTACTGCTTCTCCATTTCAGATGAATCCTGCCCAAGAAATTTAAAGCCTCACAGCTATGTTCACACAAAGGACTCCTCAGTACAGACCAGGAACAGTTTCTGTGGCTCAGCCTCCTTTGATCATTTCTGGAATTCCAAAGCCCTCACCTGCTTCCACTTCACCTGAATCCTCTTCTGCTCCCAAGGTAAAATCTCACATTGAGGATGTGGATTGAACCAGTGGCTAGAATTTTTGATAGGAATCCATTGTATATTGTTTATTTCATTTTACCTTATCTGGAACATGAAATGAAACTCGTTTTTCATCTCTTTTCTCTTTTTTATTTTTATTCCTCTTCTCTTTGGTTTCCCACTTTTTGATTATCAAAAAGGGGGAGAAATATTTTACCAAGATTTTACAAAGAGGGAGAAATACTCACCTAGGGGGAGAGATATTAATGAATGGGGGGAGAAATTTTATCTAAGGAAAAGCTATCATGATTTACTCCTCTGATACTGTTACATTTCATCCTCTGATACCATTTTCTCTAACTCTCTGATGCCACTAAACTTTACTTTTGATATCATTACATTTAATTTTATCTCTGACACTATCACATTTTCTTACACCTATGATCCTTTATGTTCTATAACATACTGTTTCTCTGAGATAATTGCATTTAATGATATATCCTCTGATACAACTGCTCACTATTTTAAAACTATAATTTTATAAGTTGTGATTATCAAAAAGGGGGAGATTGTTGACCTCACCTGTTTTGATAATCCCAACCATGCTTTCATATACTTGGATAATCTCAATCTAATGTTTTTCTATATTTTAATTCTATCAATATGTGATCAAAATGATAATAATATTAAAATAATCCCTAAGATAGGTAAATCTTTGTTTATCTATGTTTATATAAGTTCTGAAATAATTCTAACCCAATCAGATGTGTTTTTCATAAAAACAGATAAGTGTAAGCCACTGATCTGCACATATCTACTGATAAAGAACTACTGGTAATCAATCTACCGATAGACCTAAGTATACCCATAGATAGAGTCACCGATAAGCTAAGTTCATTGATATAAATAGAGTTACTGGTAAGCAGACACAAAGTCTACCGACAGAACAGACGAGCTACCAGTGTGCATGTCTACCAGTAGTTACCAATAGATTAAACCGACTGATATGAGTACTGAAAATCACAAACCAAATCTACCAATATAAAGAAGTTTACCAATAGAATCAGTCTACCGAGCTACCGACTAACAAACACACCAGAGCTACCGACAAACAAGAGATACCGATAGACAGAAGTCTACCGATGGAGCTAGTTCACACATTGTTATCGATACATCGAGCTACCGATATCTCAAGAGCTACCGATGGAGCAAGAGCTACCAATGGAGAGAAACTATTATATAGAGATACCGATGCAATAGAAAGAGCTACCGATTTAAGATCCTACGACACCGTACACTTTTACCAACACAAGCTACTAATGATTGACCAACCAGTCGAACTCTATAATCTATACTCTCAGTACTATTTGTTTATTAAGTTAACAGTTACATTTGATGTTTTTAATGGAGTTAATGTTATTTAATGATCTCTGTTTCCATGTCAGTGAACCGTACCTAGTACCCATGCAAAAAGTAATTATTCTTTTATGCCCGAAGCTAAAAGATATAAAGGGACAGAAAAATATCGTACAAGATGCACTTTGAAAGAGAGATAATCAAGGCACTATGAAGACACACGAAGGGTGAAAGATCCTAGAGCTAAAAAACATTCAAATGTGGAGCATTTTTCACTAGTCAACATCCACACTCCAAGAATCCTGGACATACATGAAGAAAATTATTCTAGAGGAGAACACAAGCTTCATCTTGAGTGAAGAACTACAACAAGCATTTCATGCACTCAGGCTGCTAAACTGGAACAAGAACCAAGGAAGAAAACGACACACTTTATTCTGAACAAGAAACCAGAGAAGGACTCAAATGATTTTCTGATAAACCAAACGAGTACAGAGCTGCACTGTTAATCACTAAAGCATTTCTAAACCCAATCAAACTTATCTTAGTGATTATTTTATTTACATTTCAAGAAGTGTGTGTACCCTATTTATTTTAAACACATAATGACTCCTGTACTAAGCTGGATGATTCTTAAATCCTCAATCAAACTTTATAACCCTTTGTTTCCCACTGTGGATAGTGGTAGAGGTCGAGTAAGACCTGAACAGCCTGTGTGCTGTTGTTTGTTTTTTCCGCGAAGAACTGTGGTAGAGGTCTTTGGACCTAGACAGTAGTGTACTTTTGTTTACCCCCGATCCAAGGTGTGGATCAATTTATATAAATTTTTGAGAGGACTAATTCTCAGCTTGACACTGAACCTCTTGGTTATCTTTTCTATGCATTTTAATTTACGTCTATAAGTATACTATATATTTATTTCATATTCCGATGCTATTACTTTGAAATAGAAAACTATTTTAAAGCTACATTGATTGTTAAATTAGAATGTGTTTATAATTATTGTGAACCAGTAAGTTAGTTTCAAAAGTTAATTTAATCTTCAGATTAAGTCAACTGAGACCTAATCAATCTTTGAGAAACTGATTGAACATTTACACTATGTATAGATTCACTACAGTTTAACTTTGTTTTTAAATTGGGGGATTTTAAGAGAAATAATTTTAACCGAAATTTTTATTGGAACTCAATTCACCCCCCTCTTGAGTATCCACTCTAACCAACAAGGTCATTATAAGTAATATCACATTTAAATTTGGCATAAACACATGTTGATATTTTAATAGTTTTTTACATCTTAAAAACCCGCCTTTTGGTTTTGACATCAGGAATTAATTTCAAAATAATTAATGATAATTATATGTTTTGAATTTTTTAAAATAGACTTAATTTTTTAATTTGGAATATAAAATTATCTTAGGGTGATTTTTTGTTATTTTTTCTGAAAAATTTCAATTTTTGATGAATAGTGAAAAACACTGCATTATTGTTTAAAAACTGACTTTTTTATTTTAATAATTATTTATTTTATTTATTTTAAGTCAATAAAAATACATATTACCTATATTAGTTCATTTTGATTCATTGGAGTCATTTTTATAATAAAATTTGATGTATAAAATTTTATTGACCTTTTTTATCGTCTTTTACGCACCTTCTTGGAGCATTTGAAAATTTGTATAAAACATAATTTTACCGCTTCTATGAGTTGAATTTAAAAAATAAAAGAGACACAATTGAAATTATTAAGTAAAATTTGGTTCAACAAGATGAAAATAATTTTTAGTGAATAGTAACATTTGACTTTTATTTACCACAGTTTAAAGTAAATAGGGCAATTAAAGGTAAAAATGATATTATAATAACCTAAAACATGTCCTAATTCTATTGTATTAGTATAATTTGACCAGAAACAACTTTAGGAATAAAATATTATCCTTTTGGCACACTTGGATTAGATTACGACATTTATTATTATTTTATTTAAAGAATACTTAAAAGTGTTAAATTCACTATTTAATAACAAAACTATTTCTAATATATGGTTATACATAAGATAAATTAGACTCTAAATCTTCATGAAAAATCTAAAAATATTTCCTATTTAATGGTATTTTATTTATAATTTTTAGACATTAAATAATTAAATTTATTTATGACACAATGATGATGCAATAATTACCTTATTAATGAAATATTAAAATAATTGATATTATAAATATCAAAATAAATGTAATTTGAGAATTTTGATTAATTAAAATAATTTTATAGGTTAATATGACCTGGTACGTTTGATTAAAAAAAATTTCTAAGTAATAATGCTTTTATGATTTTCACAAAAACCAAATACGAAAGGTGTCAAAATTGACATAATTCAGTTTTTAAATAAAATGCAATATTATTAATTGATATAATATTCTTAAAAATATAATGTTCAGCCAAAGGACTTGGATAAGGTTATATATATTAATAATGAACCACTTTGGGTTCTATTGTCCTGTTATAGTATGTTTATTAACCATATAATATAAAAATACAAAGAGACATGGTAAATGTCAATCTATTAAACTATGAGATAAATTTAAAAGATAAGGATAATATGGTGAACAAAACCTATCGAAAACCTATTGTTTGAGAGGTTTTAGAACCATCCCCACCTTATCCTAGAAATAAATCATTTTTATCCATTATAAATCTAAAATGATTTTATTATAAAATAATATTTCAAGCTTTTCCTAAAGTAACCCTCACCTCTCTTATAAAAGGGTAATTACCCTTCTCTTAATTTAAAACCTCCAAATCCATTTATCTCAACCAAAACCTGACCAAATATATTCAAATATTCCATCACTTAAACTTAGAGTCCTTACTTTGATCATAGAGCCAACCTAAAGAGCCCTTTTGATCAACTCAAAAGGAAATACCCGAAGAAGAGATAATAATTTCACCACCCTCTTTCAAGTTATTTTCTTATTCCACTTCCTCCTTTATTGTTTCCATACCAATATAATAAATATAGTTCATTATACATACTATGATTGTATTGTAAATATGGTACAACAATATTCATTATTCTATCCATCCTATAAATGAAAATGTCACCATACGTGCATACATACGGCTTACCGTCTCCACACCGTGGTTTAGTTTGTTATTCAAACACATCATTATTTGTATGGGTATAATAATGAGTATAAATTATGTAAATAATAAATATAACTTTTTAATGTTTTTTATATTTGATTTACCATCCAATTATATAGTAATTCACCATTAATATAATGATATTGTCGCTCGTGCGTACATACGGATTACCGTCTCCACGAACGTGATGAGATTCATTCCCCATTGTAATCATTCAAGAATAATTTTAATTTTAGGATTAAAAATAATGTTTAAGAACTTAATATAATTATGGATATGAATCAAATACATCATATTCATAACAAACATGTCTTTTGTAACCAAGTATGTAAAGGAAAATGAACCAGTTAACACCTGAAATGACGATATTACTAAAATATTATTAACAAAGGAATATTAGAAGATCGTATGTGTTATCATATTTATTTATGTGGTTCTTTTATAATTTAATAATAGTTATTTAAATATTATAAAGGAGGTTAACATACCCTCTACTAAGGAAAAATACAAGGTAAGGGGTTTTCATCTCACTTCTTATTCTTGTGAGATTCATGCTGTACTGCCACTATTTCCTTTTATGTGGTGCATGTACTGCCCATGATTGTAATATTTGTATAATATACATTAATTTTAGGGTATTTACATCTTTATGGTATGATACTTCCTTCTAGGGGTGTATGTTTCGTACGTTACCAAATCGGTAAGGGAATTTCAAATTTCAATTTCCACTCATTGGGCTTTACGCATATTTCATTGATTATTTTACTCCATAATTTTGTGTGGCATCACAATTTATAATTTATGTAGTAATTTCCACTCCCCTTTATATGGGTATACCTTTGATACACAGAATAAATCCCTTCATAAATTCAAATTCCATTGATATGAACCTTTTAAGGGTAATCTTAACTCAATTTCCATTCATTGAGTTAAACATCCAAGTCATTGGTTTTGTTATTACAAGAATATGTGTGAATGTAATCTGATTGATTTACACTAAAAATACATTTATATTGATTGTATTTATATTTTCAACACATAATTATGTCATTTATTTATTCTTAATCTAATGATACGGTCTCTATATGGTATTTCGTCTCAATTTACATTCCTTTGAGACCTCTTTGTCATTATGCACCAATTCACTTTTATATGGTGTATATACTATCTTTTGACATATTATATCATGAATAACTTTATTCTCATGATATTATAATTTTTTTGATTAGTGTTATTATTCAATTACTTGTATTCAAGCATAACTTATTTGGTTATTAACTATTTTACTAAAATATTGTTTTAAATGTTTTAAATATTTATTATTATAAATCTATCTCATTAATGTACATGTTTTAAAAATGGTTTTAAGTATTTATTTATATGGACATTAATTTATTTAAATTTTAATTCCTATAAATTATCCAAAGGGGTATGTGACACTATGATTCAAAAATCTATTTTAAACTATTTCTTGGATAAATAGTGCAAAATTTAAATGTTTTCAAGAAAAAAGGGATATTTCACTCAAATACTTTTAATGACTATCTCCATCTATGTCAATATCCTATAGTGTAATATATTCTTTATTGAGGCTGAGTTATCATTATACAATCATCGATATTGTATTGAATGAGTTATGTTTGACTCTGGATATGCTATTTTTATGACATTCATGGTTTGTGGTTAAAATATTGACATTTATTATGTTATTTTTAATAATAATGTTTAGATTATGTTTCACCCTTTCATATGAGGAATGAATTGGACTTAGTATGTGACAGATGGATCCCTATATAGCGCCTCGATGCTTCGACGGGTCTCGTGAGACAATCTATTTTCTTGGCACAAGGCCTTGAGAAAATCTTATTTGTAGTCTTGGCACTATGTGTTGACATTGTGGTTATGATGTCCAGAATTACGCATTCCATCATTATGAAACTTGATATTGATATTACATTGGATTATTCGACTAGTATAATATCCATGTGAATATGTAAATAGAATTATTTGATTTATCTTTGCCATATTATGCTGAAGTTTAAGTATAAAAGGCCTGTGTTATAGTCTAATAAATTGCCTTAAATGTTTATTCTTCTTTATAATAGTTTCTGCTATATTATTATCCTTACTAAGCATCTGATCTCACCCCTTTCTTATGCTTTATTTTTTCCAGGATTCAAATAAGTATATTATTATTAACCTACAGGAATAGGCTATGGGATATAAGAGTGTTCAAAGGGGACACAATGTTGTTTTTCTATTTCATAATGTAATGTAAAACTTATGTATGTTTCTAGTACATCCAAGGATACTAAAATGATCAGTATTTTGAGACATGTTTCCTTGTATCTTGCTTATGTTATGTAATAATGCATCGATTCTGGGTAACTCGGGTCGGGACATTACACTATTACCCAATTCTTTTTATTCTAGAGAACTTATATGGTGGTCACTAGTATTTGGAGGTCCGTTGAACATGGTATGTGGATTCATATGTTGGTTGACTAGATGGTAGATACCTTGTGCTCTTTTTTATAGGAAGAATGTAACATCCCAGGTCAGAAAGCCTCTCAATTGTTTCCCCTTACCCGGTTGGCCACATGGCTTCAAGGGAATTTCCCCATACGCTCAAGGCTGCCGACTAGCAGGGAGGGCCTAGGGTGTGACAGTGGGGAAACTATGACCACATTGTCCTAGTGTAACACAATAGAATAAATAATAACAATATCTGAAGTAGTAGAAAACATGAAACTAATGTAAACAATGAATGACTGATGTATAAAGATAGATATAAGGCATATAATATCAAAATGATGCAACATGTCACATGTTATAAGAAAATAGAAAAAATAGGATACACTGCATTCAAGTACAATATATTACCAAAGTATAGTAAAACAAAATTAAACTCAAAATCATCACAAGCCTTGTCTTGGTCCCATGCTCTCCTGATCCTAAGCTACAATCAAGTACCTATATAGGGTTCCTTACCCCTGTCAACCACTGTATCAATATAGTCTTCTTAGACCCAAAACATGACCCAAACCGGGTGTGAGAAATAAAACCCAGTAGGCAACCACCACAATTCAGTTCCAATCTATCAGTGAGTATATGTAACAGTAGTGTACATTAGTGAAATGAATTAAACTAGAAGGTACCAAAAAGTAATAAATCCTACAAGTACTGGAATTCATTTACATTCATTTCTTGTTATTTAATCAATTCTAATTCACAAAACTATAATAGTCTCAGGATCCAGCCTAGGCTAGTCAATCCCCTATATAAAGTAAACACAATAAATACCATAGCAGGCTATCTAAACAAAGAAGTGTAGACCAAATCCAATCTTGTTCTTTGGATAGGAAGTCACATTTTCATTCATTCTATTTCAATATGTTTTAGGGCCAATCAGGATTTATAAGAATATAAGCATATTTAAAACTAGGGACAACCATGGGGTATCATCATTTCAGCACATTAATATCAAGGACAAGCCTAGTGAATATGCATTTTAGAATATTAAAATCAGGGACAAGCCCAGTGTATCAGCATTTCAGCATGTTCAGGGCCAATCCCGATATATAATAATTTCATCATTGTAAAAACATATGTAAATTATACTATTACATGGTCTTTAATAATCAAATCACGTGGGAAAAACTATATAACAAGACTAACATGTGAATTAAACTATCATAAAGCATTTAAAATAATATTCCCATAGAAACATTCAATTAACCATTTTCATTCTATAGAACCCTTCAAAAGGAAAACAAAGGCAAGCTCATCATCATCTGAGGCCAAACGGCTAAACAATGCTCATCCGGGGGAAAACACACCCATGGGGTGGCCCTTAATCAAACCAATTAGGCCTAAATATGCTTTAATTAATTTATTCAATTAACTAAAGACCTTAGGTATCAATGTGGGTAAAATTATCAATTAAGAAAGACCTTAAACATGCGTGCACAACACAATGACACATATACACAACTTGATATTAATCAATTAGCACGACAACACCGACCTCATCGCAATACAACACTCCTCGTATAACCTAGAGTTCCAATTCTAGCTAGAATGAAAAAGATCTTAGAAAAAAGAATAAACACTCAATATTAAATAACTTCATCTAGAACAAGAATTTGGAAGAACGACTCAAGTGTAATCAAGAGCCTACCGATGCGGTTCAAATATATCTGACAATGATTGAATCAGAGTCCAAACAAAGATTTGGGAGAAGTATGAAGTTTCGATGCTCCTCTTGAGTTCCCCGTGTGATCCTTCTGTCGAAATGAGAGAATAACGATGCTACTACCCATTTTTATGAAATAAACACAAAGTATAGGGCATTTAAGTCCATATACACAATGTGTATATCATTTTACAATTCATTTGGAAGCTGAATTACACAAACTTACTTTCTAGGACCCATTTACAAGAATACATGATGTGTTCCAAGAAGTACACGTCGTGTAGTTTATTTTTCATCTTTTCCTTTCCTACATGACCAAACACCATGTATTCCCATCATAAATGGCCAAAATACATTGTGTGTACTTAGGATTTCATGACATGTAACCCTGAATCATCCCATGTGATATTATGATTCCATTACTTGTCTAGTTTTCCCTTTTTCTCAAAAACAACTCAAATGAAAAAAGAAAAGAAGAAACCATACCTACTAAAGATGAACTGAGTTCCTAAAAACATCCCTCCATAAAGAAATTTATCCCAGAATTCCCCTTAAAAGGGAGGTGAAGGAATATCTGAGAATAACTCTGGGCCCTGAGCACGTACGTTGGACTCCCTCTCCCAAGTCTCATCTTGTACTTAGCCATGCTCCCACAACACCCGTTTGAGAGGAAATGATTGGACTCAGAGAACCACCACACTCCTTTCAAATATATGAATTAGATGGTCCTCAAAGGATGAATCAACTTGAGGCTCACCCTCCTTGGGCTGAAAAATATGAGACGAGTCTGAGTGATAACGGCATAGCTGAAATACATGGAAGATGTCATGCATGGATCTTTACCTATCTGGTAAATGTAACCAATTGGAAACCGACTTGAATCACCTCAGAATATTAAACAGTATTACATATATCAATGTATGTTTACCATGTTTCATGATCCTCTTGTGTCCCAAAATCATTTTGACACATTGGAAAACTCAATCCCTAACCTCAAACTCCAAAGGTCGTCTACAAAGATCAACATATGATATTTGATGAGAGTGTGTAGTAGCCATCCGCTTTGGAATCAAGTGGACCTACTTAGTAGTCTGCTGGACAAGATGAGGTCCCAACATAGCTTCCTCTCCTACCTCCAGCCAATAGAGGGGTGATCGGCATGGCCTCTTGTACAAATCCCCATATGGTGCCATTTTAATAGTATCATGGATGCTATTATTATATGATAACTCAACCATATATATGTGATTCTACCAAGATCCCCAAAGACTACGACACATGAAAAGAACATGTCCTCTAGTACCTGTATCATATGCTCTGATTGGCCATCAATATGAGGGTGGTATGGTATGATCAGAAGAACCTGTGTACCCAGTTCCCTCTGAAAACTCTGCTAGAAATTAGACACGAAGCATGAATCCCCATCTGAAATGAGAGAAAGTGGGATCCCATGAAGTCGTACCACCTATCAGTTATACAACTTTTCGATCTCATCAACACTGAAGGTCTCCTTGATTGGTAGGAAGTGAGAGACCTTTGTAAGACTGTCAACTATGAACCACACAATATAGTTTCCTCTAGGAAACCTCATTAACCTATCATGAAATCCAATGTGACATCATCCCACTTCAACTCCGGAATAGGTAGCTGCTTTAAAACCCCAACCAGCCTCTAATGTTATGCCTTCACCTACTGAGAGGTGGAACACCTCACATCAAAACCAACAACTTCTAAATTCATGCCCATACACTAGTACTGAAAACATAAGTCATGGTACACCTTCGTGACTCTAGGATGCACTACCGAAGCTGAAGCATGAAACTTCTACATTAGCTCCTCGCGTATATCCCCTAGAACCCACACATGTCCATGGATATACAGAACTTCATCCGAACCTATCATCCATCCAGGAGGAGGTTCTTCACCTGCCACACACTCCTCTAGAACTAGACCTTCAGAATCTGATAGCTACCTCATCCTCACTCTGTTCTGTAGGGTAGAGGTAACAACCATAGATGAAAGATAATTCTATCCCTGACTGTTGTGAAACTCTAAATGAATCTCTGAGAACAATTCCATAAGATGCCACTCACCATTGGCCTCCTCCACTGTCTATATATGAGTCCTCATGCTAAGTGTTTCAACTACTGCATTGCCTTTACCAAGCCTATAGGCAAGCTCAAAATCGAACAATTGAACGTATTCCACCTGTAAAGACCCAAAAATTCATTAATGAATATTTATCTTGGTGTATTTAAATGTCTTCTTATGGTTATGTAAAATGTATGCACTTATATTTTTTTGTGTTTTGGATTTTAAAACACCGTTAAAAATTAGTACCACTATTATTATAGTCGTTGAACAGTGATAACATGATTAGTATAAATATAAGACTTTAAAAAATCCAATTTACTCAGATAAATGATGTGATGGTCTCATCTAGTAGACTTTCCCCTTACGAAGACCAATTGTCGAAGCTTGTAAAGAAGGTGGCGTCATTGGGCTTTGCTCTTGACCAAGACCAATTTGAGCTTGAATACGTTAATCTTGAGTTTAACCGCCTATGGGAGAAGTTGAAGTTGATAGAGATTACCACTTGAGTGTTGTTATCCAAGCCACACTAAGAGTCTGTCCTCATCGGGCACCTTAACCTAAGGTTTTATGTTGGTGTTTTAAGGGATTATGTAACAAGACCATAAAATTATGATTATGTACATTATTTTTTTGCATATAATAAACAATATAATTTCATTTCATTATTGTTACTTTGTAAATAGTTTTTAAAGCACAAAATTTTTTTTAGATAATTTTCAACTAAGGAATCTATTTTGATAAATTAATAGATTTTTGAATTAAATATTATTTTAGTAAAATACTTCCATTATTAAATTACATTTTTTTAATTATAAATGATCGCATAATTTTTATTATGGTTTGAAAGCTATTTTGTCAAAACCCTTGAATTTTCAATAAATGTCAGTTTTTATTTTAAAAGTGAAAATTCACATATTTAGAAAATTATTTGTATAAAATGAATATTATCTTTTGAATCAAGAAGTCGAAATTATCCAACAATAAATTTTTCATAATATTCTGAGACGGTCCAATTTTTGGGTAAACAAATAAATACTTTTTAAATATATAATGTTTTTTATGACATCATAATGACCCAATAGTGATGTAATAAAATACTATAAATGAAATGATCGGAGATGTATGTTTTACCATTAAAATAATGTGATTTTTTATTAGTTTTAGTTATTTTAAAATGCTTTAGTGGACCCTTGAAAGCTTATAAACCATTTTGTCTTTTTAAATTGTTTTCCTTGAGAGTGTGACTCACCTACACATAAGCAACCCAATTACTTTAAGAAGTTATACCATTGGAATTATAAAATATATATTTTCTCAATACCCTTTGGCAAAAACCGTGGGAAAAAACCATGGTCTAGTTTGTGGTTTTGATTAGTTTAATATGTGGTGTCCCATATATAAATAATAAAGAATTCCCTCTCTTTTCCTATATAAACCCACCCAAGCTCCCACTTCCTCCTCACTCAAAGCTTTTGGAATTTGAATAATCCCTTCCCTCCTCTCTCTATAATCCTCCCAAGGTGCACTAAGATCCTAAGAAGTCTCTCTAAATCCCCTCCCATGCCTGTGGGATTACACTTCCAAGTAAGGGATTCCTACCTTTATCTTTTTATCCATGTTTCGTAATATTGTTTTACCCTTTTATTTTAAATTATAAATTTTGGGGTATTATTTATCACCCCCATACTTCTCTATTTATGTTTTAATGATTAGAGACCCCTTTATATCTCATTAAATTCCTCCCATGTACACCTGTTACTATGCCAAAATTCTGAAATGAATTTCTCTCTCCTCATTTACATTCAAGAAATTATTTTGTATCATGAATCTAAATTCACTTAGAATTGTTGTGACATGTATATATATGAACCCATTACTATAAATTTCATGTAAATATGATTAGACACCCCTTTATTTCTCATCTACTATTTTTATGAGTTCTTATGTCACATCATTACGCCGCCGAAATTGCACCGCGATTTTTCCAAGCCAAAGTCACCATGTAGTGAATACCATGCCCATTTCACTATAAATGGTATTCAACATTATGAACATTTACTTATTGGTTATAGAGATTCATGTATTAATTCCACATTAATTTATCTTGGAATAAATGATTATGTTTTATGAATCCATGTTTTATGATCAATGTGGCACACTTTTGCATGAAATGAAATGTTTTAAGAAGTGTGTGCCCCGATAGCGCTCCAATGCATTGGGTAAAGTATAGTATCATGATATTTCATGTTCAATAAGTGTTTAATCATGATAATTAATGTAAAATAAGGGTTTAATCATGCTTAATGTGCCATGATGGATTACTCATTCTCCATATGCAATGATGAAGTGATATAACCCAATGAAAGGAAACTGAGTTAAGAAACCCTTTACCGCTTTGGTAACATTCAAGTCAAATATAGTTGGCTGAAATAATTTTAATTATAACATTAAATTACATGAAGTTTTAAGGATTTATTATATAACATATAATGTGGAATTATATAAATAATATAAAAGAAATTAGGTGTAATTAATTAAAATGTTCATCAATTAATGGAAAGTGAGACAAAATGTCTTACCTTAAATTCAATGTTTAGTAGATTTATCACAAAGGATCACCCAATAATTATTCTAAAGCATAATTTATTTGATAAGAATTTATGATGATTTTTTTCTCTTTCTTTAAATTGAAATTTTCCATATAAATGATTACAAATGTAAAGGGCATTCTTCCCAATTTATAGCCAATTATAGAATTTTTTTTGAATTTTTATATTAGGTCAATATTAAGAATTTTGGGTCTTTTACTAAATATTGAAGATTAGAATATATCTTCATAAATGTTGATTTGTTTATTATATTATATTTAATTATAATATAAAATATTTCATTTTTAGGGACACACAAATACTTTCTAATGATGGAAGTTGAATTTTTTTATATTCATTATGTGGTTTTCGACCAACTAATTTTGTTATAATGCACTATTGTTATCCATTATATACCACTAAAATATTTGGAATTTTTTAATTCAATATGATACTATCTTAAGGATAAATTCTTATATATATATTTATGTATTAAATTCATTAATTACTTTTCTATACTCCAAGTAGCCCCCATTGAAACAAAAAATCCATTAGTTTAATATATATATAAATATACATATGTTGTTTATGTATAAAACTAGGTATAGGTAATGATGCCTACATTGTTTCTCTATTTTTATCCTTTCATACCATGTCCTTTGTGAGGGAACTACTAATTTTAAAGGGATATATACATATAGACACACACACACACACAGACACACACACACACACACACAGATATATATATATTAAACTAATGGAAACCTATCACAGTGAATTAAGAAGAATGTGACGTTGATCAATCCATTTTTCTATAGTTCCTAGAGCATCGTTTGGTCATAAATCGCTCAAAAAATGAGCCTTTGTATGTTGTTTTTATGAATAAATAAAAATATTTTTCAGTACTGTCATTAAAATGGTGAAAATGGTGGAAAAATATTGGGTTTACGCATGGGGAAGAAGATGATGATGAAAAAAATTTAAATACTAGATTGTACACTCATCTTATTGCAAGATTGATATTACCATTATGTGAGAATTGTGTTCACATTTCCATAGATATGTAAAACAAAATTTACCCATTACTCTAACACAAATTACCCTTATGTAGAGCTGTTTTTACCACTGTATGGGATCTACCTCTTTATCTTTACCATTTTGTGAGGTGATCATTACATTTACATGAGTTTTGGGTACCCTTATAAGAGCTTTGTTTAAGTGGTTATATATTTATTTGAGCCATGGTTTGAACTTACGCAAGGTCAGGTTACCGATATTCCATAACTTTGTACCCATAAACTATAGATGTGGACCCTTACATAACTTTTAAATATATAGTGCTACCCTTACATGATAACTATATGAACTTTATGTGAGCATTAACCAACCTTGATGTGAGAATAAACTGACCTTCACATTGCCCCAAATCACTGTCTTACCCTTACATTAGTTGTTAAGTCCCTCAATGACCATTCTATAACTTGGGTGTACCGTTACACTTGCTACCTCTTAACCTTAAGCGAGTATTGGATGAAATTTACATATCTTCCAATTCTCATTATTACCTTCAAATGTAATTCAACATTATAAGAAATTAAAAATCAACAGTTAAATTTTAAAATTCTATATTATATTTATAAAACTAATATAATCCACTATTTTCTTAATATACAAAAATATTCTATCTCCCATAATTATTTTTTGTTATAATAATTTAAAGTAATTTATTTATAATGATATATATTGTAAATTTATATTTATCAATAATTCTATGTTACAACTTATTTTTATTATAATACTACCCATATAAGTTATAAACATCAAATTGATTAAATTTTAAATATCATAAGGGCTATGTTTTAATAACATTCTATGAATATATTTTTTTTAATAATAAAACAAATTCACAAGCAATTTTTTTAAAAAATAAGGGTTTTTATTGTAATCAGAATTGTCAAATTCACACTAAAATAAAATTACTTATTTATTATTAATAAATAATTGTACTTAATATGAATTATTTATGAATGAATTATAATTTATTATATAAATTCACAAGTGAAAATTTTTTTATAATGATTATAAATTGTATAATTAATTATATCTTTTCAAAATATTGTGTTAATATCTAAATAAATATATGAAAATTCTAGTATATTCTGTTCTCCACCCTTTAATAAGTTGCATCTTTTCATTTTGAGAGCTCTTTAATCATAGTTTTAAAAGTTGAAAATACCTTTATTGAAAATGAACATCCTAAAAAGGGTTATTAAAACATTACATTAAAAGAGGGAAATAGAAATACAATGGTCATATAGAATGAACCATAACAAGGTTTCTGAATAGGATAACATTAATGAGAAGTGAAAATATGGACATGAAGGAAAAAATGTAATGTCGAAATAATAATGGAGAGTGACGGGGAACATTGATGAAAAGAGAAATAAGTTATCATGATAAATTAAATGATAAAAAATCATAAATCAACAGGGTGTGAAAAATACTATCAACTCCTCAGAAATAAAGGTAATGTGATTATATTTCTATGTCTAGATCCTCTTTATTGTGTTGAATAATTCTTATACAATCTATAATATGAATATAAAGAATGATATTTACTCGATAATCATTATTTCATCTTTTAGTCAAATTTCTATACAATATTATTATTTTTGACAAATAATGATTATTTCAGATGAATTTTTTATGCATGAAGCACTAAAATAAATTTATAATAGATAACATGATCCATAAAAGGATAAAAATCTATTCCTCATGTCATTAGACCTTATTTAAAAGAAAAATAAAATTATACCATAATAAAAAATAAAAAATATGCAAACCGTTATATGAATAATTAATTCCAAAAATTCCACAAAACCCCAATTATTCAAAAAAAATCATTCCATAAATGAAAACCCTTAAAAATTATTAAAATATTCCTAACCATGTTTTAAACCCAATAAATCTAAAATATGTGATCATATATTCTTCAAAAATAAACATGACTTGCATCACTAAACAACATTAGTCAAACATACATTTATATGCCAAAAATACATATACCCTAATCATATAATCTCCAAATATACATATCTTTTCCATAACATACATGAATTACCATAAATCTAATTTTAAATCATATATAATTCCAAAATATAATTTATCTTTTATACCTCAAGTAAAAAATCCTTTTTAAAAAATGTATTTATATATATCAAAAAATTTTCTCTAAATAACAAAGTTCATAAAAAATAACACTAATCACTTAGTCACAAAATCACATGGTTATATTTTTGGTAAATAATATATTCCCATAATATAATAACCCTTTTATATGAAATTACCTCAATGAGATAAATATTAAAGAATGTTTTTAAATCAAAGGTTATATCAAAAACTTAATCTTACATCCCAAAAAATGTAATAAAATTATTCCCAAATAATACTTCACATTCAACCTAAGGGTCGCATATACTTAAACCCAATGTAATTTATCCAAAAATATAATTATACCCCTTAACATATAATGACTCAATTCCTAAAAAAGGGTGTCTAATAATTTGATATTACGATCACAATTAAATTTGTAAACCATGATAGTATTCATAAATCTTGATATCACATAAGGACATCCAAATCTCCAATATTATCAAAACTCACCTTTGATACCAACTATAATAGCCCTAAAAAGGAAAAAAAAACTTTGTATCAGATCAAATGATCAGTAAATATTATGTAAAATGGAAGATATCTTGAGTATAAAATGAATAATCAATATGGAAAGGTAAAAAATTTGAAATATATTTCACTTAAAAAATAAAATTAGAATTATGAATAATATGTCTAGAATAAATGATGATAAAATAATGATAGTTAAATTAATAGATGACCTTGAAACTTATACATGGATATCATAATAATTCATATAATCACTTCGAAAACAATAATTGATCTCACAGAGATAGAATTCATAATTTTGGACATCATAAACTTACCGTCGAGGTCTTATGCCAAGTGATATTATAGAAATGGGTTTGTCCTCAACCAAATACCTAAACTATTTGGTCTCATGAGGCTTGTAGATTCATCAAGTGGATGTATAATTTTGGGCCCCACTAATCACATAATAAGTAAAGTTCATTCATCATATGAATAAACAATTCAAATAAATCAAAAAGTAATAAATAACTGTCAATATTGGAAGAAATAACATATTGAATGTTAAGACTTTTGCCAGTAAAACTATTCATAAACCATCTAGATTAATACTATGGATGATATCATTAGATTATAACCTCATTAAATGATAATATTTATCAAAAGGATGCTAATACATATGAAAGTACTTTTAATATATCACTAGAAAATTTCTTGAGTAAAATAACATTTTCATTTGGAAATCACTTATTTAAAATATATAAATTTTGAAATTATTATATAAAATATTTAATTTTTACAATATTCATAGAAAATTTTAAAATAATATTCAAAACAATAAGTGTTCATGAAAGTGGAAAATTCTATTCATGCTGTCTTCGTTAAAAATAAAGATTCTTTTCCATCCTTGGGTAACATACAACTTTTTCAAAAATCATAAGAAGATTTGTTTTAATTTTTTGATAAATTAAAAAATTGTTAAAAATTAATTTATTTAATCACATGATATTAGTAAAAAAATTCTTTGAAAACATTTTAATGAAAATATTGATATTAAAGGAAAACATTATCCAATGAGTAGAAAAACAATTTTAGCTTTCCTTAAAAATATCCATTTGGTATTTTTATGTACCGAAGAAGTTAAAAATGGAACAAATACTTTAAATATATATAAATAAACATACTAGAAATAAATATATTGGTTTTAATATCAAATTTTCATATTATTACATTAACAGAAGCTAAAATACAAACAACCTCGAATAAGGATGATATTGTGAAATAAGACCATTCTATTTTGGGAATTTTTAAATAAAACCCCTTGTATAAATTATATTGAGTTATAAAATTAAATACAATGAATAATTTAGGATTCATGATACAATATGTAAAATTATATGTATATACACTATTTAAAAGAAATTAATTTCATATACATTACAATTTTCCTCAATGAAATGAAATTGGGATAAAACCCCTTACAAAGAGTGTATATCTAATGTGATAATTAATAAAATTAGAGATTATGCGTAACAATTTAAATCCAATTTTTTTTGAATAAAATAAAATAAAATTAGAGGTTATTTTACACATAAACCTAAAATAATATAGTCAATTAATTATAAGTACAAACCAATGAATGGGAATTGAGTCAAGAAACCCCTTACCTACGACCCAACTTTCTTTGTTTGTTTTTTTAGCCTACTATATAATAAATTTAAATTTATCATACTCATAGAACATAAACATACCTATAATTTTGACATTATATATGATTCACTTATAACATTTTAATATTCATTCATTAATTATTCTCTATTTAAATTTCCATTTTTGGGTGTTAAATATTTCATTTTTCTTGTATGTTTGGGTTCAATAGTTTTAGTAATTCCTTATTTCTTCTGCTTCCATCATCTATATAATTTTAATAATTATATTAATGAAATATTTATTTTTTATATAAATATTTATAATTATATTTTAAAGGTATATATTTAAAAATGAATGACACTGTTCTTGGAGATGGTATGTCATACATACACATGAACGTTACTTTCACTTTTTCAATGGATAGATTGAAAAAAAAGACAAATAATAATTAAAATTTATATAATAATTATTATAACTTATATATCATATTTGTTGATAAAATATATCCTTATTACCATCCATGTAAAATTAAAATGAAAAATGAATCACATCGCTTCCTGGTGGTGGTAGTCCACACATACGCACAAGTGATGTTATTATTTTTCAATGGATAGAAATGTGTGAAAGAAAATGATATATTATATTTAAAAATAATAATTGTTCTTTTAATATCATATATACTAATTAATTAGATATTTATAACCATCCATGTAAAATGGTGACGAAAAAGAAATTACACTGCATCGTGGAGATGGTAAGTAGTACATACGTATAAGTGATGTTATTTATTTCTATACGATGGAAAATGTGCTTAAAATAGTTCTTGCATTATAAAAATAAAATATAAGTGTATTTATTATACTTTATTTATTAATTTATTATTGGTAAAATATATTTAGAGGAATTAGGAGAAAAAATAAACTTAAAAGCGTCAGAAAATACAATTCACCTTCTTTAGAAGACTTCCTTTAGATCCCATCCTAAGGACCCTTGGAAATGTAATTAAAAATAAAATAAACTCTTATTTGTGCTTATATATTTTTAGAATATAATTGGGATGGGTTTAGTTGATCTATTTTTCTTAAAGTGGTGTAAAAAATATTGGGGATGTGTGCCCTTTTATAATTTAAGTGAGTGGAACACTTGTAATTTTTCTATGTTTTAATATTTTTTTAAGTCAGATTATATGAAAAATAGATCGAAAATGAATAATATTAGATTGTGAAAAGGTTAATGAAAAAATAAGATTGACCAATGAGGCTTATTAAATTGTTTATGTCATTATAATTCTTTCCTTTTGATTTAAAACCTTCATTAACCACTTTTAACCTTATTCATGATAAAAATATTTTCAATCATAAAGTGTAAATAATGTTACCATAAAAGAAAATGTGACCCAAAAATGGAACATAGTTGAGATTTAAAAACATATACCATTAAAATATCAAATGACAATATTTTTATTAACATTAAATCGTTTAATATTTTTATTATTATAAAATATCATTAATGTCATATTGGAACTATTCATTTACTTTGGCATTAAAGTCATCAGAATAGTTATGGAATTCTAATATAAAGATGTTAAATATCCCTAATATGTTATATTTATATAAAAAAATTTATATAACAAATAATTAATCCAAATTATTTTACCTTTAATTTTGTTAAATTAATTAAATTTATTTATTTCTAATTATTTTAATAAATACTGTGTTAGTGATGCATAAAAAATTAAGGGAATTAGTGAATTAATAAAAAAAATTATGATAGAAAAATTAATTTATATTTAAAATAAACATTTACAGGTGAACATAATCTATTTTTTTATCCTTATGAATTAACATTAGTGATCTTAAAGTAAGTAGAGTGTCATTTTGTAATTATTATTTACACAAAAGAATATAAAAGTCATAATCAAGGATTTTTTTTTTAAAATTTACATATTTATAAAAAATGGATAGAAAAAGAAAAACTAAAACTATAAAATAGGATAAAGGAATCTTTTATGATAATTTTAATGCATTTTCCCAATGTTTTAACATTATTTTACCTCTTTTACCCTTACCGAGATTTAAAATATTTACCAAGGTTACTATTCACAATGATAAAAACTAAAAGGGGCCTATTTAGAAAATATAAACATAAATATTCCAAATATGGTATCCATTTTCAAAAATTAAATCTCTCTATGTTTCATAAATTCATTTTCTAGTATTTCTGCAAAGCGCAATGAAAGATGCTTTTTTGAAAAATGCATTTTTTAGTTTAAAAGTATTTTTTCACTAAGATCAAGTATAATATCAATCCAAAAGATATAAATTATATTATTTTATAAAATAAGAAACTAATAAAATTTTAAAACTAACCATATTCAAAATAAATCTTTACAAATACTAGAAATGAAAATAATGTTTTGTTTTATAAAATTTTTTTTATCACAATTGACCAAAATATTGAAATTTTCTGAAAATTTAACAAAGTTAACCCTAAGATAATATTTATTTGAGTATTTGAAAAGATATATCAGTTTTATAAAATTAAAATTTTAGAATTGCTTTAAATTAATTATAATTTATACACAAAAAATGTAATAAAAACCATTTTTGAAGAAAACGTATTTTTAAACCATAAAAATGAAATCACTAAAAAATGAGTACTTTTTTTCCAAATAATTAATTAAAAAATTTTATTTGAGTAGTAACTTTATGAATATATTTTATAATATGGTTACTAATATTCATAACCACCAAATTAATGATTATGATATAATAGTCACATTTAAATAATAATATATTATTATAGTACATCACATGTCATTTATAGCTCGATGTTTTATGTTAAGATATCTATCTCACTTATCATTCTTATAAAATTAATATTCAAGGTGTAACACTATCCCCATTTAAATAAATTTTACCCTTGCTAATTTATCTTAGAAAAAAATTGTCTAAATTTTGAAAATACATTTATTGAAAACAAAGATCATACAGAGCGATAACAAAACTTCTCTTAAAAATGGGATGTGGTAAGGATAAATTTTATTTAAAATAAAACATATTTAGGTTCTAAGATAATTAGAACATTATGGGGAAGTTAAAATATATATACAGAGAAGAAAAATACCATTCAAGTACTAATATAGAGTGATAAAGAATATGGCTAGGAGAAATTTAATGAGCACAAAATAATAAATAAGTGAGTGGTGATAAGTGAAGGTATCGGGGTGCATAATGGAAGAAAATAGGCTTGTGATTTAGAATTTTTATTACAAAATTAGCACAAATGTATCTTCTCTAGTGATTAATAACATGAAATGAAGGCTGAAGATCTCATGTGAATAATTTAAGCATGAAAAATATATTTAAAAAAATTACCTCGATCGATTTGAAGGCTCATTTGAAAACTGTTCACCACTGGTGACCATTTTTTAAAGGAATTGAAGGTAGATTTATATATATCATAAAAACACATTGAAAGTATATGGGAATGTCAATTGTAAAAATATGAGTGATCATGTAGATATTTGAAGAAGCATTTAATTTCCCAATGATAACTACTACGTCGATCCCTCGATCCACAAAGCAGAACTTAGATCAGTTGCTCGGGTTGATAGAGGATCTTAAGTTAATTCAGTAAAAAATACCCCAAATGAGAGCCTCATATCACTTTTATAGTGATGTATAAAAAAACTGAAAATGGATCCCAAATCCTTGAATATGTTTTACCTACTAAAGAATCCCTTGAATACATATTATTATTTTTTACTAATTTATAAGTAGAATTTATAATTTTATTACTCTATTGTAATATTTCAAATATATTATGTGATAAAAGAGAGTGATTAACTTGGATCATCATTACCAAAAATATAAATTGAAAATTGAATGTTAAAAAAATAACCATTCTTTAAATATTTTCCCATATATTGGATTAATTAATTTAGAATAAATTTATTAAATAAACTCAATACAAATTAGTCTAAACTAAAAAATATGAATTTTTTTTAGGGAAATCATTTGAACTCAGACATCATCCAAACCTCTTGGTGGGTCCCACCATGTCCTATTTTATTGTTCATATAAATAGGCTATCCTTTTGAATATGGTAAGTATTTGACCCTCTAGAAACATATCTCAATAGAACTGAATACTATATATTGCATCCTGCCTTTTTAATTACATAAATTTCATTACATTTTACAAGCATAGGATCCTTAATGTCTAATGTCTTTGAAATATGGAAAAATATACATGAAAAAATGAAAAATTATTATAATCCACTTTTAAGTATTAATATTTGGTTCATCCTATGTACACTTACTGCATCTCATAACCTAGAGACAAACATTAAAGTAAAGGGTGAGTAGAAGGCCCAGTAAGGAAAACAAGGGAATCCGTTTGCATCTGATATCAATAAGAACTTGATAAAAAACACAAAGACATGAGGAATGGAAGAAGAAGAATATACTAATAAAAATAACATGACTAATAAATTGAATATGTGGTTACACAATTTAATTTATACATTCATTTACATATCACCATGGTTTATTCCCAAGGTGTCATAAAAATTACAAGGGTTATTCATGAAGGTATCGTGAAACTTATCATCTCTAGAGATTAAATTCTTTATCCAATGAATTGGAGTGCTATCAAGGATCAACATTAATATTTATTTATTTCAATATGATACAAATATATCATATTCATACAGTTCATAAGTAACCCAAAAGGAATAAAATAAATGGGTTTCATATCAAAATCGTGATGTTTTAAAAAGTACATTAAAATGAGATCATTATGTCATTTATAACCCATGGAAAGGGAGTAAGGGTTATACATGTGTATAATATAGAATACAATATATCAATTTTATGTCTTGATGAATAACCATAAAAATGATATATTTTTGGGTATTCACATAAATAAAAAAAATAGAATTTCTTGAGAAAAATAGAGAGAATTTTTGACAAAAAATCTACAGCATAACGAATATACAACATGGTTTTAGAAAAAATTAATAAAAGAGGGGAAAGGTTAAGACACTCATAAATAAAACATAATATAAAATGGTTACAAAATAAAAAAATAAGAACATGGTATGGATATTTGAATGACATACCACATGGAACAGAAACATGATAGAAAAGAGAAGATGTGATTTATTTTACAAAAAATTTGGCATCCTAAAAGCATCGCTTAAAATTCATAGAAATAAGTTGATGAGAGTGAAAAGTGTCTCTCAAAATTTGGTCATAAAATGGAAAAAAAAGGAACAATAGGGACATAACCCGACATAATACAATGGAAACTAGAATAAATAATATAAAGGAAGTCATGACTAAAAGAGGAGGGTGAAAGGTTCCTTTACCTTGAAGAGTGACTTCCAAAACTCAAACTATGGTACCATGGAGGGATTGAGGGAACCATTAGAGGACTAATTGGTAGAGAAAATGATCAGAGATTTTTTTAAGAGGAATTAGGAATGCAAGGAATGAAGGAATGAGTTCGTATTTATAGAAAAAGAGAGGGAATATTTTATTAATTTATGGGGACACCATATTAGTGGTATTTGAAAAACCAAGGTCTTGACCATTTTTTTCCCATGTTATTGGACAATTGGGACACATAATTACATATCATACTGTACAAAACATGACCAGAATTATAACATCATGATTACATCATAAATGATGTCATTAAACACACCGAAACTCAAAGCAATATTTTTTCTATTCACCGAAAAACAAAACATTTTATAAAAATATCATAAATTAACCCTAACCTAATATCAATGTTATGAATTCAAAATTGAACTTGATTTTATGAAAATAATTTTCTAATTATGAGATATTTAATTTTTATGTAAAAACACTATTTACCCAAAAAATACTAATACTTAACTAATAATTACTGAAACAATTATTTACTAATGCTATTATATCACATTACCAATCAAGATGCCAAAATTATATTTACACTTTCTTAAGTGAGGTTACTATTCTATTAGTCACATTACTATTCATGAGGTTAAAATTAATATTTCAAATGGTAAGGTTACTATTCACCAAAAAAATTATTTTGATCTTATTGAACCACAATTTTCACCATGATTACAACCATATTTATCAGATTTTTGAAAAACATTTCACAGAAAAAGTAATTTAATAATAAAATATTTTGTACTATTCATACAAATACAATATTCATAAAACACTATTCATAAAATTGAAACTTCTTAGAAAAATTCTAAAAATTAATCCTTTGTTAATTTTGACATTTAAAATTCAAAAATGATGTTTATTTTACCATAATAATTCTCCATGTATAAAAATTGCTAAAAAGTACAATTTTGTACTTCTAAAATCAATTTATCAAATTTTTCTAAATTAAACATATACTTTATTAAGAAAATATATTCCAGAAATAGGAATGATGAAATAAAAATTTTATTTATACCAATGGATTACAAAATGTAACTAAGGACTGATTACATAACCCCTTATAACACCCACATGGGACCTAAGGGAAAGGTGTGATATGGTGATAGAATATTGTGGCACCTTAGAAAACATTGATAGAGTGGTTATTTCTATCATCATTAACTTCTCTTTTAGGAAATTACATTCATGCTTCACATGTTGAAACTCATCTTGGGCTTGGTTCAGAGAAAATCCTAGTGACACAACCTCCTTCCCAAGCTCCGATAGATGGGCTTCGTACGACCCGAGTTTACTAGATGAGGCCATCGAATCCTCTTTCAATATTAATTAACCACGATCACTTGTATTTATAAACAATAATCATTACATTAATAGTTTAGTTTCTAATATTTATATTGACGAACAATCATATAACAATCAAAAACTAGTGGTATTATTTTAATTGTACTCACTTCATTAATTAAACGATTTAGTTTTTTGGGGTATAAAATAAAATAATAAAAAAATTTAGGAAACAAATATTATTCAAAAGTTTGTGTTGTTACACTATTATTGACAAGGAGTGGAGTATAAAAACCCATGAAGGTCCCTAAGCAGATAATGAAAATTAAGGGCAACGATAACCTTTCCTATTAATACACGTCATGTAATATAATATCTTTATCTTATAATATCTCATAAAGGAGGACACAAATTCAATTTCATTATCCTTTCTTGGTTTATAATTTTTTGACCTTACTAGATAAATCTACATTTTCTACCAAATCCATGGATTTATTGAAGGTACAACCATACCAAAAAACTAGGCTCAAGTTATCCCTTCATTTCCAAAGTGAAAAATTCGTTCTTGATTATTCAATAAATTTCATACTAGAAAGGGCACACCAAATAAAAACTACCTCACCATGAAATAAATTCCATGGTTTTGATATTTTATAAAATCTTGTAAAAAAATATAAATAACATATAATAATCTAATTCTAAGATACCATTACACATATTTGTAGATAATGAATACAAATAACATAATAAACATGTGGTGTTCTTATCGGGGGTTAGTCTTTATGATATCATCAATTAATGATCACCAAGGGTTAAGTTTATGATAATAAGACTCAATTATTTTGATTAACCTACACTTGATGGTCACAAATTATCTATGTCCTATCAATATGATGTTTCTGGACCATACATATTGGTTTAAGATTACTGTCCTAGTATCTCTGGGTTCTCATTGTATTATGAGAAATTTTATAACCTTTTTATATGGCATATAATTTATGGAAATTAAACTATAAATAGTTTATGAATAAATATCAACACTATTATGGTATGTTAAAATTATTCATAACACATTGTATATCTGATATTTTAATCAAATTTTTTTTGTTAAAGTTAGGTCTAGGGAACCCACTATTTCAACACTTCCACTTGAACTAGATCCGACTAGCTAAATAAACTTTTTAGTTCTAACATGATAATATCATGCTTATTATGAGTTATGAATTTATTAGTTTAGCTTGACTTGTCTCCAATACTTGGCTATTATACTATCTAAAAATTCACCTCCTTGAGTAATACTTGTCAAGATATGATATCACAAAGACTATTCCTTTTTTAAACATTCAAAACTAGACATCCTGGAAAGTAAAAATTGTTGGATTATTAAAATTTATGTTTTCCTAAAACTTCACTTACTAGGTTTGATTCTATGTACTCGAAAAAATCATTTCATACTTTAATCTTCTTCTTATGTACCATTAGAAGTTTCAACATACTCTGTATTTGTATATATGGATACCATTGGATTAAATTATCTTCAATTTATTATTTCCTTTTTCTATTTGTGATATTAGATCATAAAAGTCTAAAGGAAGACTATTTTGTGACCCCTTAATAACTATATTCCCTCTATCTCTATGTACTATGAACATATCTCTAGTACTCTCCCAGGAATAATTAGATATTTCTTATTTTCTCAAGTGCAGAACTACTAGATTTTACTAGTATTCACCTACCATAATGTATATGTTTCATTATAATATTTTATACATTGTATTGAATATATGATAGATCCATTATTTATTCTTATAGAATTATACTCTCTAGTATAATCACCTCTAATGACGTATAAATTTCTTCTTAGATATATTTATGGTATGTGACATTAGAAACAATTCTCTCTTGAAGTATTCCAAAAGAAATTTAAATACCTTGTTAGTATGCGCATTTCGAATTGGTCTCACCAACTAATTGGATCCACCATAGTATATCTCATTATCTAGAACATAAGTTTGTACTTTATGTTAAAATTTAGAGTATCAATTTCATTTTTATCTTAACTGACTATAATCCCAATAACTTTTTTACTTATGTTATTGGACATATTTTTTAGGAAAATAGTGACTCTCCAAATAGATTCTTATAATCTCATTTTTGAAATTAAATCTAAATTAATATTCTATGATATTATTTGTTACTTTAATCTAAAACTATATTTTAGTAACATCCAGCCCGTTGGAATTCTATTATGTTAGTAAATACTTCTGGTTTAATCATATATATGCCTTCAAAAAAGGTGGTATAGACATATAATGCTTATTATAATGATCGTATAAAGTAGCTATGACAAGTAGAATTATAAAGGATATATTCGGGATGAATTTTAATAACCAATGGAATCTTATTAGAACCTCGATTGTACTACCAATTTATAGTCTCTCTTGAAGAAATACAAATTAATTTACATAAATTGAATAAAGCTCCAAAATACAGACTTGACTTTTGTAACATTGTGATTTTTTTGAATTATTTATTTTAAAATAAATTAAAATTCAATGATGGCTTGTATTACACGCTACACCAACTTTATCCTACTTTATACACAACACCAAGTTAATCTTGTGAAACACACAATAATAATATTAGCTTGTGGGGAATGGAACATTGATTTTTTTATTGGGTTACTCACAATACCAAGATTATATTGTGTTACGCGCAACACTGATCTTTTCTTTTATTACACGCAACACTGAGTTTAAACAAAATGTGGCATATTTTTAAAATGTAATTATAGTTATCACCTTTCCAATGGAATTGAGGGTATGAGAAGGATTAAAAAAATTATGAATATTTTTATTCATTATTATTAAATTAATTCTCTTGTAACCAATTAATTAAAAATAAAAGGAATACCTAATTGAAAATAATGAAATATTTTTATGAAAAAACTCCTTCTCTAGAAAAAAACCCAATTTATCTCAATAAATTAAAAAAACCAATTTTTTATGAATTATTTTAAATAAAATAATATTTTTTTTTCAACCAACTATTCAATATTCATCTTATATATTTTCTAGACAAGAGATAAGATTAAATCCAATTCTATGCATAAAAAAGATGTTTGTTTTCTAAAAGTTAATTTTACCTCCTTTTAATGGGATGCTAATTTGAAAGATAATTTTTTACCCTTTTATATATTATATTTGACAAGGTAAACTTAAATTTTCAAAGAATAATTTCAAAATTATATTAGGTTAATTTTTTTATTTTTCGGGGTAGTTTCATTTTTTGGATTAAAAGTGAAAAATTTTGAATTGTAATTGAAAACTGCTTATTTATCTAAATTATTTATAATGTTAAATTATATTTTAAACTAGTTATAAAGTATAATTAGTTATATTATACATAAATTAATCCAATTTATGTAATTTGAATCATCTTTATATTGAAAATAGATATAAAAACATTTCAATCTTTTGACCCTTTTCTCTTTAAAAACCCACTTTCTCGTTGCGTTTGTGAGATTAATTTTTAATTAAAATTTCAAAATTATGTGAATTGAATTTTTGAAAATGGATATAATATATGTAATCATAATAATTTATAACTTATAATATTTCCAACTTATTGTTTTACTAAATTTTTAGTGAAAGTAGATGAAATTAACCACAATGATTAATATAAAAATAAGTTTACAAGGGGTATAAACATTAAAATTATAGGAAAAAATGACATGTAATGTTATAGAGGAACAATTTAATGAAACTAATATGAACTTATACCTTATATTATAGAGTTTTATGCAATATTTGTTTCTTTTGGTAGACAAAAATGTGGGTTCACCTAACATTGTTTTGAAAAATACCTTATGTGTCCTCTCTGCCACTTATAAAAGGCCACCCTCCCCTATCTTTTAAAACATTAAAAACCAATTTGTTTGGGAAATAAATTACAAAATAAGTTCTTTAATTCACTCCAATAATTATTTAAGATCTAGTTTTTACAAAATCCATCCACGAAATTCCTTTGGTGCAAACAAAAAAGATATACCAAAAAAAGTGGTAACATTCATCAACGAATGGTTTTGTTTTATTTCTTCTTTAAACCCATTAAATTATTTATATATAATGATAATATAATTAATTCCTTATATTAAATATATTTAGTTCTTTTTATGTTAATTTTACAACCTAAAATGACACACACTTTAATCAAATGTGTTAAAAAATCATCGTTCATGTGTTCTATGGAATACCGCTTCGAGAATTGATGTCGTTTGTTTTTCCATTACAATAATTAAAGGTTAGGAATAATGATGTAAATATAGTTTATATATTATATTTATTATTTTTATAATGTCATTATAATTTTATAAATTTTATATCACACAAACCTACATGCTTTTCATTTTTGTGGGAATACGATTACATCATTTGTTTATACGACATACTATTATCTCGCCATGCGATGTGGTTTGTTCATGATTTACATGGAATGTATTAAGGATGATATTAATATAAATATGTGATATATAAAATATAAAAATTATAATTTAATTATATATATATATTATTTAATTTTATATCTTTTAATACGACAAAAAAATGGAATCCACATTCATGCGTATGTATGTCCTACCGTCTCAATGAACAATGTATTTAATATCCTTTTAGTAATTTTTTTCGCATTACTATAAAAACATATATAATGAATATATATTATTTTAATGTAATTTTTATAATTTTTCATATGATTAAATCATGATCTAAATAAGTTGGCCAAGAATAAAAAGTCAAAACATATATGATAAATAAGTAGTTATTACATGAAACATAACATTAACAATTAATTGTTAGTAAATGGGTAATATAAAGTCATAATAAAATAATATATGGTATTATAAATATAAATTTGATTTTCTCGGAGATTTATAATAAACATATATTTATTTTTTTGGAGGTTTGAACATCTGTGAAGGGCGTCAAGACTTATGGTAAGGGATTTATGTCCCACTTTTAACTTTTGTGAGACACATTCAATATTCACCACCTATTTATTATATATGGGGTGTATAATGTCCAATAATTTAATTTATGATTATTATACATATTTTTTTGGGTATTTACACATCTATTTGAGGATCTCACTTTTATTGGGTTATGGTTTAATATTTACCAAAGTGGTAAGGGAATTTTGTCTTAATTTGTATTCTTTGAGTAACATGTTTTGTTATTAACCTACATTCGTTTAAGAGGGGTATATATTTACCATTGGCATGAAATATAATTAATATAATTATTTTCATGATATTTATAGCTCTATGTAATTTTATTATTTATTGGGTATTATGATTCTATGTTACCAAAGTTGTAAGAGTTTATTACTACAATTTCATCATTTATCAGGACTGTTTGTGATTATTCTTCCATTGATGAAATATTATGATTCATATATCATGAATTATCATTAAGTTTCTTCTAATTTAGTTATTCATTTTATCGTCATGTAATATTACCATTTTTAAATATTTATTACTTAATATAATTATGAAAATATTTTTATGAAAATTCGACATTATTTCCCTCTTCGGTTGGAAATCAGTTTTATTCAAAAAAAAATGTTTTTTAAAAATGTTTTAAATTATGTGATTAAATTATATTTTATGTTAATTTTAAAGTAAAAAAATTCTACAAATGTTTTACGTATTAAAAAGTGTTTAAAATTGTTTTTAAATCATCCTTTATAAGTTTTCAAGGTTATTTTCAAAGAAAAATGTTTTCAAAACATTTTATGTTTTAAAAATTATTTTTAAAGAGGATAGAATATTTTCCCCAAGAAATTTTCTAAATTATCCTTTGTAAATTATTTTCCATATAATATTACCAACATTGGTGTTACTTATAAATTAGGAGGTATATGATCCAAGGATACTATTCACATTCTTTCTCTAAAAGATTTATGTTTTTATGGCATGGTGTTTATGAAACCCATTTATTTTCCATGGTTTAATCATATTAAAAAGATATTTAAATGAAATTAATTTTTTTATATTGATAAATATAACACCCAAGGAATGTAATAATAATGTTAATATATCTGATAATGCACACAACACCGAGTCTCTGCGAAACAAAACTTTTTTTAAAATGGTGGGGGGGAGGGGAAACCCCTTTTATTGAATCTTAATAAAGTGTGCATGGAGAAAAAAATATAGAAGTGTAATTTCAAATAGTAGATCAATACCTCTATCACAAGGTCCCTAGATTTCTTCTAATTTTCTTTGAGATCCTTTATTCTTTATCCTGTAAGGATCCCCAATCTATTCCATGAACACGATTGCATCCCTTGCCTCTAAAATCAAGAGCCTCAAAATCATGTAGTTGCCGAATCAGAGATTCATTGTCTTTGTCTTCAGAGTTTGAGACATCCGAAGCGGACTCATATTTCCTTGTTGTTGGCTAAGAAATTCCACGTCCCCTTCCATAACATCTATCATGTCGTCCAAGATTCCAAGAGGTATTATGCTGCCAAGAATCATTCAAATCATTATCTTCAGTAATAGGGTGTTGAGATGTCACAATTGGAGTGCTTTTCTCTACTTGCGGCTTATTAGGTTTCTATATTGAGGAGGTTATGAATTGGATGCTAAACATAATAATATGGATAATAATAATTTCTATTAAATTATATTTACAATAGTTTCACAAAAGTGAAACATATTTATAATGAAATTTATAATTTTTCTTAAAATAAACATCATTTTTGAATTTGCAATGAAAAATTAATTTCGGTTGAATTTTTAGTATTTTTTTGGGATGTTTGATTTTTTGATGAATAGTTAAAAATATTCCATTCTAGTTAAAAATTTTGTATTTAGATTAAAAAATTATTATAATTTTAATTGATTATTAATGTCACAATATGTCAATTAACATTTATTAATAAAATTTAGATCCCTAGAATATTTTTCATTTTCAAATTAGATATAAAAACTTATATAACTTTTGAATGTTCTTTTTACCCGCCTTCTCCCCCCAATTACGATATTAAGATTAAATGTAATTTTTACACTTCTTTGAATTGAATTTTGAAATATAGATACAAACTATTATAATCATCAACATACTTAGAGTATGATAGGACCAACTTAATTTTTTTTTTGTGAATTGTAACTTGACCCTCTGGATTAATAATGTTACCCGTATGGATACTAATATGACTTTTATGAATAATAATATGACTAAATGAATAGTAAACTCTCCCATGAAAGTGTAAATAAAATTTATGCATTTTATAAATCAAATTATGGAATAATTATATCATAGTATAAGTAAATAAATATTTTAAAAATCATTAACTAAGTGTTAGTTTTTTTTGTATACATTAAATATTAAATTAAAATTTTATATTAAATTTAATCATTTAAAATAAAATTTATTTTCATAAAATAGATTCAAATATTAATATTTTGTTTTGTTATTATTATAGTATAATTTTATTTGGCATTCGTTAATTTTTGAATGTTTTATAAAAACAGTTATAATATTTAAATCGGTATTTTTCAAGTAAATGATGATTTTATTTAGAAATTAGTTTTCTCATATTTATAAAATTATTTTCCAAAAATGGAGTCTTTTTTTGATTCTATACATAAGATAATAGTTAGATGGAAATTTTGTGATTTTTCAAAAATAATTGATTTTTTGTGAATAGTAAAATATGATAGTTCATGATAAATGCTAAATACACAATTTATTGCGTAATAGATGATTTTAAGGATTATTTAAGCCCATAATATAGAAATAACATTCCCTATATACAATATTTAGTCATGGAAATAATTTCTATTCTTGGTCTTGATCCAGATAGTAAAAAAATTAATAAATTATTCAAGGAAACCATCTTCTCCTGCACTATAAATACAACCCATCACCACCTCTTCTATGTACACCTTCCCAACTTGGTAATTTGTAAAAATTCTCCCTAAACTCTTTCCAACAATTTTACAAAGGTCCATGACATGATCGTCTCACCAAAAGGCCAAAACTATGGGACTTAAGGAGGTTTTCAAGGAGAGGAATCCAAGAGGAAAAAACCTCTTCATTTTCTTTTTAATTTCTTTTTAAGTTCTTTTTTTCTTCTCTTATACTCAACTCCCTAACCAACGGGACATGATATATCTAGTATATCTTATATAATGTAATTTTACTTTTTTTATGGATTAATCAATCATAAAATTCTCTTCCTTATCACTTTTCCCTGAAAAATAAAACTTCGTCAGTGATGTGTTGATTTATCGCATTTAAGGACGAAGAGTTTTCAATATCCATTACAACCTAAAAATCTAGTTATGAAACCATTTTAATGGTTGGAAAAAATTAAAATAAATGTATTATATCCTATGTAACTTTCTAGATCCATTATATATGCATGATGTTAATTAATAAATAAAAACTATTTTGTGAAAATCAAAATACCGCCAAAATAATCTAAACAATTATCTCTAATGTCTAATATAATGATACACCCTCCCCCAAAATAAAAAATTTACTTATATAACCATATAAAATTATGTATGTTCATTAATAAAATATAACTTCAATTCTGGATATATATTTCTATTTTAAATGAATTTCTATAGTAATATGCAAGTAAACTGATCATGAAAACCAAGGAAACAAACTCCCCCGAATGATAGAATTGTACATTATAACATGTCAAAAAGACTATAACTGAACAGAATAAATTTGTAATAAATATAATAAATCTATAAAAGGTTCCTAATTAAATAATTAATGGATTTAATCTTATTATCTAGTATATTAAGATCAAATTTATATTACATTCAGACATAAGGCTAAGGGTTTCCCATATCACTTTGATTTTTCTGATATTTCCCTTATTCGACAGTTATTTATTGTATGAAGTATACGTATACTTACATTTGATATATAATACCATGAATCTATTTACATTAATGGTATTCTTTTCTTATTTTTAAAATTATTAATTTTTGGGCATATTATTTGATTTATTACAATATGGAAAATGACTTCATCTAAATTTTATTTTCTTTGAAACCTACATGATATTGTGCACCTAATCATTTTTATGTAGTGTATCTACTTACTATTTGAGATAATTATTTATTTTAAATTATGTTTCTATTAAATATCCATATTCTTCTATGATGTATATGATTATTTTCTTAGATGTATATCATTTTACATATGATATTTTTTAAATTTTGATTTAACTGGGGAAATATAGATGAATCCGTATACTCTGTTGATTATAAATATTTTAAAAAGGCTTATTTTTATTGAATTATGTCTATGTATGAATAATTATTTTGGAATTCAGTGATGGTTGGGTCATGTTATAGCCCCTTGATGCATAAACAAGTCTCATGAGAAAAAATATTTAGTGACAAACCCTTCGTGTTTGTTTACAAATATAATCAGATGGGTTTCTACCCACAGAAATAAGCCATATTAACAGTATAATGGTTCATATTCCAGATACATGACATACAATAATAAATATTTCTTCATTTATTAATGTATTATTATTATCCTTATTATTTTCACAATCATAAAAGATCTATGGATGCATTTTTATTCTTAGTGTTTTTATGGAATGTGTTTTCAAAATATTTTCCTTGCCATAATTTATATGACTTATTAACTTTACTTCACATATTATTATTTCATATAACCCTTACCAAGAATTTTATCCCACCATATTTATGTACCATTTCCACGGGTTATGAACAGAAATCATTTGAATGAGTTTTAGGGATGCTGTTTATTTCATTTGATTATGTATCAGGTTTTATTTCCTATCTTTCTGAATGTACTATGGGAAACAAGAATCTAATATAGTCTTTGAATACTATTAAAAGGAATCTGTCCTTATAGGTTTTTTCCTTGTAATCACACCAAATTAATAAAACAATACACTAACTCTGAGCTTCTGGGGATGGGGCATTATAGTTGGTAGCAAAGGATGTTTACCGACATCCTTTGAAAATAGATTTAGATAACATATATTGGAGAACATAAACCTAAGATAGAGTTTGAGGATATGTATAGAAGAACATACTAGAATTTTGGTAAGGTATATATTATGTGGGTATTCCTTGTAATACATTACTATCTTGATACTACAATTGGTTGTGGTTTTGGATCCAATTTACCTAGGGGTAACAACTCTGATAAGGTTTCTTGAGCCTAACTTGGTGTAACCAGGTACACGAAAATAGACGTTATTGTACACTATGTTAGAAAATCGTAGGGGAGATTATTTGGATTATTCATATTTTATGTAAAAACCAATATGAAGGGTTTAAAGTAAATATGCCCCCAAAGAAACCATGTTTATGATTTTGTGATTAAATACACATTATTTTAATTTATTTTTAGTATTTATATATTAATTGGAATATACATTAAGTTTTATAATGTTATGATCTAATCTAATGTATGTAATAATTTAGAAATGACACCTTCCGGAAGGATTGGGAATTACATAAATGCACATATTCTGAAGAGTAAGAACGATCATTTCTTCATTGGGTTTAAGCCAATCTTTCAGAGGGAACTAGTGTATGAAATGTTCTCATCATTTGTGGATATAGTATCATTTTATAACAAGAAAGATAAATAGGTTTCTATGTATTACTATATCGGAAGGAATCATGAGAAGAAGAGGAAAATGGAAAAATATGAATCAAGGGAATAAATGAAATAATTATTTTCCCATATGCGATAATTTTGGAAGGAAACACCATGGTGCATGCTTATGAGGAAAAGGAGTATTCTTAATGTGTTGAGAAAAAGGAAACCATTCTCATTATTTCAATTATAAGGAAAATATTTCTAATATACAATGATTTAACTACAAGGAGATGATACACTATGAAAATTAATATCCCATGTGTCAAAGGAATATATACCAAAATAAGATAACGGAAAAAAGTCATAAATTTTCGACTACCATAGATGAATATGAATGATTAATCCTCTTTTGTTTGGATTCATGAATTATTTCATTTGATTATGTTATAAAAGATGTACTAGTTATAATAACCATTGAATATTGAAGGATTTAACTTTAGTACTAATTAATTACATTTTCGATGTTATATAATGAATGGTACAAAAGAAAAAGTTACTCAGTAACAAGATAAACTTTAGAAAAAATCTATGGTTGAGGGATATAGAACCATTAATATATTTCAGATACTGAGATATCAATTTTGGAATAAAGAGTTTATTTATTTAGATAACATAAATTAGATAGAACTTATTTTCTTGGATCTAAATAATATATTTTCAACAAAGTGGTTTAGTTTACAATATTTTGGACATAAGGAATATATCAAAATTCCTATGTTTATATAAGTTTTAAGGAAGCATGATCATATTCAGTAAGGTTTTATGTGAATTCAATTTATTTCAACGCTTTAAGATAATAAAAGTAGGATTTAACCACATGTTGGTATGTGATGATTAGGACCCACTTCATGTTGAAAAATATGATCATTATGGATATATAATGACCTTCTTTCTAAAGGGCTGGATCATGATATTTTTGAAAAGTAAACCATAAATGAAACGGTTGAATTTGATATTTAGAAAATATTTTAGGAAATATTTTATTACACCACACTACGATACATCTTGTTCTCAGAAATGAAGTATGAATAGTTAAAGGCATAACTAAAGGATAAGATTTAGTTTATAGAAACGTATGAAGTACTTACATTTCCTTATACACATATGCCCAAGCCTGGTTGGTGGGGACTCTTCAAGTGCATCCATGATACCAGGAATCAAATCTGAGAAGAGGTATATTTCCAGGTTATTGAAGCATTACTATATAAGAAACATTTATAACTGCTGTATCAGTTACTATATAGGTACTGTTCGGTATTATAGCATCTAGATCTATTCACCTTTGGGCCACCAGGTTGGTCCTTGAGTCCTTTAGGCCTTCCGTCCACCCAAAAATCCAAGTCATTTCAGATTTCAGGACACCTTAAGAGATTTATTCCACCTCAAGGCCTTCAGGTCACATGAAGTTGGAACACAAATCAAAATGATTCTAAAAGGAACACCCTCCAGAGGAGGATTCAGAGCAAAGAAAATTCACCAGAGCAGAGCAATCAGATTTGGAAGAATGAGAGGGTATGAAAATTTCCATCAGTACTAGGCCTATGTATCTCTGCATATACAGTTAGCTGAAAAACCATACGATGATGGAGAGATGATGTGGATGCATATGCTGGGGAGGGGCAGTTTCAAGTAGTCATAGTTTGGGTTGAATTCCTCAAAGACCTTCGGGTTCTATAATTTCACAAAGCCTATGGGCCATGTAAGGGTTCCCCTTTAACCATTAAAAGGGTTATTATAAAAAATGAATTAAAAATGAATGCCTTTGGTCCATTCATGTATATTTTCTTACATTATTATAGAGTGGAAGAATTTATCAACTTTGGGGAATGGATCCTGAAACCCAAAAAATGTTATCATAGTAACTTCTTTTTGGATGAATCTAATGGTCCCTTACATCATTGTGGATTTATGGATTTTTGAATGTTAACTTCCTCCAGACCATGTTCTATATCACCATCTATCACAAATTCATAGTTAAATTTCTCTACCATGTCCTTTTTTTAGGAAAGTTATCCTTTTTTGGAATCATAGATTTGGGTGTCATTCTCATTTCTCTTGACCTCCTTTTAAGAGGATATTTTATAAACCCTTTTTATGATAGAAGATTTCCACAAAGGTACTTTATATTGTCAACCTTTTTTTCCCAAATTGAAATTTCAAATTGTTAGAACACAATTTATTAGAGGAGGGGAGAATGTAAGAAACCAAAAATTTACAAATAAATTTTATATATCCTGTAATGCACTCAACACCGAGTCTCGATGAAACAACACCTTGTAATTATAATTATTTATATGAGATAATTTTAACTTAGAAATTAAACAAAATAATATGAATAGTAATGTGTATAGTAATAAATTTTATTAAATTTTATTTATAATGGTTTCACATAAAATAAAAAAAATTATAATTAAATGTATTATTTTTGGAAAAATAAACATCATTTTTTAATTTTTAATATCAAAATTAATTTAGGGCGGATTTTTACTATTTTTATGAGATCTTTCTTTTTTTGATGAATAATGAAAAATACTACATTGTAGTTAAAAACTATGTTTTTATATAAAATGATTATTATAATTTAAATTTATAGTTAATGTAATAATATATCCATTATACATAAATTAATCCAATGTATATCACTGGAATCATTTTTTATATTGAAATTTGATATAAAAACATACTAAACTTTTGAATGTTCTCTTTACCCGCCTACTCACCACACCTATGATATTTGTATTAAATGTAATTTTTCAGATTTTGCGTGTTGAATTTGAAAAAATAAACACACACTCTTGTGATTAGTAATATACTAAGAGTCTGATAGGATCAACATAATTTTTTGGTGAATAATACCTTGACCCTTTGGAATAATAATGTTACACTTATGAATAGTAATATAACCTTTATGAATAGTAAATCCACCAAATCAATAGTAACCTCACCCATGAAATTATAAAAAAATGATTCATCTTATAAATGATAGTATGATATTGTTATATCATATTATATGTAAATAAATTTTTTAAAAATAATTAATTAAATGTAGGTATTTTTGTATACAATGAATATTTAATTACAATTGTATAATTAATTTAATGACATATAATAAAATTTATTTGAATAAAATATATTCATTTATTAATATTTTCTTTTATTATTACTATAGTATAATTTTATGAGACCTTAGTTAGTTTTTTAAAGTGTCATAAAAACAGTTATAATATTAAAATTGGTATTTTCCGTGTAAAAGATAATTTTATTTAAAAATTAAATTTCTCAAATTTATAAAAATATTTTCCAAAAATGGAGTCTATTTTTGAATTATACACATCAAAAAATGTTTTTCATTATTTTTTTGGTTATTCCTAAAATAATTTAATATTTGTGAATAGTAAAATACGATAATTTATGATAAAAGATAAATATAAGATTTATTGAGTCATAGATAATGTATGGCGGATTTAAGCCCATAATATAAACTAAAATTATCTTTTCACTATATTTATTCATTGTAATAAAAAAATTTATAATCTTGGTCCAAATAGTATGATAATTAATAAAATATTAAAGAAAACCCCCTCTCCTCCAATATAAATACCATCCATCCCCACCTCTCCTCCTCACAACTTTCAAATTTTAGTGTTGTCCTAATTGTACCCAATAATTTTACCAAGCCACTTCCACCCATAGAAGACCTTATGGTCTCACGAAAAGGTAAAAACCAAGGGATTTAAGGAGGTTCTCAAGGAGAGAAATTCATGAGATAAAAACCTCTCCCATTTTCTTTTAATTTTTTTTAATCTTCTTTTCATTTCTTATCTTCTTCTCACCTACCTAACCCAAGTGACATGATATCTAAATTATATATTATATAGTTGATTTTTTTTTGAGGTAATAATCCATCATGAATTCTATTCCCTCTCCTTTTGTTCTAAAAATGAAAACATCCTTTGTGATGTGTTAATTTATCGCATTCAATGTTGAAGACTTTTAAATTTCCATTAATAACTCCAAATATAGCCATGAAGCCATCTTCATGGTAGAAATAGATTATAATATATTTATTAAATCATATTTAATATTATGGATCCATTATATTTTCATTATGTTAATTAATAATGAAAAATTAGTTTGTGAAAATAAACAAAACCACCAAAATAATCTAAATGATTATCACTATTGCCTTATCTAATGTTTCATCCTCTCCCCAAATAAAAAAATTAATTATATAAATATTTAATCATCTAGATTTTCATTAATAAAATAGTTAATTCTAGATATCTATTTCTATTTTAAAAAAATTTCCATACCCATATACAAGTAAACTGATCCCGAGACCTAAGGAAACAAACACTACTGAATGAAAACATTGTATCTTATAACTCATCAAAAAGGCCATAAATGAACATATTATAATTTTAATAAATTAAATACATGTATAAAATTTCATTAAATAATTAATAAATGTATTTAATCTGATTATACATGACATTAAGTTCAAGTTCAAAACACATTCAAACATATGGTAAGGGGTTTCCCGTGTCACTTTTTTTCTAAGAGATTTCCCTCATTCACCACTTATTTATTTTATAAGGTGGATTTATAAACAATTGATATATAATATCATTAATTTCATTATATTAATTCTATTATATGTTTCATTTTCGGATTATTAATTTTTTGGAATATTATTTTATTGATTACAAAATGGAAAGTGACTTCATCTCAATTTCCATTTCTTTGAGACATAATTGATATTGTCCAACTAATCATTTTTATGAGTTTTATCTAATGGTCCATTTATATAATTATTTATTTTAAATTATATTTCTATTAAATATCTGTATTCTTGTATTATGGATATTATTATTGTTTTAGCCGTATACCATTTTACATATGGTGTTTATTTAAAATGCTGATTTAAATAGAGAAATATTGATGAATCATTATCCTATTATCATTACATATATTTTGATAAGGAATGTTTTTATTGAATTAAATATATGTATAAAGAATTATTTTGACTTTTAGTGATGGGTGGACCCTGATATATACCCTCGATTCATTGACATGTCTCATGAGACAAAACAGTTGGCGACAAACCCTTTATGTTTGTTTCAAAATAGAATCAGATGTGTTTCAATCCATAGACATAAATTTTATTGATATTATAAGGGTTCATGTGCTAGATACATGAAATCAAATAATAAATCATTTCCTTCATTTAGAAACCTACTATTATTATCTAGAGTATTTTCAGTATGAAAAAAATCAATGGATGAATTTTCATTCTTAGTGTGTTGATGGAATGTGTTTTTCAGATTATTTATCTTACCATAAACTGTACACCTTATTGAATTTACTTTTCTTATTATTATTTCATATAACTTTAACTAATAATTTTATCTCACCCTTGTTATATTTATTTCCCATAGGTCATGAAGATGAATCTTTTTGAATTTGTTTCAATGTTGCTGTTATTTCAATTTTTTATGTCTCATGTTTTATTTTCTATCTTTACCAATGAATTAGGGGTATTAGGAATGTAATCTGGTATTCCGGGACTGCAAAACTAATCGGTCTATTATGATTTTATTCATTTTAATCATGACAAATTAATAAAATAATGCACCAACTTCGATCTTCTGGGGTCAGGGTGTTATAGTTATTCATGTTCTGAAAGAATAATGATTGTCTTTATTTGTTCTTATAAAGATATGAAAGAAATTTTTACATTATTCATGTTTTAGATAATGGAAATATCTTATATGATAGGAGTACTTGATTTAACTGAGTAATATCATTACAGATTATGAGATTGGGCGGCCCTGATAGCACCAGGTGAGCTTGTTATAGATTACATGATGGATGGAACTATATATTGTTTCAATAAATTGGGTAATGATAAATTACATATGAGATAAGTGGGTATATTAGTGTTATCTCAGTCCAAAAGATGAGGGTATGTGGGTTTCTATCCTAAGACCAATGATTATGGAATATGAGTGTAAAGACCCAGATTTTTCCTAGTAATTTTTTTTAATTATATAGGAATATTTCGAGTCTGCAAAAATTTACGGCACGTGATTCCGAGGCCCAGTGTACCTAGAATTAAATTAGGAACTATTTTTACGTACGTTTAGTAAACGTGTGCGTATATTTTTGTAACATTTTTACTGGTTCTTAGAATTAAAATTCGAGGACACTATTGAACACGTAGCGCCCATATTCACTAAAGGAGACCTTCACCTTGACCATAGTAGGTCGAGGGTGAAAGTTAGTTTTCTGGATTTTCTTGGGAGAGTTAAAAGAATAAAAATAAAATAAAACAATTTTTTTTTTCTTTTGAAGCCTTCCATTTGAATTGATGATTGTGGGGACCACCTGAACACCCATTTAATGTTAGGAAACCATTAGAATTACCCCAATTTAATGAGCCATCTTATTTGATTAAATGTGCCAACTTTAATGTGCCAAAATTAATTGAATTATCTCAATTAATGTTGGATCCTCACTTCTTTTTTGAGAATCATTGGAAAAGGAGAGCTTGGGAGAACATTTGGAGAAATATTCTCCAATGAAGAACAACTCTTCATATCACAAACATTGACGTTGGAGTGTGGTTGAGAATCGAGTTGCGAGAGCGACGAATGCCAGTGCCCCTTCATTGACTTTATCTCTTTCCTTATGACACATCCAATGAACATCAAGGAAAGGGTTTTAAATTAATTATTATTAAATCTATTTTGTTGATTCTTAATATTATAGATTCACAATAACGATGGCCAAATAAACATGGCCATCAACCCGCACTTACACCATGCCCATTTTTCATTTGATCTTCATGAGTTCTTCGTGTGTTCTCTGACACCAAAAAATTAATGATGCTAAAAACACAATGTCTCATTGTGTGAGGCATATGGACATGGATATCTCGACCCAAGGATCGTGAATATGCGAACGTCATAATTTTTGGGCTTGGAATGAAGCTGCGAAGACATGCGGAAGAAGGCAGTGGCTGGAACCCGACTGACCACGTGAAAGGGGGGCGACGTGCATCCTTGCCGCTAGAAGAAGAGGTCACGACCCATTGGACGTGGCAGAGGAGGGTTGTGGCTGACACGCTAGCTGACTTCTTGATGATGTGGCGACACGCGTCCACACATCCGGAGCAAGAGGCCGCAGACGATTGGCCACAACGGAGGACAGAAGGCGGCCGAAACCTGGCCGAATGAAGGTGGACAGCGACGCCATCATGCTGCTCGAGGGAGGACCATTCGGGAACCCAGTCGGGCGTAACACACGGAGTAGGACCACCAAGAGGTACTTTATTCTAATAGGTAAGGCAAAAAACCATCGAGATGTTCGGAATACCAGGGGGCTACCCCTTGGGTTGTGGCTAGCGTAGACCCTGCCATGGCTAGCCGCCCGACCATGAGCTGCACCGCGGCCCGCCCAACGGGCTGGGCAGGGCCGCTCCCCCTTCGCATGCCAGGCCGGACCATTGCCCACTGGGCTGGGACCGTTACTGCCCATGCCAACCAGGTGAGACCTGAATTTGGCCGGGTCAACCTAAACAAGCTCGAGTCGGCCCAGGCCGGGTCGGTCCAACCGGGTCGGACTAGACTCAGGCCCATCCGAACCCAGTTTCGCCTTTCTAGCCATATCTTGAGAACCAAGAATCCATTTGTTGAACCATATATGGAACCATAATCCTTGGACCGATACAGTCCTTTTGGTATACTCCACTTGAGTTTTGGATAATGTTGGAATATGGCTGAGTTGGATCAAACCCGAATCCAACCGGGCCCTCGGAGCGGAAACACTAATAACGTACAGAAGGGGCGTCCGATTGACTCACTGTCTATTGTGTTGGGTTCCTTATGACCTGATAGACCTTTGGTTTACTCCTTTTTTGAGCTTAGTGGAAGTATAAGTACAACTTATATCCCGAGGGATATATTCTACGAAACTTGAGAGCACCGGGTGCGAGGAATCCACTGGCTGGTAGTGAGGTGTAGGTTGGAGACGGATAATACGGAGGATAGTTACCTATCGACTCCAGGAAGGTCAGATCCTATGTGGGTCATTGTGGGGGTTAATACCTATTGATCCAGTGTGGGTCAGTGCTCAGCGATCCTGGGTGGGTCAGCGCATACCGATCCTATGTGAGTCAGATCCTGTGTGGGTTAGCGCTCAACGATCCTATGTGGGTCAGTACATACTGATCCTGTGTGGGTCATTGCGGGGGTTATTAACTATCAATACTGGGTGGGTCATACTCTGTGTAATCATCAGTAGTGCCTCTTGAAAAAATAAGATGATCATGCTTTGTGAATGATCATCTATACTTCTATTCTTCACTTACACCTGCTGTGAGATGAGTCATTACCTTTATGGTATTCTTCTATGTGGTACTTCTACCTTCATGTGTTACCTGTGTGGTAATTCTTCATTTGTGTTTTAGCTTTTAATGTCTTGATAAGTTCGGTATATTTATGGGAATATACCTAAGTAGTGTTGATGACTATTACTTTATGCTTTGTGGTTTTTCCTTACAGAACTCTAGGAGACCTATGAGGGTCTCAGGGTCCCTACTGAGTATCGTTATACTCACCACTACTCGGGCTATGCCCGCAGCTTGCTGTGTCTTGTGTCTTGTGTTTGTATCGTGCTGTGTGCTTGGTTTGAGTGAGTTTTTAGGTTTAAAGAAAATTCCTTCTAGGTTTTTGGGATATGCCTTTCCAGTGCTAATATCAATCCCCATGATTATGGAAGGTGGCCTTGGGGTAGTCACAGCATGGGCATCAGGGGAGGGGTCGTGAAAAATTTGTATCATAGGAGTCAGTTCTACCGAATAACTTGGACTCTGATCTTTTAGATGAAAATAATGTTAAATCTTATGAATATGGTTATCAGTTTGGGAAAACCAGTGTTGGTGTGGTGGCTAACGTATCCATAAAAAAGGACCTTGACATCTGATTTCACACTTAGTGCATGGAAATACTAATTGTATGTGTGTTTTTTAAGCGTTTTCTTTGTGATATCATTGAGTCAGCTCACCAGGTATAACTTATTGATAGTGGTTCACCTGTTCTTTTAGGATGCCTCCACGAAGACATCCATCCAGGGTTCCAGGTAGAGTGCATGATGACAGCCCACCAAGAGACGAGGCTTTGGGGTTGGCCACCCTTATGGTAGTTCTATCATCAGTTGGTGTACCAGCAGCCCCACTACCATCTGGGCAGCCAATACCACCTGCCCCAGTAGTAGAGGGTGCACGCCGCTTAACCATGCTGCACTTGTTCCTGGGCCAAATGCCACCGAGGTTCTAGGGCGAGACGGATCCATAGATAGCTGAGGGCTGGATGGTGGCCATGGTTAGAGTTTTTCGACCGTTAGGGACACCAGCTGATATCATGGTGATCTTTTCCACCAGTCTTCTTCATGCAGTAGCGGGCAGATGGTGGATCTTGATGCTCCAGGTTCATGAAGAGGTCACTCTCATCTGGGTGGACTTTGAGATCCTTTTCAGGGTAGAGTTCATCCTAGTGAACCGAAACTCAGTGTATATACATAACCTTCTCCACTTGAAGTTGGGTGGCATGATCGTGCCTTAGTATTCAGAAATGTTCAATAACCTTTCGCGCTACTCCCCTGACATGGTGCAACACCATTTTTTCGGGCCTGGACCTTCAAGTAGGGGCTCATACTGGAGATTAGATATTTGATGCTTTCTATCAGCATCCAAATGTAGGTGGGGATGTTAGATAGAGTAATATTAGTGGATATATTCTTTGTTGAGCAGTGACAGGCAGTGAGACCCACCACCAGACGAAATGTAGCAGAGTCATCGGCAACTGGCAGCAGACATATGACACAGAGGTCCAAGGGGACCAAACCAATAGGTGGATGACCGTAAGATATAATATCAGTGGTGTGGGGATCTCAAGATAGGGTAGGACAGGTGAGGAACAAGCAGTGTCATTCATGCGCTGGCCAGGGTCACATGGCCCCCGACTTCCCAAACAGCCATACAGATGACCAGCAGATGGTCGAAGGACCGCTTGGGTAGAGGTGAAGATTTGATCGAGGAGTTATGAAGGTAGAAGGAAGACGTATCAGAGGAGCATGCCGTGTAGCAGGAAGTGGGAAGAGATTTGTGGTTCTACCACCACCAACTCCAGGTGGTCCACCCCGACCACAGGGAGTAGGTGGGCAGGGACGAGTTCATCTCCAGGCAGCTGAGGCCTACGAACATGGAATTCCATAGATGATACAAGGTATGATATGTGTCTACTACACCTTATATGAATTACTTAGAAACATAGGTTCTAGTCACTCATTTATTTCCCCAGACCTCATTCAGAGCTCAGAGGTTCCGGTGGAGCCTTTGGCTCTATCCTTACAGCTAGAGACTCCTACGGGAGGAGATTCGACAATTAAACTCTGGTTCCAGCAGTGTGAGCTTACTCTAGCAGGCGAAATCTTCGATTGTGATCTTCTATAAGCGGCTTCGAGGCCTCATGATGTTATCTTGTGCATGGACTGGTTATCCGCAGTCCATTCTCTGATTGACTGTATTAGAAACAAAGTGTGGTGTGTCCAAATATAAGAGACCAGGTTTTCCTTCACCAGTGAGAAGGGAACCCTTGCAATGCAAGATGGACTTACCCAGAGGATGGTGTAACTGATCACCCATTAGTTGGCTAGCCTTACCCTCTGAGCGGTTGATGTTGAGAGTCTGAGCTATCCTATAGTGGTGGAATAGTACGTTGATGTTTTCCCTAATGATGTTCTGGGTATACCTCTTCACATAGAGGTGGACTTCTATATCAACTTGTACCCTAATAAGAAACTGATATCTACACCAGCATATCAGATCGCTCCTGTAGAGCTTCTAGAGCTTCGAGTACAGCTGGAGGACTTGTAGAGCATGGGATTCATTAGGTCCAGTGTTTCTCCTTGGGAAGCACTGATTTTGTTAACCAAGAAGGCATATACGATTTTGAGACTCTGTGTGGACAATCGGCACCTAAACCAGGTGACCGTGAAGATCAAGTACCCACTCTCGAGTATTGAAGATCTCTTTGATCAGCTGGATGGAGCATGGTGGTTTTTGAAGATAGACCTTAGATCAGGCTATCACCAGCTCAGGGTACGAGACAAGGATTGGAAAAAGATGACATTTAGATGTCAGTATGGCCATTATGTGTTCTTGGTTATTCCATTCAGTGTGACGAACACCCTAGAAATTTTCATGGGACTCATGAACATGATATACCAGCCATAGCTCAATCACATTGGGGTAGTCTTCATCGATGGAATCTTGATATACTCAATGGAGAAGGAGGGGAATGACTATCATCTGCAAATAGTTATGGACACACTCTGAGAGCACCATATTTAAGGTAATCTCTTGAGGAGATAGTTCTTTATCTAGGAGGTTCACTTCTTTGGACACGTCATCTCAGAGGCTGGAGGTGCGGTGGATTCAGTGATGATAGAGGTTGTACTTTCTTCGGAGCCACCCAAGAGTGTGACGGATGTGTAGAGTTTCTTGGGTATGACCGGTTACTACTGGAGGGTTGTGACAGACTTTTCCAGATTTCCAGCACCCTTATCAGTGTTGAAAAAGAAGGGGAAACACTTTATGTGGTCGTAGAGATTCATGTAGAGTTTCTAGGAGCTGAGGCAGAGATTGATGAGTGCCCCCATCTTGAGGTTACTGGAGGAGGGTGTTGGGTACATCATCTACCGTGACACATCAGGGCCTGGACTTGGATGTGTCCTAATGCATGAGCGAGTAGTGATCGTTTATGGTTTAGGATAGCTCAGGCAACATGGGTTGAACAACGCTACCCAGGACCTGCAGTTTTCAGTTGTGGTCTTCACTGTGAAGATGTGGAAACATTACTTGATGGGAGAAGGTTTTACCTGTGTACCCTAATCACAAGAGTTTCAGTTATATCTTATCTCAGAAGGACCTGAACCTGATACAACGGTGTTGTATTCAGTTCCTCCTGTAGTATGACTTCAAGATAGTTTATACTGTTGGTAAGGGGAACATAGTAGCAGATGCACTCAGCAAGAGATCTGGTATAATTTTTCTGAGTGAGGTGACAGAGAAGCTATCCACTTTGAAAATATCCTATGTGGATTGGGATAGAGTAGTTATCTTCAGTCTCTGATTTTCGCTCCCCCACTCCTTCAGCATGTCCGAAAGGTGCAGCTTGGGGACACTGAATGCGAGGCTCGTCATGCTCAGATATCCACATGACAAGAACATGATTGATTTTTTTAAGGTGGGGAGCATGTCATCCTCTTCAGAGGCTGTACTATGGTACTAGTTGCAGTACGGGAGGAAGTGATGAGGGAGTTACATACGTCCTGTCTAGAGGTACATCCAAGAGTGGAGAAGATGTTTCAGGACCTATGGCATCAACACTGGTGGCTGGGAATGAAGAAAGCAATACCAGAGTTTATCTCTCGGTGCCTCACTTGAATGCATGTGAAGGCCAAGCATCAGGTTCCAGCAGGCTTAGTTCAACCACTAGAGGTTCCAGAGTAGAAGTGGGATGGAATATCCATGGAAATTGTGACTAGACATCCACACATGTTCAAGGGGAATGATTCCATCTGGGTGATCATTGACCAACTCACCAAGTTGGACCACTTTATACCCATTAGAGAGTATGGATCAATAGAGTGATTGGGGCGCCACTACATGTAGAAGATTGTATGTATTCAAGGAGTTACATCTATGATTTTCTCCGATCGTGATGCAAAGTTCACTTCCCACCTATTGAAGGGGTTGTACGATGTTATTGGGACACATCTTTGGTTGAGCACCGCCTTCCATCCTCAGACGGATGTCCAGACAGAGTGGACCATTCAGACCCTTGAAGATATTCTACGTGCTTGCATCATAGATTTCGTCCATAGTGGGGAGGATAACTTGCCTTTGGTGGAGTTAACGTACAACAACAGCTATCACTCCAATATCAGAATGGATCCATTCGAGGCATTGTATGAATAAACTTTCAGATCACCTATGTGCTGGACTGATCTAGGGGAGTCAGCACTTGTGGGACCAGAGATGGTACGAGCTACCATGGAGAAGGTGCAGATCATCCAGGAGTGGATGAAGACTGGATATAGTAGAAAGAAATCCAATGCTGACAAGAGATGGATACCCCTAGAGTTCAGGGATGGTGACCATGTCTTTCTACGAGTCTCACCTCGATGAGGTTTGCAGAGATTTTTCCATGGTGGAAAGTATCTCCGAGATTCATCAGACCCTTTAAGGTCCTCAATAGAGTTGGCAAGGTAGCTTACCGCTTATCTCTTCTACCTTAGTTACACTGGGTGCACGATGTTTTCTATTTATCCAAACTGAGGAGATATTCACATGAACCTTCCCACATCATTGACTAGGGTGAGCTGGACATTGACAATGGGGAAATTTTTTTGGAGGTTCAAGTGGAGATTGAGGATCGACATGAGTGGGTTCTTCATGGTCGGTCAAAACCTCTGGTGCACATACGCTGGTAGCATAGGAACCTCCAGGAGAGAACATGGGAGTAGGAGGATTATATTTGTGCTCATTACCCCCACTTGTTTCCTTAGTTTTTATTGTGGATTTCAGGGAAGAAAAGCCTGCAGTTTGGGAGAAAGTAAAGACCTAGATTTTTCCATGTAATATTTTTAATTATATGGGTATATTACGAGTCTGCCAAAATTTATGGTGCGTGATTCTCTGGCCTGATGTGCCTAGAAATAATTTCTAATTTTCTTATGTACGTTTAGTAAACGTGCGAGTGGGTTTTTGTATCTTTTGAACCAGTGCTCAGAATTGAAATATAAGGACACCGTTGAACTCCTAACACCTTTATTTTTTTAAGGAGACATTCACCTCGACCGTAGTTGGTCTAGGGTGAAAGTTAGTTTTCTAATTTTCATGGGAGATTTAAAAGTATAAAAATAAAATAAAAAAACTTTTATTTTATTTTTATTTTGAAACCTTACATTTGAATTCATGACGGTGGCGACCACCAGAACCCCAATTTAATGCAAGGAAACCATTGGAATTATCCCAATTTAATGAGCAAACTTATTTGATTTAATGAACCAACTTTAATGTGCCAAATTTAATTGAATTAACCCAATTAAAGTTGGTTCCTCACTTCTTTGTGGGGAACCATTGGAAAAATAGAGCTCAGGAGAGCCTTTGGAGATATATTCTCCAATGAAGAACCACTCTTTGGATCAAGAAAGTTGACACTGGAGTGCGGTTTGAAAGTGAGTTTCGGGAGCGATGAGCACCAACGACCCTTTTTTAACTTCAACTCCTTCCTCACGACACCTCCAACGAACGTCAAGGTAGGGGTTTTAAATTAAATTATGATTAAATATATATTTTGGATTTTTCATATTCTGGACTCACAACAACGATGGCCAAACAAGAATGGCCATCATCCCTCACTTATACCTTGACCCTTTTTCTTTTTTTCTTCACACGTTTTTTGTGCGTTCTTCAACGCTAAATAATTAATGACACAAATAACAAAATTATTGTTGAGTGTGACATATGGATATGAAGATCTCGACCCGAGGATCATGAATATGTGAACGTCATAATTTTCTACCTTGGAATGAAGCTGTGATGGCCTGTGAAAGAAGGCAGTGGCCGGTACTCGGCCAACCGTGTGAAAGGATGGCAACACACATCCGCACCTCCAGAAGAGGAGGTCGTGACCCATCAGTCGCGATAGAGAAGAGTGGCAGCCGACACGCCGAACGGCCACGCGGTGAAGCAGCGGTACATGTCCGCACCGCCGAAGCAAGAGGCCGCAGTCTATTGGCCGTGGTGGAGGCCATAGGGCAGCCGACACCCGACCAACCGTAGGTGGACAGTGGCGCCGTTGCGCCGCTGGAGGGAGGACCGTCCAGGAACCGTGCCAACTGTGATGCCCTGAGCGGGACCGCTGAGCGGTCCCACATGCCAGCATGGAAACCAAACAACCATCAGGAAATTCAAAATACCAAGGGGCACCTCCCCCCGGGTTGCGGCTAGGGCAGACCCCGCCACAGCAGGCCACCCAACCACGGGCCGCACCGCGTGCCACCTAGTGGGCCGTGCCAGCGGGCCACACCACCGGGCTGGGCCGAGATGCTCCCCCTTTGTGGGATGGGCCCACCACAACCTAGAATAATCAAGTCGGACCTAAATCAGGCCAGTTTCACCCGAACCAGGTCCGGTCATCCCTGGCCGGGTGAGGCCGGGTCGGTATGACCGGGTCTGACCGAACCCGGGCCAATCCAGACCTTGTTTAGCCTTTGTGACAATATCTTGGGAACCATGCATTCATTTGGAAGACCGTCAGTGGCATTAGAATCCATGGATCAAGATGTTGATTTTGATATAATACACATGAGTCTTGGATAATGTTGTAGTATGACTGGCTTCGATCGAACATGAATCCAACTGAGCCCTCAGAGTGGAAACAATAATAACTTTCAGACCAGGCATCCGATTGACGCACCGTCTGTTACGTTGGGTCCATTATGCCATAACACTCATTTGGGTTACTCCTTTTTATAGATTAGTGGTGGTTGATGTATCAATGATATCTCAAGGGATAGATTCTATGAAAATCGAGCACACTGGGTGTGAGGAATCTAGTGGCTGGCAGTGAGGAGGAGGTTAGAGACAAATGATACAGAGGTTAGTAACTTATCGACTTTGTGAGGGTCAGATCCTATGTGGGTCATTGTGGGAGTTAGTAGCTATCGATCCTGTGTGTGTCATCATTCATAGATCATGTGTGGGTCCGCGCATACTACTTCTGTGTAGGGAAGATCCTATGTGGGTTAGCGCTCAACGATCCTATGTGGGTTAGCACATACCGATCCTGTGTTGGCTAGATCTTATGTGGGTCAGCGCTCAGTGATCCTGTGGGGGTCAGTGTGTACTTATCCTATGTGGGTCAGATCCTATGTGGTATATTTCGGGGGTTAGTATCTATCGATCCTGTGTGTTTCAGACTCCGTATAATAGGTAGTCGTGCATCTGGATAGAATACAACGTTCTAGCTTCATGACAGATCATCTATACATCAATACTTCACTTATACATAGTGTGAGATGAGTCCATGCCATTATGGTATTCTTTTATGTGGTACTTCTACATTCATGGTGTTACATGTGTGGTAATTATACCTTCTTGTTGTACCTTTATATATCTTGATAACTTATGTATATATAATGGCATATACCTAAGTAGTGTTGATGACTATTGCTTCATGCTTTGTGGGTTTTCCTTTTTGGATCTCTAGGATACCTACAGGGGTCTCGAGGTCCCTACTGAGTATCGTTATACTCACTCCTACATGGGCTACTCCCGTACCTTGCTGTGTCTTGTGTAGACGATGAATAACACTGATCGAGGTCAAGGGTACCAGTCTGGAGGATGATCAGAGGTGGACATTGGACGTGATGATTTGTAGGGACAACCGTTTTAGAGCTATATCGACCACTTAGTTAGGGTCCTTGGAAGGTGTTCACATGATATGTTCTTTTTTAGTTTTACCTATTCTTTCTAGTTGGGCTTGTATTCTAGACCCCTTTACTTATTGTACACACCATATTTACTTTATAGTTTATCTTGTGTTTGTATCTTACTGTGTACTTTGTTTGGGTGAGTTTTTAGTTTTAAAGGCAATGCCTTCCTAGTTTTAGTGATATGCCTTCCGGTGTTTGTCGCCATCCCCAGGACTATGGAAGGAGGGCTTGGGGTAGTCACAACATGGGCCCTGAGGGATGGGTAGTGACAACGAGTATCTATCCCATGCCCAAATATGTGGGAACATGAGTGTTTTGCCCAATCCAAAAGATGAGGGTTCATGAGTGTTTATCCCAAGACCAAAAATGATGATGCATGACTGGTCATACCAAGATCAAAATGGAGTATGCACGGGTGGTCAGCCCTATCCAAAAAAGGAGGGTGAATGGGTGGTCATCCCAATCCCAATGTCAGTACATGGGTGTTTGGACCACACCTCACATGTTTTTAACATCTTGGTGGGTATCCTTGAACCATTATTTTATATGCTAATATGCATGCAAAATATTCCATATATTATTCTATCATCGATCCTATAATTTTATTTACTTATGAATCATGTCTTATGAATGTCCAATATTTATTCTATGAATCAGTATTATTATATTTGATTCATAGGGTATGGTTCTCAACTATTATTCTCATGTTCTCAAACCCTTATGTTCATGTTATTCTTATATATCTCCCTTTTTCCCCTTACCAATCATTTTATATCACCATTTCTTATATTTCCTTTCCCTAAGGTATGAGGATATGTATTATGTATTATATGTCTAAGAATAGTGTTAGTTATGAAGAACATAGTTGGATATGACATAGCTCACTTATGGTCTAATGTTTATGTTTCTATGTTTCCAAAGGCACAAAATTATTATTGTTCTTGGGAATGTAGTTATGTAATGAAATAAATATTACCAAAAATGTTCTAATATCTATTTATAAAAATTCCATGTTGTTATAATTAGTATTAGAGAAAAGTTTTACTTAGAATTTGGAAACTAGGATGATAAAACCTTAGTGATATACATATGTATATGTGTAAGGATTAGTCCAAGGATGAGTCAAAGTATTGTAAAATGACATGAAATTTTGGTAAAGTAGAGCGCGAGTGAGTTCCTAGAAATACATCCAAATCGGGATACTATAAGTAGATTTTTATTTGCCACAAATATACCTAGGGAGATAGCCCTAAAATACCTTTATTGACCTAGACTTGATTGAGGTCTAGTGCATGACAATGGGCCATGTTGTACATCGAGTTTGACATTCCCTAGGTATATGGTTTGGGAATTTACAAACTCTTTAACAACCATCAAGAAGGATTAAAATAGAATATGACTTCTAATGACCAAGGATAAACATAATCTGTCATAGATTAATGAATAAGACATCATTATTTAGAAATCCTATAAGTTATTCTTCATTATTATAGGGTTCCCAACTATGAATAAAATCTTTAACACTATGTTTTTGGATTTAGACAATGTCCAGAACTCGAAAGAACGGTGTTAATGAGAAATGAAATATAAATGCAATTATTTTACTCCTGATAAAATATAATGGTAATTTAAATAATAGTCCTCATTTCTATTCCCACAAAATTTCTCATTCTATGAATCAGGTTGAACATCCAAAAGAGAAAAGGAGGGAATAACACTTTGTTGAGTCCTTCATGAGGATGATCCCACTATCTTTCAGTGGTTCCATTTATCCGTTTGTTTTGGAGTAATGGAAAAATAACAATGAAAATATATTTTCCATTTTCTAGTGCACGAAGCATGAAAAAGTCACATTTTTAATCTACCATCTAGAAGGACAAGTAGATCAATTGTTGAATGATATCAAGAATATGAGGCGACAAGATGATATTGGATTCATAGATTGGGATGAGTTCATGAAATTATTTCTTAATAACTTCTATAATAATATTATTCATATGAAGATGGAGAAGTAATTACAAGATATTAAGCTAAAGGATGATGAATTTTTTGGTGCCTATGAAGAAAATATTGCAAAACATTCAAGGTACTCTCAAAGTATTATCATTCAGCCTGAATATAAGATTGACCAATTCTTTAGTGGATTAAAACCAAATATATGAAGCATGTTATCCATATGGGACATCAGTTTCTATGAAAATATTGTTCTATTTGTTACATAAGAGGAAATATAATTCAAAGTTATGTATCAATCTCATTGTTTTGATAAGAAGTGTAAAATGGAATTAAAATTGAAATTTAATTACAATAGAGAGAAGAATACGATTGTTTATTTATGCTCATAGTGTGGGAATAAATATTTATGGAATTATCTTACTAGTACAGGTAAATGTTTTATGTGTGAAAAGGAATTTCATTGAGTTTTTTAATACATAAGTGAGGGAAAAAAGTTAGTGAATGATGAAAACATTGAGAAAACCCCATTGAAGACACCTCCCACAATCCATTTTTTCAATTGCAAGCACTATATTAATTATGGTAACAAGTTCCCCAATCCAAGGACTTAGGAGGATGATTATAAACAAACACATATAAAAATAAATAATAAGGGGAATGATTATGACATCACTATGGATTAAGTGAACCATGATAAATTGTGAACAATTATCTCCCCCTATTATTTGGGGATTTCATGTTAAATAATGTATGAATGAGCCCCCTTTGGAAATATTATTGTTTATCATTTAGAAAAAATTAATGTGACTATATACATAGATTATAGAATAATTAAATAAGATATTATATCCATATAATGATTAAACCAAGCATCAGATGACAATGTTTTTTTATAAGATAATATCTTATATAATGAATAAATGATGAATTATCATTGGGAAGAATAAATGTCTCCATGTATATTTAACATAAGAGTTATGGATTCTATCATGGGTTTATAAGTTTACGATTTATTATAATTTCAAAATAATAAACTATCGCTCTCAAGGTTTTCTGTGACGGGATTTTATCAAGATTAAAGATATTTTAGGAGACATTTATGGTAATTTTGGTTATTACCATGATTTAGGACAATATATGACCCTGATATTCCAATACTTATCATGTGACTATTAAAAGATTCGTAATTATATTTTTAATATTAAGGTTATATTGATTTTGGGAAATTAAGGTACTTTATTTGTGAATTCAGAATTTTGGAATGGTATAAAGGTTATCCATTTACAAAATGGTTTATGTTGGACTTCATATGTGGTTTTAGAGATTAATGTATTACTTAAGAAAATGAATATTTTTGAATAAAATATGATAACTATTTTATTCTAGTGATAAATAAATATAGGTGTATTGAATTACCATTATATATATCGGTATTATGATCATCTAGTAATTTAGGTGTAAAAAATTCACCTTCATTTCTTAGAGTGTGGGATGAAGTGGAAATTGATCAAGGAACAACCATATGATGAGGTTGTCCTTATGAAATGGAATGAATTCAAGTAAGTGTATATTCCCATTAAAGTAATAAATATTTAGGAAAAGGGTCTCCAAATAAAATTTTATCTTTTTACATCATTTTTTATTATCTCAATGACCATTTTATGCCTATTTGGGTTATGATTTTATATTCATTAAGGTTTTTTACATCACACAAATTCTTATGATCAGTGATATTTGTCACTATCTATAAGTATTTAATTTTTTCATTCATGACCAAATGGTAACTTTCCACCTATGTTCTTCCATTTGGAAACCTAGTTTAGAGTTACTTTGGGTAACCGTTATGTTTCTAAAATTCATTATTTTAATGGAAGCTTTTCTTTAAATTTTTACGATGTGGGATTCTATGAAAAGAACCTTCATGTATTAAAATGTTGATGATATAGAAGAAATTAGTGGGAAAAATTAATTTTAATGTTTGTCTAATTTAACACCCTGAGTTTTTATGAATTATTATTTTTTCGAATAAATTAAAATTCATTGATGGCTTGTGTTTAATGCTACACCAAGTTAAGAATGATTTATAAGAAAAACCAAGTAAATATTGTTTTATACGCAAAATTGATTTTAGATTTCGGTATAAGAAATAGTGATTTTGGATTTTTTTACTTTAAACACCATTACAATATTTTGTTACACGAAATTTCAAGCATATATTGTGTTATACACATCACTAAGTTTAAAAAAACATGATATACTCTTAAAATATTATTATAGTTATAACCTAGCCATTGGAATAAAGGATATGAAAAGGATTCACTAAATTATGAAAATATGGTTTATGTATGATATGAAATGAAATATTTGGTAACTAATTATTTATAAATTAAAGTCAGAACTATTTTAAAATAGAGAAATTTCTTTTTTTGAAAAACTATCTTTCTACACATAAACATGTTTTATCTAAAAATAATTAGAAAAAAACTTCTGAGGAATGATTTTAATTAATTATATTAATTATATATATTATAAATGATTAAATATTCATCATATTTGATTTCTAGAAAGGTTATTATAATGTATCCTATTTTATGCATAAAAAGTTGTATATCTCAAAAAGACAGTTTTACCACCATTTAATAGAGAATTTTTTTTAAATATTTTTTTTATAATTTTATAAATTATATTTTACAAAATAAAATTAATTTTTGAAAGTGTGATGTCAAAATTATCTTTATTTTCATTTTTGATAATTTAGGGAGAGGTTTCATATTTTTAATGAATAGTGAAAAATACTGAATTTTAAGTGAAAACATCATTTTAATGTAAATTATTTATATTTTTAATTAGTTAAATTATACATAAATTAATCCAATTTAGGTTGTTGGAATAAATTTCACATTGAATTTGGACATAAAAACATTTCAATCTTGGAAACATTTTCTCTTTAAAAACCTGCTTTCTTATTACATCTACAAGACTAATTTTAAATAATAATTTGGTAATTATGTGAATTGAATTTGGAAAATGAGATCAAATATTTGGAATAATAATAATTTATAACTAATAAAAATAAGAAATTAATTTTTTACCATTGTGAATAGAGAAAGCAATTAAAATTAATCACAACAATTAAGAGAAAAAAAAGTTTACCAAGGGATTAAAAATTATAGTTAAGTGTCCAAATATCATTTTAAACTATAAAAAACCCATTTTATGGCCATATTTAGACCATATAACTTTTTTATAATGTTTTTTTCTCATTAATGGATATTTTTTTAAGTAAAAACATTGGTTAACATAACATTATTTTTAATAATACCAAGCCTGTCTTCTTCCCTACTTATAAAAGGTCCCACACTCTCCCCATCTCTTCTCACCTTAAAAAAATTGTTTCAGCCCTGTGATATCAAAATAACTTTTAAATTTTACTCTTATAAACATAGAAGTCCTATTTTGGCAGAAATCTATCATAAGAAGTCCTTTGGCACAAATCAAAAAAAGATACATAAAGAAGAGGTAATGTTCATCAACACACATTTTTTGTTTTATTTCTTCTTCAAATTCCTCAAATTATTTTTATATCATGATCATATAATAAAATAATTATCTTTAATATAATGAGTTTTTTTATATTATGCCTATTACCTAAAACCACACTAACATCCATAAAATGGGTTATGAAATCATCCTTCATGTGTACGATGGACTGCTGTCTTGTGAAACGATGTCATTTTTTTGAATTACCACATTTAAAGGTTGGTAATAAGTATGTAAATGATGTCTATATATGATATTTATGATTTTATTATGTTTATAAAATTGTTATATCACAAATTCCATAGGATTTTTAATTTTTTTGTAATATGATAACATTATTGCTGTGTATTATAGACTACTACCTCACGAATCGATGTGATTGGTAAATTATTGACATGAAATGTATTTATGACAGATTCAATAGAAATTTTTGATATATAAAATGTGAAAACTATACTAAAATTATAATATATATATATGGAATTTAGTTTTCTTTCTTTTAATATGATAAGAAAATGGAAACAATGTTCATGCATATATATAACCTACCATCTATAAGAATAGTGTATTTAATTTTCAATAACTAAATTTTATGGATTAGTATATATAAAAAATAATAAATATATATTATTTTAATATATTATTTATGAGTTTAGATATGATGAAATCCTATTTGAAGTTAGAGGACCAATAATAACAAGTCAAAACATGTACGAACAACAATTTGGTTACTAGTTGACACATTACTTTAACAAAGAATTGTTAATAAACTGGAAATATAAATTTATAATAAAATCATGTATTTTTTGATTTATATTAATATTTTTTATTTTTATATGTATAATAAACTTTTATTTATTATTCACAATGTTTTAATGTATAATAATGAAGTCAAGACTTTTGTAAAGGATTTTCATCTAACTTTTTACTTTTAGGAGACAAATGCAATATTCACCCCCTCTTTTTTTTCTATGTAGTTAATATAATACCCATGAATGTAATTTATAATTATTAAACCTAAAATTATTTTTATTTACACATATATTTGATGATCTATCTTTCATGGGGTTATGGCATCAAAGTAACAAAAATGGTATGTGAATTTTTTTATAAATTTTCCTTCTTCGAGATACATATTATTTTATGGACCTATATTCATTAACGAGGTGTTTAATCTACCCATTGAAATTTTATACTATTAATGTTATTATTTCGAAGATATTTTATTTTAAATGTAATTTTTTTATTTCATGTGGAATATGATTCCTAGTAACCAAAGTGGAAAGTGTTTATTATTACATTATCATTGTTTATCGGGATTGTTTATGATTTTGTTTCCATTGCTGAAATATTTTGATCCACATCTCAAAAACTATAATTAATTTTATTATCATGTGGTTATTCAATATGTATTCATTTAATGGTTCCATTTTTCACTCTGTGGTGCATAAGATAATTAATAAAAAGTTCTTAATATTATATGTAATTATTTGTCTCTTCAGTTGTAAATATGTTCTATTCAAAAACAATGTTTTCTAAAAATGTTCTCAATTTTTTAAAATGATATTTTAATCTCATTTTCAAGGAAAAATATTTCACTAATATTTTATATTTTAAATATTTATTAAAATTATGTTATAAGATTCTTTTATATGTTTTCAAGGATATTTTCAATGAAAAATGTTTTAAAAATTATTTATATTTTAAAAATAATTTTTAGAAGAGGAATCTATATTTTCGTAAATCATTATTTTAAATGATCATTTTAAAATTATTTATAATGAAAGATTATGTATATTAGTTTTACCTATGCCTTATGAGACATAGGATCCAAGGGTACCATTCATATTCTTTCTCTGAATTGTTTTAGTTTTAATGGCATGATGTTCATAAAACATGTTTTTTTCGATGGGTGAATCATGTCCAATGAAATTGACATGAAACACATTTATTTTCCATGAGTTAACAAAGTAATAAAATATTAATGGTTATTTTAATGAGTTTGTATGATTATATGCATGCTCTTTGTACTTTATTCATGTTTTGGTTCATGGATATACCTTATATGATGGGGTGGCCTATATAATTCCATGTAAGCCCTATGCAACTTATACGATGGGGTGGTCTAGATAACTCTAAGTGAGCCTGTAATATCTTAAATTATGGGTGCACCCAGATAAAACTTCAATGTATCATGTAATGATAAATGACACATGAGATCAAATTGTACATGAGAGTTTATCCCAGGCCCCAAGATAGGGTATACATGAGTTGAAACCTACCCCTAAGATGATGGTACATGGGTGTCTATCCCAATTCCAAATATGTGGGTGCACATATGTTTATCCCAATCCCAAATATGAGAATAAATGGGGATTTAGGCCAATCCAAAAATGGTGGGTTCATAGGCGGTCATCCCAATCCCAAAAGGTAAGGTACATAAGTGGTCAACCCAAGCCCAAAAAAATTATTCACATGTGATCAGTCCAAGCCAAAGTTGAGTACACTGGTTAGAAAAATCCTTACAATTTGTAAAAATATTTTTGGGTATCATTTTAATAATATATTATATGCTTATATGTATTCAACAAATTCCACATCTAATGATCGCATGTCTCATGTTCATTGATTTTCATATGACTCATGTTTTTTAAACAACCAATATTTATTCCATGACCCATGATTATCATCATTGATATTCATGGTATGGTTTTCCAATATTATTATCATGTCCTTATACCCTTATGTTCACGTTATGGTTACATTTCCTTCTTGTTTTCCCTTGATGATCATATTGTATCACCCTTTCTTAATTTTTATTTACCCTGGTAATGATGATATGTATTTTGTATGATATTTCTAAGAAGTTTTATAGTTAAGAAGAAGCTAGTGGAAGATGGCGTAGATAAATTACGGTCCAGTATTTATGTTTCTAAGCATCCAATGACATAAAAATATTATGGTTCTCATGAATTTAGTTATTAATTAAAATAAATATTCCAAAAAAATGACTTAAAAACTATGTATTGAAATCTTAGGTTATGGTAATTTTGGTATATGGAAACCATTTTCTGAATTCCTATAAAATTTTTATCACAGATGATTTACATTTATTTATTCCATATAAGATAAATTATTCTGAATGAATAAGGTATCACCCACCAAGTAGAATATAAAACCACCACTATGGTTTCATCCTTCCTAAAGATTATGTGTCTCTGCAATATTTTTTCCATAATCTCTTATGGAACTAGTTCTTATTCCAACTAATTGTGAATATTCAACCATAACATAACCCAAGTAAATCATTATTACACCATACCAAATAGATATGTGTAAAATTTTATGGAAATATAGTCAATCACTTGAATATAATTTTTTATATCATAGGGATTTATATAATATGATTAGAAAAATTTAGGATAGTTATATTTGATGCACATTGTGTTTTTTTATCAAAGTTTGATTATGTTAATATAAAAATCGTTGAATCTAAACAAATTTCCTTTTTAAATAATGGATTTATAACATACTATAACTCAAATGATATTAACATTTCATTATATTTGGAATATCATTATTGGATAACACTGCCATTTGTGAATAATTTCGTGAAAAGTAATGGAGGAATCCTCATTGAATATGAATAATAACATTAATTCTCTATTTACTAACATCATGAATATTATGTTCATAAGGAAATATGTTTCTAGGAATTAATACCCAACTACATTTCATTTACCAATGTTTTCATGGAAGACTCATCATTGAACCTCCTCACCAACATCCAAATTGTGACATATATAAGGAAATATGAGTTCAGGAATTACTCTATGCTACATTTCATAATCGATTAATCCTTGGATAATATATTGATTGGAAAACATGCATAGAGAAACTCATATCATCTAAACAAGAAAATTAAATACTCTACTATTATATTCCTTAAAAATATTAAAGGAAACCTATAAAGTATACAAGTTCTTATCTATCCAAACCATGGAATAGTTCATGCTCCCTAGCTAAAAAAATTCAGAATGTTTTGTTTCCTTACTTATTTATGAAAGTATTATTTATCCAAATATAAGTAGGTAAATGTGTCTATATTTCATAAGGTTATTATATCAAAAAGTGTATAAATTAATATGGGGTATATCCTTGGAAACCATTTTTTACCAAATAAAGAATTTTTTTACAAAAACATAGTATAATTGAGTCTTAAATTTTATATTCATCTATGATTAACAATGACTTGAGAATTAATGAACTTTTAGTGGATTATTAGTCACCAAAAGACAACATGAATCCCAAAAATTGAAAAAATATCTTATTATGTATAATAGACACAAGTGATAATTGTCTAGAAAATTCCCAACAAAAGCTTAACCAAAATCAAAATCCTGTAAATTAAAATTTGTGTACTTCTCATCAATGACTTAGGAATAAAATTTTCTCAGCCACTTAGATATTTTTCCATAATTCTTGTAATGTATCTATATGTACATTTTCACTATATATGGATAATGATTTGTGAAATACATTCAATGTCTAATACAAAAAAAGAAAAATATAAACATCACTTATAATTGAAGAATATAGATAAATAAGAAGTGACTACATGATTCATTAATTCAGTTTATAAAATTTAATCTTCCATAGGCTTACCTCATGACATGAGAAGCAAATAGACTCATTTATGAAGTTCTGAATCTTTAATTTCAAAGTACGTTATGAAGTTTCCTTTAGTATCAAACTTTCCAAATTACTTTTTTACTTTTATTTCAATTTTTTCCCTACAATATCAAATGATTAATATTTATTTAATTTCTTATCAACATGGAAACCCGTACCCTATTCGTAATGAAGTATTTTCTCTTTACATTTAATTCTGTAATCTTAATAAAAAAGGGACTAAGTGGGAGATAAAGGTATATGAATGTGATGTTTTTAAAGATCATGACCCACCATTCAATTTACATGTATCCTATGTAATATTTATCTTATTCAAATATATATCAACATTATCCTCATAAGATTCTCAATGATGAGACCACATGTAAAACCATAAAAGTCGAAATGATTTTTTCCAACACATTGAGGATTGATAATGGAATTATGATTTAAAATAAAATGCATCAAGCATAAGTATCTTATAAGAATATTTTTCAAGATAACTCTCAAAGATAGATCAACAGGTATTGGTGACTCTAGTACATATAATTTTCTATATTTATTACATTTCACTATCTCCTGTACTTCCATTGGAATGCTTCCCCAGTTAGGCAAGTCCTTTTTTTAATAGTAATCATTGACTACCTATTATATTACATCCTATTTTCTAGTAAATATATTTTTAAAAGCTAACTACATTGTGTTGATAACTGATTAGATATTAAAGGTCTCCCACTATTTTGTTGATCCCTAGTATCCCTCAATTCATGATTCAAAATACCCCATCTCTTGAGTATTCTTGTGGATAAGATCCTCAAAACCTCTCAAAATAGTCCAAGATAAAAATAAAACACTAATCAGAGAGTTTCAAGGTATGTGTTTGAGTGGTACACAATATTGACTCATGGATGCTTAAATTTTTGTGGGAATCCATGACATATAGAAATTAATAACATGATTTATTAATCACATTTATTTTAAATATGCTACAACCTGGGTATGGTTACTTCTTTGATTCCATATTTAATTTAGTTGAGCCATCAATCTCATAAGAACTTATCAGTAGTAGGAGTCACCCCAACTAGTGTTGAAGATGAAGTCATACACCCAATATTTATCAAATTTATGATACGGAATGCATTAAAATTTAATATGTATTTGTGCATTTTTAATATTTTTTACAAATTAAATAATTTTCTTTTAGATATGGATATACTATTTGATCGTACTAACAACTTAACCATGAATAAAATAAAATATATTCATCACTATTTTAGTCCATTCATTTAAGTTTATTTTTTCATCTGATCGAATAAATTTCCATATTCACTATACAGTATTAAACCATCCAAAAATTAAATTAACAATGCAACTAATCTGGAACATTTATTTTTGGATGATCCATTGAATGTAAATGGATAAATTGCGAATATATTGGAAAATAAATAAATTATGTTTCATTCATATTGCATCTCATATACCAGTCCATTGTATCCATGCCTCTTATAGAACATATACTTTTCTTAAAGGGGTTGGGCTGGTTATTATGTAATTATGATCCATACATATGGATGTGGGGTAAGGGAGTGAGGGAGTTAGGTGTCCTACCATCCATATAAAAATCTATATTTTTTAAATATCCCCCTTCCACATGCGTATGTCGGAGACTGACTCCATTTATCTTCTCCCCTAATTTTTTTGGTGGCTAGCCAGGTCACATGGTGTAGAGATTGAGTTCTTTTTTCCTTTAATGTATTTGAAATATTTAAATATATATTTCTTGAGGTAAGGGCCGAGACAATGAGCGATTATGATGTCTGGTGTGCCTGAAATTAATTTTATAAAAAAATTAAATTTATTTTATATTGTGAAAGAAGTCAATTATAAAAAATGGGATAAAATATAAAATGATGATCGAATGATAAATATGAGATGACAGTTGGGTCCAGAACATGGGGTTTAACCTAGGTGCAATATATCCTAAGTTGACAAAGGATGTTCATACTCCTCGCTTGTTGGCAGTGCATTTAATTGAATTTATTAATGATTTAATTATTTAATTAACTTCATTTAACCAAAAAAATAAATTTTGTAAAATATCTCCATGAAAAACTTCTCTAGGGTTAGCCCTTAATTCCAAAAATCCACTAACGCGAGCTCCTTCCTCCTCCATTTGAAAAATCCACTGGTGAATGATGAAAGAATATCAGATCTGATCGGATCTAGACACGACAAATGCAGGAGCTCCTTAAAATAATTATATGGGAATGTTCTTCATCATGAATCAATAAAAAATAGAAGTATGACTTACCTTTTGTGGTTTTATACCTTAGATTAAATGTTTGAGTAGATCAAAAAATTTTCTTTTATCTGTGCCTTTATAAACATTTACTTGTTTCTATATACATAAAAATAATTTTTTTCAATTGTTTATATAACCCTAGATGATGTTTTAATCTTTTTACAATAACTCTTAGTGAAAGATAAATCAATTTTTTATGGTGCTTTTACCCCTTGCTTTTATACGCATTATTTGCCGGTTGGATCCCTGAGGTCCCACTTTAATAATTTCTAGGTGACCCAAGCTTGATCTTGCCCCCGAATTAGCTTTCTATCAACAAAAAATTAATAGTTTTAGGAATTAATCATAGATATGGAAATATTGGGAGGGGAGGATGACCCCAAAATCATTATTTCTAGTTTTGACCTTAGATAGCACATGATCTGAAGTGGTTTTACTAGATTCAAAGAAAGGACATATATCTAGAAAATCTAGACTTCTTGTAGAAAACCCAAATACTTTCCATGTGTAGGATGAACAACATGGGATGTAGCATCCCTTAATAGAGGTTTTGGGGTTTTCAAAAATTTGAGGGTAACAGAGTGTGTAACCCCACCTAACATGCCATGTAACCCATCACTAGTTAGACGACCCATGTGATTGATAACACAGGTGGGGATTCCGTGTAAGAGGACAGAGATAAAGGTTGACCCCTCTAAAAGCATCTTGTGTGGACCAACATGCTGTGTACTAGAGTATACAAACATAGGGTTCAAGTACATGAACATAACCAGTTGACATGGACTAGTACCCAAATGGGTTGGACACACTGTATAGTCTAACTAAATGACGTGTATGCCTACACATATAGGGACCCATGTACTGATAAGATACATGACCTGGATATGATGTGGGATGACATGCCATGTGGGTCCCTCACATATCGTGTTCTATTATATATCCTTTTTGGAGACTTCGAATGTTCGTATTTTCTTCATTTGAAATCATATTTTGGCCTGTGAGTAGCCTATCCCAAGTGATTTTCATTATAGATCATGATGGTTCCCTTGTTAGATACTTTCAATATACAATTTAAAATTTTAGGAGATTTCCACCTTCTTAGGTGATGCTCGATGATGGATGTGATTAGAAAAGATCACTAGAGGATTCATCAAGGAATTACCCTCCAATAGGGATAGGTTATAGAGTTCCCAAATAATATTTCCGAGTTAACCTCAAATAGATTTCAATAGTGGATTTTAATTAACATTCTGGGATTTATCTCTAGCTAGGATAGAAATTGGAGTTCTTCGAGGATCTTTTTGAGTTACCCTCCAGCAGGGATGGGAAGTGGAGTTACTTGATGTTCTAGGAATTAACCTCTAGTAGGGCTGGGCAGTGGAGTTTCCCGACAGCTTCTTCAGGGCATTACCCTTCAGCGGGACTAGGCAATGGAGTTACCCGACAAATTCATATGGGAATCACCCTCTAGTAGGGGTGGGTAGGGGAGTTCCTCTACGAAATTCCTAAGTGTTAACCTCCAACAGGGATGGGTATTGGAGTTCCTTGGTGACTAGCAGAGTAGGGCCCTCCCTTTATACAAGGGAATGCAATCCTTATCTTGAAATGTTGGTCGTCTACGATATAGCACAATAATGAGATGAAGTTTAATATATCCTTTGACTCGTGAGGAAGAGGAACACTTTACCCATCGAGACACATCGCTGTGACATGACCTAAAACTATGTGGGAAAGTCAGTTCCACCCAAAGAGGATAGTCTCATTGTGTGGTGATTGAGTTCCTTTGACTTCTGTGTTTAAGGATGGAATGAGGGATGTTGGGAATCATAGATGGATCTATTTGAACTATTGTCTACTCTTATTCTTAGGGAGAGTTTTCAGATGGATATCCCCATACCCTCTCTAAATTGGTAATCATTAACTATGCATATGTATACATATATACATAATATTTCTTCTAGATTCATACCATGGATTTGGATAGTCTCTTTCCAAGATAGGTAAAGATGAAAATTGTATGCCATGTGATTTTTGTTTCTTTCTTCACATGGCTGGATGAGTCTACTATCCTACTATAGTTTGTAAAGGCTCAATGGGTAATTCATCTAATCAATGTGATTAGTCCCTTTTTCTTGGATGAGATTAATTTCACTCTTCATTGGGTCTAGCTATACTCTGTCATTTTACATTGTATATCTACTGTATTTATCTTCCATTGTATCTCTTACTAATCCCTCTTCACACCTTTTAGGGAATTCAACTCAGTATGTATATACTCACCCCTTCATAGGCTTTTCCCACACATGTCGTGTCTTTTGTAGATGATTGACAGGTCGATCAAGACTTCAGAGAAGCTTAGGGATACTGAGTTTTTGGATCGTGTACATTAGGGGTTGATTGGGATTTAGAATATGGGCTCCATTGGTGTTTAATTTTCTTGATTTTTTTGGTTGGGATATATTTCTTGTTTGGTGTTTATTTTTCCCCCTTATCTTTCAGTTTACACTACTTTACTTATGTACCTTCTAGATGTTCATGTATGTTTGGTTTAATTTTTAGCTATGCTGCATCTTTTTATTTCCCTCTATAAAATCTTGCTTTAATTTGGTTGTGTGTGTGAAAAAATGTTATTAGGAAATGGATACCCTGAATCAATTATGTCGTCAACTCTTCTAATCACCCCTTGGCCAATGGATTTGGGATTGTGGTAGTCATATCTGAATCCCCAACTTGGGTTCGGTCATGAAATATTGGTATTAGATTAAGTTCATTCCTTAGGGTCTTGATCGGAAGTTACCCTTTAGGTGTATTTGGTTGGGTTTAGGGAAACATTTTCAAAGTTTCATGAGTGAGGATCTCAGGCTTGGGAGTCTAGTGATGGTACGAGAAACTGACCTATCCATTCATTAGGACCTTGACTACTTTCTTATTGACTCTGAATGGTGATACATTTTTTGGGGGGATCAAAGGTACATGCATCATATAAGATTAATTCTTTGTTTTTTACTTCTAGATTTATCTCCCAATTTTTGTTTTTCTCTCTCTATATATATATATATATATTTATGCTTATCTAATCACAAAAATCCTTGATATCTTTTAGGATGCCTCGGTGATGACAACAAGAAAGTATAAAATCTTTAGTTCGTGATGAAAATCCTTTGATTGATGGGGCCGCAGTTAAGGGATCATCATATGGCAATATTCCTCTAGATGGGAAGGCAGGATCTCCTTCACCTATTGAGCTATTGGTCATCCCAACCGAGTAGGTAAAGGATATGTGCATGATAACACACTCTGCGAGCTCCAACATCAGAGAGCGTTGAGGTTCCATGGTGAGCCATATCCTCAAGAAGTAGAGGATTGGATAGAGTTTATATTCTATGTCTTTAGGCTCATCCATACATCAAAATATCAGGTGGTTTTATTGGAATCCAACCTTTTCCATTAAAGAGATAGGAACTAGTGGATCCTATTTACATAGAAGCACAATGAGTCAACACTCTCATGGGACGACTTCCTATGACTGTTCTGTAAGGAGTTAAAACCCTGCTTCCTATGCTTAGTAGGTATCTAGAATCTCTTAGTGCTTCACCTATGAGTGATTATGATGGATGAGTATGCGGTGATGTTCATAACCCTTACGTGAAAGTCCCTTGACAAGATCCGAGATGACTACTTTTGAGCATGGAAGTTTGATAAGGGGATCCACATAGATATTCAAGACAGTGTTGTGACCTTGGAAATTCCCACCTATTCTGGGGTAATAGAGAGGGAACATGTGATATAGACATTTATTCCATAGGGATTGTAGGTAGTTGGTGGTGTAAGTGGGTGTCCCAAAGATGAGTCTTCTGCAGTAGCCAACAAACCCAGGGTGTATCCCGCGCCACCGCCGCTCTCTCTCACCTCTGATGGCCTAATTCAGGACTATGCCATCACCCCCCCTCCCTAGCTCTTCACAGCCCAAGGGGGGGGGGAGGTAGGGTCCTCCCTTTCCCTCGTTGACTCTCCGCGCTCCCTCATTTTCCCCTTTCACTAACCTGGTTACCCTCCCCAGCTTCCCCCAATCGAATTCTTCCCTAAGGTCCAGTCCCTCAAGATTGTATTTCTATTAGTAGTACTTTTTTCCCTGGAGTTAAACAAAGATTCGGCGATGTTGGATCTATCTTTGGTTGCTCAATTTGAGAAGCATCACCCCTCGGTGGACACCTTCGACCGATATGTGTCCACTTCTCGGAAGCTGCAGGATCACGTGATTGTAGGGCTTCTGGATTAGAGACACATTTTGATCAAGTTCACGAATGAAGACTATCTCATCTCTACCTTGGCTCATGCTCCCTGATTTATTCCATGTGTCCATTTTTCTCTCTTTTGGTGTTTGTTTGATTTTCATCTGCAGTGTGACTCTCCGGTTATGGAAATTTGGATTTCTCTTACTGGTCTCCCTTTGTCTTTTCAAAATCCGGTGGGTCTTCGTTTGATCGGAAATATGGTGTGTCATTTTCTCTGCTCGGATCTTCGTACTTGCACTATGTGTCATCTAGTTTCCTGGAGGATTTTCATTGAAGTTTAAGTTTCCAAGAACCCGCTGGACTCCATCTGCATCGAGGTTGAAGGGGAATTACGTTGGTACCAGAAGGTATGCTATGAATAGTGGGTTCCTTTATGTTTGTTTTGAAAGCATCTTCGTCATGATTTTTTATAGATTACGACATGATTTGGGAGAGTATCAGTCTTTATGGGTCACTGTGAAGGTTGGACTCAATAACTCGATCCCTGGTTTTGCTTTTATTTCTCAAAAAGTGGCAAATCGAGGTATCAGGGTGGTGAGATTTCCTACTCCCACCTAGAAGGAAATGAGAGAGAGGTTTTCAAAGATGAGGGTTGAGGATGTTTTTGGTTGTCTAAGGCTGGATTTAGGTATTAACCCCTCAGAAAGGTTGGTCCGAGGCGGTTCAGGGGAGGTTGAGGGGGTGATGGTGGGCCCAAAGAACCCTCCCACATATGAAGAGGCTGTGAGATCCATCTGAAATTCTCCCCAAGAGGTTACAACCCCAGGATCTGGTAAGGATAGTCCTTCTAGTTGTTTGGGGGTTCTTGCAGATCAGTGGGCTGGCGTGAGAACAGTTTACAGCCCATGCCCTATTAAGATGCTAGTGTCATTAGAACAGTTCCTTGGTGTGGGCTTGATGCCTCCCTCTTTTGTTCGCATAGGTTTAGCTAGATTTTCCGTTGGCTCTCAAGACTATTTTACAGTGTTGAGTGTTGATGGTCCTCCTCTATTTTAATAATTGAATCTCATGGAGGATGGTCATGTAGCGCTCTATCCTCTACAAGGCAGGTCATATGTTATACCAAAAGATAATGAGTCTGCCTGAGAACATTGGTCCCCAAATCCCAAGGAAGCAGAAATTACGGAAGAGTACATTCGTTCCTCTTCAAAGAAATTGAATAACAACCTTGTGGATTTATATGGGCTTATCCAGAAAATTCGAAGGCCAATGAGATGAAAGGACTAATCAACCATACCTAGTCCTCCTGTTACAAGGTCTTCTAGCAAAGTCAAATTCCCTCAAACGAGTTTGGAAGTTGCTGCTAACATCCCAAAGACTAAAGAGGATGTTGAATCGGAGATCATCGAAGAGATTTTCTTGCATTCTAATGAATAAATGCTATAGGAATCCTTCTTGATCAAGATTTCAGAGGATGATGTACATAAAATGTTCGAAAGACTGTTGTGCGTTGATTTTAGTGAAGAACAATCATCTTGGATTGATAAATAGAATAGGATTTTGATATGTGGTTTCAACGAGGGAAAAACTAGTCTAGAGGAGCATGTGTAGACCTAGGATAGGATGGCATCCCACTTAGAGGATCTCATTATGGACAACCCTGATATAGAGGCCACCTCTATTAAATGGCATCTAGTCAAGGTAAAGGATTCTAATCGATTTAATTTGTTTTGGAATGACCTGATTATTTCTTATGAGGTTTTAATTTTCTTGTATTCTGAACCTGTTAGTTTTCCCCTTTTTCCTTAAAATTTCTTTCTAAAATAATAAAAAATATTTATTGGTGCAGACACCGGGTGCCCGGATCTTGAAGTAGGATACTCTTTCATATGTAGTCTTAGGAAAATGGTTCTATGGGGACAAGGTAGCACAGAGGACTAGAGAATCTTAGATAGGGGTTGTTATTTACTAGTGATAGGATATGTGACATGGAATAGGACAACCCAACTTGACGTGATAAGTTAAATAGGAAGATAGTCGATAGGTCACCACGATAGAGGCAATAATGTGATAAATAAACTCCAAGGTAGGGAAAGGGTGGTCCTCAGGGGGGTGGAGATGGTATAAGAGTGAAATAAGATATAGGTGGAGTGTACAACTATTAGATTCTTCCACCACCCATGAACACTAGGAATCCCACATGAGGCTCATGGAGCAGGCAGCCGGGGCTATGGAAAGATACAAGCATTGGAGGCTTATGACCTCACAACGTATGATATTTTTAGAGGTATGATCTATGTTTATTCTACTATTTAATTAGTATTAGTAGAAATAGGTACTATTAATTCACTTATTTCTCCACTCCGAGTGTGAGAGTTAGAGATCCTAGGAGAGACACTAGCACTAATGTGTTTTCTTAAGGTTATTATATGGAACTCTTCTTCTGTGTCTCTTATCATCCTTTAGTGTGAGCTATATCTTAGAAGAGAGAGGTTCATGTGGGACCTTTTGGTAATCACGATGGAACCCTATGACGTCATCTTGGGTATGGATTTTATATCTGTGGTTCATGCCCTGATTTACTATCACCATAGGCTAGTATGATTTCTATATAGTGATGGGATGATATTCTTCTTTTTTGAAGAGAGAGATATTGTGGAAGGACATGTGGATGCTGCAAGTAGGAGGTTAAATACCATAAACAATTAAATGGTGAGTTTATCCCTTATTTTATCAATCTCTTTAGGAATCTAGGTTCATTCAATTGTGGAGGTTTATATAGAATTCTTCCTCAATGATATTCCTTGAAAACCTTTATGGTGGGATATGGAGTTTTTCATTTACTTCCATCCAGGTAGATCCCATATATCTTCAATGGAATATCAGATGCCACCTACCGAGCATGAGGAGATATGGTTGTAGTAGTAAGACCATCGGGAAAAAGGTTTTATCAGACCCATTATGTCTCTTGGGAAGCTACATTCCTATTCAGGAAAAAGTGGAATGGGGGATTATGACTTTCATAGATTACCATCACCTAAACATGGAAACGACAAATAAAAACTACATCGTAATGAGGATTGATGACATATTTGACTAGTTAGGAAGTACTAGATGGTTCTAGAATATCGATATCAAGCCCAAATACCACTAGTTGAGGGTTCACGAGGATAATATTCTAATGTTCGCATTATTCTTTTCTATAGACACTATGAGTTTCTAGTGATTCCATTTTTTGTGATGAATTCCCCCAACATCTTCATGGAATTGAGGAACTAGGTTTTATAACTGTAATTGGACCATTTTGTTTTCATCTTCATCGACGAAATACTACTCTACTTTGCATTAGATGAGGATCATCTAGAGAACTTGAGGATGGATCTTGATTTGATTCAAAAGAATAGGCTTTATGGAAAGCCTTGAAAGTTCCTATTCCGGATTCATGAGGTTGAATTTCTGGGGAATTACATTTTGGAGCAAGGTTTATTGATTGATTTAGTGAAGTTATATTCAGTGATTTCTTGGGATCCACCCAATAATGTGTTGTAGGTGTAGAGAATCCTTTTCCCGATGGAACACTAAAAGATAATTGTGGTGAAATTCTCAAATATCACAACCCCTTTGACTTCCCCGATGTGAAAAGGACATCCTTTTACCTAGTCCGAGTAGTGTCAAAGGGCCTTTAAAGGGTTGAGGTATATTATGACGAGCGCCCCAGTGTTGAGACTACAAGAGGAAGCTGTTGAGTTTTTAGTTTATTGTAGTTCTTTAAGATATGGGCTTGGTTGCATGTTGACGCAACCTCAGAAATTCACCACACATGGGTCGAGAAAGTTAAGACCCCTTGAGAAGATCTAGAGAACTCTAGACCTAGATCCAAAAGTGATATTCTTCAACCTGAGGATGTGTAGACACTATCTTTTGTGAGATCAATTTGTGGTTTACCCAAACCACTAGAGTATCAGGTACGCCATCACTTAAAGAGATATGAACTTGAGACAACAATACTGGTTGGAGTTCCTGTATGAATATAACTTTGATATAGTATATATTTCAAGGAGGGGAAATGTTTTTTCAGATTACCTAAGTAGGAAGTCCCATTATCTCTTAGTACAGGAACCCTTAGAGTCATTCACTACCTTGCAGCTTTCTATGGTGGAGCAGGAGGGCACAAAATTCATTTATTTGATGGTGTTGAGTCCTTTAATTCTCGAGTATATGAGAGATTCCTAGTTGGGAGACATCAAATGTGATTTTTTTCATGACTAGATATGCATTGGTGACACATAAATTAGATATTATTGAGGAGGGAATGGAAAAATCGCGTTTCATGGGTGAACAATTGTTCTAGTCATGTAGAAAGAAGAGGTGATATGTGAGTTCCACACTTATCCCATTTCTATACATCATGGTATGTGGAAGATATACAAAGGCATTTTTTCAATAGTTTTGGGGGCCCGACATGAGATGATGCGTAGCTGAGTTCAAATCTCTGTACCTAACTTGTCAGTAGGTGAAGGATGAGCACCTAGTTCTGACAGGCTTGTTGCATCCCCTTAAGAACCTGAAGTGGAAGTTGGATGGAATATCCATGGAATTCATCACAAGGCTTTGATGCATAGGGATGAGCCCTGAGGCCATTTGGGTGATAGTTAACTAACTCAAAAAGTTGGTGCACTTTATTTACATCAGGCTGCATAGTTTGGTGGTGAGTTTGGGGAAGCCTTACATACGGGAGATTATTTGCCTTCCCGGGGTACCATCGAAGATTGTCTCCAATCATAATGGTTTGTTTGCATCTAAATTTTGGAGATGAATGAAAACAGATTTAAGGACCCAGATGAAGATTAGTAGAGAATTTATCCCCTAGATCAATGGGCAGACTAAGTGCAGTGTCCCGATGTTGGAGGATATACTAAGGGCTTGTGTGTTGGAGTTCAGCCAGAGTTGGGAGGATCACCTGACCTTGGTATTGTTTCTGCATAAAAAAATCACCACTCTACTATCAGAATGGAAAATTTTTAGGCCCTTTACGGGAGACCATGTGGGTTACCCTTATTCTGGAATGAAGTTGGAGAGTCATCTATTATGGGACCATAGTTGGTGTATGTGACAATAGAGGAATTCCAAGTCATCCATGAATGCAAATGGATGGCATAGAGTAGACATAAATCCTATGTAGACCAATGTCATAAGCCATTGAAGTTTGACCTAGGATACTTTATCTTATTGAGAGTCTCCCCACTACGAGGATTGAAGAAATTCTGTTGAAGAGGCAAGCTATCCCTGAGGTTTATCAGGCAATTCGAGATCATACAACTTGCTAGAGAGTTCTCTTGTCACCATGCCCTACCCCCACAGTTACAGTGCATGCATGAAATCTTTCATGCTCCACAATTGAGGAGATACGTGAATGATATAATGTAGCTCTTCGATTGAGGAGATATGGACAACAAGGATGAATCCACCATTGCAGAGCACCCTCTGGTTATGGAGGATCAGTAAAAGATGACCCTACATGAAAGGACCATCCCTTTGGTTCTCACTCTATAGAAACACAAAAATGTGCAGGAGAGTTCCTATGAGTGGGAGAGACAAGTTCAAACTCAGTATGTTGAATTTTTTTCAAGTTTTTCTTTTTGATCATGAGATTCTTGAAGGAGGGAATGATTTAAAGGCATTATTTCCTCATTGTAAAACTTTTAAATATTTCTATAAATATTTCCAGTGCTAGGCACTAAGGCACCTTGTGATTATGAGAATATTTGTTCTAGGAATTAATTTTATTAATATATTAAAAATATTTTATATTATGCACACGGTTAATTAAGGAAAAAAGGATAAACCTTAAATAGTTGATCAAATCAGAAATATGACACGAAGGTTTGGTCCAGAACATTGTTTTTACACTAGGCACGACATAAAATGAGTTGACGTGGGGTGTTCATACCCTATGCTCGTTGGTGGTGCATTGATGTGAATTAATTAATGAGTTAATTAATCAATTAAATTCATTTCACTTGAAAAGAACTTTTATAAATGTATCTCCATGGAAAAAATCTCTAGGGTTAGCCCAAAATTCCTAAAATATGAGGGTGAGAGATCCTTCCTCCTCCCTTAGAGAAATACCATGGAGAACTATGATGGAATTCTAGATATGATCAGATGCGGATGCAAAAAATGTTTTAGCTCCATACAATAATTGTGAAAAAACATTCTTAATCAACGATCAATCCAAAAATAGACGTTGGTCTTGTATTTTGTGATTTTACACCATGGATTATACATTTGAGCAGATCGAATGTTGTTATTTAATCCACACATTTTTTCAACCTATTCATATACTAGCATACATAAATCTAATTTATTTCAATTGTTTATCTATCTTTGGATCAAGGTATTGATATTTTTCCAATAGATCTTGGACAATGATCATTGAAAACCATGATATGTTGATTTTATACATCTTTTCTATACGATTTCTTCAATGTTTGGATGCCCAATTTCAGTGTTTGACAATTTCTGGGTGACCCAAGCTCGATCGATCATCCGTATACTCAACATATCAAAATGAATTAATGATTTCATGATTCGAGAACATATATGAAAGGATTTTAGGGTAGAGATGACTGATCTGGTGGTTAATCATCAAGAATGGGATGATCAAAGGCAAATTTTTTGTTGAACACTCGATGAAACTCTTATGGATGAAGATGACTAATCTATGATGAGAGGTGGCCAATAATCATGAAATCTAAGTAGATCCACCATTTTCAGCCCTAGATAGCTATAGATCTAAAGTATCTTGACTAGTTTTGAATAACAGATGCATATCCTAAAAAAATATACATCATGTTGAAAAACCAAATACATGCCTTGTGTGGGATGAGCAACACGACATGTAGACTCCATCAGCAGTGATGCTAGGGTTTGGGAAAATTTGAGGGTAACATGATGTGTAACCCTCCCTCACATGTCGTGTACCCATTCCCTAGTTGAAAAAAAACCATGTGATGGGTCACACAGGCAGGCACTCGAAGGACACAAACATAGATTGAAAACATGGGTGACTTCTCATGTGGACCAACACACCATGTACCATAGTACATAGAAACAGGTTCTAAGTAGACATACATGACCAACAGACAAGGCACAATACATGAATGGGTTGGAAATTCCATGTAGTCAAATTTTACCACGTGTATACCTATATGGTTAGGGACCTATGTACCGACCAAAGACACGAGCAAGCTATGGAGTGGGACCACTCATCTTGTGGATACCCTCAAACACTGTGTTCAACTTAAACTCCTTCTTGAAGACTACAAACAACTGTATATCTTTCGTTTGAACTTGGATTTTGGCCTATGAGTATCCTATCCTGATTTTTTTTCTATGTAGAATATGATGCATCCCTCATTAGTGGACTTTGAGATAAAATGTGATATTTTATGAGATCAGAACCTTCTTAGGTGATGCAGACCCTCCTATCATATCAGGGTATGGGACACTTATCTAGATATTATATCCCCTCAAATGTGTAGCAAAATACTTTTACATGGGTTGACATAGACTTGAACTCATGATGAAAAACAACACTTTTACTATTGATGTGTGTCCTTATGATGGGACCTAAAATCATGTTGTAAAGTTAGTTCCACCCAATGTGGATAATATCAAGGTGTGGTGATTAAGTTCCATTGAATAATGCATTCAGGGTACGTGAAGGTGATGCTGGGAATCATATATGGATCTTTTGGAACTGTTGGCTAGTTTTCCTATTAGGTTGAGCTATGAGATTGAGATCCCCTTACACTCTCTCATTTGGGATTCATTGACTGATCTTATATATATATATATATATATATATATTCTTTCTTATGGATTCATACATAGGATTTAGATACTGTCTTTCATAGAGGAGTGAATACCTTTGGGTTATTCCATTTTCTTTCCATGTACAGATTAGTTTGGTTGGATGGACCTACTCTCCTGATATAGGTGGTAAAGAATCGACATGTCATTCATCTACTCACCTTGTTTATCCCCTTGTGCTTAGATGAGAATACATTCAATCTTTATTGGGTTGATTTGTACTATTTCATTGTTCTTTTTTATATGTACTGTATTTCTCTTCCATTGTATCTATTACTAACCCCCTCCACCCCTTTTGGGGTTCTCTACTGTGTATGTTTGTACTCACCCCTGCTTGGGAATTTTCCATTCATGTTTTGTATTTTATAGACAACAGATAGGTTGACAATGAATTCAAAAAAAGATTAGAAATACTAGGTGATTGTACCATGTATGGTGGTCATAGATTGGGATTTAAGAGATGGGATCCATCAGCATTTACTTTTCGAATTTTTTCAAGTTGGGATATATTTATGGTTGTGCATATATTTTCCACTTTACCTACCAGTTTACACTACCATAATTTTCAACCATCTAGTGGTTCATGCATGCATGGTTAACTTTTTTAATTTTTTTTATTTTATTTTCTCCGTATGAACACTTTTATTATGTGGGATGTGTTCATGTTTACATGTTCTATTGAAAAGGCCTCCCCAGGTTAGTTAATCATTCAATACTTGTCCCCACCCCTAGCTGATGGAGACGGGAATGAGGTAGTTGTGGCTCAAGCCCTAACTTGGGTTGACTTTTGAAAAATGGTTCCTTAGCCACCCCCTTAAATATTTTTTTTTATTTTGGTGGTTAACCCCCCCAAATTTTAATGTAAAATTTGTTCTTCTCTTTCAGTTTTGAGTTTTCTTTTCAACCCCAACCATTTTTATATTTGTTTTTCCTTTTTTGTCTCTGAAAATATTATTAAACTGTAATTTTGAAATATGTTTTTTATTTTGTAAATGCATAATTTTTGAAATTATACCTACAATTTGAAACAATTTCAACCATTAGAATCTAGCCTGATCATGGCTAGAGAAAGAGGGTCACCAGAAATCCCAAAATCAGTTTTGATGAATTTTAAAATGTCATATGTCATAAAATAGTCCATATGAGATATGATCAAAGATCAATTTTGTTAAATAGTAATGTTGTGGGGACCTAGAGTTTAATTTAATGACAATATAATTTTACTTTGGCTCAAACCATCATGTTACCTGATCTGATGTGAATTTAAGTTACCGAGGAATGGTGTGAATGTATATAAGCCAATGATTTAAATTTCTTATTACCCGATGAATATAAATTTGTCATATCCCACAGTGAATATCCCAAAACTAAGGATTAGAAACATAAATGGATAATTTATTCATAAAAAATATATCGAAAAAATTACCTCAATATATTTGAAGACTTGTTCAAAAACATCTCATCACCGATACCCACTGCCCGATGGAATTGAATTTTTGTCCCTGGAGATCCTCTACACAGACTTTAAAAATACATGTGAATTCTTATTGAAAAAAGGTACTAGAATTATTATTTGATTAATCCTTCAATGTCTTGATGATAACCACTATGTCGATCCTTTGATCCATGAAGTAGAACTCAGATCAATTACTCTGATAGGTAGATTATCCCTCTATTACACTAGAGAGATGAGAGAGTGGATCTCAAATTAAATCAATAAATAATACCCAAATTATAGTATCCTTTCACTTATTTAATAAGGTATAAAATACTCAGAAATGGCTCCCCAACCCCAGAATATGTTTTACATTCTGCATTATCCATAAACATCATCTTATGACTATTTTACAAAGTCTCATATGCCATTTATATATTTATGACTTTATTATATTATAATTAATATACTACTGGATAAAAGCGAGTCATTAATTTTACTGATCATCCCTATAAATATTTAACATGTCATGAATTTTAAAATAATATTTTTTCATGAATTATTTTCCCATGTGTTGACTTAATTACACGGGAATAATTTTAATGAATAAATTAAATACCAATTGTTCTAAACTCAAATAATGTGAATTTATTTATTTCATGGTAATCATTAAAACTAAACCACCACCTGGATAATGATAATTTATTTATCATCATTTCTTGATTTATTTTTTTACCTTATTGGATAACTGAACTTATTCTAACAAAGCCATGGATTTAGTGAAGGTAATACGATCCTGGTCAACTAGGATTGAGAAAAAACATCCTTTCAGACATGAAAAATTATATATTGATTATATAATCAATTCCATACCACCAATGAATCACACAATGAAAGTATTCCACCATGACATTTTTTATCTTTAATAAAATAATGTCAAAAAATAATATATGATGATAAAAATATGAAGTCAAATAATCATTACTTGTGTTCACATATAGGAACAACCATTGACAATAGAAATATGAGGTGTTACTATTGGCAGTTCAATTCCCATTATATCATATACTCAAGATTCCAAGATGTGAAATTAAAGAGAATAAGTCTCAATTATTATGACAACCAAACACTTGATAGTCACACATCATATGTTTCCTAGAAACATGATTTTTCTTACCTATATTATATTTGTTTAAGATTACTATCATTGTATCTCTAGGTTCTCATTGTTTCCTAGGAACTACTATAACGTTTTAATATGTAATATAATCTATTGAAATTAATATTTAAATAGTGGATAAAGAAATATCAAAATTATTTTAGTAAGTTCACATAATGCATAAATCACTATATACATGATATGGAAATAAAAAAATACCAATTAATTTTTGTTATTAGAACCCACAATTATAAAAAAAGACAATCAATTTATCTAAAATGAAGGTAAAAGTATAATTTTTTTTATTTCAATACCATTTACTTGATGTTGTGGGATCCTTTTACTTTCAAGATAATGATCATGAGAAAGTTTACTAACATGATTAATTTACTTTTAGAAAGCACAATTTCATCCATTGGTGGTGCTTTAATAAATTTCTACTTCATTTCCTATTCCTTGAAATGAGTATTAAGATGCACTTTTCATGATTGAAGAACTAAAATTAACTTCTAACTAGTCATAAGATCCATAAATGAATGAGAAGCCATTACTTATTTATATTAATATTTTTCAAAACGAAATTTAACATCACATTTTATACAATATGTGAGAATATTTCTATGACTAAATAAGACATTAATATCTAAAACCATAAAAATGACACCCAATGTTCAACGTAACTTTAAGAAACCTCCAAAATATTTTTTAACAAATTAAGAATAAAAAAATATGAATGATTTGATCAAACATTTATTCAAAGACAATATAAAGTGTGTACTAATGTCATATACCAAAGAGGAGAAAACCATGATTATATATTTTCTTAAAACATAATAATAACCTAAATCACTATAATACCACAATAAAATCAAATAATATTTAACAAATTTTCTCAATCTTCATTCCAAAAATAATTTCTACCTTAATCACAATATATTTCCAATTTAGTGACCTTCTTCCCAAATAACTATAATTACCTAGTCACTAAATCACTTTTCAATATTCTGGTTATCTATATGATAAAAATAAAATTCCAAAATCTACAGACATATTTATTCAAACCAATCATAGTTACCTAAACCTCAATGATAATATTTCCCCTAGATGTTATCAATAACATTAAAATTATGTCCATAAAATATAAAATCAATATTACTCAAATGAACTTTTCTATAAAACATATAATAAACTAAATGGCTATATTCCCATAAATGTATTTGAAAATACCCTCAATAAAGCTAAAAATTAATCAAATGAATCCACAAATGGGTTAACTATGACATTGTTATTATAATAAACCATAGATATATAAACCTGTGAAAGTATAGGGTTATCTATTATTAATATGGTATATAATAATTTTCTACTGGTTCACCTCTCATATATCATAATGGTTTATAAAGAAAATTTGAATTTACCATATCATGTCCTTCAATAGTGTCAAACCAGTTTCATATTAACAGAACAATCATCATGCAATAGAATTATGGGAATTATATAATCAAAAAAGTCTTTTTGGGTTTATTACTCATTTATGAATCTATTCCAAAACCACATACACCTGTATAATCTTGATATGGACACATTTATTGGAGAACCACATAATCTTGACCTTACGAAAATTTTAGGATGTCATCATACACTTAGAATTATTTGTAAATTCAGTCATATGATTATTTTCATTAATCTATTCTTTCCAAAATCTAGTTCCAAATTTTATTCACTAAAATTTATCAGATACCAACTTTAAGGACCCAAACTCCAGTAGCCCAATGTCTGGGGGAACATTATTTCATTATTAGTAGATACAAGTGATCACATCCCAAAAGACTGAAAAGTTTTCTTGTATTGGTAAACTAGAAACATAATTGAATAACATATACATTTTAAAATATAAAATACAACAATCTATATTATTTGAGAGCATCACTATTCTATTTAGACTATCCTTGCATACTAATCATAGGAAAAATCCTAGAATCCTAGAGATTGGAAACCAAATAAGGGTGGGAAAAAATATTCAATAATTCTTAAAAATAGTGGAATATATCTTAAGTAAATAAGAAACAATCAATATTGAAATTTAAATAACTGAAAACACATTCCATTTTATCAGTAACTTGAGTATAAAGAATAATATACAAGGAATAAATGATGATCAAATAATTAAATATAAATAATCATATGATCTTAAAACTTATCAATGGATATCACAACTATTTAAACAATCACAAGGACATCAAACCCTGATTTCATAATGATGGAATGAATAATATTAGACATCATAAACATATGATCAGGGCCCTTGATAAAACATCTTACATAATATAACCAACCTCTTTAGATATATGCGACCTATCGTTGAATCAATGGGAAATATAATTATAGTCCCCACCCATCACTTAATAAGTCCAATGAATTCATCCTAAGAATAAATAATAAAAATTGATTAATAAATAATCAATAACTATCCATATTGGAAAAATTTGTATACATAATTTCAATAATTTCCACAACAAAACTAATTATAAACTATTCATGGAAATATGATGGATGATATAATTTCATTCTAACCCTAGTAAATAATAATATTCATCAAATTATGTTGGTATATATTTAAAAAATTCTAAAATATCACTAGAAAATTTATTGAGGAATATACCCTTTACAATTTAAATCAGTTATTTAAATTCTAAAAATTTCAAAAAAGTTACAGATAGAATTTTATTTTAATAGTTTTATGGAAAATTTTAAAAGAAGCATCAGAACATTGAGCGGTTATGATAATAAATAATTTTACTCATGCAGTATTCTTTAAAAAAATATTATTTTCACACCTTTGTTTAAATTTACCTTGTTCATAGAATGAAAAAAATATAACTTTTAAACATTTTTATAGAAATTTAGAATTGGGAAAAAATGAATTTGATAAATAATTGGATAATTTTAAAAAAAATTATTGCAATCATTTCAATTAAAATATGCGTATGAAATAAAAATATTCCTTAACAAGTAGAAAGAGAAAATTGGATTTTCATAAAAATATGCATTTGATATTTTTGTGTGCCAAAGAATGTTGAAATGGAACTAATAATTTAATACCACATAAATAATAGTATGAAACAGAAAAATATTGGGTTTATGATATAAAAATAATATAATTACTTCCATGGAAGATGAAACACAACCTATCTTTAATAAGAATGAAATTGTGAAATAAACCCTCAACACATTGGTAACTTTTGAATAAAAACCCATTGAAATAAATATTTTAAATTATAACATCAAACACCCTAAATAATTAAGGACTCAGAATATAACATGTATACTAGGTGATATATACATCATATAATATAAATTATGTGATAGGAATTTGAGGTGAAATCCATCACTAAGATAATATCAGTGAAGAGAGAATTAATTGATGAAGTGATTTTGTGTAATAATGTAAATCTCCATGAACCATGTGTAATTAAAAAATAATATAGTTTGAGTTCATTTCACACATGATTATGGAATAACATAGTTAATTATGTAGAACTATATCCCAATGAATAAATATTGAGTTTAGAAACCCTGTACATCTTGTCAGTCTTGATTTGTATGTAATTTTTCCCTCATTTATAATAAATTAAATTCTATTATACATATATAAAATATACATATACATACTTATTAAATCATATATGATCCACTTATAACATTTCAATACCCATTTGTTAATAATTCTTTATTAAAATCATCGTTTCCGAGTGTTAATTATATAATTTCTCATTTATGTTTCAATTTGGTAGTTTCAATAATTTTATATTTATCAAGGTTAAATCATCTCCATAATTTTAATCATGAAAAAATATCATATTTATTCATTATATACATATTTATAATCATCCATTAGTGTTAGAGATAGAAAAATGAATTACACTATTTCTGGAGATGGTAGGTCGCACGTACACATGAACATGGTTTTCACTTTTTCTTGGATGGAGTGAAAGAAAGGTAAATAATAAATCAGATTTATAGAATCTTTAATATATTATATATAAAAATTATATTCTTAAAATCTATCCTTAATACCATCAATTTAAAGTGGAAATGGAAATGAATCACATCGTCATGTGTATGAGGTTGTCGACACATACACATGATCAACATTTTTTTTATATCAGATAGAATGTTAAAAATATAAGTGATATTTTATATTTAAAAAACCATAATTATGTCTTAATTATCATATGTAAACAATATTATTATTTTTTTAACAATCCAAGTAAAATGGAGATGAAAAACGAAATACACTGTTATGTGCAGACGGTAAGCCGGACGTATGCACAAGTACTAATTTTTGTTTCCATAACATGGAAAAGATATGGAAAATGGTTGTACCATAGTCATAATAAGATCTATGTATATTTATATTATTGTTATAAAATATATATAATTTGTATAAGATGAAATAAAATAGAAACATTTGGTAAAAATGAATGGCTTTTCTTTAGTAGACTTCCAATATATCCGTTTTTAAAAACCATTATAATGGTATTTTTAGAAGAAAAACACATATAATTTATTTATAGATATGTATATAATGGAATTAGTTAGTTCCTAGTAGAGATAGATTTATATTTCTAACCATATCCTTTTCACTTGACCAAAGATAATGTTTTTAAAATTTTTAAATCATTTAATAAAATATTATTTATTATAAATATAATCAATGTAATTTTCAGAACCATTCATTTTAGTTTACATTATTGTATTAGAAAATAGTTATTAAATTAAAATATTTTACTTTAACACTTCCTTAATATGTTATATTTACCTATAATTTATTTGGAACCTAACAATTTATCTATATTGTTTTACTTTTAATATTTTTAAAATATTTTTTTATTACATATATAAGTAATGTGTTTGCATTGTGTAATAATTAAAGTCAATTATCACATAACTAAAAATAAAAAATAAATTAATATGATAAAAACCCTAATTTTTCTTTGAAATAAACTTTTATAACTGATTATATCCTCTTTTTATACATTTGAAAAAATTCTAGAGTTATTAAAGTGAAGAGAGTGACATTTTGTAATTACCATTTTATTAAAATTAAATAATGTTCATAATAAAAATATAATATTATTTTTTTGATAATATTATTTTTTTGATAATAATATCTTTATAAGTTACAATTTTTTTTATAATAATCCCAAAAATCGTGAATAAAATTAGTTTTATGAAAAATCCCTTTTTAAGTTTAAAAGTATTTTTATTCTAAAATCAAGTATAACATTGATCCAAATGGTAAAATTTTTATTATTTTTAAAAACAAGAAACTGATGAAATTTTATAACAAATAAAAATAAAAATAAATAATTGGAAATAATGAAAAATAAAATACAATAATCATTATAAATTTGTATTTTTTCATTTTCACAAAAAAAATTAGATTTTATGAAAATTTACACAGTTTATCCATAAGATAAATCTACTATGTTTATTTGAAAAATGATATAATTTTTATAAAAATTAATTTCTGAAATTCATAGAAATTGATTATAATTTCAACACACAAGATAAAATAAAAATTATTTTTGAAGAGAAAATACATGTGAAACATAAAAATGACTTCACTAAAATTGAGTTCTTATTTACTAACAAATAATAAAAAAATTCCATCTGCTAAAAAAATTATACATATATTCAAAAATATAGTTACTCATATTCATACTAACAAATTTAATGATAATGTTATAATCATCACATTTAAATAATAAAATTTTTAATTGTATTTTGCAATTCTCTTAACATCGAGTTTTGCATTTTAATTATACTCTTGAGATTATTATATTCCAAATTATGTTTTTTGTGTTTTACATGATTTAATCAATGAATATTATTGTATTCAATGAATCTGCCTTTGAAACCATCATAATAAATCTCAAAAGAGAATAATTATAGTATAATTACAATATATCCTTAGAGGAGTATAAGTAAAATAAATAGATGTTTTCATTGATGAATAGAAATACTATAAAAAATCATTAACAATATTCTTGAGGATGATAAGTTTTTAATTTTGAAATAAATATTTAAAAAATAATAATTCTCTATAATATTATGAAACTTTTTTCTTAAAAAAATCATTGAAACATGTAATGGAATTTTCAAATCATAATGTGGTAATTAATGTAGGAAATTCTATTCGTGTCATAAATTTTGAAAAAAATACCATGTTCAATGATTTATTTAAAAGTAACTTGTTCAGAAAATGATAGGAATTATATTTTTAACCGTTTTATTAAAATTTGAATCATGATTGAAAATTACTATTACCAATAATTGAATAACATTCAAAAAAATTATTGTTTTTTATAAAATTGGGATATGGATGAAAAATATTTTATTAATGAAGGAAGAGAATTAACCTATTATTTCCATTAGAAAATTTTCTAAACCATTTTTGTTAACATAGAGGGAAATATGGTACATAAACATAAAAACATAAAGATATATATAGGATAAAAAATTAAATGAGTTTCTAAAATAAAGATCATATAATTTATCAATAGAAATTCATGCATAAAATGAACAGTCAAAAAATGGTGTGGAAACATAAATGTCACCCCGTTAGTTTTTACTAATTATTTTGTTTTCTACTAAATTAATTTTCTTTTATAGATTAATTTGAAATCAATATCAAGTTATTCTTATTTATTACTCAATAATTTATATTTTACTAATCAAAACACTTTTATTTACTTGTGTTACACACAAAACTAGGTTTTTATTATATTACACACATTGTTGAGTACCTTCTATAGCTTTTGTTGCATGCAAGACTGAGTTTTACTGAACTCCAATATACTATTAATATTATGAACAAAATACTAGTATAATTATCACTTAAAAATTAGAATGGAAGTTATGAATATTATTTAAAAAATTATGATTTTTTAAAAATGTATATAACATTAATCCATTGGTTACTAATAAGTTAGAAATGGGAGTAATAACAACTTGAAAACAAAGATATTCCTTTTCTGAAAAACTATTTTCTATTCGAAAACACATTTTTCTCTATAAATTAAAGAAACCCATTTTTAAGAATGATTTTATAAAAATGTATATTGTATATATTCAATAAACTTTTCAATATATATCTTGTGTGTTCTCAAGAAAAAAGATAATAATAAATCCAATTTTTGGTATAAAAGATAAATTTTTCTAAAATACAATTTTATCTTCTTTTAATGACGCAACTATATTAAAACTAAATTTTGACAGTTTTAAAAACTATATTTGAGAAGATAAAATTTATTTTTCAAATTTTAATGAAAAAAATTATATTTGGGTTAATTTTTGATATTTTTTTGAAAATATTCAATTTTTGATGAACAAAGAAAAATATTGAATTTTAATTGAAAACTGAATTTTCATCAAATTCATTTTTTTAGTTAATTTTTTTTAAAAAAATTATATTTAAATAAATTATAAATATATTAATCCAATTTAGTTCATTTTTATTAATTTTACATTGAAAATGGATATAAAAACATACCTAACTTTAGAACATTTTCACTTTTAAAACACGTTGTTTCATCCCACCTATAAGATTATTTAGAAATTAAATTCTGTCACATATGTGATTGGAATTACAAAAACAAGTTAAATATATTGAATCAGAATAATTTATAATATATATTATGATCATCTTATGTTTTGACTAAAAGAATTACTGAAGGGAATTAAAATTAATTACTAACATTAAGAGAAAAACCAGTTTTCTTAGTGGTTAAAAAATAAACATAAGTGAAAAAATGAATTATAAACCTATATGAAATAAATTTTATTCCCATTTTAGACCATTTATCCAATTTTATCTAAAATGGACCATTATTTATGTCATAATATGTAAAGGAGACCACAAAATAGTGTTTACCATTTTGTATTTAGAAAAATCACACTCCTCCTCTAATATAGAAGGGAACTCACCCCGTCACATATTCTCACTTATCAAGCCCTTTTTCTCTAGAATCCATCCAAAAAATATTTTCCTAGATTCCCTACTTTAAGAACAATGAAAACCAAGATGGATTTTTGGTGCAAAAAAATGAGTTACCTAAGGAAGAGGTAATATTCTTCAACGAGCACTTTAATTTTTTTCTTTACCTACCCATTATATTGCTATTATATAAATATTATATAATATAATAAGTTCCCTAAATATAATTATTTTATATTAAGGATTTTACATAAACCCACACACACTACCATCAAATAGGATTCACAACCATGATTCATGTGTACGGCGTACTACAGCCTCCTGAACTGATGTCGTTCGTTCTTCCATTTCCACCCTTCATGGTTGGGAATAATGTTGGAATTAATATTTTAATAAGATATATTTGATATCTATAATTATATTATTATTTTTAAATAATTAAACAACATCTAAATTCCCTCTTTCCATTTTTTGGGAATACAATAACATTGTTTATGGATGTGTGGATTATCGCCTTCTCAATGGGATGTGATTTATTCACGCATTAAATCGATTGTATTAAGGATGATTGTATTATAAATATGTGAAAGTTATGAAATATTAATTCTAATGTAATGATAATATATATATATATATATATATCATTTACTTTTCTTTCTTTAAAAAAGACAAGTAAATGGAAACAACGTTCATGCATATATATGACATACCATATCCATGAGCGGTGTATTTAATTTACAATTTCTATATTTAATATATTATTATAAATAAATATATAATAAATATATATGACATTTATATCTTGTTTTAATTTCTTTAAATTTTAAAATCATGACCTATGTAAGAGGTATAAGAATGTAAAGTCAAAACAGGTACAAAAAAAGCAGTTATTACCCGAAACATAACATTAACATTGAATTGTTAATAAATGGGTAATATATATTCATAAGTAAATCATATATGGTATTTTATATATGAAAATTTTTATTTTATATATATATAATAACCATATATTAAAAATATATTACGTTTTAATAAGTAAGATGAGAGTTAAGACGTAAGGTAAGCGAATTTCATCTGACTTTTTTTATATCCGTGAGATACATGCCGTATTCACCACTCAATTATTTTCTATGGTTTATATACATAACTATAACAAGTAGAATCATTAATTTATTTTATTTAATGATATTAAAAGTCTCATTTTATGATATTCCTTCATGTATTTCATGATTCCAAAGTTACTCTATTGCTAGGGGATTTCTAGTATCATTTTAATTTCTGTGAGACTTATTCAATATTCATCACTCATTTATTTTGTATGGTGTATGTAATTACCATTAATTTATTCGAATATTATTATACTAAAAATTATGGGTATTTACATATCCAATTTATGATCTCTATTTAATTGGTTTTTTATGGTTAAAAAGTTACCAAATTGGTGAGGTAATTTTGTGTTAATTTGTCTCATTTGAGACACATGTCATTTATGCACCTATATTATTTTATGAGGTTTATATATTACACTTTGAAATGTTATATCATAAATATTATTATTTTTATGATATTATAATATTCATTTAATGTTATTATTTCATTGGTCTTTTTATTAGATGTTACGAAAGTGGTTAGAGTTGATTGCTAAAATCTCATCGTTTATTGGGATTGTTTATGATTATGAAACCATTAATGAAATATTATGATCCATATCTCAATAATTATCATGAAGATTAATATACATTGTTTATTTATTCAATATCAAAATAATGGTATCCTTTTCCAGTATTTATTGCTTAATATATTTAAGAAAATTATTTTTTGGAAAATCCATCTTTATTTCATTTTTTAGTTGGAAATATGTTTTCTCCAAATACATTGTGTTTTAAAAATGTTTTCAAAAACATCTTAATATTCTCCTGTGGTCTTTAACAGAAATTTTTACATATTTTTTATCATTTTTTTATATATTCTTTTAAAAAATATATCTTATTTTCATTTTACAAAGGAGGAACTTTAAAAAAATTATAATGAAAAAGGAATGTTTGGTATGTACAAATTTAGCTACCAACAAAAAAATAATTTATTTAAGGATTCCTTTTTAAGTTTGCATGATTAATTGTTTTAATTAATTAATTTTTACTAATATTATGTAAATTAAATGTTTTTAAAGTGTTTTTTGAAGAAAATTTTTCTAAAAAAGTTTTTATGGTCAAGAAGCGTTTTAAATTATTTTCAAAGCTTCTTTTAAATGTTAAAAAGGTATTTTTTTAAAGAAAATGTTTTTGAAAATTTGTATGATTTAATTTTTTTTAAAAGTGGAAATTATATTTCCCTCAAGAAATTTTTTAAATGATTTATAAATCCTGATTCATATATTTTAAAATTTGTTTTCAGTGATAATTCTTTTGAAAATGTTTTAAGTCATGAAAAAATTTGATTTTCAAAGATAGTTTACATTCATTAAGAAATTATCCAATGGATATTTCAAAACCATTCTCCATTAAACAAGACATAATTTGATATAGTTATGATTTACTTGGTATTTTTTCTATGGAAACCATTCCTATTATTTCTTTGAGTAGTTGATATTTAGTATGAATTTTTGTTTATGAAATACATTCCTCTTAAACATGTTTTACCACGATAAATTGTTTTGAAACCTGATTCCTTTTATGGGTTATTCTAAAATGAAATGATTATGAGGCTTGTGTTTTCTCCATAGGTTATGGTACGATGATGTTTTTATAATAATTATTTCATTTCATGGGTATTATAGGATGTTTACGAGACCCAACTCTTTTTATGGGTTATGATTTGATCAGTGTTTTATTATCTTGTGGAATATGGATATATGTTTTTGGTATATAACTATTGGGACATATATCCCCCTTTAATTATTTGGGTAATGGTAAATGTTATATGATCTCAAAGGGTACATGGGAGGGAATCCCAAGCTCGTTACAAGATTCTATATGTTGCGGTATCCCAAGACAATAATAAGAGGGTACCCATGAGGTCATCCCAATCCCATAACAATAGGGTAAAAAGGAGGGAATCCCAAGCCTATAACAAGTATGAATATGAGAGTTAATCCCTAGAGAATAACCAAAGTATACATGGTATGGAATCACAATCTTATAAAAAGAGGGTACACGATAGTGAATCCCAAGACCAAAACAAGAGGGTACACATGAGGGCATCCCAAGCCCATAACAAGAGGGTAAATAAGAGGGATTTGGAATCACAAAACAAGAGGTTAAATGGGAGGTCATACCATGCCAAAATTAGGCACACAATTGATTATCCCAAGCCTAACATGTTATGTAGCTCTTGGTTGGTATTATTGACATAATATTTTCTATTCTTATGTGTATCCCACAAATTATATTTCTTATTCCTTTGATTATGATCTCATGGATAATTATATTTATTCCCTTATGATTCATGTTTTATTTTATGTTATTATTTATTCCATGAATCATGATAATTATTTTTGATATGCAGGGTATGATATTTAAATTTAATTATCATATTCTCATACCCTCATGTTCATCTTTTTCTTAAGAATATCCCTTATTTACCCTTAATGTGAATATAAGATCACCCATTCTTATGTTACATTTCCTTAGGTTATGAGGAAAGGTTTTTTGTAGGAGTAATAAAGGAGAAGACATTTCAGGGAAATATTAAAGACCTTTCACCAAATTAAAAGATATTGTTACAGGTTTTAAAATACTCTAAACTATTATGGTTCTCGTGGATAAAGTTTTTAAGGGTTTTAATATTCATATAAAATGATGAAATATCCTTTTATGTTAAACTTGGGTCTCTATAGATGGTATCAAATTATAGGTATAGTCAACCTTTGGTAACATGGAAGGGAAAAGTTTATTTATATAGTTATGGATATTTCTCAGGATATGTCTAGAGGTGTTTCTAAAAATAATTCTAAGGATATGTCAATGTTTAGGAAAATTTAATAGAATTTTTGTTAAGGATTTATTGGGTGGTTTCTAAGAAATTATATACATGTCTATATACTATAAGTGGATGTATTAGGGAAATAATAAGATATTTTGAAGGTAGAAAATAAGGACCCAAAGAAAGTAACTGAAAAGAGGCAATGAAAAGTTTAGTTTACACAATGGATTATAATAATATCCTCCATAAGTTATCATTTATTTTAAAGAACTATAAATGTGGGATGTATGGGAATTATGAAAATCTATTCCATTGGTGAAATAGCATGAATGAAATATGAAAGGTTGTAAGAGTAACAATCATGCTACTGTTGATGAATTGACCACCATTGACATATGAAAGGATTGATCTTTTTCTAATTTTATTGTTTATAAGAATGATTAAATTGAGAAAACATTATTCAAATTTTATATTTTAGGAATTAAATATTAAGGAATATGATAATGAATCCAAGTAAAAAGATTATGAAAGAGGTGGAATGGTTTAAGTATTAATGTATTTAAATAGGAGGATTATTTTATATGAATCTAGAAGTTTATATATAATTTTAACAGAAGTTTTTCTTTATGGATTTTAAAAAATATATTAAATGGCACCGATGACCTTGAAAAGTCATTTAATGGAAATGTTACATTAAATAAAGGTAACTGTAACACCCCAGGTAAATAAAGAATATGACATCTTTATATTTATCCATATTTGTGAATCAAATATTAATATTACTTTAAAGGGGATGCTATGCTCGATGGCGTACCCAATACGCAACAACGAGTTTCTTGGGAATCTTACGTTGCACTCTAATAATTAAATAATATTATTTTAAATGGTAGTTAACATGTAGAAGTTTTATTGGCGGGAATGGATAGAAATAACTAAAATATGATTATATATGTTTTTTAAATGTTTTTACATTTATCCAAAGGCTTAAAATACGGAAAGAATTCAATTTTAGGCTTTTATACCCTAATTTTCACTAAAGGTTCACTTATCGCCTTTTGATGGCGAACTGTCATTAAAAATAGTTTTGATCACTCTTATATATTCTTTTGGACCAAATAAAACTCTTCTTTAGAATCGGGACATCAAATTTTACTGTGTAAATTTTTGGTTTTTTTCCGATAAAGTTCATTTTTTAATGAATAGTGTAAAATGTTGTTTTTAATTCAAAACCTCTTTTTAATCTAATTTATTTATATGATTAGATTATCTTTTTAATTGGTTTTAAAGTGAAATAATAAAATATTTTTACCATTAAATCCAATAGTGGTCGTTGGAATTAATTTCACTTTGAAATCGGACTTAAACTAGTGTCAATCTTTTGATACTTATTGTTTCATAAAAACACGTTTTTTGCTCTGACAGCGGGAATTAATTATTAAATTAATTAATTCAACTTATATGTTTTGAATTTTTTAAAATGGAATTCATTTTTGAATTCGGAATATCAAATATATCTTAGGGTGAATTTTTGGTATTTTTCTGAAAAACTTCAATTTTTGATGAATAGTGAAACCACTAAGTGGTACCTATATTAAACTGATTTTTTGTTTAAATGAAATTTTACCACTTCTTTGTTTTAAATTTCAAAAATCCGACATACATGGTTGTCATTAAGAAGTACAAAGTGGTTCCATGAGATAAAAATATTTTTTTTGTGAATAGTAACTTATTAAGTTTTTAATCGCGATTAGAGGTAATTAGTGCAATTTAAGGCAAAAATGATATTATAATAAAATGAAAATACCTTGAAACATGTCCTACCCTTATTGGATGTGTCATGGCCGACCAAGAAAAGCCATGGGTCAACTTGGGGACCCCATGGAGCCACTTTGGTTGGAAAATGACATAAATACCTTTTATTTAATGTTAATGTAAAAAATGGCACAAACATGATATGTTTTACTAAAACAATTTTATAATGGGGTTATAAAAGTCAGATTTTTTATTATAAATATTAATTGGAAAGATAAGAAGATTTCCTACATCATAGTAATTTTTTTATAATTTTTAGACATTAAATAAATTAAATTATTTATGACATAATAATGATGCAGTGATGACATCATTATTTGACGATTTAAATAAAATGGAAAGATAATGTAAAATATATGAACTACACATGTACAAAACTTTTTTGATGGGTGGATTTAGAACCCTTATCACCTTATCCGCGAATTATATAAATGTGGGACCTTTTAAAACCGAAACACATTTTCAAATAAAGTAATATTTCTTTACTTTCCAAAAGTGCCCCTCCTCTCCTCTTATAAAAGGTCCCCACCTCTACCTCATTTCACACACTCCTCAAGCCTTTGGCTCGGCCAACCCCTGCCCATTTACTCTCCCCACATCCCTCTACTCATCCTAGAGGATTCCCTTTGGGAATAATCCTTTCAAAGGAAGACTTTAGTCTCAAATCAAAAGGAGATACACTTTTAAAGGTAATTCATTCCCTCATGTTCATTTGTTTTATTTTGCTTCTCCAACCCCCTAAACTCTTTTTATTTACAGCTTTTGTAACACAACCAGTATCTTCAATATACTAGGATGTTTTTATAATATTTATTCGAGCTAAACTCTCACACAACTACATCAAATGGTAAAGAACATACGGTTTCCGTGGATGGCGAAATTCTGCCTCCCGAAACGATGATTGTTCAATACTCATTTAACACCTTCAAAGGTGGCCATTATGATGTCACTATTTTTATATATGATATATAATATGTTTATATTTTCCTTAAGCTTCTTTTTTTTCATTTTGGGCATACCTTTATAGTTTTCATTATGGGTCAACGCGATATCTTCATTTAAGGAAGTGCGGACTACCGCCCCCTCAAAGTGATTTGATTCGTTAAATACCATATGTGGGACGTATAAAGGATAGAACTATGATATTATATATGATATTATACTGTAATTATAATATAACTTTATATCATTATTATTCCATTCTATAAAATACGAAATAGAAATGAAAGTAGCGTTCATGCGTACGTACGGCTTACCGTCTCCACGAACGGTGCATTTCATTTATTACCTCTAAATGATTATGTAATGTTATAAATGCATGAATGTACTGGATATATATGACATATATGATATCTACATCATGAAAACAATTCTGGATATAATAAACATTTGGCCACACGAACAACATGTAATTGTAAGAAGTCCACTTTCGACTTAAGAACCAAATATCGGCAAAACAAATATTATTAACTTAAATGATTACATAATGTTGATGACATGGTAATAAGTGATATAAAAGGAATAATGAACTTTAAAAAGGTTCTTAAGGAAGTAGAAATTAACTCAAGTTCATTATTCAGGATATTAAAGAACGATCGAGTCATGTCGGACCCGATGTAAGGGATCCTACTCCTCTCTTTCTTTTTAAGTACACTCTTTTATGTCATTCCTTTTAAAGATTATATTTATTGTTATTGGGATGTTCTTTTATATTAATATTACTGTAATTTTTATGTTCATGTGATGAGAGACCCTATTCTCTCTCATCAATCCATTTTGGAAGTTTTGAGTGGCGCCGACAGGCTGCCGAATTTTCGTAAGAGATCTAACCTCTCTCTTTCTTTTAAAGTACTCTCCCTTATGTCACTTCTTTTAAGCTCATATTTGTTATGTTGGGGGATGTTACATTATATTCCTCTTTCTGTAAACATTATGTTTATGTGATGAGAGACCCTATTTCCTCTCATCAATCCATTTTTGGAAGTTTTAAGTGGCGTCGTTAGGCTGCTGAGTGTTCTTAAGGGAATTTTCATCTCACTTTTATTCCTGTGAGATTTATGCTACATTTGCCACAATTTCTTTTGAGTGGTGTATGTAATGACCATTATTTTACTCATTTTGTAATATTCTTTCATTTATGAGTATTTACATCAATGTTGTATTGTCCTTACTTCACGGGGCGTATGTTTTGAAAGATACCCAAGTCGGTAAGGGAACCTTTCACCCTCCTCTTTTTAAAAGACTTCTTTTGTTGGGTCTTTTAATTTACATATTGTTATGTTGGGATATGTTCTCATATATCCTTACTGATGTAACTTTTATGTCCAAGTAATGAGATACACTTTTTATCTCTCATCAACTCATTTTGTTGTGACTCCGTTAGGCTGTCAAGGGAACTTCTTAACCCAATTTCGATTTTCTTGGGTTCAACATGTAGTTATTGAATATGCCATCCTTTGAATATGTGTGAGTGACCTTTGATTATTTTAAACTTAATATCCACTTATATTTTGTGTATTCATTTGTCACACATAATTATGTAATTGATTTATCCTTAAACCAAGGATACCGTCTTTGTAAGGGACTTCATCTCAATCTCATTTCATTGAGGCATATTTCGTTTTATACACAACTTTCTTTTATACGGTGTATAAAACCCTTTGACTTTTACTTTTATACAAAAGGAATCTTTTTCTACGAATCGTTTTACAATATGACAAAAAGGAATGTTTCTTTTAACGTACGCGGTGACAACGACCTTTTCCGCCGCCACGAGTATTATTTGGTCTTTGGCTCCCTCAACAAGCCGTAATGTTTTTAAAATAAAATAAATACCATATATTCTTTTATGTATTTTGGTATTGAAAATGGTTTTGATAAAGGATTCTATTATGTCAATATATTTATGATATATTGTGATTGAAATGTGGAAATGTTATCATTCTTTTATATTGGTTTTCTGTTTTATGATTTTATATTGGTTCTTGGACAATTTAACGGGTGGTTACGTTATAAACCATATGACGGGTGGTGCCGTGAATACCAGGACGGGTGGTTACGTTATAAACTACAATGCATTGGGTTTGGAAGTCGGCCGTATGGCTATTCCATTTAGTATGTATGGAAATTGGCCGTATGGATATTCCATTAAGTGATATGTGTGGGAGTCGACCGTATGGTTATTCCACTTAAGTATGTTTATGTCCCAAGTTACCTTTAAATATGTTATGTGTTCTTTATATGGGTTTTATGGTAATCCTTTTGTTAGAAAAATGTAAGTAATGATATTTTATTCAGTGAAGAGTTTTTACTACTTCATAAAGGTGAAAAGTTTTACCTTGATTAAGTATACATGGTTTACTTTTAGTTTTGATAAACTAACAGTTTTTTTGTGTATCCCTTACTGAGTTTTTATGCTCATCCCAAGTTTTTGAAATGTCTTTCACATGACTTAGCATGGAATAGGGTCAAGGATGGGATCAAGGGAAAGTCATGCTACCTAAAACATGAAACTAGACTTGTTTCTTTTTAAGAGTTTTTATTTTATGGAAATTTAGTAGAAGAGACTACTTTGTAATATTTTGAGATGTAATAGTTATTTCCTAATTCTCTAAAACTCTAAACCTGAAAAGATCCTCAATGTGAATTATTCATTTAATTCAATTTTAAGTAAGGTTTAAGGCTGGGGACTTATAGTTGGTATCAAAGGTCGGTTTAGATAACTTTAGAGGTTAGGGTATTCTTTTAGCATAAGTGACATTACCATAATGGTTAGGATTTCAGACAGAGTCCTAATTTTAGATAAAGTGAATGAGTAAGAATATCTCAGTGTTTATCTTCCTCATTAGTACATGATGGTTTTGTTGTTATACTCACACTGACCCTTTTTGGTTTTAGTAAATGGCTGGATCTAGCAGGTACCAAGGTAACGGTGGATGTGAAGGAAACTGTGACAGTTTTCTGAGCGAGCAACTGAATGATATGGGAGATGTAATGAGAACTCTTGTGTTTATCCTCAACCAACTATCTGGAGTTATGATTGACCACCTAAACCTTGGAGATTTCTCTAAGGCATCATATATGCAAGAAACAAATCCCTACGGAAGTACATGTAATAATCATAAAGGTAAGTGTGTTCAAAAACCTATGTGTCAAAGATGTGGAAAGAAACACCTAGGAAAATGTTTCCAAGGGACAGAAATATGCTATAGATGTGGAAATGACGGTCATAAAGCAAGAACCTGCCATGGAAAAAGGAAGCATCCAGTTGACTCGAGGAAAGGGAAAGAAGTTCTTTCTGAGGGATCAATTGAATGTTTTAAATGTGGTGTGCATGGTCATTATGAAAACACATGTCCTATGAAGAAGTTTCATGAATGGGGTCACCAAGAGCGTACCAATATTCGTTTACCAATACCCAATGCCATTCCGATTGAGGATGAAGAAATTGACAATGACCAATCAATGGTATGAACTATTTCATCACTATTGTTTTCCTATTTTGGAATCTTAGGATATGATTCATGATTTTGTTTGTAGGAAAGAGGTATTTCGGAATAAGTTGGAAAGGAATGGATAATGGATCATGAAGAATGTTGAATGAGTAAGATTTCAACATATAAGGGCTTCAAGATTTATGGTGAAATTTCTTAAGAGTATTAAGTCTCTTTTGATGATGGGGTTACATTAGAAGACTTTTTATATTATGTGTAACCCTGATGTTTAATATAGGAAAATTTTATTCAAGTAATAGTTATCTTTTATTTTGTGGACATAGTTATAAAGAACCATTAGGGTTTATATGATCCTTACTTTTGAGGTAATTATGGGTTACTATATGTTATGATTGAAGTGAAAGGCATGAGATAAAATTGAGGTTAAATTATGTTATGGTTATTTTTGATGATTTTATCCCTTTTCGGGGAATGATTTGAGAATTATATAGTTTTGGAAAAAGGACAACACGTACACCATGTGACTACCCGTCGCGTCGGACAATGCTGCGGGAATTGAACCCACAACCAAAGTGCGACTGGTATTTATCGCCTACCACTGGACTACGTGAAGTCCCTGGTTAGTTTGACTGATTCTTTTTTTAAGAGTAAGTTTATTTTGGGTTATTTATGAAAATGATTAACCTATAATGGAGGATATGTGATTAGGATAATTGCTTTTCAATGCGAGACTTTAAGAGCAACTGATTTTGTTTGGAGATAAATGTTACGATTTAACTTGGAAGACTATGTGACTAAATCCTTCAAATGTTTTGGTTTCAATATTAGATAGGTTTACTTTGAGAAATTTTTTGGACAAATTTCTTATCGGATGGTCCTCGTTGAACTTTGGGTTTTGTTGGATAATTTTTGGAGATTAAGAATAGATTTTCTTTCTATTGGGTTATCCTTTTCTGGGTTATCTGATCTGGTACTAATCTTTTGGGTTTTGGTTTTGGTTAAAGTCTAAAGACCTGGGAAGTATGTAGTTCTCTTTTTTGGGTTAGGTAATTCTCTAGAAGTTGATTATAGTACTCTTAATGTGAACAAGTCTTCCTAAATACTCGCCTTTTGGAGAAAATATGAGTTTGTGTAAGGAATATAATAAAAGTTGAGAGTCAACATGATAAGTGATTATGTTTCCTTATGAATAAATTCCTCAATAAAAAGTAACTTAAAACAAAAATGTTGTCTATTAACTTTTCCTACTGGGGAATCGAATACCGTTTAACCCATCACAAGTTTGTGATTCTCTCATGGTTAACTTTCTACTAATCATGTTTTCTATCACTCTCCATCAGAACATGACCCTATGTTTTCTCCTCCATGTCCATGTTTTCATACTTGGAATCCTAGTATGGGTTAACTAGGGTGACCTTTGTACTTATCTTTCTTTATTTTAAAGTGATTGTTTTACCGACTCTTCTCCGATGTGGGACTTTCAAGGATGTTTCCAAGCCTAATTTTAAAATTGCGAGGACACAATTCCCAAAAGGGGGGAAAGATGTAACACCACAGGTAAATAAAGAATATGACATCTTTATATTTATCCATATTTGTGAATCAAATATTAATATTACTTTAAAGGGGATGCTATGCTCGATGGCGTACCCAATACGCAACAACGAGTTTCTTGGGAATCTTACATTGCACTCTAATAATAAAATAATTTTATTTTAAATGGTAGTTAACATGTAGACGTTGTATTGGCGGGAATGGATAGAAATAACTAAAATATGATTATATATGTTTTTCAAATGTTTTTACATTTATCCAAAGACTTAAAATACGGAAAGAAGTCAATTTTAGGCTTTTATACCCTAATTTTCACTAAAGGTTAACTTATCACCTTTTGATGGCGAATTGTCATTAAAAATAGTTTTTATCACTCTTATAAATTCTTTTGGACAAAATAAAACTCTTCTTTAGAATCGGGACATCATATTTTACTTGGTGTAAATTTTTGGTTTTTTTCCGATAAAGTTCATTTTTTAATGAATAGTGTAAAATGTTGTTTTTAATTCAAAACCTCTTTTTAATCTAATTTATTTATATGATTAGATTATCTTTTGAATTGGTTTTAAAGTGAAATTAGAAAATATTTTTACCATTAAATCCAATAGTGGTCATTGAAATGAATTTCACTTTGAATTCGGACTTAAACTAGTGTCAATCTTTTGATACTTATTGTTTCATAAAAACACGCTTTTTGCTCTGACAGCGGGAATTAATTATTAAATTAATTAATCCAAATTATATGATTTGAATTTTGTAAAATGGACTTCATTTTTGAATTTGGAATATCAAATATAGCTTAGGGTGAATTTTTGGTATTTTTCTGAAAAACTTCAATTTTAGATGAATAGTGAAACCACTAAGTGGTACTTATATTAAACTGATTTTTCTTTTAAATGAAAATTTACCACTTCTGTGTTTTGAATTTCAAAAATCCTACATACATGGTTGTCATTAATAAGTAAAATGTGTTTCAATGAGATAAAAATATTTTTTGGTGAATAGTAACTTATTAAGTTTTTAATCGCGATTAAAGGTAATTAGTGCAATTTAAGGAAAAAATGATATTATAATAAAATGAAAATACCTTGACACATGTCCTACCCTTATTGGATGTGTCATGGCCGACCAAGACAAGCCACGGGTCAACTTGGGGACCCCATGGAGCCACTTTGGTTGGAAAATGACATAAATATCTTTTATTTAATGTTAATGTAAAAAATGGCACAAACATGATATGTTTTAGTAAAACAATTTTTTAATGGGGTTATACAAGTCAGATTTTTTATTATAAATATTCATTGGAAAGATAAAAAGATTTAATACATCATAGTAATTGTTTTATAATTTTTATACATTAAATAAATTAAATTATTTATGACATAATAATGATGCAGCGATGAAATCATTATTTGACGATTTAAATAAAATGGAATGATAATGTAAAATATATGAACTACACATGTCAAAAACTTATTGTATGGGTGGATGTCGAACCCTTATCACCTTATCCACGAATTATATCAATGTGGGGCCTTTTAAAACCGAAACACATTTTCAAATAAAGTAATATTTCTTTACTTTCCAAAAGTGCCCCTCCTCTCCTCTTATAAAAGGCCCCCACCTCTACCTCATTTCACACACTCCTCAAGCCTTTGGCTCGGCCAAACACTGCCCATTTACTCTATCCACATCCCTCTCCTCATCCTATAGGATTCCCTTTGGGCAGAATCCTTTCAAAGGAAGACTTTAGGCTCAAATCAAAAGGAGATACACTTTTAAAGGTAATTCATTCCCTCATGTTCATTTGTTTTATTTTGCTTCTCCAACCCCCTAACCTCTTTTTATTTACTTCTTTTGTAACAACACCGGTATCTTAAATATACTAGGATGTTTTTATAAGATTTATTCGAGCTACAATCTCACAAAAATACATCAAATGGTTAAAGAACATACGGTTTCCGTGAATGGCGAAATTCTGCCTCCCGAAACGATGATTGTTCAATACTCATTTAACACCTTCAAAGGTGGACATTATGATGTCACTATTTTTATATATGATATATAATATGTTTATGTTTTCCTTAAGCTTCTGTTTTTTTTCATTTTTGGAATACCTTTATGGTTTCCATTATGGGTAAACGCGGTATCTTCATTTAAGGAAGTGCGGACTACCGCCCCCTCAAAGTGTTTTGATTCGTTAAATACCATATGTGGGACGTATAAAGGATGGAACTATGATATTATATATGATATTATACTGTAATTATAATATACCTTTATATAATTATTATTCCATTCTATAAAATATGAAAGAGAAATGAAAGTAGCGTTCATGCGTACGTACGGCTTACCGTCTCCATGAACGGTGCATTTCATTTATTACCTCTAAATGATTATGTAATTTTATAAATGCATGAATGTACTGGATATATATGACATATATGATATCTACATCATGAATAAAATTCTGGATATAATAAACATTTGGCCACACGAACAACATGTAATTGTAAGAAGTCCACTTTCGACTTAAGAACCAAATATCGGCAAAACAAATATTATTAACTTAAATGATTACATAATGTTTATGACATGGTAATAAGTGATATAAAAGGAATAATGAACTTGAAAAAGGTTCCTAAGGAAGTAGAAATTAACTCAAGTTTATTATTCATGAGATTAAAGAACGATCGAGTCAAGTCGGACCCGAGGTAAGGGATCCTACTCCTCTCTTTCTTTGTAAGTACACTCTTTTATGTCATTCCTTTTAAAGCTCATATTTATTGTTATTGGGATGTTCTTTTATATTAATATTACTGTAATTTTTATGTTCATGTGATGAGAGACCCTATTCTCTCTCATCAATCCATTTTGGAAGTTTTGAGTGGTGCCGACAGGCTGCCGAATTTTCGTAAGAGATCTAACCTCTCTCTTTCTTTTAAAGTACTCTCCCTTATGTCACTTCTTTTAAGCTCCTATTTGTTATGTTGGGGGATGTTATTTTATATTCCTCTTTCTGTAAAAATTATGTTGATGTGATGAGAGACCCTATTTCCTCTCATAAATCCATTTTTGGAAGTTTTAAGTGGCGCCGTTAGGCTGCCGACTTTTCGTAAGGGAATTTTCATCTCACTTTTATTCCTGTGAGATTTATGCTACATTTTCCACAATTTCCTTTGAGTGGTTTATGTAATGTCCATTAATTTACTCATTGTGCAATATTCATTCATTTATGAGTATTTACATCAATGTTGTATTGTCCTTCCTTCACGGGGCGTATGTTTTGAAAGATACCCAAGTCGGTAAGGGAACCTTTCACCCTCCTCTTTTTAAAAGACTTCTTTTGTTGGGTATTTTAATTTACATATTGTTATGTTGGGATATGTTCTCATATATCCTTACTGATGTAACTTTTATGTCCAAGTGATGAGATACACTTTTTATATCTCATCAACTCATTTTGATGTGACGCCGTTAGGCTGTCAAGGGAACTTCTTAACCCAATTTCGATTTTCTTGGGTTCAACATGTAGTTATTGAATATGATCCTTTGAATATGTTTGAATGAACTTTGATTATTTTACACTTAATATCCACTTATATTTTATGTATTCATTTGTCACACATAATTATGTAATTGATTTATCCTTAAACCAAGGATACCGTCTTTGTAAGGGACTTCATCTCAATCTCCTTTCATTGAGGCATATTTCGTTTTATACACAACTTTATTTTATACGGTGTATAAACCCCTTTGACTTTTACTTTTATACAAAAGGAATCTTTTTCTACGAAGCATTTTACAAAACGACAAAAAGGAATGTTTCTTTTAACGTATGCGGTGACAACGACCTTTTCCGCCGCCGCGAGTATTATTTGGTCTTTGGCTCCCTCAACAAGCCGTAATGTTTTTAAAATAAAATAAATACCATATACTCTTTTATGTATTTTGTTATTGAAAATGGTTTTGATATAGGATTATATTATGTCAATATATTTATGATATATTGTGATTGAAATGTGGAAATGTTATCATTCCTTTATATTGGTTTTCTGATTTATGATTTTTTATTGGTACTTGGACATTTTAACGGGTGGTTACGTTATAAACCATATGTCTGGTGGTGCCGTGAATACCAGGATGGGTGGTTACGTTATAACCTCCAATGCATTGGGTATGGAAGTCGGCCGTATGGAAATTCCATTTAGTATGTATGGAAATTGGCCGTATGGCTATTCCATTAAGTGATATGTGTGGGAGTCGACATATGGTTATTCCACTTAAGTATGTTTATGTCCCAAGTTACCTTTTATATATGTTATGTGTTATTTATATGGGTTTTATGGTAATCCTTTTGTTACAAAAAGGTAAGTAATGATATTTTATTCAGTGAAGAGTTTTTACTACTTCACAAAGGTGAAAAGTATTACCTTGATAACGTATACATGGTTTACTTTTTGTTTTGATAAACCAACAGTTTTTTTGTGTATACCTTACTGAGTTTTTATGCTCATCCCAAGTTTTTGAAATTTCTTTCACATGACTTAGTGTGGAATAGGGTCAAGGATGGGATCAAGGGAAAGTCATGATACCTAAAACATGAAACTAGACTTGTTTCTTTTTAAGAGTTTTTATTTTATGGAAATTTAGTAGAAGAGACTACTTTGTAATCTTTTGAGATGTAATAGTTATGTACTAATTCTCTAAAACTCTAAACCTGAAAAGATCCTCAATGTGAATTATTCATTTAATTCAATTTTAAGTAAGGTTTAAGGATGGGGCCTTATAGTAACCTTCCACATGTTATTGAGGATTTGAAAATTATGTTTATTAGGAATAAATAGATGATGATAGAGATAGAGTAAATTTATGACCTAATAAGTGATAAAGGATTTTTTTTAAAAAAAGTTCTTTATTCATTATTTGATGAATTTTACGAAATTTTTAGATTTGAGGAATATGTCCAATAATATTTTGGTATAAGTAAGCATGAATGTTTTTAATAATGAGTTATGACTATCTAGGTTATTAAGATGTTTCAATACAATACATGTTAAAGGTATTCACATGTTTGGTATGTGAAAACCATGAGGTAATTTATGAAAGGGGGATTAATGTTATGTTTATTTAGAGATATTTAGTGAACTTGTTTATAAATTTTTAAATTTCAATATTTCATAATGGTTATAAGTTTAACCATTTATGTTGTGGTTTAACTACACATAGGATTACAGTTTATAGATAGATGTGTGATCTTACCATATGAGGATTTATACTTGTGGGATAATCTATACTGAACTACTTTCTGTGATGTTAACTAAATACAGATGGATTGAATTATCATTATATTTATGGATCTCTAGATTTGTTAGTGTTTTAGGGATTAAAAATTCATGTTCATTTCTCGGAGTAAGAGATGATGTGGAAATTGATATAGGTATAACCAAAGTGTGAGATTTTTCTTATTAAAGGGAATGAAATCAAGTAAGAATATATTCTCAGGAAAATTATTTAACTTTAGGAAATGTTTCTTGAAATAAAATGATGTCCCGTTATCATAATTTTTGATGATATCAATGAAATTTCTCTAGCATTATTATTTTATGCATTTGTGATATTTATCATTCTCTTGATGATGTTCTCTATCAGTCTCCATCATAACATTATAGTTAATTATCTCTTCCATGTCCATGATTTCATTTTCCCCCTATGTTCTTGTACGTGGATACCAAGTTTTGAGTAACATTGGGTAATTGTTATGTTCCCATATTTCATTTTTAAATAATGTTTTAGAAATCATTTTTGCGATATGGGTTCCTATGAAAGGAACATTAATGTATTAAAACATTCTTTTCCGTAAAATATTATTACGACGGAATTCATTTTAAGGGGGGTTGAATGAAACACCCATAGTTTTTATGAATTATTATTTTCTCAAAAAAATTTAATTTCTTTTATGGCCTGCATTGCATGCTAAAATAATTTATACATGATTTATATGTTACAATTAATATCTCACTACATAGAACACATATATCAGCATGTGTAACATACAACACTATTTTTTTCTTATGTTACCCACAATGTCAAGTTCATTCAATTTCTTGTGTTTCATGTAAGAAAATTTTTACTAAATTATAATATACTATTAATATTATTGTTAAAATATTTTTATAGATATTACACAACATTTTGAATAGAATTTATGAATAATATTTACAAAATTATGAAAATATGGTTTACACATGTATATAAAATTAATTATTTGGTTTCTAATTAATTAAAAATGGGAGTAAGAACTATTTGAAAAAAAATTCCTTAAAAAAAACTATTTTTCTATAAAGAAACACATTTTATCTCTAGAAATTTTAAAAAAACATTTGATTAATTATTTAAATGAAAATTATATAGTATATATTCAAATTATTATTTAATAATTAGTTTATTTATTTTCTAGACAATAGATAATAATAAATCTAATTTTAGGCATAAAAAGATATTTTATTCCAGAAAGTCAGTTTTACCCCTTTTAATGGTGAAACTTTTTGAAAACTATATTTTTACACTTTGAGAAATTATATTTGAAAAATAGACTTTGTTTTATAAATCTCAATTTTAAAATTAGCATAGTGGGTTTTTTTTATATTTTTTGAGAAGATTCATTTTTGATGAATAATTAAAAGTGTAGATTTTTAATTGAAACCATACTTTTCATCTAATTTATTTATATATTTAAATTATATTATTATTTTGTTTAAAAGTAAATTAAAATAAATAATACATATATTAAACCAATTTATTTGATTTTATGCAATTCCACATTCAAATTGGATATAAAAACATTTAAAACTAATGAACATTTTATCTTTAAAAACACGTCGTTTTATCCCATCTACGAGATTATTTTAAAATTAAATTCTACAAATTATGTTATTGGAATTTGGAATCATAACAATATATACTATCTAGTAAGGTAAAATTAGTTAATAACCAAAAAATTCTGTGAAATAAATTAAAATTAATTTCAACGATTATGAAAAAACATGTTTACTTAATGGTAAAACATTAAAATTAAGGGTGGGTGGGGGGAATGACCTATAAACTTTTAGAAAATACATTTTATGACCATATTTGTACCATTTCTCATATTGGATCTAAAATTGACCATTATTGGAGGCACATTATGTAAGGGAGACCTCTCAATAGTGTTTACCATTTTGTATTTATAAAAATGCCACTCCCATCCACTATAAAATATTACTCACACCCAAAATTAATAACAAATATAAATCCATTTTTATCATCCAAAAATACTAAAATAATATGCCAAAATCCTTCCTTCCATCCTAGAAGATTCAATTTTTAAAAAAAGAAACCCAACTTGGTCTATTTGGGAAAAGAAAAAGGAATACCTAAAGAAGATGCAACGTTCTTGAATAAGCACTTTCATTTTATTTTTTATAGACCCCAAAAATTATTATTATATCAATATTATAAAATAACATATATATCATTAACATATTTATTAATAATTTTCTTCTAATGTTTCGTCCGACACATACTCACAATTCCATCAAATGGGATACACAATCATTGTTCGTGTGTATGGCAGACTACCACCACACAAACTAATGCCATTTTTTCTTCTACTCCCACATATCAAGGTTTGGAATAATTATGTAATTATTGTTTTTATAAGATATATATGATATTTATGACATATTTATATTTATGTAAGTATTATATATCGCATAAACTCTTGCTTTCTATTTTGTTGGAATACGATAACTTCGTTTGTGGATGTGTGGAATACCACCAACTTAACACCCCATGTTTCATTATTTCTTTACCTAGAATATATTACGGATGAATTTTCATGAACTATCTAGAAGGGATCATGTCATGACTACCCCAAGCCCTCCACTTGTAGTCTTGGGGCAGATGACTGGCACCAAGCATATCTAAAAAATGGGAGACATTTTCCTATGTATTTGCAGACACACACAAAATCACTAAGCCCGCAACTCTTAAATATAAAAACAATGAGTAGACAATGCATTAATACACTAATATACCAACAAAAAAGTAAAATAATAGGATTATAGAAAGAAAATAGGGTCAGAATACAATCTCACATTATAAAGAGTCTACAAAAAATAAATACACATGTCCTTGAAACTTGTTTGTAGAAAACCCTACCTGAATGGTAGGAGTATGAAAGTTATCAGAATCCATAGAAGTACACCTCATCTGTACAAACAATCAAAGAACAACCTGGTCCTAGTACCCCTAGACCTTCATCAATGCATTTATCTTCTTAAAAAGAGACGACACATGCGGGAAAAGCTCGTGCAGGGGTGAGTAAAACAATACTCAGTAGGGAACCCCTAAACCATAAAGGAATACTAGTAAGAAATACACAAAGTACACCAAAAGAAATACCTGAAGTATATCACAATGAAATACATGAAGTATACCCTAAAGAAAGAAATTGTATACCACAAAGTAAAAAAGGAAGTATTGTACGCTCACATAGATATATGTATATAGCATGAAAAGTAGGATTCTTAGACATAGTCTACATAACACCCAACATTGGAAACAACCAGAGTGTCGATAACACACAGAGTGTCGATAAAAAATATAGTTTTGAAAGAACATATAGTTTTGAAATGTAATGTATACCCCATGTCATATAGTCACTAAGTCACAAAGTCATCAAGACACAGCGAGCCACAACATTCATCTCATTGCGTGCTTGTAATAGGAGAACCTAATACTCGAGCCATTAGGTCATATGAAAGCTTCTACAAAAACTCCATTTGTGTATCTTTAAAGGTACTATCTCATTTCAAGCGTCCCAACACTGCAAATAGCTTGTCAAATAGACACATAGTTTGAATGTTACAGATTTTTTTTGTAAAAAGACCAAACCAAGTACGATTTGGGTCTTATCTGACCTGCAGGACCCGACTCAACCTGACTCAGTCTGACTTAACTCTCCAAGCTTGGCCCACTGTGCTCAACTCGCTGGGCCACTGGGTCTATCCCATTGGGACGCTAGAGTGGCCCAACTATTTTTGTCTGGCCCGATGCATGCAGGCTAGTTCAGTGAGCTGCACGCGGTCCAGCCTGACTGCGTACCTACCACTGATGCGGTGCCCTGTCACATTTGATGTGGAGGCCTTCCTTCTCCACCTAGTCTCAGAACCTCATCTCCATCATAGGTTCCATTAATGTGGCATAGAGCCTCATCCTAGCTTTCCTCCTTGTATGCGGTCAACGTCGCAACCTCCTATCACAGCCCCCAGTCCTTGCTGTGGCCCGCACCCACCACAGCACCAGACCCTATGCAGCCTCCTACTATGCTCAGCCTCTACTAGTTACTCCCCCAGTGGGCCTTCCCCATGCTCCACATTGGCCACCCCCGTCGGGCCACATCCTTCAGCCCCACTGACCACCATCGTAGGCCACCGTGCCATCTTCCCATTGTCATGTAATCCCTCTCCACATGAACCCAAAAGTGCCACACCTCCACCATCATGCCTCCACTGTGTTTGGGGGGTGTCATATTATTGTTTTCAGGTTTTTTCACTAGGAATAAATGGTTAATCAATAAATCTTCTAATAAAATCACATAGGATGTGAAGGATACGAAGAATGTGGGAAAACAGAGAAGCACAAAGCACCCGAAGGATGGATGTTGGCCTTTGTTTGTGTCAGCTTCAATTTTTACTTTTTAGAAGGATTTTTGAAGAATGAGAAGGATAATCACAATTTTCTCTCACCTGTTAATGTAACATCCCATTTTTTTTAAAAAATAATCATTTAGTTAACTTTTAGTTTTTTGTTTTAATTAAACAATAATTCAATATTATTGATATGAATAAAACAAAATTTTGACAGTGTAATTAAATAATCAATAAATAAATTATAACTGTAATTCTTTAATTCTTATTTTATTTAAATTTTATAATTTTAAAATATATCAGTATTTTCACAAAATGACATTTTATATTAATTTTAAATACTTCTTTTACAAATGTGGTTTTATTTTAATGTTTTATCATAAGTGAATTGAACATTAATAAAATTTCAAAAATCCAAATGATTAATTTATATATTTAAAATTATGAATTATAAAATGATATATAAGTGTTATTTTGAATTATAAATATTTAAATTTCAATTAATTTATTATATTCCTATTATATTTTTTTTACAAACTATATGAAAGTATCATTTTTATTTATTTTAAATCATTAAAATAATGAACATATAAATATATATTAATTATATTAATAAAATTATATTAAATGATATTATTATAATTTCTGATTGAAATTATAATAAAATGAAAACTAAAATAAAATAGTGAATAAGGTTCGAAATTAGGGGGAAACAGGGTTTGTTCGAATCGAGGGGTCTAGTATAATCGTGAGTTGAAACTAAAGCATGGATGCAAGGGAATTGAGGCCTAATCCTCTTTAGGAGTGAGGTCAAAGTCGAGCTCGAATGATTTCGATCACCAGATGAAGACTTGGTGCTATTGAGGTAGATTGAAGAAGATCATCAGCTAGTGTAGGTCCAATTAAAGATTGAGAGTTTTGTTTCATGCTGTATTGTTTCGAGTCTCGGTTAGGGTTTATATCTTTGATGAGGTAGGTTTATCTCATTTATTTTTTCTAGATCTACAAGAATAATGACTAAATATTCTGAAAATCAGCTCAATAATTCCATGCATTGTAAATTTATTCATTTTTATTATTTATGTAAATGTTTTATATCCCATACAATGTAATTTATTATATATCTGATGTTCGTTTAATTTATATAAATGTATTTATTTGTTATCAGTCCTGATTACTTATTGAATTTGGATGAACTTTTTTCAACGCATATCAATGCTTCACAAAGAAGCATTAATGAGTTTGAAAAAAATATAGATAATACCACTGATTTATCCTGTTTTTTTCTCAATTGTATCAATTTCATTGTAACTAAAATATAATATAATATCTGATTAAATGAAGGGGTCATCAAAATTGTTTTTCAGTGGAAATGATTTATATATACATATATTATATATTATATTCTCAATCAAGGTATATGCTTTCTCGACAAGCAGTGTATCTAAATAATATATGTTGATTTTCTTATATTTTAAAAACCAAATTTCAATCAATTAGAAGAATCCAATTCGTTAAATGACATATATCATCTAATCATTTAAAATTATTAGTCATAGTAAGTCTTGAGACTATAAATATAATAAGTGGACATGTGAGTTTCTCACAAAGCTTCCATTCACCCTAATCTAGTATTTTTCAACCTCAAACATCTCTATAACTCTCTCATTTAAAAATAAGTTAAGAGACATTCTTCGGATTCATTTTTTATCCACATTATGATTTATAATTTCTAAAATTAAAAATAGATTCATTTATATATGTATGTTTATGCCAAATAATATTACTAGTAAGGGAATTATTTTAAATAAATCACTTTTTAATTTTCTAGTGTTAATGGTTTAGCCTTTCCATAAAAAATATTATGAATATATGTGTTTCAATTAAATAAATAAATATATATATATATATATATATATATATATATTTGTGTGGGTATCATTTTGAAACTCCATGAATGTTTTCTCCAAGGCTTTCAAAATATTTAAATATTTAGATTGAGTGTTTTATACATGTATGAAATCCAAGTTCATATTTAATTCATGAATAATATATGTGTGTTTTTTAATTTTTATATTCATTATATATATATATATATATATATATTTGTGTGTGTGATTGTATATATATACATATTCGTGAAAGGATGAATGTATAAGAAATGATAATTTGATAATTTCACGTGCGACGCAAAATTATTTATTTCTTATGATTATTGTTGCTATTACATTGTATAGTTTTCTCATTATTTCATGTCTAAAAGTAATTAAATAAATATGACTTTGATATTTTTTTAAAGATCATGTTTTTAAAATGGTTGAAGTTATAACAATATGTAACCATGTATTTCAAAAAAGTTTGGGTACATGGTTGTTTATGAAAAGTCAATGTGGAAAAGATTTTGGTCGGAACCAAACATGGAAGTGAAATGAAATGGAATTTCATATATTTATATATATACATACTCATATATATAAATATAAGCGTGTTGTGTATTTTAATGCAATGACATGTTTCAAAATGTAACTCCAATTAAAGTATATATAAGTAAAGCAGGAATTTTTTTTCTCCAAAAAATCTGACACATGAATTTTGTTAATATGGTATGGATTTGGGAAGTTAACCCAAACCTCATTAAGTGTTTAGGCCCAATATAGCCTTAAATAATTCAAGTTTACACAATGTTTGTTTTTTCAAAAGCTTGCGTAATGTTTCCTACAAATCAATGGATTTTATTTAAAGCACATTTTGAATGTATGTAATTAAAAAGATTGATATAGTATTTTAAAGCATAAATGATTCCTATTATGTTTTCAGAAAGAATTTTGAAATGTATATTTATGTTATAATTTAATGATTTTTTGAAATCATTTCTCAATGTTAGTTTCAAGAAAAGATTTTCTGAAAAGTACTTCAACAATTTCAAAACCCCTTACTAAGAAATTTAATGCTCACACTTTGTTTTAAAATGATTTTTCATTGGTATCATAGAAGATAAAATTCATATGTCATCGCTTTTATAGATAACACAAAAGAAGCATAGAAGGCATTTGTATTTTTTTCAACTCTGATAAATGTAAGATGTTGTCTAATTCTCCAAAACATAGACTGGTATAAGTTTCGTAATTTTTTGGGCAGTGTAATTGTTTAGTTAAAGTATTAAAAAAAATTAAACAACATTTATATGTGCTGAGTTCATAAGTTTGGGCTTGGGATACTATAATTTGAATTAGATAAATGATATGGAAAACTTTGGAGAATATATTTTGTTTTTAGAGGAAAAGAAAATCTATGCAATAATGTTTTCTATAGGTAATTAAGTCTCCTTAGAAATTATTTAATTTTGAAGAATTAAATTCATAATTTTATCAAGTACTACGAAAGAATTTTTCAAGCGCAATTCATTTAGGGGGTGACATCCCAAGTTTTAGTAAAAAGAATTAATTTATTAATTATTAGTTTTTGATTTAACTAAACAATAATTAAATATTATTAATAAAAACAAAACAAAACTCTGAATGAGTAATTTAATTATCAATAAATAAATAATATGACAATGAAAAAATTATGATTTTATTTAAATTATATAATTTTAAAATAAATCATTAATTTCATGAAATGATATTTAATATTAAATTTTAAATGCTGCTTTTATAAATGTGGTTTTATTTTAATGTGTTATTATTAGAGGATTGAAAATTAATAAATTTTCATGAAAAAAAAGAAATAATTTATAAATTTCTATGTATGAATTATATGATAATATATAAATGTCACTTTGAATTATAAATATTTAAATTTCATGTACATTATGATAATCCTATTATAAATTATTTTACAAACTATATGAATGAATTAATTTTAATTATTTTCAATCGTTATAATCATGAACATATAAATATATATTAATTATGTTAATACAATTAGATTTAATGATATTATTGTAATTTTCAATTTTAATTATAATAAAATGAACACCAAAAAAATGTTGAATAGGTTTCAAGATAAGGGGGAAATAGGATCTGTCAGAGCTGAGGGATCAAGCATGATCACGATTTGAACAAAAAGCATGGCCGTAAGGGGATTTAGGACACCTAGTCTTTGGATGTGAGGTTGAGGTCGAGATTGAGGAAGTCGAGTTACAGGATGAAGACTGGGCACCATCGAGGTAGACTGAAGCAGATCATCCCCTAGCATAGGTCTAATTCAATCTTGGGAGTTCAGTTTCTGACAGTAGTGTTTTGAGTCATGATTAGGGTTTCGATCTTTGATAATGTTGGTCTATCTCATTTATTTTGTCTAGATCTACAAGTATAATGACCAAATCTTCTAAAAACCAGCTTAATAGTTCCACATATTGTCAATTTCATTGTCTTTCTTCTTGATGTCAATTTCATATGTCCCATTTTCTATAATTTATTCTATATTCGATGTCCATTGAATTTTTATGCATATATTTATTTGTTATTAGTCCCCACAATTGTGTGGATTTGGATGATTTTTTGAGGATTAAAATTTTTACCTCATGAAGAAGAATTAATCAGTCCAAATAAAAAATGATATATCTATAACCATTTATTTTGTCACATTTTTGCCTCAATTATATCGGTTTTAATAAACTTAAAATATAATATATTCTCTGATTAAATGAAATGGTTGTCCGATTTGTTTTTAGGGGAAATTTTGTATATATACATATATTATATATTATATTCTTAATCTGGTTATATGATTTCTAGAGAAGTAGTATAACTAAACTATATATGTTGATTTTTCATATTTGATGATAACCAATTTTTAATCAATTAGAAGAATCCATGCCTTAAATGATAGATATCATATATTCATTTAAATTTATTTTTTACATAGAAAGGCTTGAGACAATAAATATAATATGAATCCATGTGGGTTTCTCAAGATGCTTCCAATAACCCTCCTTAAGTATTTTTCAACATGAACCATTACTACAACACTCTCTTGTTTACAAATAAGGTAAGGGATATACTACCAATTCATTATCTTTCCATATTATGATTTCTAATTTCTCAAATTTAAAATATATTCATCTATCTTTGTATGTTTATGCCAAATTTGATTATTAGTAATGGAATTATTGTAATTAAGTTAATTTTTAATTTCATGGTGTTAAGGGTTTATTTTTTCCTTAAAAAAATTATGAATATATGTGTTTCAATTATATATATATATATTTGTATATGTATATATATATGGGTATCATTTCCAAACCCCAATAATCTTTTCTCCAAGTCTTTCTAAAAATTATAATATTTTGATAGCATGTTTTATAATTGTATGAAATCGAAGATCATATTTAATGCAAGAATTAAATATTTGTGTTTTTGTTTAATTTTTATGTCCATTTTTTATATATTTTTGTCCTTGTGTGATTATATATATATATATATCTCAATGAAATGATTAATGTATAATAAATGATACTTTGATAATTTCAGATGAGACACACAATTATCTATTGCTTAAGATTATTGTTGTTATTACATTATATTGTCATGTTATTATTTCATGTATAAAAGCAATTAATCCAATATGTTGTTGATCTTTTTATTCAATATCGAGTTTTTACGATGGTCGAAGTTATAAATATATGTAGTCATGTATTTCATAATAAGTTTTGGTATATGCCTATTTATGGAAAGTCTATGTGGAAATAGGTTTGGTCCGAATCAAACTTGCATGTGAAATGTAATTGAAGTTCCTATATTCATATATATACATACTCATATATATAAATATAAGTGTAATATTTATTTTAATCCAGTGAAATGTTTCAAAATCAAACTCCAGTGAATGTATATATAAGTAAATCAATCACAAAAATGTTTTTAGAAAATCCAAGACTTGAATGTTGTAAATATGTTAGATAAATGGTGAGTGAACCCAACCCCCATTAAGTGGGTAGGCCCACGATAGCCTTCAATATATCAAATTTCGAGAATAGTTCTTGTTTTCAAAATCTTGTGTAATGTTTCCTACATATTAGTGGATTATATATAAATCTCTTTTTGAATTTAAGAAATTTCAAAGTGGATATAGTGTTTAAAAGTTTAAATGATTCCAATTATATTTTTAGAAGGTATTTAAAAAATTATTTTTAAGTTATTATTTAAAATAAAATTGAAATCATTTCTCAAAGTTATATTCTAGAAAATATTTTCTAAAAAGTATTTCAATGATTTCAAAATCCCATACTAGTAAATTTAATGCTCACCTTTTGTGTTAAAATTATTTTTTCATAGGTATCTTTGAAGTTCAAATTCAGATATAATCACTTTTGGAGGTAGTATGGAAGAAGTGTAGTAGGCATGTGTATTATTTTTTGTTCAAATATGATAAATGTAAGGTTTTATCTAATTCTCTAGAACCTATATTGGTAAATGGACCTCATTTGTTTTTAGTGTTGCGTAATTGATTATTTACATTATTTAAAAAAATTACGCAGCATTTATATGTGTTGAGTCGGGAAGTGCGGGCTCAGGCTGTTAATGTTAACATCACAATTTAACCATCCCACAAGAACGACTGAACATCAAATCAACCTATTCATTGGTTGGTTTTCATTCATCATTGGATCAAATAATGCGGAAGTATATCACAAAGAGATAAAATTCCATACCTAGAGTATGGATCAACCATTGATGAAGGGCTTTACTGTGTTGTCGTCAATCTTTGATCCACTGATCATCGATCCAAGATCCGATCTTCGATCTATCCTACCTAATTTTCAATCTACCGGCATTCATTGGAGATAACTACTTATCCGCTTGTTAAAAAAATTATAGGATTATGATGATAACCCTAAATTATATGGAAAAGATAATTTAGAAAAGAAACCCTTGCTACGTCACAATTAAATATTTTATTACCTACACATCAAAAAATTATCTTTTTCATCTGGTCTATCTTGGATGATGCTAGGCCCTAACTAAGGTATATTTTATTTTTTGAACACAGTAGTGCCCTCATATTTCTGATTTTAGTTCCTGTTTCAATGTTATTCCACTTTAATGAAAATTTTCCAGTGCATTTTATTAAAAGCTAACATTTTTGCAATGAGTTGTTTTGGGCACACTAGGCCTCTGGATCTCATTCTGTCTCAGTGCCCAGTCTCTAAATTTTTCCAATTAATTTTAAAAAATAAAACTAGAGAAAATAAATGTCATTACATTCCCCCACATTAGATATTTACCTCCCTGAAAGAAAAAAAAGGGATACTCAACAAAAAGACCTGGGTACTGAACCCGAATTTTAGCCCTCTAATCCAGAGTACTCTCCTGGATATTCTTGTGATACCACCAAATGCCTATGAAAGGAATCTACCGCCCATGAAAGATCCTATCCTTTCAATACTTAATCTCCATAGGAGACTCTGTAAAAGTCACCACATCATCAATGTCCAACTTTCCCTTAACGTGCAATGGATCATGAAAGTACCTCCTCAGTTGCAACCTATGGAAAACATCATGTACCTAATGCTACTACGGGGGTCAATCTAAGAGGTACACCACCTCACCAAATCTATAAAATATCTGAAAAGGGATGATGTATCTCTGAGATAACATGCCACCCTAGCCAAATCTCCACAATCCACATACAGGTGAGACCTGAAGTAACACATGGTCTTCATCATCAAACTCCAAGGGTCTATGTATCATGTCATTATAAGACTTATTCCTTCTATGTGTAGTCCTCATAAACTCTGGGATGATCTGCACCATCTCAGTGGTATCCCGAAACAATTTTGGACCCATGTGTGCTGACTCTCCTATGTCTATGCAACAATGTGGTAACTTACATTGTCATTGATACATGGCCTCAAATGACGCCGTACCAATGGTGGAGTGGTAGCTATTTTTGTATGTAAAATCCACCGGAGGTAGGTTATTCTCCCAAATGAGGAAAAATTCTAAGATGCAAGCATGTAGCATGTCCTCAACAACCTAAATGGTCTTCTCCGTCTGGCCATCCGTTTGAGGATGAAACACCATGCTCAAGTGTAACTGAGTCCCAAATTCCACCTACAATCCCTTCTACTTCTATGATGTGAAAAGAGCATCATGTTTTGAAATGATCATCATTGGTACTCCATTAATCCAATCTATCTCATGCACATAGAGGCTTACTAGGCTCTATAATGGACTTTACTCATAGATTAGTAGGAAGTGGGACAACTTGGTGTTTCAATAAATGATCACCCAGATGGTATCATGTCCCCTAGAGGACCAAGGTAAACCCATTATGAATTCCATCGATATAAAATCCCACTTCCACTATACCACCTTAAGTGGTTGGGTTAACCATGTTAGAACCTGGTACTTAGACTTCACTTGCTGATAAGTAAGGCATCGAGAAATTAACATTTCCACCACCTTCTTCATTTTGACCACCAGAACTGAAATCGAAGGTCCTGGTATATCTTCATCACGCACAAATGTACCGCCAAATTGGATGTGTGTAACTCCCCCTAGAACACCTCCTTCAATGACACTAGTAGAATTATGCACCCTCTAAAAAGAATTATGTGCTCCCCACATATCATATATCTCTCAGGGACATGAACTGTGGACAATTGAACAAGTTGGGTCTCATAGAAGATATCACCAAGATATGCCTCCCAGACTTTATGTAAGAGTGGAGGGGTGACAACCATGAATGGTTGGTATGATACTCTATCTCCATTCATAATAGATATCCACAATGCAGCCAAATTATCCAACAAATCAATTAGTAACTAAAAGATTGATCTCTTATTGAGATCATCCAAAACTACGTTCCCCTTCCTAGGAGTTTTGAGAATCTCAAAGTAATAGTCCAAGATAAACACTATCCATCACCTCTGTATAATTTTCAGATCATTCCAAGTGAATATATACTTGAGAAACATGTGATTTGAGTAGATAGAAAATTTCTCAACCATCAAGTAGTGCCTCCACTTCTTCAATGCCAAGAATTGCCTCTTGCTAAAGATCATGGGTCAGGTAATTCTTCTCATGTTGTTTCAAATGGTGAAAACCATAGGCAATAACTACTTTCCCTTGCATCAGGACACAGTCATGCCCTGTCCCTAATGTACCAAGTAACACTAAAAACCCAACCCCCTCCTCTCTTAGTCTCAAGATGGGTGCATTCTTCAACCTCTACCTCAGCTCTTGAAAGTACTTTTGGATCTAATCTATCCACAAGAAGGGATTCCCATTCCATTTAAATGATTTCAATGGTGATGTTACTCTTTAAATGATGGGTGCATACCTATGATAATACCCTACCAAACCCAGGAATCACAGCATCTTGGTAAAGCTCTTTGGTGGCTCCCGAGAAAGCACTGCCTCAATCATTGCCAGATCCCCTACAAATCCAGCCTATGAAATGACGTGTCCAAGAAAGTGGACCTCCATAATACACAACTGACATTTCTAGAGCTTCTCTTAAAGATGGTGCTCTCAGAGTATGTACAGGACAATCCTCAAGTATATCATGTGCTCCTCCTTGTTCATCGAGTGCACTAATATTTCCTCAATGAAGACCACCATATACTGGTCTATGTATGTCTATAAGATCCTATTCATGAGTTCCATAAACATTCCTAGGTTATTCATCATAACGAACGATATCACCAAGTACTCGTAGAATTCATACAAACATCGGAAGGATATCTTCCATATATATTCATCACATACACAAATTTGGTGATATCTAGATCTGAGGTCAATCTTCGAGAACCCCCCCTGCTCCCTTCAGTTGATCAAAGAGGAATTTCATCCTTGGTAGTGGATATTTTTTCTTCATGGTCACCTAATTCGGGAACTAGAAGTTCACACACAACATCATTATCCCTTCTTCCTTCTTAGAAAATAAAACTGGGGCTACCTAGGGTGAAACATTGGGTCTCACAAGGCCCTTCCTATTAAAGTCCTCATGTTATATCCTCTACTCACAAAGCTCCGTGGGAGCCATCCGATATGAAAGAGTAGAAATCAGTGCTACCTTGGGGTATAGGTCAATGTATAAGTCAACCTCTCTATGGGGAGGTAGTCCAAGGATATCCTTAGGAAGAACATCCTCATACTCGGCCACAAATGCAAGAAACTGAGGACTCCTATCATCCATTACAATAAGGGTGAGACTAGACAACTGATGAGTAATTGACTAAACCCTCCTATGAGTAATTTCATCCTGTACTATATGCATTTCCTTTTACCAACAGAGTAAAACCGGGTCCCATAACCATGGAAACCACAAACTCTATTCATAAAACAATCAATCTTAGCATGGAATGTGAATAACTAGTCCATACTAAGAATGAAATCGTAAGGCATCAACAACGCTACCAAGAGATCCAAACAAAAACTCTTGCCTCTAAGATCAAGCTCACACTGTTGGCACTAGTTTGTGATCATCAGCTATCCTAACTTAGGATTCTATGAGTACAGGGATCATGTCAATGGTTCGACGTGAATCTCTAAGTCTCAAACAAGGGTTGTGGTAAGAAAATAATGACTCGTACTTATGTCTATAAAAAATTTATTTAGGGTAGAAAATACAAAATTCATACCTCTAATAATCCCTAGAGAACTAGGGTCATATGAATCTATAGCCTACTTCTTTACTCATACCTTTCCACCAGCTCCCAGATCCCAAGATGGACAACCTGGGAAGGGGGGGTTGTAAAATGTTGAACCTCCACCCTCCTCTTGTTTCCCTAACCGCTACTCTTCCTTGTCTGTTGCCTTGTGGACCACCCTTATCATGCCTCTTCTTATACCTCAGTAGTCTTTCGATTGTCTCCTGATCTCCCATATGGCGGGTTTGGTAATCTTATTCCCCATGTCCTCAACTACTACACGAGTAGCACAACTTGTCCCTTAGCTGACTCACTATTCCTTGGGAGCCTCGTACTGCTGATCCCATGTCTTGGGGTCATCCCTTGAAGTGATTGACATGTTTGGGTCCCTATGACTACTGTCAGTAACCTACCACCAAAGACTCAGCTACTTGGTTCTTGCTGGTAGATCCCACTGTTGGTGCCTACTCTGCCAGAATGCTCTCTAATAGAAAAACTATCTCCAGTACCCCAAAATTTATAAGAATGCTCAGGCATATCATGGACCCTTTATCTCCCAACATAATACCTTCTCAGGGAACAAGACCTAAAGAATGGGTCTCAAACTATATCCATGTAGAAGTGAGACAGATCAGTAAACCTCGCTGGGTACTTTGTAATTTTTTGATTACCCTACAACAGATGAAGGAGCTCATATATGCACACTGAGCATAACATAGCAAGGAATAATTACTCTCCAAATATTAACTCGGTGTCTACCCAAAAGGGAACCACCTCATCAAATTTATGGGTCACTATGCTCCACCATCTCCCCATTCTTCCCTACATAATATTCGCGTCTAGGATTGCCATCTGGTTGGAAGATGACCTTACATGGTGCAAGACATGTGTAACTGCCTCCAACCAATCCTCAGCAATATAGGGGTCTGGCTCACCCCTAAACCAAGGACATAACTATATTTGGAACTCATGAAAAACACTCATCATACGTGTATCCTCAACTGGTAGCAATGGTAGTAACTGCTTCCTGAAGGGTGGTGGTATCATTTGTAAACCACCCTAAGCTACAATCTCTAGTGGAGGGTGTATATCCGGCACACACCCCTATATCAACACCTGATCACTTCATGGATCATCCTCATGATCACATAACATAATACTAGATATCTATCTATGTGGAGGTATCCTAAAACATATCAAGATGTACCACAATCAATAGAGTAGACCTAGTGAGCAGACTCAAGAAGGACATGATGACACACCCAAATCCTATATTATGCAGGTACCATTGTTTTCCCTAAAACTAGTGTTTTCATGTATTGAGTCAAAAAGAATAATTCAATGTCACAGTGTATAGATACGTCGACTTCCACACCAAAATTGGATTCGCTGGCCTAAAAGATGAACTCGAAACACTCGACACTATTTCCTCAATGCAACCTCACAGGCTCCCAGTCCATAAGTAAAACAGACCACCTCCAATACCACTTTGTCAGGACCCTTCACAGAGGGGTCCATGTAGTGACTATCCCTATCCCACTTCCAACAAGATATGGGCTGGTGAATAGCATCAAGAAGGCACATCCCAAAAATAATAGGTATTCTCCTATGTACCTGTACACACACACGCACAATATCCTAGCCCAAAAATTCTGAAATGTAAACAAATTAAGTATACAACACAAGAAAAAACTATGACACCAACAAAATGTTATGAAAGTAGGAAATTGGAATGTAAACATGGCTATAAAACATGACCACCAAAGAACAATCCTGTAATGTAAATATAAAAATTCTTAGAACTAGTCTGTAAAAAACCCTACAAGAAGGGTAGGAGTAGGATAGATTTTTGAAGCTGTAGGAGCATACCTTTTCTGTATGAACAATCAAAGAACCACCTAGTCCTCATACACTAAGAACTCCATCAAATAATCGATCATGTACCCAAGACACGACATGTGCGGGAAATGACTACGCAGGTGTGAGTAAAACAATACTCAGTAGGACACCCCGAAACCACAATGGAATACCCATAAAAAATAAACAAAGTAAACCACAAGGAAATAACTGTTTTACACCATAAATAAATACAGGAATTATTCAACATATAAATAAATGGTATACCATAAAGGAGATACATGATGTACAATAAACATAGAAAAGTATAAGTCTATAGCATGAAAAGTAGTATTAACAGATGTATTCCACAAAACACCAAATATCAGAAACAAACAGAGTGTCGATAACAAATGATGTTTCAATAAGTCATGCATCCCCCAAGTCACTTAGTCTCCATGTCACTTAGTCATCATGTCACATAGTCACTAAGTCACAGCAGGACACATGATTCAACTCGTAGCAAGCTTGTACTGAGAGAACGGAATACTTATGACATTAGGTCATATTCCATATTCTCAAACAACTCAATTATAGTATGTCAAAAGTCATAGTCTCATCGCAAGGGTTCCACATCACAAACATCTCATCAAAATAAGACACCGTTTGAATGTTGAGGATGTTTTTGTAAAAATTCCAACATGGGTCCAGTTTGAGTCCGATCTGACCAGCCCAACACAGCTGGACCTTGTTTCGATGACTCGACTCAGCCTGAACTAGTCTGGTGCTGACCAAACTGGATCGTCCCACTAGGTACAACCTACTGGGCTGCTGGAGTGGACTGAATCCTTTGGTCTGGCTTGCCGCATGTGGGCCAGTTCGGTGCGCCGCACGTGGTATACACCGACTGTGTGCCTCCTGCTGATGTAGTGATGTACCACGTTTACGGTGGCCAACCTATTTTTTATGGATGGTCCTGATGCCTCAACTCCACCGTGGGTTCCTCCGTTGCTGCACTGAGCCACATCCCAGCTCGCTGCCACTTATGAGATTAATGCCACAACTTCCTGCCGCGACCCGCGTTTACTAGCCACACCAGCCCCGATGCGTCCTCCTACCGTGCTCCACCTCTCCCAACCTCCATGCTGGTGGCCTCTCCCTATTACTCTTCCTAGACATCCCCTACTAGGCCACAACCTACTTCCACTATCAGCCACTGTTCTGATGGCCCGCCATCCTGCCCTTGCATTCCGCCTGGATAGACTAGTGTTGTGCCTCCACCATCACACCTTCATTGTGTCTTAGGTGTGTCATATCTTTACTTCTGGGTTTTTTAATCACAAATATAATGTGAAACTATCAATCCTATCATAAAATCCCAATGAACGTGTAGAACAGAAAGAATGGGGGAAGAAGAGAAGCAAAATAGCACCCAAAGGAAAAATCATGGACTTTTTTCATGTCGTCCTTGATTCATCCTTGTTTGAAAGATTAATGAATAATGATAAAGTTATGAATAAAGATCTATCACCCATTAACCCAGCAATTTTACATTCTCACAAGAATGAATGAACGACAGATCAACCTATTTGTTGGTTAGTTTGTGTTCATTTTTGGATCTAAAAAGGGGAAAGGAAGAAAAAAAAGAGATCAAATGCCTTACATGGAGTTTAGATAATTTGTTGATGAAGGTATATGTTTCATCATTTTCATTCCTTGATACATTGTTCTTTGATCTAATATCTGCTCTCTGATACCTGTTTGATGATTCTCGATCCGCTAGTGTTCATTGGAGAGAACTCCTTCTCCACTTGTTAGAGGAATTCTAGTGTTATGACGATAACCTTGAATTCAATGAAAAAGTTCATTTTAAAAAATAATCCCATCATGTGTCGTAATAAAATATTTGTATTAAATATTTTATAACCGACACATCAAAAAACTAAATTTATCATCTGGCCCATATTAGACCATGTTAGGCCCCACCTAAGGTAAAGTTGTTGTTTAGAACGTAACAGTTCCATCAGATTTCGGATCTGGGAAATTATTTAGAATTTATTCCAATTTAAAGAAAAATTTTCCGCTCACTTTATTAAAATCTGAACATTTTTTCAACAAGTTTTTCCTAGTACATCGGGCTCAGAATATCATGTCATCTCAGCACCCAATTTTATAATGATCCCAATTAATTTATAAAAATAAAACTAGATAAAATATAATTCATTATATGGACTTATTAAATATATATGAAAATTATGACATAATAATGATACTGTAACAGTAATATATAAATTAATCCTTTAATTTTATTCCATTCAATATAACAAGAAAATGGATACAATTTTCATGTGTATGTACGACCTACCGTCTCCATGAATAGTGTGTTTCATATTCTATTTTTATATTTTATACATTATTATAAATAAATATATACTGAATATATATGATATTAATATCATTATTTAAATTCTTGAAATATGTAAATCGTGATCTAAGAAAGAGGACTAAGAATGAGAAGTCAAAACATGTACGAAAATCAATGCGATTATTACCCAAAACATAACATAAACATTGAATTATTAATAAACGGGTAATACGAAGTCATAAATAAATCATATATGGTATTATATATTTGAATATAGTCTGTGATAGATTTATGAAATAATTATATTTATTATACTCGAGGTTTAAATAAGTAAAATGATATTCAAAACATAAGTTAAGGGAATTTCATCGCACTTTTTTATATCTGTGAGATACATTTCATATTCACCACTCGCTTAATTTGAGTGGTGTATATACTAAAATATGAAAAATTTCATCACTAATTTAATTTTTTCAATGATTTTTAATGATAAAATTTATTTTATTATTTCATAAATCTCATGATTCAAAACTTACTGAGGTCGTAATGGGATTTACAATCTCACTTTTATTTCTGTGAGACTTATACCATATTCACCACTCATTTCATTTTTTTGGTATATATAAAGAAAATTAAAATATTATGTGATTATTATCATTAAATTTATTTTTATTTAGATTCCCAAATTATGATATATATTTCTTGGGTTTTTAGAGTTAAAACATTACCAAATCGGTGGAGTAAAGTTTTCTCAATTTTCCTTTTTTGAGACACATGTTTAGTTTTTACCCTATATTACTTTACATGGTGTATATACCTCAATATAAAATGTTATATCTGGAATATAAATATTTTTAGGAAATTTTAAGATTCATGTATTTCTATTAATTAATGGTTATTTTTAATCAATATTACTGAGGCGGTAAGAGTTCATCACTTCAATCTCATTGTTTATTGAAAGTGTTTATGATTATGCAATCAGTGAAGAAATATTATGATCCATATCTCAATAATTATTCCAAATTCCCCTCTCCAATATTTAATCATTTCATATCCATGCAATTTAATCATTTTTCTAATCATATATACTTAATATTATTAAGAATAGTTTTATGAAAATTTGACGTTATATCACTCTTCGGTCAGAAATATTTTTTCTCTCAATACCATGTTTTATAATAATGTTTTCAATAATTTTATACTAATATCCTATGTTATTCAAAATAATTTTTTACCCATGTATCATATCTTTTAAAAAATTCTTATTATGAAAGGAATATTCTTATCAGTTTTTCACTCGAATCATTTTTCTGAACTTTTTATGGTGCTAAAAGAATGTTTGACTTACATGAATTTATCGACCATAATGACCATCATTTATTTAAATATTATTTTTAATGTTAAAAAGATAATTTTTTTTAATAAATATGTTTTTCTATGTATTCCTGAAATTCATTATTTTTAAAGTGGTTTTAATATAAAATGATTTTGAAGATAGTTTTAGGATCAAGAAGTGTTTCAAATTATTTTCAAGTCTTCTTTCACAAAATTTTAAGGTTAATTCCAATTAAAATAGTTTTCAAAATTTTATATTATTTAAAAATAATTTTTAAAGTACAATTAATATTTTCCTTAAGAATTTTTTTTAAATTACATTTAAATCTTACTTCGTATGTTTTCAATGTGGTTTTCAAAGAATTTTTTTAAAATGACTTTTTTATTTTAAAAAAATATTTTAAAGGAAAGTTTATTTTACTTTAGAAATTATCCAAGTGATCTTTCAAAATAATTCTCCATCAAATATGAAATCCTTTTATATAGTAATTCTATACTGGGGATATGATCTATGGAATCAAGTCTTTTTCTTTATTTGAATAGTATATGTTTAATATGAAACATTTTTTTACGAAACTCATTCATAATCAATGGGTTATACCTTGATAAAATACTTACGAAACCCGCTCCCTTTCATGGGTTATTATATGATGAAATGATGATGAACCTCATCTCTTTTATATAGTTTATGATATGATTAAATGTTTATGATACCCATTTCATTTCATGGGTGATGATATAATTTTTAGGAAACCCATGTCTTTTTATGGGTCAGGATATTATGAATTTTCTATAATCTTGTAGCATATGGATGAATGATTTTTTATATGATAGGTGGGACCTATATATTTATTTAATTCATTGGGTAATGGTTAATGTCTGATGAGATCAAAGGGTACATGGAAGGGAATACCAAGCCCATAATAAGTGGGTACACGGGATGGAATCCTAGGCCTCTAAAAAGAGGGTACATATGATTACATACGTAGCTCAAAACATGAGGATACATAGGAGGGAATCCTAAGACTATAACTAGAATGTACACAAGAGGGAATCCAAATTCCATAACAATATGGTACATAGGAGGAAATACTATGTCCATAATAAGATGGTACATGGAAGGGAATCACAAGGACAAAAATAGAGGGTACACATGAGATCACCCCAAGACTATGATAAGATGGTACCAATAAGGGAATAACAAACCAGAAAGGATAGGGTAAACTAGAGGTCATTCTAGTCTCCATGTAGGTACACATGTGATTATCCCAAGCATAACATGTTATGAAGGTCTTGGTATGTATCCTTGAAATAATATTTTAATTTATTATGTCTATGCCACAAATTATACATGCCATTCCAATGATTATTCTCTCATAGATAATGATCTAGATTCCCTTATGATTCATTTATTATTTTAATCTTATCTTTATTCCCTGACTCATGATTATAAACTTTGATATGCAGGGAATGATCTTAAAATGTTATCATCTTGTTCTCATACTCTTATGTTCATGTTATGCTTATATATTTCCTTTATTTAACCTTACGTAGCATATCATCTCACCCTTTTTATGCTTCTTTTCCCATGGTTATGATGAATGGTTATAAAGATTAATTCTAAGGGGGGAGAACTTTGTGGGAAACATTGAAGATCTTTCACCCAGTTAATATATAATTTTTTATGATTCCAATGAAACTAGACTATTATGCTATTTGAGCATTTAATTTTTTTATGTGCTTAATATTCATCTAAAATGATGAAATATCCAGTTTTGTTAAGCCTAGGTCACTACAATAATCCCCTTAAAATTTGATTACATTTTAGTTGTAGGCCCAATGAAATTATAACATCAAATAAATCTTTACGTATCATTAATATAAGTATATTAATGATAAAACATACTAAAGAGGTAGTATATACATATCATAAAAGTATTTATGTGCATAAAATAAATTTATGTTCCAAATAAAGATGATTTGGGATAAATAACCTGTAAAAAGATAATATTACTATGTCAAGAATAAATTAACAGTGGTATTATGTGTAATAAATGTAAATAAAATAAAAAAAGTTTAAATAGAACAAAATTAAAAAAATCCCATTTGAAACATAATCTTTACCTAATATAAATATTTAATAAGTGATGCAACCCAATGAAAGGAAATTTATTTATGAAACCCATTATTGATTTAGTGAATTTCAAGACAAATCCTTTTGGATAAAATAATTTTAATTATAACATAAAATACCATGAAGTGGAATGTCTTAAAGATATAATTTGAAAATGGAATTATATGAACCACATAATAGAAATTATGTCTATGACTTCAAAATATGCCTTAATACAAGGAAATTGATATGAAACCCTTAACATAAAATCACAAAATAGTTGATTTCTCCTGAAGGATCACCCTAGAATTCTTTTCATGATTCCATTATTTGATGAAAATTTACTGTGATTTCATTCTCTCCCATTAAAATGAATTTTGGTATATATTAGTTGATTTGTGACATAGTGGGTTTGATTCTCTATTTATATCTAAGTCTAGAAAAATATTTATATTTAATATTTGGTTAATCAATTCATTTTGGAAATATTAACATGTACTATAGATCTGGTCATACATTCATCAACTAGGGAATTTTTTTGATTATAGATATTTTATTATAATATAATAAATTTCCTTTTTAGGTTCACACATATAGTTTCTGATGATGTAAGTTGAATAATTTTTCCATCAGTATATGGTTTTCATTCAACTATGTATATTACATTACTTGATTCTTATCCATTATACCTCACCAACATATTAAATAAAATTAGTATTCATTCTATATGATCTTCTCATGAGAAATGAGTCTCAAATATATATATATATATATATATATGTATGAAATTCATTAAAAACTTTTTATTTATTAAAATTAGTCACTATTAAAATGGCTACTCAATGAATTAAATACCTATATACATATAGCCATTTATATAGCAGAGCCAAGTGGACTATATGATAGTTAAAATATTTTACATATCCTTGTAACCCATGTCATTTGTGAAGAAACTATAGTTTCAATTAGAACATATACATATTTATTTCTATCAGTAAATATATATGTATATGTCAAAATGAAATCCAACACAATGATTCAAGAAGATGAAAGTAACGCTGATTAAAACATATTTTATGGTTCTTAGATCATTGATGGATTACGAATTGATCAAAATTTTAGTCTCATTGCATAATTTTTATTTATACATTATTATATATAATATGTTTCATAAAAATTAAAAAAAACTATAGGTTTTTGTGTGATGAATAAGATAATGATGTAGTAGGTTTCAATCTGAGAGTGAAAACTTACCATTAAGTGAGATAAAGTTTACCTTTACATGAGAATCATATTTAATGTTACATAGAGCATTAAAGGAGGGTTTAACCTTAATGAAAATTATGTACCTTGATGTAGGGTTGATTTTAACCACATGGTAGCTCTTCCTCTTTAGTTTTACACTTAACTGAGGCCCTCAATACATTTCGATGTGTTTTTGGCACCCTTACGTGGGCCTCAGTTTGGTTGTTCTACCGTTACATGATCGATGGTTTACCCTTACACGAGTATCGTTTACCATTATGATGCAATTTTATAACCTTACATCATAGTTGTAAACCCTTATGTAACTTTCAAATCATAGCCTATACTTATGAGATAACCATATGACCTTTATGTGAGCATCAACATACCCTTTCATAATTTGTTATAACAGACATTCCAATATCCCCAAATCAATTCCTTAACCTAAAATGAGTTCTGAAATCCATTAATTATTCTTACAAAACTCGGTTGTACACTAAAAAAAATATTATTCTTACCCTTAAACTTTTTATGGATACCAATTATTCAATATACCTCTACATAAAAATAATTTTTGTAGAAAATAATATTTTAGCTATCTAATTTGTTATTCAACAACTATAACTCTAAAACTCATCCATTAATTTCTTAACATACAAATATATTATATCTCTCATATTTCCTATTTTGATATATTCATTCCAAATACTTTTATTACAAAGATAAATATTATACATTTATATTTATCAATAACTCTAACCCACTACTAAAATATAATTTAAATATTACCCACATAAGTTATAAATGACTTTTTGATTAAAATTTAAAATTTTATTAAGAATGTGTTTCTATAAAATTATATATATATATATATATCTTATTCATTGAATAATAAAAATATTCTTCAAAATTAATAGTATTAAAAACAGAAGGTTTTTCATTTTAATTGAAACTGTAAATTTTACGACAAAATAAAGGCACGTTTATGTTAATAATAATTAATTTCACATAAAATACACAATTATTATAATTTTATATAATTTATGAAATTAAATAAGAATTTATTAGCTTTATAAATTATGATATATAATTAGAATAAGTATTAATATCTTTTTAAACATTGAGTGAATACTTAAACTTATTTTGATAATGTTCTCTTAACATTTATCTCATCTTGTTTTATTTATTAAATGATTGATTTATTATAATATGTATTTAGAGGATATACATATATTATAATTTTGAGATTTTATCAAAATAAATCTGAAATTTTAAGGGAATGAAATAATAGTGATGATAAATATTCAAATGAATTTGGATAAGGAGATAAATTGAAGACACAATGACTGATTAGAAAGATGATCTCACTATTGATGCCGATGATCAAACGGTTTCCAAAATTAAATTTTATAAAAACTTATTCCTGATAATATTATATATATATATATTTATACCAAAAATAAAAATGGTGGGTTCTTGAATGTTTTGATATCTTCTGAACAATGTATGAGTTTTAATTATTATAAAATATTGAGATTTTGATAATTCATAGTATTAATGAATAGAAAAGTGAGGTCTAAATCTTGGTGGCATCGAAGGAGAAAGATACCATTGAACTAGAGAATTTAATGTCTTTTAGAACCATATCCTGTGCATATATGGAATGATGAGAAAGTTAGATGAACAAGATTTTAATTAGGCCTTTATATAAATAGTTAATGTATATAAGAGTTTATCATATTGATTTAGTTTTTAAGTAGTGATATCATCAACAAGTTTCATTAAAGGGTCTCATAGAAGAAGGACATATTTATTTGATGGGTAATAATTTATTGAGGATATTTATTTCTTACTTTGGGACTCTAGAATACTAAACACAATGGAAATATATTTTTCTAATGAGCCTGTGCCTGAGTTGTAGGGGCTCCTGCTTGGCATCTAAGAAACCAAGGATCAAATCTAGGTGATGGTGAATTTCCGAGTTACTATATAAGGTATTGTCCGGTACTATAGCCAAAATATCTATTCATCTAATTTGGGCCTTTAGGCCACTGGTTTGGGCCTATGGCTCTCAAGGACATCAGGCCACCAAAGGCCTTCGAGTCATAGGGACTTCAGGCTGATGGTCATTTGATCCACCAATGGCCATCGGGCAATAGGGCTTTCAGGCCATAGAAAATAAAAAAAGAGGGAGACCACATAGGAGCAGGTCTAGACGAGGATTTTGAGAAAAGATAACAACCACCACAGTAGAGCTAACCAGATTAGAACAATGAGAGGTTATTATAACTATCATCGGGACCTCGAACAATGTAGATCTACATGGGGCTATGGTATCCAATCAGCCATTTGAGGTGGGAAGATTTTCTCTTTCAGGATGCAGATGTTGGGGAGGGAATGTTTCAAGTTTTTCTTGTCTTAGTACTTTAAGGTTATATTTTTGGTTTTTTTTGAGCCTTGTGCCTTGGGCTTACAGTTCATGTAAGGGTTCCCCTTCAAACCTTAAAAGGGGGATTATCCAAAATAAAAAAAACATGGCCTTTTTTCCATTCAAGAAAAATGGGAATATGTGTTGATATAATTAGGCCAATCCTTGGTTATAACCACTTGGTAATATTGTGAAAAACCTATTATTTGGGGGCCTAAAAATCATTATGTTGAGTAATCTATTCTAGATGAACCATGTAAATCATATATTTTTATTCCTTCTCTATATTCTATTATATATAAGGTAAATATAATAGAATTAATTGTGTGTATAATAATCTTAACAAATCAAATAGATTGAGTTCAAAATAATTAATTTGTAAAAAACACTAGAGATTCACTCCCCTATCAATGGTTAATCTATATTGAGGTATCACAAATTGAATCAAATAAAGTATATGATCCTTCTAAGGGTCCAATAATTTTTTTAGTATAGAGGACATAAATTAACCGAACATAATGGGTGTTCCAACATTTGATTCCAAAAATTATCCCTGAACCTGTATGTTATAGATGTTCTTATTGTGAGATATTCTTAAATTTATGAGGATCACCTATGAATTTATCTCATAATAAAAATTAATAACTCTACAGGGAAACAAATTCACTATTTTTGTTTCTAATAGAAAATTTTTACACAATGGTAATGGGGATTCTTATTTCCAAAAAGTCGTGGAAAAATTTGAGAAGCATCTATAAAGGAAATTTTAGAGTCACATAATGAAACCTATAAGTTTGGAGGAGCATATTTGAATATATCAAATCGATTATGATGAAAAAATAATGATTATTTTACAAGGTTCAATTAGATTATGAGTAATATTTATGGGTTGTGGGAGAGGCTTTATGATTCTACGATTGTTAAAAATATTAGGAGAATGTTTCAAGATCATTTTGATCCAAAAGTATCATCCATGGAAGATAAATAATAGGTGACAAAAAATGAGCTTCATAATATTATCATTACATATTATCAAAGAAATACCCCAACATTCAGGAGGAATGTAAAATACGATATGGAAATTAAGGCAATGAGAATGAAAAATTTCTAGGATGTTGAAAATGATGAATGAAGTTATTTTGAAAGTGAGGTAGATGACGAAGAATTAAAAAAAATATTTCCATTCAATAAAATCCATCAAATAAGGGAAAGTTGAAATAAATGGTAATGCAGTCACCAAGCCTAAAAAACTATGATGATAAGGGTAATTGTTTATAAGGAGTATCCAAAGTATAAGGTTAATGAACTCGAATCAAGTTAGGAGGATGGACAATTTCAAAAGAAAAAAAGGTAAAAGTAAAAAAATTAGTATTCTAGTAGAAAGAAATTATGTTTGTCTAAAATGAAGTGAAAAAGACTAATCATAAAGTTTTTAATCAGATGATGAAATTAATTTCTTTTCTCTTGTTAAAAATGGGTTTGGATACCACTGTAATGATAGTAAAGAATGACAAAAAAAAATTATTTCCAATTAAAAAATTAGTCAGAATCTTTTCTTTAGATGTTTAGATAAATTAATACATAGAATATAATTTTTTTGATAGAGAATAAAAAAGTGACTAAGGTGATGAAAGATTTGATTAATAATGAATATATTTATACTGAATATTTTACAAAAACCAAGATAAAAGAAGTTATGTATGAGATAATGCTGAAGGGTCTTTAAGAAAAACTGGCTATAGAAGAGGAAAATCAATGTATGACATGTATAAGATGTCTTTGTACACAGAATGTTATTATGAAGATACAAGAAGAGATCTCAATGGCTACATAGATAAATTATGATCTCCTCATGTTAGTTAAATTAAGTTTTCCAACTAGAAAGAAAAATATATAGCTAATCTATATTAAAATGGAGGTGAAATATCTAATAATACATTTGATAAAAATAATGTTAATAATTTTTAGACTAAGATGAAAAATTAGGGATAATGTTCCTCATTAAATGGAGAGAGAAATATTATAATATGAACATATCCCTTAGGAAATAATAAGGATAAATTTTAAAGTGGGAAACCCCAATAATTTTCAGGATAAATTTATATTCTAAATAGAAGACAAAAGATTAAATAATTTTACAGGTGTTATGGTAGGTATAAAAAATGATTCATGTTTCTAATATAATATTTATTTTTCTAGGTAAGTGGAATTATCGAAGTGTGATATTTGATGAAAATATGAGTACTGATTCTTAGATCAAGAATTCTATGACATATAGAGAAAAAAAAATCAGAACAAAGTAGATTTGGAGGTCTAGTAGTGCTGTGTAGAAATTGGGGATATAAAAGCCAAAAAGATGATTAATGTATGAATAGCCAATAAATATATGTTCTATATGGTTGGAAATTGAATACAAATAATAAGGATAAATGAATAAATACATATTATTCTAATTCTATCAAGAATATTTTTGAGAAATCTAAAGAAGATCAGTTCTGTTGTCAATTAGAATCAAGTGATTCAGGAATATGGGGAGTTATCTATAGGTTGTGATTTAAAAATTCCATAGAATACATGTGAGAATTGTAATCCATTTTTATTTGGCATGTAATACTATATTAAAATACAATCATTCCATGAATAATTAATGATAAAAACTATACAAGGACTTGAAAATGAATTTTCCATGACAACTGATACAGATACGACAACTCCACATAAAGAAAGTCATTTGGAGAGAAAATTAAAATGTAACCATATAGGGTTAAAAATAGAAAAAGGTACATGAATAAATAATCACATAATAATATCTTAATTTATAAGAGTTCTTGGTTGAAATAAAATTTTCTACCTTACTATTGTTTATAAAGAACAAAAATGCCCCTTTTTCCTTATTTTTTATAATTTTTAACCAGCATGTTGTGGATTGATGGATAATACCTAGAGTTGTTCAAAAAATAAAAAACATGTTTTATATCATGGATTATTAAAATTTAATTAAAGAGGATAAATGTTTTAAATTTTTTTTGGTGTGGGGGGGGATTTGTAGAAGAATATATGAAAGAAATAAACCAAAATATTGTGTTTTGAATTTCTGGATTGATTTATAAAAACCAATAGGGAGGTTTGAAATTTACATATTATTCCCTTATTTGTGAGTTTATCAACAATATTTAGGAAGGATTGGGGTGTTATTTTTAATTTTTTTTAAAAGGGTGGAATTTTTTTACCTTGAACTTGAATTTTTATGTCTTTTTGGAGATATATGCATGTCACTTATCTTCTTGATAAGACTATTTAACACAATACATAAGATGATTAATTTGTGTTTTTTGATAATTTTTCCATAATTTGGTATGTTTTTGGAAAAATTCTATAACATCAGTAAAACCATTCTTATTTTCTACACTCTGTTAGCCCTTATTGGGTAAGAGATGACTAAAAAAGACCAATTATTACAAACCTTGAGATTCTATCCTTCTCTCTATAATGGATCAAGATGGGATTATAAATGAAAGAGGGTGAAAAAAAGATATTTGTTATAGAATTTATGAAATAAGAAATATTAGATGAGAAGTCCCCTACATCTCAATTGTAATTTTTCTACAAGGGGTATAAATAGAGGAACACATATTAATATAAAAAGTTTCCATCTTGGAGATTTTAATCTCATTTAGAAGAATTGTATTTTTCATCAACAATAAAGAATATAGTTTTATTGAATATGATGTTAATATGTGTTGATATTATTTTGAGAGTTGATGGAGCTACTACCATATTAACTGGTCGAGATATTTTACGTTGTATATTATATTTTCTTACATGAATAGATTCAAGGAAAATAAGCTATTTATATGTGATGATTTTTGAATTGTGATTCTAGTTTAAGATAAATGCTAGTGAGAGTGTTTTATGAAATAACTGATAGATGTTATAACAATCTAGTTAATGAGGTAGTTATCCTTGAATTTCATTCTTGATAAGGATTCTGTTAGAGAAGTGGAAAGTCTATACAAGTGAGAGGAGAAGAATTGTATTAGGTTTTCTACTCTTTTTAGTTATTTTTAAGTGGTTGAGAATCCCTTCTAATGAGTTTAATAGGTGATGAAATAATTTTAAGGAATTCTAAAAGTATAGAATATATGGCTAAGCCTTTAGATTATGACTTTTGTTGTACTATGTTTATCTTTATCAAGATATGAAATACATTCAGATTGTAGATAATACTTTCACTGAGCATCCCATAATGCTTTGTACTATTGTTTATGACCCTGAAGACACATAATCCTTTACTATACTAATTGAAGACTCTGATATGTAATAAAATTGTGACATTAGATCAGTGTTATGATGTCAATTTATTTTTTATGACTTCACCTCAGTTCATATGGATTTATGGAAGAGATTTTGAGACTTTTAGGGATTTTATATTATTTTTTATTTCTTACAAAATTGTGGATAATTAAAAAATCATGTTTTATAAAGTACAAAATTTATTTATTCTCATAAACTGTTCTTTAGAAAATAAAACATCACAATATTGTTCAATAATTTTTTTATCCAAACCAAGATTAAATGCATATCTATAGAGAAGAATTTTTGAATATTTAGATGAGTTACATGACATTATGTTTTTCTTCCATTTCTTGTGTGATGCCGTGTTGGGAATTCAAAATGAAATAAATGTATCAATTTCATATAAATAAGGGTGAGTAATTTTAAATATCATATGAGGATAAAACTACATAGTCTTACGAAATCTAAATGATAATATTTATTGAGATTAAAATTGTTTTTAATAAAGACATAAATATATAACTCATTTTTTAATTTAAAAGCTTAAGTCACTATTACTTCTGATAATTAAGATGTTTTCAAAATATAAATTTGGAATATTATATTGATGGAATTAATATTAAATATATATATATATAAATTAATAATTATAATTGATTCAATATTATTATATCCCTAGCATTATTTATTCTTGAGTGTTGAAAAATACAGAGAGACTGATACTTCATAGTATTAATGAAGAGAGAAGAGGAGTTCAAACCCAGGACACAATAATGGAGGAAGGGACAATTGTGCCTAAGTATTTGATGTATTGAGGAGGACCAAAGGGTGTGATAATCTATAATGTTGATAAGTCAAAAATACCATGTTCTATAGAGGACCCCTATATACATACCTATACTGTACACAAGAATATTAGATTTCTCTGATATATTTATAGAGTGAGATCATCTTTAAGTGGTGCAGAAAGATTCTAAAGTTGAATGAGATCATTATTTTATGGATCATTTTTTAGAGTGGGAAGTTTTTTCTTCTTATAATGGAAGTAAAAAAATAGTGTGACACTTCATCAATTATAATGGGAAGAATCTTGGTTATAATCACTTTGGTACATATTGTTTGAATCAGTGATTAGACCAATTATGAAAAAGAGTAGGCTATTCTATCTACGAATTGTAAATCAACCTATATTTTGTTATCTATATATATTTTTCTTTATATGAAGTGCAGATGATATAATATATTAAGGATATTAGGAACATAAAAATTCCATGGTTTTTACTTATAAATGAATAATTCATAAAATAATATCTTTTATTCACCCCCACTCTCGATGGTCAATCAGGATTAGGGGATCAAAAGTGATGTTAGAGAAAATCATGGGTTTTATATAATGATACAAGAATATTTTGAGTATGCAAAACATAAATTTTGTCAACAAAATGAATGTATTATAATTTAATGAAAAAAATTTCTCACTTAGCAGAGGGAGATGCAACTCACTTTCTATCACTTTTCCAAGAAGTTATAGATGCAAATAATTAGGTATTTTATTAAATTCTTGATGGAGAACCTATGTATTTATATGAAATGAAATATTTTTACGCGAATATAAATAAAAAATTTCCATCTTTTATATTTATTTTATATTGTTTGTACACAAAGGAAATGGGGCTTCAAATTTTAAAGCTGACATGGGAAATATTTTGAAGTATCTATGAAGGAGATATTTAATTCATGGAATCCAAAATATTTGTTTAGAGGATAAGATTTTAAGATCTTGGAATGTTTGAGGATGATAAAATTGAGGAAAATTTTATATGGGTCAATGACATTATTAGTAATATATATGGGTTTAGTGAGATTGTTTTTGATTTCACAATTGTTAAAAAGATGATGTTGAAATTTTCAAACGAGTTTGATCTAAATGTATTATCTATGAAAGATAGAGAAGAATTATCAATAGAAGATATAAATAACATTCTCATTATATATAATTTAAGAAAATACATATACACAATTAATAAAGGAAAAGAGGTGATGGTCATTGAGGCTATGTGAAAATAGAAGTTGAAGGATACTAAATAAGAAAAAATAGTGATCCAAAATATGAGAGAGATGATATGGACTTTATAAAAAAATAATTTCTATTTTATCAAATAAATTCAAGTAGGTCAAGTGGAATATAAATTGAAGAAATCCAAAAAGATGATTAATTTTAAGGATATTTTTAATTTTTATATGGAATATTTATATATGAATGTTAAACAAACTGAATAAGATAAGGAGGATAAAAAATTTGTAAAGATTAAAAATTAAAGAAGTAAAAAAGAAATATTCTATGAGAATGAGAAGGATTTTAATGTGAAATAGGAACAAATATGAATCCTTAACTATTATATCATATGATGAAGACAATTTCATTCGAAAATTTTAGGAATGATTTTATAGCATCAATATTCATAATGAAAAATAAATAAAAAAACTAAAATATATATTACAATCTGAGTTTTATTATTATGTTCAGAATAATACACAACTTAATAATGAGAATAGAAACACATTGAAATAAAGGAATAAATAGGCTACATATAGAGATTATTTTATCAAGAAAAAAAGGAATTTCATTGAAAATATCAAGAAACACATGTTAAGTGAGGATGAGCTAGAGAATATTCTAAGAGATATCTAGTAAAAACTGGATGTAAAGGAGGAAGATCTAACTGAGATGCAATCAATTTTTCTTAGAGATTAAAATTATTTAAAAATTATTTCATTTAATACTTCCTAAATTATTCTAATATTATATGGTAATTTTTACATGTTGGTGAGGTAAATATTTCTAATGAGAAAAAATATTAACCTAATAAGTCTAAAAATAAAAATTGTTTTTCTAACAGTGTAGTTAAGAAAACTAGGATGAATGTATTTGTAATAGGACAAATAAATGACAGAAACTTTTCATATCAATATAATAGTAGAATATTTCAAACATACAACTATCCCTTAAAAAATATTGCATAGTTTAGAGGATGATAACTCCATTAGTTTTTTGGTTTGATTTATAATAAAAATAAAATATCACAATTTAGAGACATTTTCTATTTTTATACAAGGAATTTCTAAAAAGACTACTGATATTGAAATAATATGTCACTGATTTTGAGGTTTCATGAACCAAATGGGTTTTATGCCGTGAAAATGAATATATATTCATAGAGAAAGAAATCTTTGACTATAATAAGAACATATATTTCTATAAAAAATTGTTTTTGATATCTATAAGTTATTTTTATAATATGTGGACTTGAAGCTTAGAAATCTACGTAATGTATTACAATCCTATAAATATGATTTCCATTGGGCGTGAAAGGAAAGGAGAATAATAAAAATAAGTTAGGTAATACATATACAACTGATACAAAAAATAAGTCTCACGAAAAATATAAAGATGTTGGGAAGGTTATGGAAGGTTTATTCAAATTTTAAATAGATAAACATAAAAAGTTTAAGAAATTTACGAGTACAAAAATTAGTGAAGGTGGAAATGGAAAGCATGTTATTGAGACACTGAGTATTTATTTGTATATTATTATTCCAAAATTCAATAGAATAAATTTGAAATGTATGATTATATTGTGTATTGCATAAAATAATATATAAAAATACCATCAACCCAAGTTTAATTGAGTAGAAATGAAGTGAAAGGACCAGGATGTAAATTTTCCGTGATAACCATAGTGGAGAAGAAACTTCCACATAAAGAAATATTTTATGGTGTGAATATTTGTATATAACCTATCAGGTTTTAAAGTAGAAAATGGTTTCATGAAGAAATACTATATTCCTATGATTGGAATGAATATGAGTTATTGGTTGAGTAAAAACTTGCAACATTGTTGTTTTATTAGAAGAACAAAAATGTTCCTCATTATTCCCTTGTTTTGGTTAATTGTTCACTAACATTCATTGAATATATAGATAAAAGTGGGTGTTGTGAACATTATAAATAAGTTAAGTTTACTTTTATGTAGTATTATAACAGATGTGTAGAGGATAAAGGGTAAATATCCATTGATGGGAAGTAATTAGGTGTATGAGTTATCAAAATAAAATACTATTAAATCAATAAATATGTGATAACATCATAGAACTGGAGAAATAGTTAGGAAAAAACACTTTAATTCCTTATTTTTAATTATATCAATCGTATTTATGTTGTGAGAGTGTTTTTTAATAACATAATGATGAAAAAAGTGATTTTTTCCTTTGACTTGAACATTTTTTATAGGTTTGTTGAGATTTTTACACAACAATTGTATTATTGATTTAAGAAATTAAAATAATACTTAAGCTGAAAAATTTGGGTTTATTTGAGAATGTTATCAAATAGTTGCATGTTTATAGAAATATTTGTTAAAATCTATTAAATTAAACATTTTTTCTACACTATGTTATCCCATGTAGAATAATTTATACTATCTAAAACATATTACTAAGAAAACCTTGTGATATTATCCTTATATAAATTTGGATCAAACTATAATTATAAATAAATTAAGGGGAATAATTAGAAAAGTTTTCCAAAATTTTGAATGAATAAATATAGAATTTAATATCCCTAAATCTTATATGAATATCTATTCCGCAATGGGGGGAGATAGAGATGCCTAAATTCAAATAAAATATGTCTGTGGGTAATGAAAAAAAATCCAAATGGTGGATATTATAGTGTCTCTTGAGATAATTTCATTTTTTTCAAAAATGTATAATAGCTTTGTGTTTAAGAGGATTTTAATATGCTTTGAGGTAATTTTGAGAGTCGATGGAGGTACTACCATATTAGGTGGTAGAGGTATTTCAGGATACAGTTTATACTATATTACTTGGATATATTCAATACAAAGCTACAATATACATGTGATTATTACTGAACTATGATTCTTATTTAAGAGAAGTTATAATGAGTGTGCTATCAATAATAGTAGATAGGAGATGGAAACTTCTATACATTGTGGGATTTGTTTTTATATTTTATTCTTTATAAGGAAGCTATAATGTAATTTGGGAATACTATCAAGGTGATAACATAATATTTGAATGTTATTATTATTTTATTGGTATTGTTTTATGTTCTAGATATGTACATGGAATGAGTTGAAGAGGTGATGATGGAATTTTAAGAACGGATGGAAATATGGAAATTATAACTAATTCAATTGCATGACACTAGCATTGATATCTGTGAAAATTTTTTAAGCCATGTAAAACATTAAATATTAATTTTATACATAAAAAAGGATCCCATAAGGCATTGTACTATCATGTATAACTATGAATATGAATAACACATTACACTACTGGTGTATATCTTTGATAAATCAATATATATATATAAATCTAAATTCATATGAATAAAATTCAATTCTTATGACTAATTTAGTTCTTATGACTTTATAGGAGAGATTATAATAGTTTTAAGTACATTATATGACTTTATATTTCTTAATGATTAGTAAAGAAATATTGAATTATATTTTTTGAGGAATTAATTTAGTCAATTATCATGAAATTTTCTTTAATGATTAAAATATAAAAACTAAGTTAAATAATTGTTATCCAATACATGATCAAAGAAGGAACAACCGGGAGGAATGTTGTAATGTTGATATGAGTTCCATGACTAAAATATGAGTTTTTAAGTCATTGTGTGATGAATAGGGATAATTCAAGAAAAAGAAAATGTGTTTTTTTATGAAAATATGGTTGAAATATTTTTAGTATCACATGAGAAAAGAAAAAAATCATATTTTAATATAAATTATATTTATTTTCATGATTCAAATCAGCTTGTATAAGGAGATATATTAAGAAATCATTGATCAATTTAGATATACGATCATTACTCTTATTTATAATAGTAATTTAGTATATTCTACTTTGGAAACTATTGTTCATAATATTATTTTGTGAACATATATATATATATAATAATGGAGAGTAATCAAATATTAGCGGAGATCATAAATATTGTTCATGTTTTTAGCGATGAAAAATATTTAGAGCTCTATACCTCATAGTATCATAGATGGCAGAAGAGTTGTTTAAGGCCATGATCTATGCATGGAGAAAGAGACAAATATTATTTAATATTCAAAGTGTTTAAGAGAATAATATCGTGTGAAGATCAAAAAATATGATCATTTTGGATGACCATGTTTTGTAGAAGACCATGATATATAGTATTTATGTTTACACTAGAAAATAAAATTTAATCAGTCCATTATTAGAGGGATATCCTCATTAAGTGGTATTGGTGGATCCCAAAGAAGATGTGGAGAGTTTTTTATTCTAGTGGGTCCATGGAAGATGAAACAAAATGGAAACCTTTGTTGATAGGACTGGTATGATCCTTGGTTATAACCATTTGGAAATATCGTAGAATAATAATTGATTCGAAAAATAATCAATCACTAAAAAGGGTTAGATATTATATTCAAACCCCAAAAATACTATGTTTTTTGATGTATCAATATTTTACCACATATGAGGAGTGTCTAAGGGAATATACTAAGTCATTTGGGATCTTAAAATTCCAACTGGTTGAGTACAAAAGGCATAATTCATATATATACACGACAGATTAACCCCATTTCAACATTAAATCCTTAATTAGGAAACTCAATTTATATCAAAGAAAATTCAGGTTCCCTATGAAGATCTACAATGTTTAATGGGTTTAGAGATCTCAAATATTTTGAATAAAAGGGGTGACCCAAAATTTTATGGTAGATATTATCTTTGTTAGATTCGGAATATGTTACCATAACATATGTTACTAGGCCAAGAATTTAGATATGAAACAATTATGGGATTTCCTAACACTATAGAAGGTGAACGTATGTATTTCCTTGATAAGAGAAATTTGGAAGTGAATGTTAAAGTAAATTATTTCATTTTTATGTATCTTTTAGAAAAAAGTTTCACAATGGTAATGGTGATTCAAACTATAAAAATAAATGAGATAATTTTTAAAGAATCTATGATGGAAATAATAAAGTTAAGAAATCCAAAAATCATGTTTGGAGGAGAAGTTTTCAATATCCTAAAATGGTTTATGATGAGAACACTGATGATTATTTTATATGTTTCAATGGGATTATGGGTAATATCTTGGGTTTTTGTGGGAATATTGACGATTCCACCATTGTTAAAAAGTGGATGAGGAATTTTCAAAAAGGATTGATCCAAAAGTAGATTACCTTGTATATATGATAGACCTAAAATTATATGAGCTATATGAAATGATCATTTATTATTATTTAATAAAAAATACAACTTTAAATAATAAATAAAAAAGGTGCTAGCCTTTGAGGCTATTAAAAAAATATTTTCAAGGATACCGAATAAGTAGAATCGTGTGCATAGAAATGCGATGTTAATGATGCAGAATTCAAAATTTTATATCTATTATATAAAATAAATTAACTAAAGTAATGTTAAAATTTATTGTAAGGATACCCCCATGGTGACATAACTGTAATGACATTGGTTATTTTTGAATGGACTATCCAAAGAAGAAGGTTGAAGAATTTAAATCAGATGAGTGTAAAAAAAATTAAAAAACACAAAATAGATAACTGAAAATAGATATAATATGATAATAAAAAAGATGTTTTATGAGAAATAATTAAAAAATTTACTCAACAAGAATTAAATTAAATTATTAAGTTGGTTTCTTATTTTAATCAAAGAAAGATTCTTATATCTCATGCAGTGATAATGGAGAATAATGATCAAAACTAGAAAAAAATTAAAAAATAAGTTGGAATAATTTATTAAGAAGATTTCAAAACACAATAAGGAGAATAAAAATAATTACAAATAGATGTATAAACAAATAAAGGATAATTAATATTTTATTAATAATTGATACATTGAATAGATAAAGAATCAAATGAAAAAAGAAGATGAGAAAGAGATGCTTCCAAGAGAATAGGAGGAAAATATAGTTGAAAAAGTGGAACATATTTCCAATAGAGAATCCATTTTTTGGATATAAATATTAATTGAAGAAGATAAGAGAATATATATTAAAGGATATTGGGGTTAAATTATAATATTAACTAGTTTTTAAGATAAAGGGTTCTTATTGGAATGAAAAATATAAACCCAATATATATTTAAATAAATAAAAATTTTCTAATTGTGTAGGTGATAAAAAAATTTAAATATATATGAGACTAGAAGAAAAATGAGATAAACACTTCCATATAAAAATGAGATAGGAATATTAAAACAATCACTAGTGCAAAACCAACTTATACCAACACTTATTTCCCAACAGTTTGATGAAAGCATTGGGAAAAATAACATATACCAACGGTTCTAATAGAACCATTGTTATATATAATTTCAGCTAGGTTTTCATAATGATTTAACAAAACCATTGGGAAAGATAATTTTTTCTTACGGTTTTTATTAACCGTTTGAAAAAACCACCCTATTTCAGGACCCCTCTTGTTTTTTCATCCTCCGCCCTCGTGAACTATCCCCGACTTCCACCTCCCGTCCCTCTCCTCCCCTCCAGAACCTTGATCTCCTCAACCTACCAGCCTCCACCTCTGCCTCCCGGCCCTAAGCCCCTCTCGGATCCCTCTCCTCTAGTAACACTCCCCATTCTCCTCCCAGCTCCCTATCCGATGAAGACTTCCCCCTCCCATCTCGGCTCCTGACAACATTCCCCTCTCGACCCCCTCTCCTAGAGACACCCGCCTCATCTCTAGGCTCCCTCTCCTCCACTGATGTCCTTTGGTCCCCTATCCAGTCACACGTGAGACCCCCATGGCCCAACCCCCTGTAGAGACCCAATCTTGACATACATGGACATTACGTTACTTTTTCGGAATACTTAATAAATAACAAAAAACAACACTCAAGGACCGTAATAGTTTAGTGTCTTTAGAAACTCGGAACATAATCTTCTAAGCATTGTAAAATATCTTCAACATCTCCCAAAAAGATCTCCCCCTTTTTGTTTTCTTACCTAAACATTTTCTTGATATCCTAGGGAAAATAAATCAAATAAAGGGTGAGCTAAAATGATCAGTAGGGTAAGCATGGATAAAATAAAACAAACCATATACATTTGAACATAAAAACATGAACATGATGTTTAGACATCAAAATCTTGAGCAATGAAATAAAACATGGCAGTATGTAAGGTATAGATCATAATGGAACATCAATCATGATAAAATAGGATGAGAATAAAACATGTAATTGTGGAAACCATTAAGCACATGTTATGATTTCCATAGTATCCAAGGCATTACTGCCAAGAGTATCTTAGTGGAGAAAGTCCCTTTCTGAATCGATTTCACTCCTCGTTCTAGTCCTGTATCACTGAACTAGATTAACTTTCCGTTAAAGCCATGTCTATCTCATGAGATAAAAATCATTATCCAATTAATTGGAGGGAGATATAGGTCCAAACCATCTCATAATGAAATCATTCTTACGTGTTCCACAACATAAACATAAATCATCCATCATAACCCAAAGAATAAAATGTGTTTCATAAACATCATCCCATCATAACATAATCCATATAAAACAAATGGATATCATTTCATCATCAGAAAAGTGAAACACTCTAAATAATAGAGATATTATACTTGAAACATACACATATGAAATAATGTCATCATAGATGGAAAATGGTTTTGATAAAACACTTGAAATAAATTATTCAGGAAAATATTTTTTCTTATTCAAAATCATTTTATATTCACAAAATTCCATGAAATTTTAAAATAACAGGATTTTGTTGAAAATAGTCGTGAAATATTTTAGAGTAAGCTTCATGAAAACAAGGTTTTATGAAACTGTAAAAATCTGTTCATGACATATAAGTTAAAAAAACATTTTCCTCGTACTTTTGTTTTGAAAAGTCAAACAGATCCTCGTATGGTAAACAAAAGAAATATTTATTTCACAACATGTGTTAAAATTCAAAAATGGGTAAAAAGGACTTTAAACATACATAAAAACAATTTTAGAAAACATGGACATGGATGATAATAATAACCCCAGTAAATACTTACAAATAAACAATCTCAGATAAGAACGAGATTGGAATAATTATCGCTTAAATTATGTCTGATATGATTTCTATGTATCTGAATCTCATGTATAATGATTTAAATAATGTCATTGAATTATTACAGAATCATATTCATTGTTATGATATCATATATAGTTCACTTATGACTTCATATTACCCGTTCGTTTGTAAATTCTATGTCAAAGCAGCGTTTTTGGTAAAATCGTTTCATTTATTGAACGTGTTTCGACTTGTTGTTCTTGACATTATTAATTATATCCTGATTTACTTAATTCCAAAAGGTAAAACATGATTTATATATAATATATATTCAGAATATAAACATATATGATAGATCGATAAATGGAATGAAATACACCGTTCATGGAGACGGTAGGCCGTACGTACGCATGAACGCTGTTTTTGTTTCTTTATTTAATTAAATGGAATTAAGTAAATGAAACATATATGTAAATAAATCCAGTATCATTATTATGTAATATATTTCATCATTATTTATTATATATACTTTATAATCATTCATTAATGGTTAATCATGGAAAATAAATCTCATCGCGTTTGTGGAGACGGTAGTCCGTGCGTACGCACGAGCGATGATATCATTCCCAAAATTATTTAATAGAATTGGAGTGGATGATATAATATCTCAGAATCCGTATTATGTTCTAATAACCAAATATAATTATTCTTTACACCATTATACCCATCCAAGTAAGGTGGTGGTGGGAAAACTGATTACACCACGACATGGAGACAGTATTCCATACGTACGCACGCGCGGTGATTTCATTTTCCATAGGATGGATAAAAGGTGAAATGGGGTTGTTTCATATTTATAATAACATATCAGTATATTAGTGATACTGAAGTTATTACTTTATAATGAAACAACTAAATAAGAAGTTGAAGAAGAATGAAACTTGAAAGAATCTCTAGAAGAGATTACCTTTTCTTCGATGAACCTCCTTTAAGATTCCTCTTAATGGACTAGAGTTGGTCTTTTGAGAAGTCCAGAACCTATGGAATGTTTCTAGGGAAGTGGATAAGAGAAATGGGTAGGGGTTCGAAGAGCGTGAAGGCACAAGGTTGTGTAAAGAGGAGAGGGAGGACGTTCCCTTTTATAAGGGAGGAGAGGGGCACCTTTGGAAACCTCAAAAATATTAATTTATAATAAAATCAAACCCCACATAAAAAATTCCAAAATGACTCAAATACGAGTCTTAGATGAAATAGGGTTATAATATAATAAACCAATAAAATTTAGACAAGTTTGGATTTTATTTTAAACATTATAAACTTGATTTATCCAAATATAATATATTTAATTTTATTTGTAGTAATAAGATTCTAAATTTTAAATTGTTATATATAAATACTTATGTGTTTTGAATTGTCCATAATTGGATAATTTATGAAATGTTTTACCATATAATCATTAATTTATAATATTTAAATATTTTTGTGATTTTTAAACAATTTTATATTCTGTTATTTTTATAAAATAAAAATAGTGTCAATTTTGGAACTTTTCATTTATTTGAATTTAAATAAAATCCACACAGAAGATATGTTTGAAATAAAAGATTTAATATATTCATAACATTTCATATTTATCTAGAAAATTAGTGGAGAATATTAAATAGTTCATATAATATTTACTTTAATATTTTTAAAAACATTTATTTGATATTTCAATCAATAAAATAATTTCAACAGCGCTATTGTGTTACATTTAATGATAATTATTTAATCCCAAAAAATTTCAAATAAATTCACATGATGTAGATAATTTTATTATATTTCTGGATACTATTCATTTTCAAAGTTTCATGAAGATTATCACTAAATTAAAATTATTATACTTATAAGATTTCAGAGAGTGACATGTTGTCACTTTCTTTGGTTTTAATAATAATTAAATTATTTTCAGGCTCAAAAGTCCATAAAATTAATCTATTCTAACCCTTAGGTGATATGTGTCGACTTTTAGTCATCCAATAAAATTTTTTCAGGTGTTATTGTAATTTTATAATCTTATTTTTACCGTTAATTACTCGATTTACCATTAACTGTAGTAAATAAAAAATACCGTAGTTACTATTCAGAATATCAAAAAAATAAAAGTAACCTATTAACATAATTTGGAACCACTGAATTAAAATATGGAATCCATTTTTAAAAGTTAAAAACACATAATTTTTAGTAATAAATTTAAAATTAATCCCGTTGTTAAGAAAACGAGTTTTAAAAGATAAAACATTGCCAAATATTGAAATGTTTTTACCTATGAATTCAAGGTAAAATTAATGGTAATGAAATAAATTATATTAAATGGTTAAAATATATTATATTTATACTTTAAAACTATCAAATACTATAAATTAAGAATATAAATTATTGCGATGAAAGAAGTTGTTTTTAATTAAAATATAGCATGTTTTTACTATTCATTAAAATATGAAAGTTATCAGAATAATATGAAAAATTTATCCAAAGTAAATTTCTATATCCCAATTCCAAAGAAGAATTATATTTTGTCAAATTGAACTTTTAAACCTATAAAAAATAGATTTAATGTGGGTTTTCCTTAAAAAGGCGACAAAATTATATTTTTTGAAAAATAATTATTTTACCCGAAAAATTTATTTTGTTCACATACCATATTTTAAGAAAGTGTGTAAGATGAATAATAATGTTATAAAATTCAAAATATATTTAATACTATTCATAACGGCTATTCCATAACAATATTATAACAATATATCATTTTTTAGTGAAACCTGGTATTGCGTACTACACATGTTATTGAGGAAGGTCGCGATTACGTGTAACGCAAGCCAAGAATAGTGTTTGTGTATAATATAAGCTAATACGATGTTGCGTATAGTGAAAGATAATCATGGTGTAGCGTATAAAACAAGACATAAAAGTAATTAAAAATAATATTTCTCATAAAATCTCAGGGTGTTACATTCTACCCCCCATAAAATGAATTTCTCCCTCAAAATTCTTCGAGGTTATAAATGGTTTACTACTTGAAAGTTTCTTTCAAAGAAATAGTCATCGTAAAAAGGAAAACTAAAACTTTATTTTAAAAAGGAAATTTAGAATCATAACAGTCATCCAAAGTAACTCAGTACTGGGATTCCACATAGGACAATATAGGTAAAAATATGGATACGGAAGAGAAATATAACCATCATGTATGGATGAAGAGTGGAAGAGGACATGGCTATGAAAAATCCAAAAAACATAAATCCATAAATTTTTGATGATCTAAGGTACCATCTGATCCATCAGATATGAGGGCACTAGGACAAGACTTTTGGTTTTCAAGATCTTTTCCCTAATGTTGAAGAATTTTTGAATTAAAATAAATACTTACTTGATTTTGGTACAATTTTACTATTGTTTGTGCCTTGAACCATTTCCACTTCATCTATTAAATAAATGAAGTTGAATTTGTCTTTTGTGAAGTATTAGCAGATCATGCGATAGAATTATAGGTCATTCCATCTATCTCAAACAAAAGGTCAACAAAAGTTAACAAATATACATAACTCCTTATATAGTGAGATTAATCATGTATGGTTCCTAAAATGGACTTATACTTCATATATCATACCACTTAATTAATTAAAACTAATTTATACTAACCAGGGACTTCCTATTGGCTAGTGGTAGGCGATAAAGGTCAGTCACAGTTCAGTAGTGGGATTGATTTCTATAGCCTTTTCTGATGTGATGGGTTGTCGCCCGTCCTGCAGGTTGTCCCTTTTTCTAAAACTACATTATTATAACATTTCTGCAATAATAAGGAAAAATTTCTAGCCTTAAACAGTACTATCTTATGTCTAAATAAATTCATTCCAATCTTTAGGATTATCCAAAATACTTCGGTCCAAGCTCATAGTATAAAGAAAACGATTACTTGAAATGTCACATAACAAGCACGTGAATACCATAATTTATCCCCATATATGATATGATATATCTTGTTGGTAACATTCCAAACATGTGAATACCTTAATCATGTATTCTCTTGAAAAATTAATACCCATTGAACATTAATGAAAACATGAATGCTGTCAAAAGTTAACTCTTTCCACATACCAAAATACTAAAATTTCTATATACTCAAACCATGAAATCACTTTGTCCTTATATCAGTCATGAGCTCATGAATATTATCAAAAATTTCATGTTATCCTTATCCCTTCATTATGCGCTTATTATCTACTTTCCAAAAATATTTTAATCACTTTTCATGGTTACCTATACCATATAATTATCGAAAACCACAATAAACCATTATATAGATATTCCAATGTTCCACAATACTATAAATGAGATTCCACAACATTATTTTGGAATCCGTTTACATAAAAACATAATCATTCCACCACATCATTTTCATACTCAACATTGCTAATAATGATCTCATGTGACTTACCTTTGTCCTTTGCCTTAATATGTTGTTGATGTCGATCATCATTAACCCTTGGATTAGGGCATTGGTTAGCATAATGCCCCATTTACTTGCAATTGTAGCATTGATGTGTTGGTGGAGAGTTCTATGTAATCTTTTCTCTATTAAAATCATTAGCTACATATTTCCCATTACTTCGACACTCAACTACTCGATGACCATCTTTTCCACACTTAAAACATTTTCTAGTACCTTTTAGACAATCTCCACCATGCTTCGTTCCACACATTGAGCATAAAGAAACATTCATCTTCTTTTCACCATTGTTCTGATATTTCTCCTTGAACTCCATCTTTCGTTTCTTATCAAAACCATGAGATGAATATGTAACACCAGATTCCAGTTCTACTTTGATAGCACAACACACAATTTCATTATAGCTACTGGAGTATCTTATTGCTAATTCCCTTCGAAGACTTGGTTTTAAGCCACTGAAGAATCGATCAACTTTACATTCAGGTTGGATGATAAATTGAGTTGCATACCAAGCAAGCCTTGTAAAATTCGCTTCGTATATACCAATAGATTCATCATCCCTTTGCTTAAGCTCAAGGAACTCATTTTCCAACTTTTTTCGAAGAATAAGAGGGAAGTAATTATTGAAAAATATGTTCTTGAACCCATCCCATTCCTCGGATTCAATTTCATATTGGGGCCTTGTATTCTTAATTAGATTCCACCACTGGTCAGCTTCACCTTATAACCGGTAGACAACCAAAATGACTTTTTCATGTTCTGAACAATGAAGTATGGAAAATATCTTTTCAATGGTACTGATCAATTGTTCAGCAAAAAGTGGATCATAATACCCATTGAAAGAAGGTGGACATTGCCTCATTAAGGACTCAATAGAATATTGTTCCCTTCTCTACTCATTTGGAAGTCCAGAATGATTAATATCTTGTGTAAGTATATCAATATGATTTTTGCACTCCATCTCCCATAATTTTGGTTCGTTCAGGAGGACAATCATCGCATCATCCATTACATTGATCAAAATGGTTCATTCAGGTTCCATCCATCGTCTAAAACCCAATAAGAATAGTGTGAGAGGCAAAATCATGATAGGAAAACAACATAATAAAGGGGGAGTACCTTTAATATATAACATGTTAGGGTTAATTATTATATTGTTACTATAATTCTAGGACTATAACCAATACTTATACTTAACCTTAGGGACATCCCTAGACATTACTTAGAAATATCTCTAGGGATCTCACTAAATTTTTCGCAACCTAGTTTCCAAAGGTTAACTAAACCTTTCCTCTGATACCAACTGTAGCGACCCTATCTTGAATTACATGGAAATTACATTAATTTTGAGGAATACTTAATAAATAACAAAAAACAACACTCAAGGACTGTAATAGTTTAGTGTCTTGGGAAACTCGGAACATAATATTCTAATCATGGTGAAAGATCTTCAAAATATCCCATAAAGATCATCCCCTTTTTTTTTCTTACCTAAACACTTTCTTTATATCCTAGGGAAAAGAAATCATATAAAGGGTCAGCTCAAATTCTCATTAAGGGTAAGAATGGAGAAAATAAAACAAACCATATACATTTTAACTTAAAAACATGACCATAATGTTTAAACATCAAAATATTAAGCAATGAAATTAAACATGGTAGTACGTAAGGCATAGATCATAATGGAACATCAATCATGATAAAATAGGATGGGAATAAAACATGTAACTGTGGAAACCATTAAACACATGTTATGATTTCCATAGTAGCCAAGGCATTGCTGCCAAGAATATCTTAGTGGAAAAAGTCCCTTTATGAATCGAGTTCACTCCTCATTCCAGTCATATATCACTAAACCAAATTAACTTTCCATTCAAGCCTTGTAAATCTTATGAGATATAAATCTTTACCCAATTCATTGGAGGGAGATATAGGTCCCAACCATCTCATAATGAAATCATTCTTATATGTGACACAACAATAACATAAATCATCCATCATAACCCAAAGAATAAAATGGGTTTCATAAACATCATCCCATCATAACATAATCCATATAAAAAAAATGGATATCATTTCATCATAAGAGAAGTGAAACCATGTAAATCATAGAGAAATTATATTTGAAACATACACATATGAAATAATGTCATCTTATATGGAAAATGGTTTTGATAAAACACTTGAAATAAATTCTTGAGGAAAATATCCTTTCTTCTTTAAAATCATTTTCTTTTCACAAAATGCCATGAAATTTTAAAAGAAATGGATTTTTTTGAAATTATTAATGAAATATTGTAGATTAATCTTCATTAAAATAAAGTGTTATGAAACCGTAAAAATATGTTAATGATTTATAAGTTAAAAAACATTCTCCTCGTACTTTTTTCGGAAAATTCAAAAAGTTCCTCGTATGGTAAAAAAAGAAATATTCCTTTCAAAACATGTGGTAAAAGTAAAAAATGGGTAAAAAGGACTTTAAACATACATAAAAATAATTTTATAAAACATGTACATGGATGATAATAATAACCCCAGTAAATACTTACGAATAAGAAATCTCGGATAAGAACGAGATTGGAATAATTATCCCTTACCTTATGTCTGATATGATTCGTATGTATCCATATCTCCTATATAATGATTTAAATAATGTCATTGACTTATTACAGAATCATATTCATTGTTAAGATATCATATATGGTTCACTTATGACTTTATATTACCCGTTCTTTTGTAAATTCTATGTTAAAGCAACGTTTTGGGTAAAATCGTTTCATTTATCATTCGTGTTTTGACTTGTTGTTCTTGATATTATTACATATATCCTGATTTACTTAATTCCAGATTTTAAAACATTATTTATATATAATATATATTCATCATATAAATATATATGATAGATCGATAAATGGAATTAAATACACCGTTCATGGAGACGGTAGGCCGTACGTACGCATGAACGCTGTTTTCGTTACCTTATTGAATTAAATAAAATTAAGTAAATGAAAAATATATGTAAATCAATACAGTATAATTATTATGTAATATATTTCATGATTATTTATTATATATACTTTATAATTATATTTTAATGTTTAATCATGGAAAATGAATCTCATCGCGTTCGTGGAGACGGTGGTCCGTACATACGCACGAGTGATGATATCGTTTCCCTAATTATTTAATAGAATTGGTGTGGATGATATAATATATCAGAATCAATAGTTTGTTATTATAACCATATATAGTTATTCGTTACACCATTATATCCATCCAAGTAAGGTGGTGGTGGGAAAACTGATTACACCATGACGTGGAGACGGTATTTCGTACGTACGGATGCGCGAGGATTTCATTTTCTATATGATAGATATAAGGTGAAATGGGGTTTTTTCTTATTTATAATAACATATCTGTATATTATTGATACTTATGTTATTACTTTATAATGAAAAAACTAAATAAGAAGTTGAAGAATAAAGAAACATGAAAGAATCGGTAGAAGAGATTGCCTCTTCTTCGACGCACCTCCTTTATGCTTCCTCTTAAGGGACTAGAGTTGGCCTTTTGAGAAGACCAGAACCTCCATAATGTTTATAGGGAAGTGGAGAATTTAAATGCGCAAGGTTTGGCCGAGCTTTAAGGTTAAAAGTTGTGTAAATAGGAGAGGGAGGAGGTGCCCTTTTAAAAGGGAGGAGAGGAGAACCTTTGGAAACCTCAAAAATATTAATTTATAATAAAATCTAACCCAACATAAAAACATCCAAAATCAATAAAATACAAATCTTAGATGATATAGGGTTTTAATATCATCAACCAATAAAATTTATACATGTTTGGAATTTATTTTAAACATTATCAACTTGCTTTATCCTTATTTAATCTATTTAATTTTATTTGGGGTAATAAGATTCTAAATTTTAAATTGTTATAAATAATTACTTATGTATTGTGAATTTTCCATAATTGGATACTTTATGAAATCTTTGACCATATAAGAATTAATTTATAATTTTTAAATATTTTTGTGATTTTTAAACAATTTTATATTATGTTATTTTTATAAAATAACAATAGTGTCAAAATTAACACTAGTCATTTATTTGAATTTAAATAAAATCTACATAGAAAATATGTTATAACGAAAAGCATTAATAGATTCATAACATTTCATATTTATCTAGAAAATTAGTTTGGTACATTAAATATTCATATAATATATACATTAATATTTGTAAAACCATTTATTTGATATTTCAATCAATAAAATAATATCAACATCACTATTGTGTCACATTTAATGATAATTATTTAATCCCTAAAAATTCTAAATAAATTCCCATGATTTAGATAATTTTACTTTCTTTCTGGAGACTATTCATGTTCGAAGTTTCCTGAAGTAAATCACTAAATTAAAATTGTTATACTTATAATATTTAAGAGAGTGACATGTTGTCACTTTCCTTGGTTTTAATAATAATTAAATTATTTTCATGGTAAAAAGTCCATAAAATTAATCTATTCTTACCCTTAGGTTATATTGGTAGACTTTTAGACATCCAATATAATTTTGGTAGTTTGGGTGATTTTATAATCTTATTTTTACCCTTAATTACCAGATTTACCTTTAACTGCAGTAAATAAAAATTACCGTAGTTACTATTCATAATATCAGAAAAAAAGTAACCTATTAAAATAATTTGGACCCACTAAATTAAAATATTGAATTCATTTTTCAAAATTCAAAACACAGAAGTTGCAGTAATTAATTTAAAATTAATCTCGTTGTTAAGAAAATGGGTTTTAAATGTTAAAGTATTGCCAAAGATTGAATTGTTTTTACCTATGAATTCAATGTAAAATTTTTGGTAATGACATAAATTATATTAAATGGTTAAAATATATTCTATTTATACTTTAAAACCATTCAATATTATAATTTAACAATATAAATTATTTTGATGAAAAAAGTTGTTTTTAATTAAAATATAGCATGTTTTTACTATTCATTATTATATGAAAGTTATCAGAATAATATGAGAAATTTATCCAAAGTAAATTTTTATATCCTGATTCTAAAGAAGAATTTTATTTTGTCAAATTGAACTTATAAATGTGTCAAAAACTATATTTAATGTGGTTGCGCCATCAAAAGGCGACCAAACTGCTTTTTTTTTGAAAAATAACTATTTTACCAGAAAAATTTATTTTGTTCACATACCATGTTTTAAAAAATGTTTAAGATGAATAATAATGTTATAAAAATAAAAATGTAGTTAACAGTATTCATAACGGCTAGTCCATAATAATATTTTAACAACATATCGTTGTTTAGTGAAACCCGGTATTGCGTACTACACACGCTATAGAGGAAGGTCGCGATTGCGTGTAACACAAGACAAGAATAATGTTTGTGTATAATATAAGATAATACAGTGTTTCATATAGTGCAATATAATCATGGTTTAGCATATAACACAAGACATCAATGTAATTAAAAATAATATTTCTCATAAAATCTCGGGGTGTTACACTCCCCCGGGTGGCATCCCCCGCTCTCGGCTTCCTATCCTCCCACCATTTATCCAAAATTTATTTATGGATCTTGACGGGTACTTCTAGGTAAGGATAAAAATTCATATTAATCATGCATATTATAGATTTTTAGGTATTAACCAACTCATGGTGTGGTAAATTATTGGGTAAATTGTGTTTTTTTTTGAAAATAGAGTCTCCCAGAAATATAGGGTAAGATTCACAGGTTGTAAACCATTCATTCTTACAATGAATTAAATAAAAAGTTCATGATTTTTTAAAACCCTCATATTTTCTTCTATATACCCCTATTAGACCAGATATTGTGCTGGATGTTTTTGTTAATCATGATTTATATGTGATGAGGTTGTATCTTCATAAAGATTTATTCCATTTAATTAATTGGTTCATAAAACATAGGTTGGTGCTGCATATATTATGTAATTGGAATTGGTAATGTAAAATGTTTGTCTCATATTTCTGAGTTGGTTATTTGGATGGTATTCTCTATCAAAAGTGGGTATGTCTCTGTGGACTATGGGTGTATTTTTCAATTGATCAATGTATTTATTAAACTGACCATGCAATACACATTTCAAACAATACAAAAGAACCAAAAAAATAAATGATTGACACTACACACCACATGACACCCATGTGAGACACCCATTGACATCTACGGATAGTTTAGGGGCCATTAACGTAGGAACTAAAGTCAACTGGCACTAAAGCCTTGAGAAATTCTCATTACTGGTAGTAAAGATACCAAAACCATTATTCTTTGTATATTATAATGTAATGGTTTACACCGTTATAACCAAGTAGACCATCTGGTACACAGACCAATGCCCGAACAGGTTCAAGAGCAGGATCAACTACCGAACATTGATTGTGGTCCCTATGAGGGTCCTTCCATAGTGAAGAGGATTATGTGCACAATCTTTAACCAAAATAATATAGAAGAGATGCATATTCATCAGCTAAGTGTATTATTATATAGTTTTAAACAATGTGATATATAAATAACAAAATAAAAAATGAATATATTATTAAATGGAACTATTTCACCTTTCTTTTAGGAACATGATTTGACTAATGGGGAATTGTGGTTCTTATATATTGGGTAGTGATAGGTATAGTCATAGGATATAGGTATGTTTTTGTTTAGTTTTTATTCTATTTTCTTTATCACATTGTCCTCATAGGTCTTTTACTTCTTTCTACAGAAGGAGGGTTGTGATGCTATCCTGATTAGTTGATGTAGGTCACTTGTATACTGTTATACCATGAGGTGTGAGTGTGAGGAAACATTGGAAGCTAGAGTAGCCTTGGGGTCTTCTATGAGATGTAATTTTTTTCTAAAACATTGTGTGGGAACCATTCTGGAGTATGTTCGAGTGATGAAATAACCCCAAGTGTTTCCATGAGATAGAATAAATAACCCCAAGTGTCTCCAACTATCTCCATACATCATATCATCCTCGCATGGGTTGGACCCTCACCCAATCCTATCAGACATATCCTAATTTATACTCTCATTCACATAGTCTAGACTCATCTCTCGAGGATTATCTGATGCCTTGATGAACATATCATCATCCAACTAGACAAAGAGTAATATTCACCTCATGATTGTCCTAGTCACACAAGAACACTATTTCAAACCCATCTACATTCTTATCTCATCCACATTGGAATCCTCTAGGGTCCCTTGGGTCTATCCTAGTCGCTACTCATTGGCCATAATCCTCATCCCACACACTACAATATTCTCTCGGCATATCGACTATTACTTAATTATATCCTCAATAATATGTTAAATAACCTCATCAAAATCATGCATTATAACCCAGACCCACTAACCAGGTTCAATCTTAAGCTAAATCACACCAAGCCTCATGGAATTATAATTCCAATCTGTCGAACAATACCCAATACCCAAAGTAGAATCTCATCCTTCATCTCTTTAATTGAACACTTGAATCATTAAATGAAGTAAAATCTTTCCTAACACATTTAATAGAATCAGAGGAAACATCTCACACTAAGAACCCACAAGGATTCCAATCCTTCCTCATAAGTATTTCCTCATCAAATGATAGACGTACAATTTCCACACCTATCACTACAAGGCCCAATCCTCTTAGGAATATTTTACTTGATCTAAACCCTCATCTAGTCCACAAACATATCATCCCAATTATAATACACATGTTAGACCACTCATATCCCAATCGATATCTTATCTACATGGAGATTTAGTGTTTAAGGGTCTATAAAGGCTTTTAATACTTTCTCTATACACATGGTGTTCAAATGTTTTTTATGTTGATAATTCAAAATAAGGGATGAATCTCCACATCTTGGAATATTTCCCATGATTCCATTGATAATAGTGGCTTCTTGAAGGAGAAGAAGGGAATACATTATATTTTTTTCTTATTTTATTCCCAAATAAATCACCACACAACCATAAAATCCATTTTATGTGTGTTTTTTTGAATTCTGTACATTGTACTATCTGCAGGAGTGTTTTTTTAAACTCTTCATTTTCAGGTGTTTTATTCATCATTGTAAATTGTCTGCATTAGTGTTTTTTATCTTCATCATTATTCAGGATATTTGTATTGTAATTCTAGAGTGGAGGTAGCTATATGTTTCTTGTTGGAATTGAAGTACTGGAATTAGAGATGGGAGGCCACTGGAATTGCATAGGAGGGGAGGCCACTGTATTCTTCTTACTGTAGAGGGGAGGCCCATGTGGTGTTGTGGTTATAATAAGTTGGGTGGTGATGTGTATAGTAACAGGATACAGATATGTTTTAGATTAGTTTTTATATTATTTTCTTTATCGCATTGGCCACAAGGGTATGTTACTGCTCTCTGTGGACATTGGGTAGTTATATTATGCGAAGGGGGCCAGAAGGGGTTCATATTGTTTCATTCTGTCAGCTTTGATCAGAGGTAAGACTCTATGGTTACTACTTTTCTCGCACCTCGTGTATTGGTATATTCTAGTGTTTTTCACTCCATATTATGTTCTTGGTAGGAAAATTGATCATTTCATGTTGGTTCAGGTGGATTTGGTTCTCTACTGCCAACTATGGTTATACTTTAATGTCGTCGGTAGGTTTATCACTGGTTATGTAACTTCGATTATGTGTTCTAAGGTTCCTAGTATCCTCTGTGTAGTGTGTTGATCCATGCTCGTTGGTTTCAAGAAACTATGTCAAGGGCGACTCACCTGCATGTGAATAGGTAAGTTAGTATATGTATGTGGGTTTCCTCATTACATGTATAGTCAACCATGGTGGTGATTATGAACGTATGGGGCTAGGTGTGACCATTTATATATATAAATTCATACGTATGTGAGTAGAGACTGATATATTCATATAAGAATATATGCAAGGATCCCCTTGCACATGCTCCTGGCCATGCGGGTGTGTGCATAGGGGATTGGTGTCTTTACATGTGTGTGAAGCTGTGTATACCCAGCGGAGGAGAAACAAATTTTTGCTAGAAAGATCCAAGAGCTGAAGTGGATGACTTGGTTCCACCTTGAGGTAGGGTACTTGTCCTAACATTTTTCATTCAAGAATTATTTAAATTGAATTTATATTATTTCTTAATTCTACATAATTATATTGAACTACAAATATTGAATTAGTGATCTTTAATATAATTGTTTCATTTGATAAATAAATTCAGAATTTTATAATAAAACCCCTTTAAAGGAGGTGCGCTGTCTGCAAGAAGTCACAGTGAGAGTTATGTTGATCTAGTTACTTAACAAAATGCATTTGATTTGTGCTGAATATGTTTTGGAATAATGTTTAAATACAATTAAATGGATTGTAAAGAAATGAAATGGTTTTATAATAAAACCCCTCCAACAGAATCGAAGTTCACAACCTACTGGTAAGTACTACCGACTAAAGCCACAACTATACAACAAGTCTCTTTCTGTGAACATATGGAACTATTTGAAGCATCCTCATCAATTATGATCCTCACTCCATCTCCCCCCATGATAATCTTTTAGCACATGTAGGCTAAATATCACCATTAAACTTCCTGATACATAAGAAATTTCTTGCTAAGTAGGTGATATAATTTAAAACCTTAGATGCCTCCTTTAAAAGCGTAGTAACCCACCTAAATGCCCCCTATGATGTTGCATTCCGTTGACATCCCCGGAAAAGCTGCAACGAACCTATAGATGGAAGTAATGATTTAAGGTGATATCTTTAAAACACAATTGCAGAGAGTATTTAATACAGATCCCACAGGTAGTCCATACATTTTATGTAACTTAATTGTATTAGTGTTGATGTTGTATCCGTCCTCAACACTTACAATTGTTTTGTACGGTTTATCCCGAGGCTGTTGTGGCTGAGTCAAAAATCGAGACCTCATCCCATGCAATTCCAACCCTTCACTATAGAACAAGGAACTTAGAACTCGGTGCTTACAATGAATCCTGCAAATGCTGAAATGATGCTATACGCTAGTTTTGCCAACAGAAAAATCAAATTCATCTCTTTCGAACATCATGTTTTCAACTCGCTTCATACTAATTCCTAACTCATTATTTGAATCCTCTATGTCTGTGCCTCCCTTGTTAATTCATACCTGGTTTGAGTCTATATGTGATTTCTCCTTCCCTATTGGCCCGTAACTTTGAATTTTCCAACTGACTTTGATGACATCTCCAGATAGATTGTCTTGTTCATTTTCAGTCGTCTTTGCCAACAAAAACACTTCCAGGTCAATTAATTCCAACATCCCAAGTGCATGCCTCTCTCCCCCAATTGTTTATATATCTTTGTTTCTTGTCACCAAATGTTGTTGTTTCCATCCATATAATTTCTCCCCATGAAAACAATACTGAGTTACGTCAGAAACAATTGAAGTCCAATCATGTGATTGTGATGTGTACTATATCGACGACTATACTCCTTGTAAAATTTTCATCTGAAGAATCTTCCACTAAGCTTCCACAAATTTCAAGAGCTGTTGCATGAAACTCTATCCATAATAGTAAAACTAACTTCCATTTGAACCTTTAACATCTCGAATGTCAGACATCATTAGAAATATACTCCCATTGAAATCTTCCTTCAACATCACTAAGATATACATGACCTTTTTCTACCAATATTCTAGCCTCAGTTCTAGTCAATTCAGGACCCAATAAATTTTTGAAGGACCTTCCATTTCACTGATGATATTTTGAAATTTTTTTCATAGATTTGGAATTCTACAAACTCTTAGTAAACAACCTTTGCAAGATAACATACAAACTAGACATGGGTTTTTATCTTCCAGCTTTATCATGGATTTGGTTGACTTCAGTGAAGAGTATACTTGTAATTGAATAATAAATGTCCATTTTATGGAATATAGAGTATCTTTGTATGTTTCTTCCCCAAACATAATGAAATATCCTTGAAACATGTATAATCCATATGAAAAAACATCATAATATTCCATTTATGGAATGTTCTACTTGAAAGCATCATTGGGATATGTTTCATTAAAATGGTTACCCTATAGTTCTTATAAAATATTCCAACCAAATGGATATTTTTTGTATGATACCATTCCGGTGTTTCTAGGATTGTCTCCTCATACTAGTGGAAATATCACCTGGCATATATTTCCAAACACCCATCAATCCACAACCTCTCATATATTGGATCATCATACGTTCCACTTCATCATTTAGGGATTATCTTGACAAAATGTTTTGATGCTTCTTAGATTTGTGGTTTCCGAGACAACACCAATACTTTCATGCCACATTTTTTTAAAGAATGTAATTAGTTATACAATGGATCTTGTGAGATCACCAAACATGTACATGTTCTGATTCTCCCTTCACTATTACATATCCACATGATAACCATGCCACTAACTCTATCTATGGTTAATATGATTTTACAACATGACACTTCCCATCTGAATCATTCTTCCAAATCTAGAAATCATTTCAACATTCAACCATAATTATGAGTCCCATAATATGAGTCCCATTTTTTTTTGACACATCTTCTATTATTTAGCTAATCCTCAAAGTTGTCTTTAGATGAACTAGGATCACAAAACACTCCTACTTCTATCCCTTGACTGGATAGAACCACCACTCCTACAAGATTTAGTTTTCTATATCATATATATGCTCCCCTTTTAGGAATTTGGTGACTAGAGCCCCATAGTCAATATTCCATGAATTTATATGGGTTATAACACACTTAGTTTCATTGATATTCACCCCCTCTCACCTATGGAATTTATGGAACCTCTAAAAATTGTTCCTTCTTGGAAATGACCTTATGGTCATAGAAGATTATCCTCGAATTTACTTTACATTTCTTCGACTTCAATGCCAATGTTTCATTATAGTAACATGTCTTATGTATTTTGACTCAAACCATCCAAAATGATCATTTGGTAAGTTTTCACAATCTTCAAGTATACAAAATACCCTGCTTTTAGCCATCTCACCGTCCTAAAGAATGTATAAACCCTATCGGAGTAGTGACAACAATATCCTATAAGATATGTATTTTCTATCATCTAACCATCAGAATACGCATGAGACTTGCTTGTCTTAACTTCACTATCCTCATCTTGGATATCATTTGGATGACTCAAACAAGTGGCATGAGAAGAATTAATTTTCTGGGGTAAGGGTTACCATCAAAAAACCCATTATGAAATTCCCTAAAAGATTTTACTATACTCATAGACATTCCAAATAAAAACCTACAAAATATGATAATGATAAACAATATAAAAAATATAAAACATTAAAACTTAGTGTAAAGGGATACCGTGGGAGAATTTATACATCTCCTACCATGGATTTTAGGGAATAAGAACTATTGTGTAATTAAAGGATTTCTATGAATATTGACCATTGACATATTTCACATCGGGGATATTTCCCTTCTAGGAAGGATTGCTTGAATGAAATATGGAACACAAGGGAAGGGTAGATCACAAGGAATAAGGCTCAATTACAATGGGATAACATTATGAATATTCACATTTAAGGATGATTTTATGGGTATTTTAGTCACATAATGATGAATTTGGAATTATATATGCAATATCCAGCCTGAACATGAAAATAAAAAATCCTATGGAGGATGAAATCAATGATTTTGTAGATAGGCCTTTTGAGGAATAGAAAAAGGAAGGTGTTAATGGTGAGTTTTTTTCCTAAGATATATGGGTGTATAAAGAGCACTCCTTAGGCTACACCAACCCATCCTTATGATGAAGTTATGTTATTGAACTCTCCTGACCTGCAAGAAAATAATAAGCCTAATATGTCTTGTATGGAATTGGTAAATGAGTCTCACCTTTTAATATTTGATATTTTAGAGATTCATTGGACAATAAATCAGGGGATGAGTATGTTAATGAATAAACTAATGATAGTTATGTAGCTAAAGAGATATCTATAAAAGATAATATTTTATTTTAGTTTGTGGAAGAAATAGAATGTGAAGGCCTCCAAGGGTTGCGGAGGTAAATACAAACATGAGGCAGTGACCTCATTAAAATCCAAAATGAAAAGGGATGCAACATCACTTGAATGGGGGAAATTAAAAATTATATTTCTGCTCTATAAAATGGTGGAGATGAAGAATCTTAGTCTAATGACACAATATCTATTGAAATTTCTATTGGTTCTTTAAATAAAATATTGGATTACAGATATTCAAGTGTTATTGTCTCTCTCATTACTTATATGGAGAATAGAGAAAATGAAATACAGGGTAAACAACCAGATTTTACTATATTAAATTATATGGTACAACCTTTGATAGTGGTAAACATAAGGCCTAGAAGGTCCATATCGATTCAGCCATGGTAGGGGTTTTTATATTGTTTCTGCAACATTATTGCTGTCAAAATTATAAAACTCTGATGTGAATTCGAAGAATTTTATTTTCCATAACTTGTTTATAAGTTTTGTTCATTAATTTTTGGGAAACAAGTTTTTGGTTTCAACTTTCAACAAAATTCATACCCATATTGTTTCAATTTTTTAGTAGGGAATTCATTTAGCCTCACAATCTGCTCCGGGTAGGTACATTGTTTCTACTACACCTCCCTTGGGTAGGATGTTTTTCTACTAAAATCATATAGACCTGTGTTTTTTTAGGAGGATGAGGATATACTAATGGTTCTATAATGCTTTGGTATACAGTGGAAAACCCCCATATATTCTAATGGGTTTCAAAAACTGTTGGTACACAAGGCTGCTGGATAGTATGTGCTACAGTTCTTAAACTGTTGGTATATATATATATACCAACAGTTTCAAGAACCATTGGTAAAAAAGGTTTCTGGGAATTAGGGCTATGGTTTCATGAACCGTTGGTACATAAGGAGGTATTACGGTTCTTGAACTGTTGGTATATATATACCAATTGTTTATGAAAAACTATTTAAATGGAGTCGGTATAGGGCTACTAAAATGGCAAATAGACCAATAGTTTCCTAAACCATTGGGATATCCCATCCCAATGGTTTTGGGGGATATCCCAATGGTTTGGAACTTTTGGGATAAGTGATATATCCAGTAGTGAATTCTAATACCCTAGGAAAAAATAAGCATGTTTTGAAGAAGGATATACACAATAGTTTTATGGATTTATATATAGTAAAATATAATATACATCTTTAGGTTAATTTTTTTAGAATTCTGGAAGTTATAGAAATAAATAAGACTATTTATAGTATAACATGTCACTTCTATGTATGAGTCATGAATCAAGTGGTAGATATGGTGAGAAAATGGGTGTCAAATTTTAGAATAAGCAACCCATAAGCATAAGTGACGTTAATATATCAATCAAAAAATATATGGATATCTAGTAGTGATGATTTGTATATATGGATGTGAAGGAAAAAATCAAAGAAATTTATTTCTATAATAATAATACATGTTCCTTATGGTGTGAATATGTCTGAAATTAATAAGTAGATTTTAGGAAATCCATAATTTTCTAAGACAACCAAAAAGAAATGAAAAAAATCTATAGAGGCTAGGTAGGTTTCAAAAAACTTCTTGATTGTTTATCCAGATAAATTAAGAATGGAAATTAAATTGGAGAGCATTAAAGTTAATAATAACACCAATGGTATGTATGCGATTGATATAGATGAGGATTTATCTATAGGTGGTCATTTGAAAATTCAAGATAAGTCTTGTGAAATATATGAGAATAGGGATAATTCCATGAAATAATACATGACTATCATTTGAGACTAAGAATAACAGATGAGGAAATGTTATGAATGGATAATGGATTGAATTTTCTATTATAATTAAGGTAGATAATATAATTCCACATAATGAAACTACTCAAGGGTTGAATTTAAAAATGCATCATTATGGGGTTCGAAATAGAAATGGATTCATGAATAAATTATCCCCTTATATTATTGGAAGGAATAATTTATCTAGGTTGGAAGAAAATAATAAATAAATGATAATAACTCTCAGAAATTAAAACATACCTCCATATTTTATTATTTATTTTAATTTTTCACAAACATTCAGGGAATTGAAATTGAAACATGAGTGTTATAAAAACTATATAATACGTAAGTTTTCTTACATGGAGTATTCTAACTACAATAAAGTGGTAAATGGTTGTACATCTTTTATTGAAAAGTGTTCCATGTTTTTTTATAATTTTTGGGGTGGGGGTGGGTGGGTGGTGGAGGTTTCAATTTAAAAAATAATGAAAAAGGGTATCTTGTTATATTTTATTTTAATTATTTTGATTGGTTTGTTGAGATATGTGTGGGTTACATATCTTGTTGACATAATTGTTTGAAACACACATTGAGATAATTAATTTTGGTTTATTTGAGAATGATATCATATGATTGTATGGTTATATAATGATTTGATAACCATGGCTAAATAAATCTTGTTTTTCATCCCATATTTTCCTATATATACTTCGTGTTGTTTAATTAAATCCTTATTGAAAAGAGAACCTTGTGATATCATCCTTCTTGAAAAAGTGGATCATGGTGTGATTCTAAATTAAATAGGGAGATGTAGAATAAATTTTTAGAATTTTTAAAAGAATAATGATCAGATAAGATGTCACATACATATCCTTTGAATTTATTTTCAATAATAGGGAGAATGATGAGAAAAAACATTTCCATGAAAATAAGTTTGGTTGTATTGAAAACAATTATAATGTGGGATATTTTAGTTCCAATTTTATAAATTATTTATATTTTTATTCATCAAGGGAGATTGTCCTAGTGTTAAAGATCATTCAAATATGTGTTGAGAGACATTGTAGAGTTAAGAGAGGTGACTATGTGTTATATGGAAGAGGTTATTAACACTTCATCTTGGAGTATATTACTTGGAAGTATTGTAGTCAAATTAGTAGTTTACATGTTATTATTGGAGAATTATGCCTCATGTCCATGAAAAGTTATAATTAGTGGGTTGTTTATAATAATTGATAGATGTTGTAAGTAAATAGATAATGGGTTAGTTAACATTAGATGTCACACTTGATAAGGCAGCTGTTAATTTTTTTGGAAGACTATCTAAGTGAGAAGAGAAAATTTTGAAGATATTTATAGATCATTTTAGAGGTTTTTACATTTTTCAGAAGACCCTAGAATAATTTGAAGAGGCCATGAAGGAATTTTAAAGATGTAAGTCCATCTATAAAATATGGATATGTTTTGAGTTTTATAATTTTTGTGATATGTGTATGATTTTCTTAGGGAAATTTGGAAATTTGAAGCATGTGTTACGCTTTCACTAAGGACACCATAATTCTTTATACTATTGTGTATAACTCTAGAGACATGAATTAATTTACACCACTTGAGTAATAATAAGATAATTCATACAATTATGAATTTAATTCAATGCGTATGAATTCATTTTAGTATTTATGACTTTAGTACAATTTATAACTTTTTGGGAGAGTTCATAAGACTTTTTGAGACATTATATTACAAGTAAGACATTAAAAATAATAGATAATTACAAATTTAATTTTTTTGATGAATTAAATATCTAAATTCTCATGATTTTTTTAATGAATCACATATTGTAGTTAAGTTAAATAGATGTGATTAAATATAGGATTAAAGGTTTACCATCCCTAGAGAATGATGGAATACTGATTTGGGTTCCACAATTATAAGAGGAGCTTCCACATCATTGTGTGATTCACTTGGGGATATAAAATAGAAAACAATATGTATTTATAGAGAAAAGGATGGGATATTTTAATTTTTTCATGAGTAAATAAATCCCAAATCCTGTGGTATTTAAATAAGAATTAAATAAAATATTCAAATGAGATTCAAAAAATAGATGAATATAGAACTAATTGATCAATTTAATGAACAATTTTTCTACAACTACTGAAGATCGACAAATTTTCCAAAATTACATTTTGAAACTATTATATATAATATTATTTTGTTAATATATATATATATATATATCAAAATGAAAAATGGAGGGTTATTGAATATTGTGAGTTTTTATGAATAGTTCAAGGGTGTTTAGTGATAGAAAAATATAGACCCTAGTACTTAATAATATCTAAGAATAGATAAGGGGAGTTTGATATAGGGATCCATTAAACATGAAATAGAACTGTGTGCATCAGTTATAGATGTACTGAGGATAACTGAATCCTATGAATATTCAACAATATGAGAATTATACATTATCATGTTTACAGAAGTCATATATATATATAAAAATTCAAGTGTACACAAGAAAATCATAATGATCCTATATTTTTGTAGAGGGAGTCCATTATTAAGTTCTATAGAAGAATCTTATGGATGAATAAGAAATATCTTTGTTGGTTTGTATTTTAAGTAAATGAGATTTATTTATTTTAGTGGAACTCTAGAGGATATAACAGAGTGGGATTATATGTTGATTGGACTTGGATGAAACATAGTTATATCCACATGGGAATTTATGGAAAGAATTTGTGATGGGGGAAACTAACCAATCAAGAAAAGGAGTAGGATATTATTTAAAAACATTATAAATCCAATGTGGTGTACTTTTTATATGTTTTTTATATATGAGGTGAGTTTAAAAGAAAATATTGAGTGAATCATGACTTTAACAAGTCCAATATGTCTATTTCAAAAGAAGTAATTCATAAAATAAAACCATTAATTCATCCTATACCCTCGCAATGCAAAATCAGGACTCAGTTATCATATGTTGTATCTGAGAAAATCAAGGCACCATATTACTATCTAAGAGGTTTTTTATTTTAAATAATATAAATTGAAATTTTAAAATTTATTCTCGAACATTTAATATTAGAAAGTACAAAATATGGAAGGGTAATATAGAACTCTATAATCTATCACGTGAATTGAGAGTTTTAGATAAGGCTACTACAGGATTTACTTAAATTGTCGAAGGATCGCCTATGTATTTCTATGGTAATTTTTTGGGAGTTGATCAAAAAGATGAAAATTAAATTTTTATGTCTCTACCAATAAAAGTGAACACTATGTTAATAGGGATTCAATATATGAAGAATATATGAGAAAAACTATCAAGAATCCCTAGAGGAAATATTTAAATCACTGAATACAAAATATATGCTTAGTGGAAATGATTTGAAGATATTAAAATGGATGATGATGAGAAAATTCATGATTATTTTAAATTTTCATTGAGATCGTGAGTAATATCTTGGAATTATCTGAGGTGATTTATGATTCTTCTGGGGTTAAAAAGTTTATGATGTATATTATTAATTATTTTTTTCTAAAAGTATTAGCCTAGGAAGATATATGGTACTTGACAATAGGTGAGATACAAAATAAGATCATTTCATATGAGTTGGGAAAAACAATCCTTTAATAAGAAATATATATAGGATGTGGCCTTTAAGGATATGATAAATTATATGTTTAAGGATGTTAAATAATCAAAATAATGTAATTCTGAGGGAATCAATTTTTTTATCATCTAAGAATGATATACAATGTGAAAATCCTTTTAATTTTTAATATATAAAATTTAGCATAAATTTATTTTTTTAGTTTAGAGTTTTTTGAGTAGTAATTATTGGATCAATATTTTGGGAATGTTATCATCATAAGAAGAGGTTTTCCAAGAGCATCAAGACATTCAAGGTATCTTAGGTGCTCATGTTGAGGGCGGGGCAATGTCATATGGGAATCCAATTGATTTTTTTGGAGGTTATCCACCATGATGTAAAGATCAACATGGTTGAGGCATTGATGTGATTTAGGCTGTAGTTTTGGATCTTATAGTTTCCGAGTTGAGTATGGATCCAGGGGGTCTATCCCTTTAATAAACAAGAATAAAATATGGCACATGGTTGGAAATTTGGTGCTTGGAAATGGGGAAGGAAACACCAAAACTCTATGGTACATGTCAGGGTGGGTGCTCTTGATTTCTTCTTTAAATAGTGAGTATGTTTAGGGTGTACTAGTGTGTAGGGAAATTTGGAATGCATTCAGTTAATTGGTTTCCCATTTGGGAAATAGGTTGGAAAAAATATCTAAAATAAGTGTTTTTACTTCCTATTGTGGGGGTTGGAAAGACCAAGGTTCCCAGTGTATCAAATGTTCCCCCCAATATCATAGGATATAATTATTATCGGTGTGGGGTAGAGAATGGAAATTACCATATAATGGATTAACCCACGGAAAGTTATTCTATGCATTATCCAAAACATTAAAGAGGAAATGGGTGATGGCATATGGTTGAATGTGTTAGGATAATATGGTGTGGTTTGGAGGACCAATATTCCATGTCACATGCCACCATTCCTTGATGTGACCATGTTTTGTGAGATAGCACTTTATATTCCCACCTTTTATTAGTTTCTTTATTATTTTATCATTTTTGGATATTTCAACCTGGGTTTAGAGATGATTCTAGTAGATGATGGTGTTATCATCTCAACATGATTGGGATTTCATATGGCATGGATAGATGTCATCATGAGAGGATGATCACATATCATTCCATGTTGATTGTTTGTAGGTAATTAACCATATTTATTTTTATAGGTTTTTAATTAAAATTTGATTAATGTAAAATAAGTTGGGGACTCAATTAGTTTAGAATGTTAGGGATTTTTCTTATGGTGGTTTTGGGGAGAGTTTTGTACATTTTGTGAGATGTTAGTCACCATTTTATCATGATTATGTCACACAACTAGTTATTAGGAATTTATTCTAATTTTAATTCAATTATAAAATTGGTTATAATTTTTAACTAATTATAAATTATTATAATTTATTAAATTATATTTTTTAGTATCAGTTAAGGCATATAGAGGGTTGATGATGGTTGGTAGGATTTGAATGAGATTGGATGAGAGTCTTTGATATACATTAATGGATAGTAACTCATTATTAGGGTGGTGTATCTTAAATATTTCCTTATTTTTAATGCATGATTATGTGGATTTTGATTTCTGCCCGACCACCATGAACAATCGAACTTATTAAAACATAAATGAATTCTTTAATTAATGTGATATTACTATAAATGAAATTAGCAATGTACTATAGACTGTAGTTTACCCTTGTGAGGTTGCGTTAATCCTTTATTAATGAAGGTCAATTACTTCAATATGAAGTATATCCACTGTGGCATATGGATAAATATGTGTGAGTCTTAAATTAATCACATGAACATATTTAAGTTGGATAAGTTCCCATAGATCGATTAATTAATGGGGTGTGCTAAATAGGATGTTATTGGTTTGAGTAAGTCCTATTAGGACCTTGGGATTTTGTTAAGACCATGTTACAGATGAGATGAGAAAGTGGTGAATGTTACTCTCCTAATGAGATGTGAGTACATTGATTGAGATATCCAAGATAAAAATTTGGGGTCGGTTGGGTGCCCTAGGACTAACCAAGGGTGAATCGAAAAGGGAAAGGTCCTAAGTCTATATCCCTTTTCTGACATTAATAGGAGATAGAAAATGAGGCCAATGAGTGAATACAATGATTGTGATTATTTTAAGGGTTTATATGTCCTCTGAGTAATGGGTGTTTTCTTGAGAGATAATTTTGAGATTGAGGGAACCTTGTAGGGTGTATATGTTGCGATGAGGTTTTGGGGACATAGATTTGGGCCAATGTTATATATGTTGGTGATTGAGTGGGTGCATATAGTAGTTAGTATAGATAATTGTAGGTGTCACTGTAGAAACTAAAAAGTTTATGTGAATTTTTTATTATTATAGTGGAGATGATAGGTCATGTTTCAATGCCCTGACCTCTGTTACCCAGAGTCGGTTCATTATTACATAACATTGGAATGATACAAGTAATCATGTCCCAAAAAACGAATTAGTTTAGTAGCCTTGAAAGTACTATATATATACATAAGTTTTACATTACATCATGAAATAAAAAAACAAAATGGTGTCCCATTTGAACACACTTATATCTCTTACCCTATTCCTACAGGTTAATCATAATATACTTCTTTGAATCCTTGGAAAAATAAAACATAAGAAAGGTGTGAGCTCAGATGCTCATTAATAATAATAATATAGTAGAAATAATCATAAATACGCATAAACATTCAAGGAAATGTATAAGACTAAAACACAAGATTTTTTAAACGGAAAATTCAGCATAATATGGTGAAGATAAATCAAATAATACCATTTACTTATTCACATGGATATTCTAATAGTATAATAATCACAAGTAATATCAATAACCAATTTCATACTGATAGAATTCATAATGTCGGCCATCATAACCACATAGTCAAGGCCTCGTATAAAGACTACAAATAATATTTTTTCAAGGCCTTGTGCCAAGACATTAGTTTGTCTCATGAGACCTACCGATGCATCTAAGAGCTATATAATCCTCCACCCATCACTTATTAAGTCCAATGCATTCCTCATATGAAATGGATGAAACATAATCTATGTATTCGTATTAAAACTTGCATACGAAATGCCAATATTTTAACCAAAATACATGAATGGTATAAAAATAACACATCCATAGTCAAACATAAATCATTCAATATAATACGGAAGATTATAGAAATCAACATCAATCTATAATAATGAAGGATATTGACATAGATGAAAATAATCAGTAAAAATATTTCAGATAAATATCCCCTTTTTAGTGAAAATATTTAAAAGTATCACTATTTATCAAGAAGTTGTTAAAAATTAGATATTTGAATCAAAGTGTCCCATAATAATTTAAAACAATTAAATGGAAATTTAATTTTAAAAAATTCCTATCCATATAAATAAATACTTAGAACCATTTTTAAAACATGGAAATTAATGAGAATGATTTAGAAGAATAAATCATTAAAACATTTTAGATTATATTTTAGTTAGAGCTCCTATCCAAATGAGATACACTCTGATACAAATAATTGAGGTAATAGAAACTTTATAATATCATGAGAATAAAGGTATTTATGATATACTATGACAAAGTATAGTATATACACCCTATAAAAGTGAATTGGCACATAACAACAGAGAAGTCCCAAGGGAATGTAAATTGAGATGAAATCCATTATAAAGTTTGTATCCTTAGGTTCAGGATAAATCAATGAAATAATTATGTGTGACAAATATAAATAAACTCAATATGATTAGATATTTAGTGTAAATCAATCAGAGTAAAATCACATATATTCTTTTAAAAACAACAGCAATGACATGAACCTTTAACTCAATGAATGGAAATTGAGTTAAGATTACTCTTATCAAGTTCATATCGATGAATTGAGAATTTATCAATGGAGTGATTATATGTATCAAAATTATATCAACACAAAGTGTAGGAGAAATTACTACATAATTAAATAAATAGTGATTTCACACATAATCTTGGTGTAAAATAATCAATGATGTTTGCGTAGAAACCAATAAGTGTAAATTAAAATTAGAAATTCCCATACCGATTTGGTAAATTATGAAACATACACACCATGAAAGATGGATAATAAATTTAAGATTTAAATACCCATAAATTAAATTATATTACACAAGGAATACAATCATGTGCAGTACAAACACCACACAAAAGGAAATAGTGGTAATATAACATGACTCTCATGCGAATAAATAGTGAGATGAAAACCCTTACCACGTTGTAATCAATCGAGTATTATGAAAAAAAGTTAATAACCCCAAAATAAATCATATAATACCATGAATTTAAAGATAATCATGATAATATATATATATATATATATATATCAAATGACAGTGCACAATATGAAACATGGAATAAAAAAGTCACAAACAATGGAAATCTCACGGTATTAAAAGTGAGATAAGAGACCTCTTACATTATAATTTTTTGTAGTTGAGGGTATGTTAAGCTCTTGTATAATGTATGAAATAATTTTTATTCAATTATAAAATAACCATATACATAAATATTATATCATATATGATATTTTAATATTTCTTTGTTAATAATATTTCAGTAGTATCATTGTTTCGGGTGTTAACAAATCTGTTTTTCTTTATATGTTTTATTACATAAGTCATGTTTGTTATGGATAGTATGTATTTTATTTCTATATAGATTAATATTATGCTCCTAAAAATTATTTTTAATTATAAAATTATATTTATTTTTGACTGGTTATGACGGGGAATGAATCCCATCATATTCGTGGAGATAGTAATCTGTACGTACGCACTAGTGACAATACCATTCTATTGATGGTGAAATCGTATGTAATTGGATGGTATATTATATATAAAGATTCCTTAACATGTTATATTTATTATTTAAATAATTTATACTCATTTTTATAAAATCCAAATAATGATGTGTTTGAATAAAAAACTATACCATGATGTGGAGAAAATTAGTCGCACGTAGGCACATATGGTGACATGTAATTATTAGGATGAATAGAATAATGAATATGGTTGTACCATATTTATAATAAAATCTATTAATGTTTAAGTTAATGAAGTTATTATTTTGGTTTTGAAACAACAAATAATGGGGAAGTGGAAGAAGAAAAGAACTTCGAAAGAGATATATATATTATTTCCACTTCTTCAGGTGTTTCCTTTTGAGTTGATCAAAATGGCTACTTAGGTTGGCCTTCTGATAAAATTAAAGCCTATAGGTACAAGTTAGGGTTGTTGGGAGGATATTTGAGTAGGGGTTGGATGATCCAAATGGATTTGGAGGTGTGATTCTGAGATAAGGGGAAGTACCCTTTTAGAAGGGAGGTGATGGTCAGTTTAAGAAATGTTTGATATATTATTTTATTATACAATCCTATTCAGTTTATAATGGCTCCAAAATGATTTATTTCGAAGATAATGTGGGAATTTGTCTCAAATATTTCAACCAATATGTTTTAGATAGGTTTAGGTCCCCATATTAAACTTCTCTTTTAGATTTAACTCTTTGTTAAATATTTTATCTTTTACCATGTATTCATGTATTATTATAATAAATGGTCAATAAACTTACTATAAAAATACAAGAGAACCCCAAGTGGTTCATTATTGATATATCTAACCTTATATAAGTCCTTTGGACATACCATATATTTTTATTAATATTATATCAGTTAATAATATACTTTTTGTTTTAAAAACATAGATACGAAAAATTAGACACTATTTGGTATTCTGTTTCTATGAAAGTCATAAAATCTTTATTACTTCGACAAAAATTATCCAATCAACCATAACATGTCATATTAACCTTTAAATTAGTATAATTTATCAAAATTTTCAATTTACATTTATTTTAATATTTAAAATATCAATTATTCAAATCATTTAATAATAATTTAATTACTACATCATCCTTGTGTCATAAATAAATTTAATTATTTAATGTATAAAAATTATAAATAAAAAAAAATTATGTATGAAATAATTTTATATTTCTAATGAATATTTATAGTCGAGTTTATATTATGTATAACCCAATATTAAAAATGTTTTTGTTATTAAACTTTGAATTTAACACTTTTAACTCTTCTTTAAATAAAATAACAACAAATATCCTAATCTAATTCCAGTTGGACAGAAGGATCATATTTTATTCCAAAGGTTTATTTTTGTTGAAATACACTTATCAAATATAATTACAACATGTGTTAGAGTTATTATAAAAACATTTATACCATTAATTACCCTATTTACTTTTAACTGTGGTAAAGAAAATGCAAAAGTTACTATTCACCAAAAATTAGTATCATCTTATTGAACAAAATTTTACTTACAAATTTCAAAACATTTTCTCGGATTTTTTAAATTCAATTCACAGAAGTGGTAAAATTATATTTTATGCAAATTTACTAACGTTCCTAGAAGGTGGGTAAAAGATGTTAAAAAATACAATAAAATTGTATACATCTAATTTTATTATAAAATGACTCCGTTGAATTAAATTGAACTAATATATGAATTATTTATCTACGTTTACTTAAACTAAATTTATATAATATAAATAATTAATTAAATAAAAAGTCAGTTTTTAAACAATAATGAAGTGTTTTTAAGTAGTCATCGAAAATTGACTGTTTTCAGAAAAATATCAAAAATTCACTCTAACATAATTTTGATATTAAGAAACTAAAAATGATGTCTATTTTACCAAATTCAAAATGAAAATAAGTTTCATTAATTAATTTAAAATTAATTCCCATTGTCAAAACTAGATAGCGGGTTTTTGAGAAGTAAAAACTATCAAAAGGTTGATATGGGTTCTGTCAGGTTTAAAAGTGAAATTAATTCCAATGACCAAAAATGGATTCAATGGTAAAAATATAATATATTTATACTTAAAAAACATTCAAATATATAGTTTAAAACTATAAATTATTCTGATTTAAAAATTTGTTTTCAATTAAAATTTAGTGTCTTTCAGTATTCATCAAAATATGAAAGTTATCAAAAAAAACACCAAAAATTTATCCATACTAAATTTTATTGTCTGAATTCTAAATAAAAATTTAATTTCATCACATTGAATATATAAATGTTCCAAATATTGGATTTAGAAAGGGTTCGCCATTAAAAGGCCGAAAAAAAACATTTTTTAAAAAAAATACTTCTTTTATCTAAAAAATAGAATTTTTTCTTTATATTATGTCTAAGAGAAATAAAAGACGAATGTTGATATTATATGAGATATATATAAAATTCAAAATTTAGTTATTACTATTCATAACTAGTTTCTAAACAGCTAGTTTGATAGGTCGGGGTGCGCTTGAATTCGGTGTTACTTTTATCGCACGCTATTGAATTATTCAAAGAGAATCTTACCATAGAATCTTGGGGTGTTACATTATTTTTTGGAGGCCAAACATGATTATGTTATATGGGGTTTGTAATTTAAAAAATGATGATTATTATTTCTATCAGAAAAAGATATTAAGGAAGGGGATCCCTTACCTGGAGTATATATAATGTAATTAATGATTAAATACATAATTATTGTACAATTACCTATTAATTGAATAATATTCCTGACACTATATAATTCCTTTTGCAATCACCTTAGATTCACTGTTTTTCTTACTTGATAATAATTATTTGGGTAATCCCTTAAGACTCATTTTATACCTATATGGAATGGACATGATAATAGGAATCAAACATTATGGTTCATATAGATTTTATACTGTCATCGCATAAAGAATAAGATATATATTTGATGATAATACTATATTTCCTTGGGTTATCCCAATAAGAATTAGCTACATTACTTCTACATGTGTAATTTCTAAGATTAACTCATGTGGATTTATCCATTTTTGCATGATACTTTTGGGATTACTTACGATACGTCCCAGGATTTTGTTCTTGCATCATCTAATATATGCCCTATGAGCTTAGTGCCAGTTGGAACTGTTATGTGATGTGTTAAGAGACACTCTAAGACTAGTCAGAGAATATATAGTAAATCTTGGGTTTCAAGATAGAACTTTAGGATCTATGATTGTTATTTTATTTACACATCATACCTTTATTTATTTATTTATGTTTTTCATATAACATAGAATACCTAATGTTGTTATTGGTTAAGTACAAGACCACGTTGGTGGTTCCCTACTGATTTATAGTCACACCCTACTCAGGTTTCCATTGAAGTTGGGTACCCAATAACAGTTAAAAAATTTTTGGTTTAGGTTGAGTAGAGGCACAATGTTACATGGTCAAGAATGATATATCATATGTACATGAAGATGTAGATTGTGGTTTGGGTTGATTATGTTAGTAGATCCTTCCACATTTTGTTTCCTTTATTTTACACAGTATATGAGATCCACCCAATGGTTGATTAGTTCATGTGTTGGCCAGTTCGTGAGTCTGTATTGCTGCATACATATGCATCAAATTTTTGATATCACTGTTATTTTTTTATTATTTAGGGTTATATAATATGGTGGTATAGTCTTTCCATGGTACTATCCCATACCCCCACTAGTATTCGACAATTTCTTGCAAAGGTGGAGGCTTGTCCAAGGTCTAGTAGGGATTTTTAAGTTTTGGGAAGCACTTAGTGACCATGAGCCGGGGGATTTAAAAAAAATGAAATAAAAGCCTTTGGTTTTTATTACTATACATGGAAATGATATATATATATATATGAATATGATTGTTTTAGAGCTTTTTAGGGATCTTTGAATGGTTCATCATGAACACCTTTCTCAAGGATAAGTCTAGGATACTATGGATATTGTAATTTTATTATTTATTTAATATTCTATGATTAAATTTTTTTCACATAGTGTGATAGACTTGATTTTTAGATTTCTGATTTCTTAGGGTTTTTCCTCTTGTCATTTTTTAATTGGAAATGTACGTGAATGTAAAGACCCGTAAAATGCAAGAGAAATTTTTTCTTAATTTTCTTTGGAATTTTACAAGAACGCGGTTTCTGACGGTACCTGATTCCGAGGCCCGGTGTGCCCGGAATCAATTTCCGAAGTTTGGCTCAGGTATGTTCAGTGAACGAACGAGCGGGTTTTTCTAACTTTTGAATTGGTGCCCGGAATCGAATTCCGAGGGCACCGATGAACTCGCAGCGCTGGTAATTTCTTAGGAACTCCTTTTCCGGAGTTGCGTTTACATGAGTGTTAATAATAAAAATTGTGGAAGTTTATTATATAATGACACTATAATTTTAATTATTTTACTCTAAGTGTAAACTCTTGATGGAAGTTGGGTAACCACCCAACCTCCCTTGGGAGGTTATGAGGGTGGTGGGGCCCACACGAACCCCACCCCTTCATATCCTCTAAACCCACCCACAACTCCCACTTTAATGTTGACAACTTGTTTAATTAATGAGGTGAGTAAGTGTTGTTTATTTGAATTTCAATCTTTTGAAATTCTTGCCAACACTTTGCATTTAATTAATTAATCCAACTTAATTAATTATTTTGAGTGTTTGATTTCTTTTGAAATCATTTTGCCAACATTAAAATGAGAGAGTCTATTCTTCTCTTTGGGTTGGCATAAACTTTGTGGGGAGAACTAAGGAGAGGAGAAGAACTTTTGGAAGACCTTCAACCTCTCGAAGAAGAACGTTCCACGTCTCCGAAGAACGGGAAGCAACACCTTCTACCTTCTTCAACCGGAGCACGGAAGGGAAGCACCGCCGCCCACAAAGTATTCTGAGAGTGTCGACTCGACTCGACTCGACTTCACCGAGCGCTTCTTCCACCAACGTCAACGGAATCGACGTTCGATTTCCGCGACGCCCGACCTCCACAACGCTTGTCTTCCGCGGCTTGTTGACGTGCTCCGCACATGAAACTGAGGTAGGGGCTTAATGTTATTTGATTCCGTTCTTGATTCTGGCATGTCTAATTTTGTGGTTTTCAAGTTTTGATTATCGAATAATGCGAGGGGGCTGGACCGCACAAACACGGCCGACCCTCCTCCATATTTCATAATTGTTTTCTTTGTGGTTGGTATGAAGGAGCGTGGTACCGTCGCACCACGCGGTTCATGCGGAACATACGCGCGGCGCCCTCGCGCCGCGCTGTGGAAATAAATCCAAGAACGCGACGTCGTCGCATCGCGTCGAAGAAAGTCGAAGGCGCCGCGGCCGGAGCGGGGCCACGGCGGAGGGGCGCGGTGCCGTCGCACCGCGCCGGACGACGAAGGCCGCGGCCGGTTCCGGGCCGCGGTGGAACATGATGACCGGCGGCCAGCCGGGCCGCCGGTGTCGGAAGCCGGAAGGGAGAAAAACCGGGGGAAATTAATTCCCCCGGCCAGCAAAACGGCCCCCCATAATGAGGGGGGCCGCGGTTTCAAAAAAGGGGGGCAGGAGCCCCCCGTTCTTAATCAGCTCGGCCGAAGGCCGAGCTGGCAGCGTGCCCAGCGCGCTGGCTTGCGCCGAACCGGCGCGCCCGGCCGGTCCGACAGGCCGCGCCGGGCCGGGCCGGGCCGGGCCAGGCCGCGTCGGGCAGGGCCAGGCCGTTCCGGGCCTGGTCGACCCTGTCTGGGGCGGGTCGACCCGGTTCGGGCCAACCGGGGGGTCTCGGGCCGGGACGGCCCGAGCCCAAAACCCCCGTTACCGAGCGGTTTGGATTCAAATGCCCATAACTCGGGCTACGGACCTCCAAACGACGCGCCGTCAGCGGCGATGCGATCCTTGGATTGAGACGGTCGTTTCGGTATATCGCACTCAAGGTTTTGGAATACTTTGAGTTCGGCCAGGTTGGTTCGTACACGAAACCAACCGGGCCCTCGGAGCGGAAATACTCATATCTTGAGTTACGGACGTCTGAATGACGTGCCGTCATCTTTGTTGAGTTCCTCTTGGTGAGACGGATCTTTTGGCATACTCCGCCCGAGGTTTGAACGCAGGTGGAGTACGGTCGGGCTGGTTTTGCCTTAAAGACCAACCGGACCCCCGGAACGAGAAAGCCAATAATTTCCAGATCGGGCGTCCGATTGACGCGCCGTCTGTTGCGTTGCATTCCTGTTGACGATACGGAACTTTTGGCATCCTCCGCCCGAGATTTGGATGCAGATGGATAGTGGCCGGGTTGGATCGCACAAAAATCCAACCGGGCCCCTGGAACGGAAAAGCTGATACCTTCCTGACAGAACGTCCGTTTGACGAACCGTCAGCGGCGTTGGTGATCTCTTGAGAAACGGTCCCTATGAGTTACCCTATGAGAGTTCGTGGTACAGTTGAGATATGGCCGGTTTGGTTCGCACACGAAACCAACCGGGCCCCTAGGACGAAAAGGCTAACAACTCAGAGACCGGGCGTCTGATTGACGCGCCGTCTGTTGCGTTGAGACCTCTATGACGAGGCGGTCCTTTGAGATACTTCTTCGTGGGACTTTGAGATACTTGGAGTATCGACTTGTAGCTTGTGGAGCGGACCCTCCCAGAGACGAGCGTACGGAGTACAGAGACCGTGTAGCAGGCAGAGACCTGAAGACTACTTGTCCGATTCGATTCGGAGTGACTTACGTAGCCCAGTGGGAAGAACTACTTTGTGAGGTGGCAGACCCATAGCGGAGGAGCACTACTATGTGAGGTGGCAGACCCACGGTACTCGATAGGAGGAGTACCTCTGTAGGCTATGAGGGGGGAGCACTACTGTGTTGGGTGGCAGACCCTGGCAGGAAGCACTACTGTGTGAGGTGGCAGGCTCGTGGTACTCGATAGGAGGAGTAACTCAGCAGTCTTAGGTTAGTGAGCAGTACCTCGGAGTCGTGGCAGGACCACTGTACACTCCAGAGACGGAGCTCTTCAGCAGTTACGATTTCGATAATGAAGATCCTGGTTTGAGCTGAGACTTTTGACCTTTGTGTTTCCTCATGATTGAGATGGGTCACTTGATAACTTAGGTATATGTATGTGCATATACCTGGGTAGTGGTTATCCGTTGATTTCACAATCCTTGTGTTTCCTCATGATTGAGATGGGTTACTTGATAACTTAGGTATATGTATGGGCATATATCTAAGTAGAGGTTATCTGTTGAGATCTTCTTGTGGTTATCTTTGTTGGTTTTAGTGAGACCTTGAGGGTCTCGGGGTCCCTACTGAGTATCATTATACTCACCCCTGCACGGGCTATGCCCGCACTACGTTGTGTTGGTTGCAGACGACAGACAGCGTTGATCATGGTTGATGCTTGCAGAGCAGGATGGTACCTGGAGGTGGACCACTGGGCGGGACGTGCTCGGAGTGGACGGCGGGACCTGAGGAGCAGTGGAGCTATCTGTACCCACCCTTCAGGTGGGATTTCCAGTGGACAGCTCGGTGTAGCGGCTTTTACTTTACAGTTGATGTTTTCCCTTTCGAGTTGTACTTTGCTTTCAGTTTGGGTTTGTATACTGGCCCATTTACTTTTCCTCACTTCAGTTGTACTTTGTTTTTACTTAGTGTTTACTTTTCCTCTTGCTTACTCTATGGTGCTTGTTTACTTTACAAAGGCAATGCCTTCCCTTTTTACTGGGATTTACGCCTTGGTGCTAGTCGCCAGCCCCTGGCCTATGGAAGGTGGGCTTGGGGTAGTCATGGCACGGGCCCCGAGGACGGGTCGTGATAGTGAATCATGCTTGACTTATAAGACTCACTTGTTATACAATTAAATGTGTGTGAATGATATCGTTGAATATAAGGTTTTATTTTACAAAATAGAAAAACAACATTTTTGAATTTTTATAAAATAATAAGTTTGTGGAATTCTACTCAGCTAATCTATAATGTATTTTCTTTAATTATATTTCATGTGGACTATTTGGATGGTTGATCCCAGATAATAACAATATAGTGTCTATTTAATGGAATTTATAGTGATCCCTAGTTGTCTGATACACGGATTTAATTCCTTTTTGATAAACCCCTTTTTTGTAGTTACGATATTGGTTTTGATAGATTATTGGTTTTGTTCTTTAATTTGTAAAAAAACCTATCTGGTGTCTTCTTATATATTTTTTGGGTGGAATTATACACAACAAAACCATAAAATTATTATTTACATTGATGTAAATCTTTATAGGGTGATTACATTAAACATATGTGGATTGAGATGAGGTTATGCTCCTCAAGGGGGAAGTCTCCTCTGTATATTCCCAATGAGTATCAGTTCCCTAGTGGTATAATGATTGGCATGGCATTCCTGAGACACACACACACAAATATATATATATATATATATATATATATATATATATATATATATACGATAAACCAAAAGTTGGTGTTTCAACATATGGGTTACTGTGTGGTATTAGAGATGATTGATGAGGCATTGTACCAAGAATTATGAATTATGTGAGTTATTCCACATGGTATAAACAGGAGTGCATTGTTCGTTAGATATGAATCTGAAAATATTTTAGAGTAGATCATTTTGGATAAAATGAGATCTTATATACAAGGTTAACCGAAGTGAGGGGTTAGCCAGAACTTGTGAGTGCCTTTTAGATATGAAGCATCAGTAAATGTTCTAGTTATAATATCGATTCATAGGTTATGATTCATGATATTTTAAATAGACATGGTGTTGTACTTGGATTTCATGATGAAAATAACTAAGGGGATTTTGGAATTGAGGTTGGTTTAAAATGTTGGATCATTTGGATTTATGAGACAAGTTTTTTTGCGCATGTTCCCAAATGAGATTGTGGATTGTGATCATTGATGAATAGATCTAGGTTGGATATAGAGTGGGAAGAAAATTATGATTTTGTAATTATATTTGGATTGATTGGAATAAATATGGTAGTTTATGGCATAGCTGAAATTTTTAATTGTGAATAGGAGAAGCAATGTTGCTTCTATATATACGTAATTGACATCATAATTGCATTTTTAGATGAGTAAATGTTAATTTTTCTCATGATTGATTAGATGGTCACACTTGTGTTTGTAAAATGGATTTATATATTTGTTTAACTTGAAATAGATCTTAGAACTAGTGATTTTGGGATGGTCATGTGTGAGACTGATTTATCAAGGTTTTGATGAGGGTTAAAACTATCTATTTATGAATAGAGGCTTCATTAGAGATGGTTCAGGTGTCGGGTTATGGTTGACTTGAGTTTGTTTGTTGAAAAAAGGTTATTGGATGTCATATTTATTTAACATATTGTGGTTTCACTCAAGGAGTGATATAAGGGAATTCATATGGTGTAGAGATCATTATAGGATTTTGGATAGTGTGACCCACATTTCGGATAAATACTTATGGATGAATATGATAAAATTCCTAGGGCGTTGTGAGTGGGGGGAAGTTGATGTTTCTTGTTGGTGATTAGATATATGTTGGATGACAATGTCCAACTATCACATGCCATAAACGACAAAGTGTTGGCTATAAAGGATATGAACTTCATGTTAGAATTTTTGTGGGAGTGATGAGACTGTTTATTATATTTTCAAAGTGGATTTTTAATGTCGATGAGTGGGTAGACACCATTATATATTGTTCCATAGTGAATACCATATTTTAGATTGTGGTGTTTTGTTGGATAAAGTACTTACATTTTTATTATTAATATGGTAATTTTAGTGCGATTTAAGGGTGTGTGGGATTGATAGTTTCTTTAATGATCATTAGTGGAGAATGGATAATGTTTTGGTTATATGGGGAACCAATCATGCAATGATACTAAAAGCCAAGTATGAACATTAGTGTTGGTGTTTGTATGATCTGAGGATTCCTTAAGAAGTAAAGGAATTGTGAAAAGATGATGTGATAACACATCGTTAGGCGTGAGCATGAGTTTCTAGGAATTGTTTGATAGGGAACAGATGATTTGTGTTTTTATATATAATTGGGTACATTTGAATTAAATTAACACCATGTGGGTCATTAGACCCTCCGAAATATGTTTCGGTATGTGATTCCAATGGTGGGGAGCATCGAGGATAGAAAATAGAACATGGAAGTTGTGACATATGTTGTGGAGCTCTATTATCTTTTGGATAGGTTGATTGAAGGTACCATATAGGCTCTAGATAGTTGGTAATGGGTAAGAATTATCCAAATGTTTCAGTGATGGAAATTTGTGGAGGCTTGGTTTTTCATGTATGGTGTGCCACATGTTTTGATTTTCACAAAAGAAGCACAATTGTCATTCTAGATCTGAACACAAAATATAGATTATGTAATAGAGAAATTATAGTTCATACTAATTATTTTGAGAACATTGTGAATTCGCAGGGGTGTGATGTGCTGTGGTGGTTAAGTTGTAAATCCCCTTTTTATTTAATGGGATTTAAATTCCATATAAATTTGATTTTTTATTTTTTTTATGATGGGTTCATTTTGTGAACTGAGGCTCTAGTCAATCTTGTAAGAATATAAGAATCCTGAAAATTTGTTTTTTCATGAAAATTAAGAATAAATAATTACTTCAGGTTCCTTAGTATAAGGAAGGGATAAGTTTGGTGGGCTAATAATTCATTTTTTCTAGAGTTTCCACATAAAAGAGAGAACACACAATGTGGATATTTCCATGGTGGAGGCTTGGGTGATCATGGTATGGGCGTTTTGGAGATATAACACATGGTTTGAGAATAGTTGATGGGATATTGTCTATAAAGGATATGATTATAAAAAAATACTCATGGTGGATGTTTTTTTAATGAAAATGGAAAAGAGAACACCACGTTGTTGCGCATGCTATGGTGGGTTCCCATGAATTCATCTCAAAACGATGATTGGGGACAGGGTATGACATAGAGTGGGAAATTCTGGGGAGTGTTGAATCTAGCAGTTTCCCTTATAGGGAAATAGAGTTAGAAAACACATAGAATAAGAATTTTTATTGTCTGTGGTCACAACCTGGGTGATCAAGGTTATTGGGGGGTGAAATTGGGTCCCCAACACCATGGATTCTAGTTGTAGGGAATTTAGTTAAGGCCATGGCTAGATTTTTTCCATAGATCAACCTATAGTGTGTTGGTGAACTTCCTATCCAAAATTGAGAAGAAGGGATGGGTAATGCCATAAGGTCAATCATGTCTTGCTCTAGGGACAAGGGTAGTTTTTAGGACCACCATGATATGGCACATGTATCCAAATTGGGGTGTTCCCTATAGTTTTTTAAATTTTTTTGTGATTCAATGTATTTAATTATTATTTTTAAAAACCTATCCCTCCTATTACCCTCTCATGTTAAACAAATAATGTATATCTTCCCTTCACCATTCCTCCATCAATTAACCTTGGTGATGGGTGTGTTTTAATGTTAATTATTTAGTATTTAGAGGTGAAAAATCTCTCTCCCCCCTTTGTTATTCCTTTTTCTTGTTATTTATTGTTTCTTTGGTATATTTTATATTATATGATTATGAACTACACCAGATTGTGGTGGAATTATCTTTATATGATGATCCTATTGTGTGTATTGGGTAGAGGTCATCCCAAGAAGATGATTGTAGACTGATGAATATCATTCCGTTAGAGGAACATCATCATATGAATTTTTTAGAGTTTCAATTAAAGTTTTAAAAAATTAATTTAAATTGGAAAATTAATTGGTTCAATGTGTTAGGTATTTTTATTAGGGTGTTGTTGATATGACATTTGAAATCTTCCACGGGTGGTTGGTCATTATTTTAGATTGATGAGGTCAGTCAATGAGTTATTAGGAATATTTTCCAATTTGATTTATGTTTTAAAATTATTAATAAATTGATTAATTAATTATTTATTATTATAATTTAATATCATGAATGTTGTGGCTTGATTCATGACCATATAAGGGTTTTCTATGATTGTTTTGACTTGGAAAATCTTGTTAGAGATTTGTTAAGCATATTTAGGGGATGGTCTCTCTATGTTTGTGGTTAGTGGAACTTAAACATTTCCTTATAGTTCATGAATGTTTATGTATATTGGGATATGATTTATTGAAATAGCTAAAAATCATACCACATAAAAATTAAATGAATTATTTAATTAAAGTTATATGACTATGAATGGACATTAAACCATTCAAAGGCCCATAATGAGTCCCTGTGAACTGACTTGATACCTCAACCATTGATTTATGAGTACTTGATTATGAAATATATGCTATGAGAAACACAAAGCCAATTTTTTGAGTTTAAAATGAATCACATGTTCATTGTGGAAGTGAATTACTTCCCTTAAATACATTGAGTAGCGGTGTGTGATAAATTATAGATGATTGGTCCAAATAGGTTGTGATAGGAATTTGGGATTCTTATAAGACTATTAGCAAGATAATATGAGAAAGGGGAAGGGGTTTCTCCCCTAATGTAATTTGAGTAGCTAGATGAGGATTCCCAAGGAATGACTTGTTGATTGTTTGGGTGTGTGAGGATTGACCATGATTTAATTAAAATAGGAATAGTGTTGAGCCCATCTCCCATATGTGACATTGATACACTAAATATTACATGTCCAATGATTCCACACCATTATTAAGATTACATCATAGGACTCAATGTACTATGAGTAATGGGTGTTGACCCAAGAGATAATTTTAAGATCAAGGGACCATTTTAGGGTGCTCATGTGTGATCCTACTTTGACTTTAATAAGGATGATATGACATGTTATTAAGGGGCCAAAAAATATTATTTTAAATGGGTATAAATTTTTTCCAACCCATATTATTATAATTATCATGATGAGATATTATGAGATGTATCCTCTAACCTTGAGTCCTTATAACACAATACCTTCTGAGATAGGGGACGCATATTTGGTAACATGGGATCTTGTTACTGTAGAATACAATGTATAATGAATTAGGACATTCCATTTTATTTGACTCTGATTAATAGTTTTTGAGAATGCATCAGGATATACCCTTGGAAATAGATTATTCCAATATGGAATACCCATGGCATACAGATTCAACCCTTGAGTCCTATTTGAATTTCTACAGGATATTACTATAAAAATGGGTCATATTCTTGATGTTACTTCTAGAAATACTAAATTCACTGCCTAGGAATTATCTATATGATTATTACACATATAGTACCCAAGATTTTCTCTTATGGATTTGGTTGTTTATTCCTAGAACTATAGGGATGTTGTTCCATACTTCCATGGATTTTATGATTTTTCTTGGTACTATATGAATGATGGGCCTAGTACTATTCCACAATGGTTTTGGATGTGAAAAAAGTCAATCTAACATTGTCCAATGATGGCAGTCAATCTGCAATGTCACATTATATTGCAAGGATCGATGGTGGTTATTTTTTAATTAGTCTTATGCAATTTATTTATTTATTTATGCTGATCATGTCACATAGTGTATAAAATACATTAACTAGTTATTTATTGGACAATGTTGGTTGTTCGCTATTTAGTTTTACTCATACCGTTCTTAGGGGGGAAATATATCACTTGGGTACTCAATAATTCTTCACTAATTTCAGGTTTTGGTTGGCCAGAGGCTCAAAGATAAATGACTGTGTAGTAAAACTCCTAATTACTTGATGTATATTATTATAGTTTTCCATTATAATTGTAACACCATAGTATTTTTTGAATTTATTTCAAATTAATCTAATTATTCTGAAAATTTTCATCTCACGCAGTACTGAATATGGCTTTTGTTATACAAAATCACCATGTTTGGATTGCATTATACGCAAAACTAAGTTAACATTTCACGACATGGAACACATATATTCACATGTGGTACACACAAAACTATGTTTTTATTATGTTACACACAATAATTATTCCCTTAGATGTCTTAGGTTACTTGCAAGGCCTAGTTTTACTGAACTACAATATACAATTAATTCTATTATTAAAATATTACTATATCAAACACCTAGCTCTGGGAATCAATGTTACTATTAATATTGAATAAATTTTGAAAACATCATTTATATTTGTGTTTAAAATGATAATTTTATTAATTAATTAGTTATAAATTATTGTAATAACTATTTCAAAATAAATAAATTACTTTGCAAAGAAAAATATTTTTCTATATAGAAATACAATTTTATCTCAGTTAATTTAAAACCCACTTTTAATGAATGTTTTAAATAAAATTTATATATTTAATATTCAAAATAAAATTTATACTCGACCAATATATTTTGTTGGTATATGATATTAGTAAATCCAACTCTTTGAATAAAAAGATGTATTTTTCAAAAAGGTAATTTTACCACCTTTTAATGGAGAACCCATTTTTTAACTAATTTTTTACAATTTTATATTTTTTATTTGAAAAAAATAAAATTCATTTTTCAAATTTTAATAAAAAAATTTACTTTGGGTGTATCTTTGGTATTTTTATGAGAAACTTATTTTTTTGATGAATAGAGAAAAATATAGAATTTTAATTTATAACTGTTTTTCCTTATAATATATTTATATAAATAAATTACATATTTATTTCGTTTTAAATTATAATTAGATCAATTATAAATAAATTAATTCAATTTATTTCATTCTAAAAAAAATTTAAATTGAAAGTTGATATGAAAACTTTTCAAAATTTTGAAGTTTTTTTCTTTGAAAACACGCTTTAGATAATCATTTAAGGGATTGATTTTAAATTATTTCATAACACTTATGTTGTTATAATTAAAAAAAATGGATTCCATATTGTAAAAAATCATAATTTAAAATATAAAGAATGATCCACTTTGCGTTTGACCAAAAATATAGTGAATGTAATTAAAATTAATTAGAGTGATTAAGGTGAAGAATAGTTTACTTAGTGTTTAAACAATAACTTAAGAAGCCATATACCTGAGAAATTGGTCAAAACATCATTATACGGCTTGGAATTTCTATTAAATATAAAATTATTGGAGGCACATTATGTAAGGGATAAATCTCAATAGTTTTTACATTTTTATATTTACAAGAATGCCACTCCTCCACTATAATGGGGTATTAACCCCCCTACACTTCCTCACACATCTGAAGCCACTATGGATCATCAAAACCCTACCCAAATAAACTCAAATATTCAATAATATCAAACTAGAGGACTCACTATGGTCCAACATCTGACCGAGGAATTCATTTGGTGAAAACCAAAATTAATTACCAAAAGAAGAGGTAACATCCTTCTACAAGCTCTTTTGTTTTTTTTCACTTCCACCCCCTAAATTATTATTATTCCATGATTATATAATAACATCAATATCCTAAATATACTGAGATATTTCTATGTCAAGGTTTATACCTACACTCACACACAATTCCATTAAAGGGGATACACAATCATCATTCGTGTGCATGATAGACTACCATCTCGCACACAAATGTTGATTGTTCTTCCATTTCCACTATTAAAGGATTAAAATAATGATGAAATTTCTTGTTTATATATGATATATATGATATTTATAATTTATTAATTCATATATAATTATTATATATAACTTTTCTTCATTCATTCCATTTTTTTTAAATATGATTGCATCATTTGTGGACTATGGACAACCACCTTCTCAAAGCATTATGATTCATTCAAACTTTACATGTAATGTGTTATTTATGGGTTTAGAAAATTTATATAATATTTATTACCTAATAATTATAATTTAATGATAATATATATAGGTATACTTATATTTCATTTACATTCTTTCATTCAATATAGCAAGAAACCAGAAAAAATGTTCATGCATACGTACACCCTACCATCTCCATGAATGGTGTATTCCATTTCACATATATATATATATATATATTATAGAATATTATGAATATTTATATAATTAATATATATTATATTTATATCATGTTTTATATATTGTAAATTTGTAAACCATGACCTATGTAAGTGGATCAATAATACCAAGTCAAAACATATATGAAAAACAAAGTGGACATTACCAGAAACATAAAATTAACCTGGAAATGTTAATAAATGGGTAATATAATGTGATAATAAAATAATATATGGTATTATATATAGAAATTTTTTTATTTTTTAGATTTATAAAAAACTTATATTTATTATATCTGAGGTTTAAGCATGTACGAATAATTTCAAGACACAAGGTAATGGTTTTCTTCTCTCACTTTTATTTTTGTGAGTCTTATTCATTATTTAAATTTATGGGCATTTACATATTCCTTTTATGATATTTATATTATGGGATTTACGGTTCAATTGTTACCAAATCTATAAAGTAATTTTTTCTCAATTTTCCTTTTTTGAGGGGCATGCCATGTTATGAACTTATATTTTTTATGAGGTGTATGTATAAACCATTGAAATATTATTTCGTGAATATAATTATTTTAATGATATTTTAAGCTTCACGTAATGTTATTTTTTCAATACTATTATTATTCAATGTTACCAAAGTGGCAACAGTTTATTCCTACAATCTCATAATTTATCAAGATTGTTTGTTTTTATGCGTCCATTGACGATATATTGTAAGATATATCTCAATAACTGTCACATATTTTCTTATCCTCTAGTTATAATTGATATCTACATTTATTGGTACCATTTTCCATCTATTTGATACTTTAGATAATTAAGAATGTGTTTCCAAGAGAATTATACATTATTTCTCTCTTTGATTAAAAATTTATATCATTGAAAAAACATGTTTTCTAAAAATAAATTCAAATTTTTTACTATTTTGTGAAAAATAAAATTTTACCCATATTTTTACTTTTTAATAAAAAAGGATTCAAAAGGAATACTGTTGTTATTTTATGATCATGGAACTTTTCTAAACCTTTTTATGGTGGAAAAATAAGGTTTGGAATGTATGTATTTACCAACCATGATTTCCGTAAGGATTCATTTGTTAGATTACAAGGTTATATTTAAAAGAAAATGTTTTTCATAATATTATATAAATTTATTGTTTTAATGTGGTTTTCAGAGATTTTTTTTCAAAATTTTTTATATGGTTTTCAAATCATACTTTCTATGTTTTCAAAGTTATTTTCAATCGGATTGTTTTTAAATTTTTATGTTTAATAAAGAGTTTTTCAAAGTAGAATAATTTGTTTCTCTAGAAAATGTTTTAGTTTCTTTATGATTCCTATATATTTTTGAAAATGTTTACAATGAAAAGTATTTTGAAAATATTATGTGATTTAAAAATATATTTTCAAAGAAATGATATTTTCCAAGTGATCTTTCAAAATCATTCTCCATCTATGATGATATCCTTTGATATAGTTTTTCTTTACTATGATTATGATCCAAGGAAGCCATTATTATTCTTTCTTTTAATGATATATGATTAAGATAGTTTTTTATGAAACCCACTTCTCTTCATCGGGTTATACCATTATAAAAAACTTATGACACCCGCTTTCTTTTATGTGTTATTCTATGATGAAATTATTATTAAACCTGTATCTTTTCCATAGGTTATGATATGATGACATTTTTATGAAACCCATTTCATTTCTTGGGTTATGATTCTATTTTTATAAAACCCATCTCTTTTTATGGGTCATGATATGATGAATATTTTATAATCTTGTGGCATATATGTGTTTGGTGTTATTATGTGAATGCTGGGGTATATATCTTCCTATAGTGAATTGAGTAAATACTAATATATCATCAGATCATGATAGAGAGTATGTCGATGGATCTAATCCACAGTGGGAAATATGTGTGTCCTGATCCAAAATGGGAAACATGTGTGTGCTAATCCAAAATTGAAAATAGTTTTTTCATGAACCAAAATGATAAACAGGTGTGTCCTAATCTAAAATGGGAAACATGTGTGTTCTGGTACACTTTGGGAAATAAGTGTATCATGATCCATAAAAGGGGATGTAGGTGTTTCCAGATCCACTATGTTGATGGTATTGGTAGCTACCATGGACACATGAAATGGTTTTATATTGTTATAATGGTTCCAAACTTATATTACATGAGATTATGGTTCATGATTTATTTATGATGATTTATCACCCTCACGATTCACGTGTTATGAACTACCCAACTTTATAAATTGTATCATGTTTATGATATTTGATATGAAAAGTATGATATTCCAACGTTGTTTTCCTATTTTCATACCCTTATGGTCATTTTATGCTTAAACATATTCTTTATTTACCATTAATGGTCATTTTAGCTCACCCATTTTTTATGTTTCCTTTCCCAAGGTTATCATGAATGGTTTTAAGTTGATTTACTAAAAGGGGTGATATTTTACGGAAACATTGAAGATCATTCACAATGTTATAATATTTTGTTCCTTATTTTGAAAGACACTTAGATATTATGATTCCCAAGCATGCATTTTTAATGTAATAAATAATCATCTAAAATTATGTAGTATCCATGCATGAAAAGCCTAGGTTTCTATATTTGGTATTAGTGGAAAGGAATATTCAACCATTTAAAACTAGGATGAGAAAACATTAGTAATATCCTTATGGATATTTCTAATTAAATTTCTAGGGATTCATTTAATGTTAATTGAAAGGTGTAATATATTTAAAAGTATGTGTCACGTTTTAGGCATCCTATAAATATTTTTTCATGATTATTTGGTTCTTTTTGTATGATAAGTATTTCTCACACTATTGTTTCTAGTCATAGTCAATAGTGGTAACTAGAATAACATGGTGAACATTTAATTTTTCATATTTGGAAAGTAATTTTGTTATATAAATTGATTTCCTAAGTGGAAATATCATAAAGATAATCAGGAAGGTTGTACAAGTATTGGTTATTCTATTGAAGATAAAAAGAAAAAAAATACATGAGAAAGGTATGAAATTTTCTAATATTATTATTTATCTTAAATATAAGAAGTATTATTATATTGAGGTTGAGTAACCTTAATACATGGTTCATATTTCATATTCTTGGAAAGTGGTATTAAATAATAAGATGATGAAACCCATGTAATTGTTTAAGAATTATGATTGATTATAAAACTATATATGTTTTGAAATTTAAGGATCATGTTATATTAATTAGGAAATATATATGTTTTTTTAGAATAAGATTTAAATTAATGATTGAAAAGTATATATTGAAAGGTGTTAAACACTTAGAAAAGTGATTTAATTGAAATGTGATTTTCACAGTAAACACTTGTTTAAGGGATGTAAAACCCTTAATGTTCTCCGCATGTTATGATAATGAAGTTTGGATATAGTTATTTTTTATATGAATAAGTGAATTGGATGGTACTGAGTACCTTGGAACTAAGTAAGGATATATTGATATGTGGTTTATGCTATCATTGATGAAGTTGACAACATTTTTGGATTTGTGGAATATATCCAATAAACTTTTGAATTTGGAAACATGCATGTTTTCAATATGGATTTATAGTAACTATGTTTATTACCACATTTTAAGAGAATACATGATGAAGGTATTCACATATTTGGTTAATTAAAAACAATATATATTATATGATATATGAGGGATCAAGGATAAACTATTTCTATGAAATTTAGTGACATTTTTATGGTGTATTTGATGTTCATATTTTGTAAGGGTTATATGGTTAACCATTTGTGGAATGGTTTATGATAAAATTCATATGATGTATTAGAGTATAATGTATTATCTCTCCATATGAGGATATATTCATAATAGATAACACATGATAACCTTTTTTGGGATAACTAAAGATATATGGAATCACCTGTCATTATATTCATACATCACAGGTTGTTATAATGCTTCAGGAATGATAAATAGACCTTTATTTATTAGAATAAGAGATGAATTGGAAATTGATCAAGGCACACCAAAGGGTGAGGTTTTCTGGAAATCATGTAAGTATATATTCTCGTGAATATTTTTTCAACTTTAGGCAAAAACTTTTGATGATTTTTTTATCATAATATTTGATGATACCAATGACCTATTTCAAGATTCTTATGTTTTTGGTTATGTTATTGCTAAAACTATCTAAATCACCCAATATATGTGATCAATGATCATTATAAATCTCTATAATTATTAACAATTTACATTCTTGTACATGTTTTCACTTTTCAACTATTTACTTATATGAATAAATATAGTCATGAGTTACTTTGGGTAACTATTATGTTTCTAAGTTTCGCTTTTTAAACAATGTTTTAGTATTTATTTTTATTATGTGGGTTCTAAGAACGGATCTTTGAAGTATTAGACCATTCATAATGCAGAAAACATTTCAAGGGATAAATTAATTTTAAGGGGGGTAGAATTTAACACCATGAGATTTTGTTATTTTTTATCTAATTAATTTAATATTTTTGAAAATTTTCATATCACGCATCACTGAAAATATATTTTGTTAAATGAAACCACTATTTTTGGATTACGTTATATGAACCACTAAGTTAATAAATTACTATATAAAACACTTTTGTTTTATTAAGGTACACATAGTACTATGTTAGGATTTTGTTACACACAATACCAAGTCCCTTCGATGTATTGGGATAGACGAAAGGTTATGTTTTACTGGATTAAAATATACTATTAATATTGTTATTAAAATATTAATTTTTTTACTACCTAGCCATTAGAATTCAATTTAATATTAATATTAACTAAATTGTACGAAATTTATTTACACATGTTTGTAAAATTAGTCCTTTTGCTATCAATTTATAATAAATTAATTTAAGAACTATATAAAAATAAACTTCATTAATAAGAAAACTATTTTTATTTATATAACCAAAATTTTATCTCAAAAAATTAAGCTATCCCATTTTAGTCAATATTTTAAATAAAATTACTTATTATATATTTGATAAATATTTTTTATACTCATACAATATATCTTATAGGTATAAGATAATAATAAATACCATTTTATGAATAAAAAGATGAATTTTTCTAAAAGATAATTTTATCACCTTTTAATGAAGAACCCAATTTTATTATAATTTTTTCACTTTTATATATTTTATTTGAAATATTAAACCTCATTTTTGTAAGTGGAATATAAAAATTTTCATTGGGTTATTTTTTGGTATTTTTCTGTGAAGATTAATTTTTTGATGAATAATGAAAATATTAAATTTTATTCTAAAACTATTTTTTCATGTAATCTATTTATATAGTTAAAATATATATTAATTTTGTTTTAAAGTATAATTAGATCTATTATACATTAATTAATCCAATTTAGGTCATTTCGTCCAATTTCACATTGAAATAGGATATGAAAACATGTCAAACTTTTAGAATTTTTCTCTTTAAAAACCCGCTTTCACGACACATCTGGGAGATTAATCATAAATTAGTTTTTGCCAGTTACATGGTTAGAACTCCAAAAAACATATTTAATATTTAAAATACGGAAAATTCTTAATATCTATAATGTTAAATATTGTTTTTTACCAAATGATTTAGAGTAATTAATTAAATTTAATAAGATCAATTGAGGTAACAATGAGTTTACTTAGTGTTTATTCATTAACATATGGAGATATATACCCTAGACACATGTAAAAATTATTTTTATGGAAATATTTATACCATATTATTTATTTTATCTTAAATGGACAATTATTTTAGGTACATGATTCAAGGGAGATCTCACAATACTATTTACGTTTTTATATTTACTAGAATTCCCCTCCTCTACCACTATAAATGGAACTCACCCCTCACCCCCTCACACCTCTCAAATTACATTGTATCATCCCAAACATATCCATATAATCTCCCAAATTCTCCCTTATAAACCCATAAGCATCACTTTGGTCATAAATCCAAGCAAGGAATCCATTTGGTGCAAACCAAAAAGAGTTACCCAAAGAAGAGGTAACACCCATCCATAAGATCTTTTGTTTTATATTCATTATAAACACCAAAAATTATTAATTTTCCATGATTATAAAATTAAATTAGTATAATAAATGTACTTATATTTTTATATGTTATTTTTTTACCTACGCTCACACACACCATCATAAAATGTGATACCCAATCATCATTCGTGTGTATGGTGGACTACCGCCTCACGAACCGATGTTGATCGTTCTTCCATTACCACCATACAATGTAATAAATAATGATTTAATATATATTTTTATATGATATATATGATATATATGATTTTATATTCTTATTTAATTATTATATAAAATATAAATCAATGCTTTCTATTTTGTGAAAATATGATAACATCTTTTGTGGACGTGTGGACTACCACATCCCCAAAGTTATGTGATTTATTGAAATAATTAATAGATTGTATTAGAAAATTATATGATAATTAAAACATAATAATTATAGTGTAATGATATTAATTTTATATGTATATTTTATTTACATTCCTTCTTTCAAAACAACATGAAAATAGAAATAACTTTAACATGTACGTATGGCCTACCGTCTCCTAGAAGGATGTATTCTATTTCACATTTTATCATTTTATTGATTGCTATAAATATTTATTTAATGAATATATTTGATATTTATATAATGTTTTATATTCCCTATATATATTAATAATTATCTATGTATGAGTATCAAAAATAATAATTCAAAACATATACAAAAAGAAAAGAAACCAATGCCTGAAACGTAACATTTCACATGGTATTGTTAATAAACTGGTAATACAAAGTCAACATAAAATAATATATGGTATTATCTATAATAATATGGTTATATTTTATAGTTATAATAAACTTATATTTATTATATAGGTGGTTTGAATGTGTATGAATAAATTCAAAACATAAGGTAATGTTTTTATTCTCACTTTATTTCTGTGAGACTAATGCCTTATTCACCACTCATTTACTTTTTGCCGTATATATACTACCCATGAATTTAATATATTATTATTATAATTAAATTTATGGGTTTCTACATATTTCTTTCATGATATTTACTTCTTGGGGTTATGGTTAAAAAGTTACCCAATCGGTTAAGTAATTTTGTCTCAATTTGCATTCTTTCGGACACTTTCCATGTTATGCACCAATTTTTTTACTAGGTGTAAATACATAAAAATTATATTTTATATCATCAATATATTTATTTTCATGATATTATAAGATTCATTTTTTTATTATATCAATATAATAATGATTCCATTTTACCAAAGTGGTAACCATTTATTTCTAAAATCTCATCGTTTATCTAGATTATTTATGATTATGCTTCAATTGCTCATATATTATGATACATGTATCAAGAACTGTAAATTATTTTATTTTTCTCTATTTATCCATGAAATTTCCCTGTATTGGCCCCATTTTCCACAATTTGGTACATAAGATAATTAATAAATTGTTTTTTTTATAAAATCCCACTTTATTTCTATCTTCGGTCGGAAATTTGTTTTATTCACAAAACCATTTTTTGTAAGCATGTTTTGAAAAACGTTTTAATTAGATGTTTAAAAGAATCTTTTACCAATAATTTAACATAAAAATTGGTTTTAAAAGTATTCTCCCCATCTTTTTCTGATCAAGGCACTTTATAAAATTGTTTACGATGCTAAATGAAGATTCGACATATATAGATTTACCCACCATAATTTCCTTGAAGCTTACATTGATAGTTTAAAAGGTTAATTTTAAAATATTTTTTTATAATATTCTGAAATTTCTTTTATTAAAGTGGTTTTCAATGAATATGGTATTCAATGACGTTTTAGATAGTTTTGAAAACATCATTTATATGTTTTCAATTGAAATTTAAAAAAAATCTACGTTTTAAAAAGTATATTTCAAAGTGGAAAAGATATTTATCACAAGAAATGTTTTAAATTATTTTTTATGCTTCATATACATGTTTTGAAATTTATTTCAAAGAAAAGGATTTTGAAAATGTTATATGTTTTAAAATGTGATTTTAAAAGAATGTTAGGTACCAAGAAATATATCAAAATACTTGAAATTAGAAGTTGATATAATTTGATATAGTTATGATTTAATGGTATTATGATACAAATAAACCATTATTATTATTTCTTTGAGTGGATTATGATTAATATGAGATGTTCTTTTTGAAACACATTTCTCTTCCGTAGGTTATACCTTGATAAAAAACTTATGATACCCACATCATTTAATGGATTATTCTATGATAAAATGATTATGAAACTTATAACATTTACATAAGTTGTAATATGTTGAAAATTGTATTATATCTATTTCATATCATGGGTTATGATATGATTTTTAAGATACCAATTAATTTTTATGGGCTGTTATATGATAGAAATTTTAATATCTTGTGGAAAATGTATATATGATTTTATTATGAGACTGGTGGGACTTATATCTCCTTCAAATGAATTGGGTAAAAATTGATATCTCATTAGATAATGATGTGAAACAAGCATATGGACTTCATCTATAGTGGGAAATATATGGTTTCTGATCCAAAATGGTAAATAAGTGTGTCCTAGTCCAAAATGGGAAATGAGAGTGTCCTTATCCAAAATAAGAAATAGGTGTGTCCTGGTCCACAATTTGAAATAGGTGTGTCCCGATCCCTAATGAGAAACAAGTCTATCCTGATCCAATTATGTGAAATAGGTGTGTCCTTATACACTACATTTATGGTCTTGGTAGTAAAACTTGACACATGAAATGGGTTTTTAATGTTATAATGGTTCCACACTTATATGACATGGGATTATAGTTCATTATTGATTTATAATGATTTATCACTATTGTGATTCATGTCCTATGAACTGCAAATCATTATTCCATGTCACATTATTATGATCTTTGAAATGATGGGTATTATCATTAAATTTTATGCTCATGTTCTCATAGACTTAAGGCCATGTTATAATTACGTATCCACATTATTTACCATAATAGATAATTTGAGCTCACCCCTTTCTTATGTTTCATTTTCCAATGTTATATTGAAAGTTTTTAATTAGAATTAATAATGGGGAATATTCTTGTGGGAATCATTGATGATATTTCACCAAGTTAGAATTTTTTTCCATGTTTCCAAAGACACAAAACTATTATGGTTCTCAGGCATTTATTTTTTTAATATGATAAATATTCATCTAAAATGAATTCATATACTTTTATGTTAACCAAAGGATTATATATTTATAATATTAGATCCTTTTACATTTTATTTCTTTATTTATAATAATTATTTTTGACTATCCTAGTAGGTAATCAATTTATTTTTTGGCATGATTGTGAGTGTATATGAGTGCTTTATTTCACATGAAATGTATTATTGAATTGATATTGATTATTATTTGGTGTACTATTATTTGGTATAGTTTTACCATAGTACAACCTTGAACCCTCATTACTATTCCAAAACCTCTAGCATATGGGGAGGCACACATGAGGTTTAGTAGATACTTCTTGTGTCTGATCACCATTCAATGGCTGCAGACCAGTGGAGGGTTTCATATTCAATAAGGGAAAATTTAATGGAAAGAGACCTAAATCAATAAAGTGGTATAACTAAAATTAAATTGGTAAATTTTCTATGGAATTTTCCAAGATAAGGTTTGAATAATCTGAGATATATGATGAGGATGCCAAATTTCAGAATTATAAAAAATATAAAAAAATTTATTATAGTAGTATGTATGGATCTTAATGTTAAATATAGAAAAATTTGAATCATCAGTAAATAAATTAGATGATGAAGTAAATTTAATTCCTCATGTTGAGAAATGATTTTATGAAAAAGTTTGTAATGATGGTAAAGGTAGAAAATTATTGCAATAAATATTAATATGTGAGTAGAAATATTATCTTGGAAAATTACACATCTCAAGAAAGATAATTGGATATTGCTAAAAAAAGGAATCATGCAGATGTTGATAGGGAAGAGTTGATAAGAAAATAAATTAGTTACCTTAAAGTGATATTTTTGTGCAAGCTAAGAAAATATGAGTAATATATGATGATGATATTTCTAGATGAAATACTGGTTAGAAATATGAAGAGTGGGCCAATAAAAAATCTATTTATCTTGGAGATCAAAATTAGTTAAATAATATCATCGAAAACTGCACAAAGACCGCTGAGGTTAATAAAGATTCTTCAAAAGATAGTCAGATGAAGAGAGTAATTGTTAAGAAATACATATACCAAATATTTTGAAAAATAAATCTATTATTTTTAAAATTTATGGTGATAAAAAATGGTTGAATAATTTAAGACCGAGAAGAAATTTTTTTGACACGATTTCACATCAATGGTTAAAAGGAATATTCCCTGATGGCCACTACCCCTAGGAAAATGATGATTGGTTTGAATTAGGATGATAAAGTTATTATTTTCATTTTTTTCATATGTTTTTTAGTAATTTAATCTATACCAATTAGTCAATTTGAGTATATTTGCATCGTTTTTGTGTTTTTGTGAATTTCAGACTAATTTATGAAAATTTCTTAACTCTGAAAAATTCATAGTTTTCTAGAGGTTTTATTTTTAGGGAATAACTTTTACAATTTGGATACAAATTAAGTTATTCCTTTTTTATGCTTTCCTTGCTCATGGGATTCATCTTTTTTATGGACCCATATATAATTTTACACACAATGGCCCATAAAAATCAATCAAGTGGCAAAATATTTTTGACTTGCAGAATGGACCCCCTTATTCAATGAGTCATGTCTCATATTACCCACCATAACATGATGTGATTCCAACTGGTCTCGATTTCTAAATCAAAAGGGATTGTTAAAATCAAATTTCATAAAATAAGTATCTCATTAGGGAATCTTTTGATTGATTCTATGTGGAGTGGGTGAAAGAGTGTTTGGAGGACAGAAAAAGTAATGATAATTTATTCAACCATATATTTCATTACACCTGTCCATATACATTATCATTTTGAGGGTCAATATAAAACATTATTATAAACCTCTTATAATAAAATAACATTGTGAGTTTCTTCTGGTCAGTGGGATGAACAGAAGAAAACACCTGGTGGACAAATGTTTTTCTAGAAAATTTTCATTTCCTTGTTTTCTATATTTTATTCTTCTTAGTCTTCTAATGAATTATTATTCTCACTTATTCAAAATTAACCATACAATGCTGGGTTAAACATATTTTTCATTAGGTAAGGAGAGGTTTACCATTTTTTAATTTCGGGTTTCATTCACATAATGTTTTAAGATCCTTTTTTCTCTTCTGTGAAATCAGTTTCAATTTCATAAAAATGTTAATTTAATTTTTGATTATATTATGTTTATTGCATGTGTCAAATATAAATTTCTCCCTCATCGATGATATGGTCTATATATAATGGAACAAAACTGATCATAGTGGTGAAGTACTCAGTGATCGCCAATACGAGTGTGAGGAGTAGTGAACATTCCTGATTGTTTGGGATAAAGAAGACCTGATTGGGAATCGACTAAGTTAATTTAGGATATTCTCTACAAATTTATCAAAAAATGGGAGGATATTTGACGAATCTGCGATTCTAGTTAGGTTTATTCTCACCGTTATAATTTAACCAAGGGAGTGAGGATAAATGATTATGGATTCTCACTTTTTTCGATATAAAAGAAGAGAATTTGATAAGATAAAATATGATATAATTAAGATTGAAGAACTAATCCTGACCTAATCACCATATCATATAATAGTTTTAAATAAATTTTTTAATCAATTTGATCTTAATATTTTTCATTGTTTTTGTTTCCTAATTGTCTTTTCAAAATGAAACAATTTCAAAAAAACCCCCACTTCATTATCTTATTTTAATTAATAGTTTGATTTTTGTGTGATCCTATCAAGAGAAACCATAGGTTTATTACTATAATACATTTTAACTTAGTAAAATATTGTTTTTTCCACAACCCATGACAAAAACGTACCAAAACATGGCACCGTTGTCAGGGAGGTAGTGCCAACATAGTTTTCTCTTATACTGCATAACTAGATGTAACAACCCTTACCCATACCGCATAGATCATGAAATTGAAATAAACTTTTCAATAGATATAGAAACCGAAATTTTGAATATTAATTTGAGGAAATTTCTCTTGTATAAATGAGTGAAACTTCAATTTTTGATTCAGATCTTTTCATTATGGACGAAAATTAAAAAAACACTTAGAGACCTTTGTGCACCACAATTCCATAATCAAAACAATCAACTTGTCATGCCAGGGTTAAAAAATTACTTTGATATGAAACTTAACATGATTCCGTTGCTCCCAAAATTTCATGTATTGTAAGGTGAAGACCCAAACAAACATATTAATGAGTTCACACATTTCATCTGTACTTTCAGACCTCAATGAGTAGCTGAGGAGCAGGTAATGTGGAAGGCGTTCCCATTTTACTTAAAATGAGATGAAAAATAATGGTTGTATGCCTTAAAACATGGAGATATGAATGATTGGAATTACTTGGTATGATTATTCAGGAAAATATTCTTCCCAACCTCTAGGAGCACGACAATCATAAATTAAATCAATGCCATCAGACAGTCATCTGGGGAAACTCTTTACAAAAACTGGGAGAGAATTAAGAATCTATCTGCCAGCTACCCACATTAGGAAATTTAGGTGAGTCACATTATTTTCTTCTTTTACCAATAATTACTCCACAATTATAGAATCCTTCTACATGCATCATCTGGAGGCTCACTGATTGAAAAGTCGCCAGAAGAAGCTAAGGCCTTGATTGAGAAAATTTCTCAGATCTTGAAACAATTTGGTACAATAGGTACTAACATAATAGGAATTCATGAGATAATAAATTCTCATCCATTACCATTATTAGAAACAAATATTTAAAACATAACTAGTTTGGTAAAATATATGTCCATGAAACATGTGGGTAACCAACAATAACCTACTATGGTAGGTGGTTTATTCTTATCACCTAGTCATTTCACTGACCGATGTTCTGAAATAAATGGAACAGAATTTTTTGAATCAGCCTTTCAGCTGTGGATATTTCATAAAAATCATGGATGGAGAGAGACTAAAAAAGTCCAATATGAATTTAAAAAATGGAAGAATCAAACTATACCCCCAAACCAAATTCTTTTCCAAAACCAACCCTCATTCCATAATGTATTCTAGAACCCCCACCATTTCAAAAAAATAAATTTTATAACCAACCTTCTTAAAAACAACCATAAACTTTCCAAAGACCCTATGATCATCCATCCACCAATGGATACCCTCCAATTCAAAACCAATAGCATAAATCTATGATTTATGGTCTAAAAGACATTGTAAAATTTTTTTACAACAAGTTCGAATGTGTCAGGGACATACTATAAAAAAAATAGAAATACCCCAATTCAAATCAATCCCGAAACCAAAAGTTAATTTTAGTATAATAACACCTAGTGGTGGAAAATAACTCACACCACCAGCCACCATTGATCCTGAAACAAGACCACATGTTCTAAGGGAGAATTTTGTTGTAAATTCTGAAACTTCATTAAAAATACACCATGAATAAGAGAAGAAAGAGGAGGAGGAAAATTATATACCAAGGAATAGTAGACAAGAAACACCATTTCAATGGAAAAATGGATAATAAATATTAACCACATTATTTCCATCAAGGATTCTTGAATCAAAGAGGTTGTAGGAAGAATCTCTTGAAAAAGAAATTCTAAACACCTTCAAGAAAGGGGAAATCAATATTCCTCTGCTTAAATCCCATAGAAAAATTCCATAGTAAGCTAAGTTATTAAAGGTTATTTTCACCAATAATCAGTGACTTCATGGGAATGAGAGGATCAAATTGGGAATGATTTTCTCATCCCTTATCACACCACATTTTCCATCCAAAAGTCAAGATCCAATGATATTTTACATTCCAGGAACCATTGGTTCATTAAATTCATCTAATGATTTGTCTAATTTAGGTGGTTCTATTAATGTATTTCCTCGCATAGTATAAATTTTTTTAAAGATGGGATACTTGAATCCCACAAGAGCAGTGGTCTAGCTTGTAAACATGTCTACTGTTTTCTTAGCTGGAGTTTTTGATGATGTCTTGGTGATAGTCAAAGATCTATTATTCCCAACTTATTTCAATGTGTTGAATATGGAATATGATAGGAGCCCATCACACTCACCCATCATTTTAGGGAGGATTTCTTAAAAACATCATAAACTGTCATCAATTTCCACGAAGGGACCCTCACCATCTAGTTTGAACATAACACTGTCCACATAAATATTTTGAATCCATGGGGCACCCATTGGATGATCACTCCATCTTTTAACTCTCCCATGAATTTGGTACTAAATATATTGAAGAATCCGGTATGTTCCATGAACTCATACCCTCAGGAGAGACTTTATCAATTGAATATATAATTTCATATGAGGATTCCCAAACTCCCATATATTATGATTTCATATGGAAGGAAGAGGTAAAATATAATTTATTTATTGATTTGTTAAATGATGAAGATGATGATATATTTTTTTTCCAGGATGTCCACCATTTGGAATTGGGTAACCTCAACTTAATTTCATCATTTTTCCACCCACTAATTTGGAATTAAAACCAATCCCCACTAATTTCAAATGTGTTTAACTTATGGTGGGAGAGAAATTACAAGTTATAATTGATAATAATTTGTCTAAACCCCATGAAAAATCATTTATTGAGATTTTGAGAGATAATTTCCTTGAAATAGGGTATATTTTAGGTTATATCCTGGGAATCAACATAAAAACATGCTCAGAGAGAATTCTTCTTGAGGGAGATGTCAAACTTGTCAGACTACCCAAAAGGTTACTGAACCCCACCCTGATGGAGGTGGTTAAGAAAGTGATTGAGAAGCTATTGAAAGATGGGATCATCTATCCCATCTCAGATTCACAATGGGTTACCCCATCCATGTAGTTCCAAAACAAACTAGCCTAACTATTGTTAGGAATGATAAGAATGTATTAATCAGTATAAAAATTCAGAAAAGGTGGAGAGTGTGCATATATTTTAGGAAGATGAATCATGTAACCAGAAATTATAATTTCCCTATCCCCTTAATTGACCAGATGTTATAGAGGTCAGTAGGGAGAACTCATTATTTCTTTTTGGATGGATTTTTAGGTTATCTCTAAGAACCTATTACTCATGAGGATTACAAGAAGACTACCTTTACTTGTCCCTTCCACATTTTATATATATAAAAACATCCCATTTTGATTATGTAATGCTCCAAGTAAATTTCATAGGTGCATGGTAAGTATTTTTTCTGATCATATTGAATATTTCTTGTAGGTTTTCTTGGATGATTTCATAGTTTTTAGAAATTCTTTTGACCAATGATTGAAAAATTTGAAAAATGTTTTGAAAACATTCATAGAAAAGAATCTTGTTTTCAAATTTGAAAAGTAAAATTCCATGGTTTAGAGAGTAATTGGCCTTGGGAATGTCATTTACAAAGAGGAAATAGAAGTTGGTAAATCAAAACTTTAAGTCATAAATTCTTTTCCTTACCAAACTTATGTGAAGCATGTTACATAATTTTTAGGAGATGTAGGATTCTACAAAAGGTTTACCTACTATTTCAGTATGATTTATCTCAGTCTATGTAGATTACATTTGAAAGAATATGATTTTAATTTCAATGGTGCATGTATGGAAGCCTTTGATGAGTTGAATTGGATATTTATTACACCATCAATAATAAAACCACCAAATTCGGAAGAACCATTTGAGCTACTTAGTGATTTTTCAAACAAAGAAGTTGGAGCAGTGCTTTCTCAAAGAATTTAGGGATGACCATAAGTCATTTCCTATGCCTCAAGAACCATATATATGAAAAAATTAAACTAGAAAACAACAAAATATGATTTTTAGAAGTTCTCTTTGCATCAAAACTCTTTAGATATAATATACGTGGATCTAAAGTCATGTTGTTTTCTGATCATAGAGATATTAGGTAATTGATGAAGGGTAAAGTTTTTAAACCAAGGTTAGTGATATGGTTATTATTTTTGTAGGAGTTAAACAAAGAAATTATTGATAATATGGGATCTAAGAACTAAGTGTCTGATCACTGAAGAAGACTACCCAAGACCGCTGAACATGAAATTCCATATAGGGAATCACTGAATGACCACCATCTTGGAGGGAAGTTATACTGGATTGATGGAGAAGTGCCTTGGTATGATTCTATAGTAAATTATATGGAGACATTTTTGGTCACATCTCATTTAAATTCCCATGAAATTCCAAATATAAAATCTGAATCTAGATATTCCATTTGTAATGATCTATTTCTTTAGATGATTTACAAAGGCCATGTGATAAGAAGTTGTTTTCCAGAATGTGAAATTGATTCTATCTTTATGTTTTGTCACACTTTTTCTTATGGAGGCCACATTGGACTTCATTGGACAATATGTAAGGATGTATAATTTGTACTTTATTGGAACACCCATTTTAAATATTATCATGAATATTGAAAAATATGTTAAAAATGTCAATTTTTTTGGAAATATTTCTAGGATATAAGAAATTCCCCTAAACAACTGATTTTTTTTTGAAATTTTTGTTTTTTGGGGGATAGTTTTATGGTATCATTCACAATTTCTTTTGGAAATTATTATTACTTTCTTGTAGTTTATTATATTTCCAAATGGGTGGGAACAAAACCCACTTGGACAAACAATGCTAAAGTTGTTTTTGATTTTGGGGTAACATATTTTTTAGGTTTGGAGTTCCCAGATCCACCATCAATGATCAAGGGACATAAGTTTTTAATAGGATGATGGATTCTTCAGTGAAGAAGTATGCGGTGCATCATAAAACATAAACTCTATATCATCCATAGACCTATGGTCAATCTGAAGTGCCCAATGGGGAAATCAAATGAATTTGAAAAAGACTGTAAATCCAAACATGAAAGATTGGAGCCAAATGTTTGAATCTACACTATGGGCTTACATGGAATCCTATAAAACCCCAAATGGAATGATTCCATATATTTTGATTTATTGGAAAAGTTTCTGTGTGCCCATGGAATTGGAGCATAATTTATATTGGGCCATGAGAAAGATGAATTGGGATCTTGAATGTGTTGGTAAAGAGAAAATATTGTAGTTGCAGGATCGTGATGTAATTAGAAGGGAATATTTTAAAAACTCTTGGATTTATAAAAAATAAAGAAGAGTGTGTAGGACCCCGGGACACCCTGAGAGGGGAGGGGTGAATCAGGGTGGCAACGTTTTCTTCTTTTAGTTGTGGATCTTGTTCCCACGTTGGTAGGAACTACTTAAACCTGTATTATGGATATGATCAGCAATTAAACATTCACATGCAGAGAGATGACATAGCTATTTTTAATTGGTTCACCACTAAGGGCTACGTCCAAGGAGCATACGCCGACAGGTTTTCGGTCGTACCTAAATCCACTATGCTTCACTAGCTGTAGATTACAAAGGTTCGGGTACAGACACTCTATCCTATGCTCACTGCCTTTACAATTGTTCAGGGATAGCTCACTGCGTCCCTCGGGTCACTCCCGTTGACTCCCCCTGGCTCACTGCCATTGGTGAAGTCTCACTCAGTTTATAGACGTGAAGGTCTCTTCAATAGGTGTGCATTGAAGTTCTTTTTCTCCTGTTCAGCATGAGACATTGCTTGCATCAGGGTTCAGATTTGATGCTCCTTTTAGTTCAATCCTTCTTCTTTAGTGCAATGAATGAATGCACTAGATCCCCTTGTCTTTGTTTTCCTGAATCACAATCACTGATGTGATTGCTTACTTAATGATGCTCAGCTTACTCGGCGTTGTCAGAATCAGTTCTCCATGTATGCATGAGATCATGCATGTATCATTTAGATTTCTTCTTCAATCTCACTTTGCACCAAAAGTATCAGGAAATATTTAGCTCTTGTGCAGCTCCAGAAAGGCGGGCGTGCTTCAACAATATTTGGCTCTCCTTTTCAAGCCCGGCGCGAAAGTCTCCAACTGGCGCGTAAGTCTTAGGCACACAAGTATAACCTGGCACGCAAGTGTCTCCAAAGCGCCTGCGCGACTCTGCCTTCTTGAACTTCAAACCTGCACGACTCACTTCCTTCCTTGCCCAAATCACCTGGGGCGCTCAACCATCAGTCAGCGCGCAACCTCTACTTGCGCGACCCAACTACCACTTGCGCAGTTCAACCACCTGCGCGATGAGAGCTCGAACAATCTCAAAGTCTTGAGCTCCATGATAAATGAGGAGGGGTGGTCCAGTATTTATAGGCAAACTGGACCCCCTGCGCGGCGGCGCGCAAGTCATCCATCAGCGCGCAAGTCTCGGCCCCTGCTAGGAACTTGCGCGATCAACATCCAAACTTGCGCGAACATCTTTCATTTGCAAAATTTGGATCTTCTGATCTCGAAAAACTATAGGCGTGCAAGTTATAATGCTTTCAAGGTGTCGGTGCGCAAGTCTCTTCCCGACACATAATTCACCTGCGCGACTACACCAAAACTTGCGCGACCCCTATCCCTTTGCCATATTTTGATGCTCTGATCTTCAAAAACATATGGCGCGCAAGTTTCCTATCCTCCAAGAGTATGGAGCGCAAGTCCCTTTTCCAAAATCACTCTTCTTCATTTGTTGATTTTGAGGCCCTGAAATTTGGCAAACACTGGAAAACGACGCCACCTTGTATCTGCTCTTTTTGTACCGCCTCCAGATCATCCATTCCACTATCGATGTTCTTGAATCCAACATAGATCGTTGACCACAACTCTTGAACTCGACATGTCACCATGGAATCTCCTTTGTCAACAAATTTTTATGTCGTTTTTTTGCTTTTTTGACAAGCACAATCACCTCAACAGAACTTCTTCTTGGTGATCTATATCCTTCAACAACTCTTTTGGTTTTATCACAAACTCCACTATTGTGATATGTATTCTTTGAAGGAACAACTTTAGTACCATCATCTTCTATGACAATGTGATGTGCATGGCCAGTTCATAAGTCAACTCATTGGCACATTGCCTCCTTCATCAACCGTCATGATCAACTTCATGCAAACCATGTGATTCAATCCGTCAAGAAGTCTCTAGCATGGTTCTCACGCAATCATGAGTAATTGCATGGTTTTAATCAAAACCCATTATTCTCATGCAATAATGAGGAATTGCATGGTCTTCATCAAAGCCCATGGTTCTTATGCAATAAGGAGGAATTGCATGGTCTTCATCCAAAAACACCATCCTGCTTTAATCATCCTTGGATGGATTACTCCTCACATTCTTCATTGTTGTAAACAATGTATCACCTTTGACACATGTTCTTTGAACTTACGATCAGCACAACAATCGTCTGAATCAATACTCCTCTACTTCATCGGAGTACTTCATGATCTCTTTCATTTTGATATTCCATTGACAACTATTGACAACAAATACAAAAGTATACACAAAGTGGTTCCAACAGAGTGTCTCATGAAAATATGATCCAACTGAATGACTTCAATACTTGAGGCATGGTGTTGTTATTCAACTCAAGACTCAAGTTGATTTCAAGTAAACATCATTCCAGGTTGGAAGGTCCATTTATAGTTACTCATGTATATCCTTTTTCTGATGTGCATATTTTAAAATATAGAGTGTATTATCCATTAACTATTAATGGAAAATGGCTAAGGGAATTACATGGGATCATACCATTAGATTTAGTGGAGGAGATCACACTCCTCCACACTATTTATCCATCAAATCCACCACTTCGTACCTCTCATTTACACTTTCTTTCTTACTATGATTAATTATTCAGATGTTATTACATGTTAATTTAATTTGAATTAAATGAAGACACTACAACATTTAAGTGTGTGGGTGGGGGGACCTTTATAGTGTATGATTTTATTTGTTGTTTGTTTCCTATTTTCAATAAAAAATTATGTGTTTTTCAAATTATTTGTATTTCTTTTTCAATTTTTGTGTGTTTTTTAAATTTTTGAGAATAAATGATTATCTTTGACATTTTTGAAACCCATTACCATGAATGAAATAATTTATTCCCGGAAACCGAGCTCAAATGTATGTAGAAAATGAATTTGTTTCAAGTTCAAATCTATAGTAATTTCTTGAAAAATACATTGATTTTTAAACCCCATGCCACATATCACTGTCTATATATTTGAAATCACTTTCCTGTGAGGCTTTTTATCAATGTTTTTATATTAATTACATTCATGTAGATTCTTGAGAGAACCAAATCATGCTTCATTTAGCCATAATTTGATTTATTCCTATCAAAACACTAGGTTTTGAGGTATTAGTTTTTAATTGACTAAAGAATTAATTTGGTTTGAAAGTGCAATTTTCAAAAATTTCCCTTTCATTTTGTCCTACCTTGAACATTTAATCATTTTAATCCTTATAATCAAAGAACAACCAATTAGGTTAGCCACATTACAAGCCAATTTTCCAAATCCAACCTGCTTTTGAAGTGAAATTGCCCGAGGTAGTTGAAGTTAAGTTTGAGGGAAGATGTCTTATACTATGCTACCTAATTTGGAGATACATTGGGTGAATATAATATTTTAAAGATATTTTCTTATTTTTGAAAAAAAAATAATTTTTATGAAAGCTCTTCCTTTTATGGATATTTCATGATAAAAAAGTTGTGCCTTTCTAGAGCATCTAATAGAGTAATAATGTTGTTCATTTTATCGAGCTTTCATGAAAAGTTCTGTTTGAGAAGATTGATATTTTTTCTGGTGAAATATGTAATATGGTAAAAATTTCTTGAGTTTTAATGATGGAGGAGATGATTTTATATTAAGGTGGGTGAGGAGGAGACCATATTTGAGTGAAAATTTGAATGATGTGATTTTGATTCAAAAAGAGCCAAAACCTCCTCATTTAGCATGATAATTTTTAACATCTAAATCCTAACAAGAAAAATCCACCACAAAAAATGAGAAGTACTCATGAAAAAAATGTACTTGATTCATATCAGGTGTATATATAGTAATTTATCAATCCTATTGTGACCCTTGTATGATTTGAGATGATAAATACAATCCTAAAGAACGAATTGAAATTTTCATGATGAGAGAAAATGCATGTTAGGTATGTGTTGTGTGTGCATGAGATGAGAAAATAAGAGTAAATATAATTAATGTTATATATTGAGAACATGTAATAATGGTTTTTAAGAGGAATGATATCTTTTATTTCTTGGTGTTAAAATGGTGGATCTCATGGAGATATTTTTCAAACTTTCTGTGGTTTTCTTTTTACATTTACTTCTCTAGTACTCCAATTAATAAGTGTCAGGGAACTGATAGAGTGAATATTTTAATTTTATTCATATGTTTTTTAATGTTTTAATCCCTCCCAATTAGAAAATTTATGTATATTTGCATCATTTAAGTGTTTTTGTTGAATTTTTTACTTAATTATGAAAATTGATTAATTCTACAAAATTAAAAGTTTTCTAGAGCTTCTATTTTTTGGGAATAACATTTATAATTAGGATCCTAATTTTTTGATTAATTTTTTTTGGATTTCTATGCTCATTGTATTCATCTTTGTATTCTATACCCAGACATAATTCTACACACAATGACCTAGAAAAATCAATCAAATGGAGAAATATTTCTAGTTGGCAGAATGGACCCCACCATATTAAATTTGTCATATGTCATATTACCAAACCTCGAATTATGTAATTATAGATTTATTCCACATATGACTCAAAATATATGGTTTAGATTAAATTTCATTAATTAAGGAATCTCATTAAGGCATCTTTTGTTTGAGTCCATGTGGAGTTAGTGAAATATTGTTTGGCGGCCAAAAATAGTAATGTTAATTTATTTGGACATATTTTTCTTCAAACCTATCAAAATGAATTGAAATTTTCTAGTGTTGATATAAAATTTCATTCCAAACATCCTATAGGATGGTACCTAAGTTAGTTTCTACATGGTGGTGGGTATAACAAAAGAAAACTTCTGGCAGATAAATTTTGGAGGAGAAAATTTTTTATTCTTTGTTCTCTTAGTTTCATTATTTTTAGTTTTTAATGAATTATTCTTACCCCTTAATCATTATTACCCTTAACATGTTGGGGAAACCATATGTGTGATTGTGGAAGGAGAGATTTTCCATTTTTTAATTCATGAGTTTTTTCACATAATGTTTAAAAATCCTTTCCCTCTTTTGTGAAATCAATTTAAATTTATTATAATATTTTCTTTATCATATAAAATTTTAATTTAATTTAGATTCTATTATGTTTATTTATTTTTTAAATGATCAATTTCTCCCTCCACTAGGATCTGGTCTATATATGACGGAATATATCTATTCTTAGTGGTTGTGTACTTGGTGATCATCGAAACTTGTGTGAGGAGTATTGAATGTTATTGATTGTTTTGGATAGGCAAGTCCTGATTAGGAATTTACTAAGTCAATTGAGGGAATTCTATACAAAATTATCACACAATGGAAGGATATTTTACCAAAATGTGATTTTATTATGGTTTATTCGAACCATTATTATTTGTCAATGGAGTGAGAAGAAATGATTGTGGATTCGCACTTTTATCTACTTAAGAGAAGATAATTGGATAAGTTGAACTATGATAGAATTACAACTGGAGAATGAAACCTGACTTAATCACCATCACATATAATATTTTTCAATCACCTGTTTTATCAATTTGATCTTAATATTTTTATTTTTTAAGTTTCATTCTTGTATTTTCAAAATCAAATAATTTTAAAAATAACCACCACTTCATTTTATTAATTTATTTGACAATGTGATTATTGTGAGATCCACTCTAGAGAAAAATTCTATTTATTACTATAATACATTTAATGATTGTAAAATGTTGTTTTTTTTCTACACACCAAGATAGGCACATGTCAGAGGACAAACCTAACAGTTTTTTTGTTAGTAATATAATCAAATTGGAAGATCTTATTTTAGAATATTTTTTTAGTTTTATGCAAGATATTTGACCAAATCCCATTTTTCACTGTATAATATGTCATTTCTAGGAACGTTTCATTAACTAATGGGTAACTATAATATGAAAATTTATATTTTTTATTAGTACATGAATGGTTTGACCAGAAGTGCCACAAATATGTCGTCACAAAAACATATTCAAATGTATAAGAGTGATGTATGTATGATGTGGATAAGAAGGTAAAAAAGATAATGAATGTGTAAATATTTTATAAATATAAGTTACATAGATTATGAAAGGGAATATAATTATAAAATATAATGGATGTAATTAAAATTTACTTGAAATGACTAAAAAACGTGTGAGAAATATAAATAAGGTGAGGAGGTCAAGAAAAATTTCTTGATAATTTTTGTACTCCAAAAGTAAAAGGGTAAACAAATGGAGAGTTCAAAATTCAATTTTATTTGAAAGGGAAGAATTTGATTGTGGATAATGAGGATTTAATTATCAGTGGTGATTTTAAAATTAAAGATAATCTTTGTGAATGGTTTGAGAAGATATGGTGTTACATTCAATACTACATGAAAATCCATATATCCTTAGAAAAAATGATGATAAAAAGTTTGCAAGGATCAGTCAATAAATTAACCATGATAATTTAGTTATATAAAAAAATTAAAAATAAATAAACCATTAAATGGGATTATATGAGAATTCAATGTTCAAGGGATGACAATTGAAAAAGGATATATGAAGAAATCCTCTCATGCTGAGATCATACTATTAAATGTTGCCTGAAAATTCTATGTAACTGGTCCCTCCTCATTTCATGAGTGGTATCATTAGTGGTTTTTCATCTTATTAAAATATAGTATAAATTACTACATGGATAGTATTCTCATGTACTATTTATTTATATTATATGGAATGATGAAATCCTATCATGCTATTATCATGAAATGAAATACTACATGAATCAAATTATCATGAAATATTTCCTCATATTCAGTCACTATATCATGTTTTTAAGGAACACACATATTTCATATTTGGTTGACGTGTTTGAGAAAAAGGTCAACCCAAATTTCCTTTCATTTTTTCAAACAAAGATAATGACACTTATGAAATATGGGAGCATGAGTCTCAAAAGGGAGAGTAATATTTACTGATAAAAAAAATCAAGATGACTTTTAATGTGAAGAAAGTGGCCTGATGTTGTGTGATTATTACACTAATTATGTCCCTTTTTTGGAATATAATTTATATACTAATTAATTTTCTTTTACATACATAGAGTTTCAATTAAAATGTAAAAATTTTGATTAAATTTTCAGGTTTCATAATTAAATAACATGCTCTCTATAGCCATTAATTATAGCTATATATCTGAAAGATTTTTTTCCATAACCAAAACATTGTTATACCCATGTTTTATCTAACTATTTTTAGGACCAAAAAAGGATTATATACCCTGAGAGGGGGGTGAATTAGGGTATAGATATTCTTTTCAAAATTCACCCTTCCCCCTAGATCTTCACTTCTTTATCAAAAGGGTCACTTTTTTTTGCACTTGTGTGTTTAATATGATCACTCCTTTTCTTCTTTATCTGATGATGATGCTTTTGAAGAAATGTAGGGAAGCAAGCAGATAGACATACATATTTTTACTTGGTTCACCCTCACTGGGATATGTCCAAAGAGCACATAACGATGATGTTTCGATGTACCAAATCAACTAAACCTCACTACAAATAATATTTTCACGACATCACTTCTATTCCTAAGCTCACTGCCTTTACAATGTTTAGGGTTAGCTCACTCCTTCACAAGGGTCACTCCCTATTTCTCTCTCTCTGGCTCACTACCGTTAGAAATAATAACCTTCATCCTCTTCCTTTTCTCATATATTTGGAATGGATCCACTCACAGTTTATGGACTTATAGGTCATTTCATTATCACTAATAAATACATCCTCAATTATAGATAGATTCTATGTTGAAGTCCCACCTTCATACACTGATGAAAAATCATTTCCTCTGAACACTAGGCATTACATTTTGTAACTCTTTCATGGAGCACAATTCCTTTACGAAGCTCTTACTATTGAAAGCTCAAACTAGCCTTTGAAATAATCCAACCTCTTCACAAATCTCACAGGTTCTCAAAGGTCATAGGTTATCAAATCTCACTAGAACATAGAGCTTACTGCTACATAGAGCTCACACAGATCTTGGAAATTTTTAAAATCTAAACAAGCCTTTTTGAAGCATACATCCTCTACAAAGCAAAACTGGCCTTCGCAACACACCTTCCTTTCGTAGAGTTCAACTACCTCTACGAATTCCCATTTATTTTTGAAGCACCATGATTCAGGAATCTCATTTACAATTAGAGAGCATATGGTTTTTCTTTTAATCTCTTTACTTTTCTTGAGGGTGTTAGAGTCTATTTAAAGGTTATTCCACCTATTTGAGAACCTTCGACGTATAGTAAGTGCCACGTCATCTCAAATCACTGTGCTATGAAATTCTTACCAAAATTATCTCAATTTTGCAGAGTACTACAGAAATTTTTGGATCGTAGAGCTCATCGTAATCATGAGAATTCCATCAATTCCTTTGATTCAATGCTGCAATGCTCCATCATAATTATATGTCATTGATATTTTCCAACATGTATTTTCAACCACATCTCTGGAACTTGAAAATTCACCATGAAAATTACTTTTTCAACAAACAAAACCTACCCAAAAATGATGCCATGTTACCTTCATGGATTTTTTTACCAATAATCTCTGCATTTGGGTTTGTTGAAAACTCTTCTCATAATGATTCTCTTCACTTTGATACCTCATTGAATCTCCTTATATAATCTACTATCATTTACCTCGTCTGATTCAGATAGTGAAAAAAGATTCACTGACCATGTACTATAATCCCACATGAGCATTGATCGACATGAGAAACATGAGTGGTATGAAAATATCAACAATGAATCACCTTATTTCTATCACCAATTGTAGATACCATACTAATAACAATTAACTACTTGCATCATGAACCTCGGTTGTCATGATATCTTATCTTTGATTGATCACTTCAAGAATCATGAAAATTGATACTATAACTCCTCCTATCCTGTTTCTCAAAATATCTCACTACTCCACCTATCAGCTTCTCCCCATGTAATTGATTAAGAAATTTTCTCCCTTATTTAGGCATTTTTTCTCCCCCATAAGTAGTCTCTCTTATTCCCCATTTGACAATGAACCCAAATGTCATTCCTTTGTGGTCTGAAATAGAGTAGATAAGATAAAACATAACATTAGGGAAAAACACCCCATACATCGGGGAGAGGGGCTACCACATCCACAAATTTTCATGTGTGGGGATTGAAATAGACTCCCAGAGATAGTCGTGGTCTCTCAAATGATTCCTTGGGGTAAAACTTTGTTAGAATGTCTGCAAACTATAACTCTATGGACACAAACTCCAACTTCACTAGCCCTTGTTCCACATTCCCCTTAATAAAATGATATTTGATCTCATTGTAATTTTTCCTCGAGTGACGGAATGAATATTTTATAAGATTCATAGGACTCAAATTATCACAATAGAATATGATCGGAGAATTAACTTTAACTCCCATATCATCAAGCTGCTGCTTCATCCACAATAACTGTGTGCATGTTTGAGTGGATGTAATATAGTCAGCTTCAACGGTGATCAATAAAATGAAATCTTTATTCTTTATTATCCAATAAATACACAATCCACCATGATATAAAGAACCTGCTGATGTTGATTATCTATCATCTACTGAAACATCCCACTCAGCATTTGTATATCCCAAAAGCTCCGGCTATGATTTTTCAGTATACATCAAAATCAAATCCATAGTTCCTTTAGTATTCCAAATTATTCTTTTCGCTGCAAGCATGTGTATTTCCTTGGGATTTCTTTGATATCGCGACGTTTGGAATGCAGAAAAAAAATATCAGGTCTTTTCATAGTCATGTATAGTAAACCCCCAATAATCAACATGTATTCTGTTATATTAACTACCTTAGAATCATCATCTTTTTATAATTTAATCTGGGTAGTATCAAGAGACTTTATCTCTATGGAATACTCCATTCCAAATATTCTATGAACCTACTTGGCATATTTGGATCAAGAAATGAAAGTTATATTCCTTTATTATGTCACTTGTAATCCAAGGAAAGATGTCAGCTTTCAAATCATTGACATTTCGAACCCAATTTTCCTAAACTCATAAAATTATCTTCAATGAGCTTCATCTGATCTACCAAATATTATTTCATTGACATAAACAATCACTATCATCCTTTGATTAATTTCTTTGATGAAATAGATGTTTTAATCAACTCAACTATGCTAAAATACATGCTTCTTCAAATATTAATCATGTCTCGAGTACTATGCTATTGGTGCTTGTTTCTGCCCATATTGATCTTTCTTCAGCCAAAAACTTTATTCTCATCTTAATGAATGAAAAAACCATCTGGCCGTCAATATAAATTTCCTTTACCATAACCCCATTCAAAAATGGATATTTGATATCCATCTAGAACACTTTGAACTTCCGTAGTACTACAATTGGCAAGGAATAATAGAATTTTCCCTAGCATGGAAACCAGTGAAAATGTCTCATCAACTTCTATAGCCTCTATATGGGAGTATCCTTTTCACACTATTCGTTCTTTGTTCCGAATCACTATTCCATATTAATTCATCTGGTTGTAAAAGACACATTTAGTCTCAATAACATTCTAAATTTGTGGCCTCGAAACAACCTCCCATATCTGATTCTTCTAAATTTATTCAATGTCTTCATTCTTAGCATGAACCCTGTTTTTTTCTTCAACTTCTTCCTCCTTATCATCATCATTATCTTCATCTGAATCAACATTTTACACTTTTACTCACCATTGGTTTCTCACCTTCTCATTATTTCCATATGGAAACTATTCACTATTCGGTTAATGATTTTTTTCATTCTATACTACATGGATATCATTTCATTCAACTACATTTTCAGCCTCATGTTGTAACATTGTTTCCATTCTCTCTCAGTATCATGGTATCCTGAAAATAGTTATAAGATACCATATTTTTAGGGAAAAATATATAATAATAAAATATAAGAATTTTACTGCTTCTCCCTCAATCAGGTGTCTTGATATCAGATAGAATAAACTTGCATCCTTTATATCAAATCGAGATCTTGAATCTAATAATGAGACAAAGATCTCCCCCTATGGTGTTCAATTATTCCTATTTTTGGATCACTATTTATATCTAGAATCAATATTCTTCCCCTGAATCATATATTCCAATGTGGCACTTTTCAATGAGCCATGAACAAAACCTCTAAGCCTACTGATTCAAACTCAGTGTAGGAAATAAGAGATAAAGTTAATAAAACAATCACTATTTATTCTTCTCAATTACATCCACATGCCTCATGAAGCTATATAACATTTACTCATTTCATGGAATTATTCTAGATTCATTCTTCATCTCTGGAAACTGATGTGAATTAGTTTAAATTATGGATCACATCACTTCACTATTTTCCATCTTTTGAGGCCACATCTCCTTGGATCGTATCTCCCTTTGAACCTGAAACACTTGAACATCAGTCAAAAAAATTTATATACCTAAGGAGAGGGGATGTTGTAGAATCTTCATGAAGATGATTGTGTATGATCTTGATTGTTAAACCCATTGATTATTTCTTGTAATGAATTGTAATATTTCCTTGATTACTCCAAATACCGAGCCAACTTCACCTATTCTGGAAATTTGACTAGGAATTCTTTACCCACATTTGGAGTCTTCTTCTAATATTTAGGTTCTTTGGGTTTTTCCTTCTTTAAAATTTCTGGTTTATACCCACTATTAAAAATTTCATTCATTGATGTTCCACCCAAAAGCCATTTCTCATGATTCTTTCTCTAATCAGGAATCTCTTCACTACCCATCATCTCTTTCTTATTCCTCCTATAGGGGGACCTTTATGTTTCCTTCACTTCCCATTGTATGGCATGACAGGTGATTTTTTAGGGAATTATTTAGTCTCATTTATTTTATCCATAGTTTGAGTCATGCCACCTTTTATTATTAAGGTTGAGTCTTACACTAACATTACATTTTTCATAATTACACTTGGATCATCTCATACCCTTTTCATATGTGATTGTCCACACCTATTCTAGGGGAGTTTTTGTGAGTGTAATGGAGGGGGTGATTGATACACCTTTCATTAGACACCTAGTGATTCTCCTAGGACTATAAAACAACTTTTCATCTTACCAATTTGTCTTAATATATATGATTTTTCATTGTACACTATCTCTGTTGGGGATATCCTTCTAAATTTTTTTCCCTTGCTGATTTCTTCTCACTAAATGCCTTAACAAATTACCATGATTAGAAAAAATAAAACATCTTACATTAAAGGCATACCTCATTTTATCATTTCTTAGCTGATATGTTTATTCATCTTGAGTTCATGTGACATTAAGTTCATGGGATTCCTGACACATACTCATAGTGTGTCCCATTATTCCACAATAGAATCACTTCATGGATATATTCTTGTGAGATGCTATTATTTCAAACTTCTCAAGATGCTTCTTCTTAGTCTCATATTTATAAATGTTTCTATCTTCACAGCATGATATATATTACAAATCCTCTAAACAAAATCTTGATATACATCCATGAATCCCATAGAAATAGCAGACATTTTCACTAATTATTTCAAATTTATTCTTAGGTATATCTTCAGAACCTAAAAGTTTTTCTTCATTTCTAGAACTATTCATGGCTCTCTTTCTGTCATGCCTAAGAAGGGATTCATCAAATCCAATACCAATTTTTTCCAAGCTATATGTTATTTGATATTGTAATGTATTCAGTTGTTTCTCTTTAGAAATAACATATTTGTTTTTAATTTTATCATCACTTGTCAATGGATAATGAAATAGAATGTGAAAGGAATCCTTTATTTTAGGATTTCCTTTGGTCTTGGATTTCTCTGCATCTTTCTTTACTAACTCTATCTCTTATTACATATTTTGAGTCTTCATATCCAAAGGTTCAAGTTGGGAATTGTATTCTTTCTCAAGATTCTTCCTTCAACTCATCACATCCTCTAACTCATGTGTGATCTTATCTACCATGTCACATTACTACTTTACGTAAAAATTTTATTGAGAAATAAAATTAGCAAAGCATTTAATCTCTTATTGTAGTCTTTGCTTTTATTAAAATAGATCGGTAAGCTATACAGAAAGATCATCATTTTCAGCATTAAAATTTTCAATGTAATATAAGTTTAGATTGTTTCCCTTATCATCATGTTTGAATTTCTTCCACTTTGAGGAAATATCTTGATGTTCTTCAGCCAGTGAATCATTCTTCTACCTCAGGTCAGTAGCCACATCAATATGCCTTTGATTTAAGCTTCTTAGCATGTTGACCTCAATTTATAGTACTTGGATATAGATATCTTCATAATTAACTTCTTCATCCAATTTCTAATCCAATTCCTTTGTCATGTCAACATCATCTACTAGTGGCCTTCGTGAAACTTATTTATAATCAGTAGTTTCAACATCACTTTGAATTTAAATTACTTCACTCATTTATACATCATTATCGAGTGAATCTATCTTTTCCCTATCTTATTCAGCCAACCCTTCCTTTAAAAACCTATTTGATTCCTTTAGTTCAAACACTCTTTTTCTGTAAAAACATAAACACTAAGGAATACCATATGACTTATACTTCTTATTTGATGTTTTTTTTCATTATCATGGAACACAATGATAATATAAACCTGAATATTTAACCACAAAAATCAACTAAACCGAGTTAGAGAAAACAAATCTGATAAAATAAACCTTTCTCTGATAGAAATTGTTAGGAACAAAAGGGGATTATATACCATGATAAGGGGGTGAATCGGGGTATCGATATTATTTTCTAAATTATTCCTTCCCCACTTTATCTTGACCGATTTATCACAAGTGTCACTTTGTTTGCACATGTGTTTTTATTATGATCACTCCTTTCCATCTTTATCTAATGATGAAACTTTGGATGCAATGCAGGGAAGCAAGTAGGTAGAGACAAATATATTTTTCATGGTTCACCCTCACTAGGATACGTCTATGGAGTATATAACGAAGATGTGCCACTGTACCAAATCTACCAAAGCACAATGCAAATAGTGTTCGAGAAATATCACTTCTATGTCTGGGCTCACTACCTTTACAATGTTTAGGGTTATCTCACTGATTCCAAAGGGCCATTACCTATTTCTCTATATATAGCTCACTATTGGAAGAATATATTACCTTCATCCACTTCCTTTCCTCACTGTTTTGGAATGGATCCACTCACTGTTTATAGACATGTAGGTCTGTTCATTATCACTAATTAATACATACTCAATAATAGATCGATTCTCTGTTGAAGTTCCACCTTTATCCACTGATTAAAAACACTTTTCCTCTAAACACTAGTCAGTACCTTTCGAAACTCTTTCGCTAAGCAGACAACCATAACAAAGCTCCCACTTTTTCAAAGGTCAAACAAGACATTGAAATTCTCCATCCTCTTCGCGATGCTCAAGGGTATGCAGAGGTGACAGGTTCCAGAAGATCACTAGATTGTAGAGCTATATAGTTCGAAAATCTTACTGCATTGCAGATCAAGCACTGGTCATTGTGATTTCAAAAATCTAAACAAGCCTTTTTGAAGTTTAAGTCCTCCACAAAGCCAAATTGGACTTTGTGGCATGCCTTCCTTTCAAAGATCTCAACAAAATCTTTTAATTCCATTTGTTTTTGTGAAGCTCTCTACTCTACAAATATCCTTCACAATTAGAGAGAATATGTTTATTTGTTTGATATATTTAATTTTATTGAGGTGGTCGAGGTTGATTAATGGGAAATTACACCGACTCGAGAACCTTTTGCACATAGTCAGCACCATGTCAGCTCAAATCACAAAGCTCCGAAATTCCCACTGAAATTATCTCGATATCTCAAAGAACCAAATTTTTTTTTGGATCACTGAGGTCTTAGAAATTGTAGAGAATTCCATCAATTCTGTTTCATTGCCTCCACAATGATCCCTCAAAATACTCTTCATCTATATTGTTCATGAAGCTCATCATAATTACAGAGCTCACCATCCATATTATTCCAGTCTCTGGGAAATCCACTTCATGATACTCATATTCACAAATCTCATTGTATCTGATATTTTGTACCACATCATGTTATTTTATTCCTTTTTCATGGTTATTTGTCAACATTTATTGTAAAAAGAATCTCTGGAACTTGACAATTCACCATGAAAACCTGCTTTGTCAACAAACACACCCAACCGAAAAATGCTGTAATGTTAGCTTAAGGGATTTTTCCCAATAACTATGCATATAAAACATAAAACCACTAAAAATTTTATATATTTTTTATACTCTGAAAATTTAGTTTAAATTATAGGATCCCAGATTTTTCTTCTCACTACTCATGAAATTTTCATGCATGGACCCCCTTGGTTTTGATACTCTCATTAGGGAACTAGGTTGGAGTTAACCATGTAGCAAGGATGAAAAAGAAATATTTTGTTATCATTGGGTGTTTGTTTTGGGAATAACATAGTCATACAGTGGTAAGAGAAATATTAATATTTATTATAATATAGAGTTTCCATTGACCCCGATATAGGATATTTGACGTAAAATTTATAAATAATTTATATAATATCGGATGAAATAAATATCTAATTTGTGAATTAATTCTTTGATGTAGATGTAAATCTATTGAAAGGACCCTTTTATATTTCTGTTGTTGTGCTGTGAGGATCCCATGATAGAATACCTCTAGTGGCAATCCACACGTGATCCTTTGATTTCTGATTAATTCTATTTGATCTCCTAATGATCGTGTGATGAATATATTATTATGAATTATTCCTATAGAACACTTGTGATTTGATATCAAAAGAACATCACTCATGTTTCTCATTCTTGATATGAAGAGGGAATGGTGGATTCACGGGAGAGTTTCATTATTCACAACAATTTTCATGTTTCAATTTTTTGATGTAACACACAATAAACATAATAGTGAATTTTAAGAGATGGATTTTAGGTTAAAATAATTACCTAATTACAAGTTAGCACTTCAATAATATAAAAACCCTTATGAAGAAACATGCCACATAATAAATATTATATAATAATAACAATAATAATATTTTTTTGGCTTGCAACAAGTTGTGTAATTGAAAATATTATTTAATGGACTTGTTACTAATATGTTTCATAGAATATAGTTTTGGTGAATTCGAACTCCTCTAGAATTTATAGAACACACTAATAAATTCATAATTTAAATATTTCATTAGAGAAAAAATATTTTCAACCAATAAAATGTAAATAAAATTATCCCTAAATATTTAGAAAAATATATATACAGTTAATCAAATTCCAATTGAATTTAATAGATATCATCATAAATAGCAAGTGTGTGACCCTTTGGGATTCCTTCTCATTGGAAATAAGAAGTCATTCCTATATTCCATGATTACTATCTAGTAATGGGTCAAGGCACCCAATATAAGGAACATGATTTTATAATGATGAAAATTACATATCAAAACTCACTGGGTTATAAAATCCATTTTTCTCAGTATATCTTCCTATAGGTTACACATCTCCATCATCAACCAACATGCTCGATTCATCTTTGTCTGAATATATGAAATAAAGGTGCCTCTACACCTTTTCCATGGAATTTAGGTATATAGTTCTATACCTTTAAAAGTGTCAATATATCATCCTCTATAAATATAGATGGGAAAATACTTCCTTGAATTTTTTATTACTAACACATTAATGATGATGAACCCAAAATTTTTATAGATTTCCATTAATATATAGTGTCACTATTTTTATTTGAAAATCTATGTTCCCAAGTCATGACATGCAATAATGATAATATTCAATTCTAACGACCATAACCGACACTCACAATGGGGAATATCCAGTGACAGAAAAATATGTAGAATTCCTATTGGTGTATCTATTTTCATAATATCCTATATTATATATTACCAACTTTGAACTTCATGAGAATAAGCCTAATCTATTTATGATTACTCACAAATGAATTTCTATATACCATATGTCATATCATAGTACGTTATCCAACTGCATAACTATAGTTAATAATACCATCATAGCACTTCAACGTTCTCATTATAGAGTTGATATCCTTTGACCTAATCAATGATATGTCTAATCCAAGACAATATTACATTATAGTTGTAAATAATAATGAAAAATATATAATAATAATTTTTATTAATATTTAGTATATCAAATATACATGAAATAAAATTAAAAGAATTTAGTCCTAGGACACAATGTCCAAAAAAATCCAACTTGAACTAGATCCAAATGTATATGAATTTTAGTGCACTAGACCACAGAAGATAATAATGGTTTCTCCATGTCAAGTATTTAGTCAAGGGGTCTATTACATTTTTTTTCTATGGATATTTTCCTCATTATAACCCTAAATCTCCAATAATAATTCCTCAAAATATGATTATTCTTAAATATGTGCTCTATATATTGATGTGACCTTGGATATTTTTCCAGATCCACCACTGTGGTATTATCACAAAATAGTGTGATAGTATCATTAATTCTAGGTATTAGAAAAATAGATTAGATGATGTTTCTGTTACATTTTACATCTATGTCTACCGTAGAAGCTATAATTTACTCAAAATCTACTACGTAATCTCTTAGAACAACCAACTTTGAGCTCCTCCATATCATGGATATTCATATCCTCCATAAACTCGGAACATATCATTAGTACACCTTAGATACTTAAGGATAGTCTTGACTGCTATCCAATGGAGGTCACCTAGGAAAACATGACTTCTTCATACCACACTTAATGCATTGATGGAATGTATCCAAGTACATAACATAACATATATGAATGACCTAATCATTGACGCATATGGAATATTTTAAATTCTATTTTTTCATCATGTGTCTAAGGACACATTATCTAAGAAAGGTAAATAAAATGTGAAAATGGCCATAATCACCTCATGGATTGTTACATATTGTATCTTTTTAGTCTATTGTCAGTTTTTTACTTTTATTTAGACTAATAAGTCTCTTGGATCTATATTGAGAGATCTTTACCCAAGGAATATATATTTCTTACCCTAAGTGCTTCATGGAGGATCATTTATTCAAACATGTTTTATCAGACTATAAGAATGGAATTTAATTTCCAATGAGTAATATTTCATCAACATATAATAAATGACTACCCTCCCACTAAATTAATTGTTTGAATATGGATCATATTAAATTTTTATGAAAAAAATTCCATTATGTATTTATTAAAATGAATGGTCCCTGACTTGGAGGTTTCCATTAATCCATAAATGTATTTTTTTAATTTTCATATATTTTTATCATCCTATGTAGTCACAAAACTTTTGGGTAGTGTCATAGAAATTTTCATGAATGTTATGGTTACGAATTGATTTTCTTGAAATATATTTTCCAAATTTTATATTCATGGTAATACACAATAGAAAGTTGAATTCTAATGGATTTGAAAATTTAAATTAGTAAAAATGTTTTGTTGCATTCAATGAACTGAAATAGTTTAAAAACTTTTTTCCACTATTTATTCCTTATAGGTTTGAATTACCCTTCCATGTCTAGTTTATTATTGATTACCCTTTACATCCAATATTAATTAAATTCAGAAGGGGATCTACCAAAATCCCAACATGGTTTTGGTGCATAAAGTCCATTTAAAAAATCATGGATTCCATCAAATTGGAAATATATATGGTACTTATTTCTTCTTTATTGTTTAATGGAACAATATTACAGACTAAAAATGAATTACCATCCTTTGTGAGTATAAATATATAAAATTTTATATCCATAATGTTTCCTATAATCTTACATAGCACCTGTATCATTGGAACAATTTCTTCTCCATGGGGATTTTTTGAATCTTTTCCTATGAAAACTTTTGAATACCTTGAGCCTCAAATTCAACAAAGTACCTCTCCATCAAAACATATCTTTTAGAGATTCACTAAATATCATGGAATATGGAATGTCATTACACTATTATGTTTTTCTATGAGGATTCATAATGGTAATATCCCCTTGTTTAATTACGATGTACTATAATGGTACACTTTGTGCATTGAAGTGACTATTTATTACCTTATGAGGTGTTAAAAAATTATTCGAAACCACTCAAATGTATTTATGACATCAAAAGTTTCTTTCCATTCTGTTAATTTTTGGGTATATCATCTACTGCTTTTCCTGGCACTTGGATTAGTATTTTCTATGCTATTTGTTACGCGTATTTCAGAAATGATATTGCAAGACTCAAATGAATCATCATTTATCTCATTATATCCCAAAAAATGTGGTTACTACATTCACATATACCATTACAATGTGTTTTACTAGGAGGTGTGAGTTGAGATAGGATCCAAATCTCCCATTAGTAATAAATGAATTCTTGATTACGATATTCAACACTATGGTCTGAGTGGAGTTTCCGAATCTTATTACCAATCTGGTTCTCTGCACCATTATTTTATTCATTCAATTTATACAAAAAAATTGACTTATACGTCACCCTGTATACGTATCCATATATACCAAAATCATTAGTAAATGTTATTAAGTATGAGTACCTTCCCATTTCATCAGCGGGAAATGGTCCACACATGTCTGCATGGACTAATTAAATAATATCTTTATCCCTTTCACCCTTTTCAGTGAATGATTATTTTGTTATTTAAGTTTGTAAATATGAATGAAATATACAAAGTGGTTCTATTTCAATAGAATCTAAATATCCCTCTTGGTATTATTTAGTCAATCAATTTTTGTTTACATGAACTATATGGTGATTCCTTAGTAGGGTGTGGAATTATTGTTGTGAAGTTGTTTCATTATAAATTTCTATTATTGGGTTTGTGTAATCCAACAAATAATGTCCATTATTTAAATGAAAATTTTCATATCAAAGGCTATCTTTATAATATAATCAACATTAATTTCCAACAATAAAAAGAAATCCATTTTTATCAATTATGGATATAGACATATGGTTTTTGGTAACTAAAAAAACAATATAACAACCTTTTAAAACCAACACCATTCTAGTTAGGAAAGTGGGGTTATAATACCCAATAGTTATAATAGTAGGTTTAACACCATGTTCTACTTGTAGTCCTACCTACCCTTGGTCAATTCATCAAAATATTGATAGTTTCTATATTTTAATACATATATGATAACAAAAGCTTTATCTCATATCCGATTTATAAATTTAGATAAAATCTACTCAATAAAAAATTCACCTAGGTATTCCCCTTAATTATTTTCCTACGTGAAATTTTCTTTTCAATTCCCCTTATTTCCATATGTGAAAAAACAATATCCTTAAACCTTTAATGCCACTTGATTTTATTCTTCTTGGATGGTCATGTTGAATCATTGGGCTTAAATATTTTTACATGGCCTTTCCATTTTTTCACCATAAGGATGGACTAATTTTATTAATTCATATCCCAATATACATGGTGATAATGAGTGAATTGTTCTAGATGATATTTCTCAATGTTTTTTGTATAAAAATTTATAACAATGATAGAGAAACTCTAAGGGAGTGAATACATAACTAGATAAGGGAAAAGTTTATTTGGGAATTATAACCCTAGAACCTCTAGGAATTCAACATATACAATGATATTGTCTACATGGGGCCCATTTGGGTTACCCTCTCCACGATTTCCCGGAAAGAGTGCCCTATATACATCAAACCTCTACTGTCTAGATCACTCTTGGTAATAACCATAAAGGTTACCAAGCGTTGTATTTGAATAATTATTTTCATGATACTTCATGATTTCACAACGTATATATGAAAGAATTAAAAATTTAATTTCGACTACTTCCCTTTAATGTGTTAGATAGATGAGTAACTATTCATCTTTCAAATATTTTTTAAGAAGATTAGTATGTGAGGATTCTCGTATGTAAGATTTTTGTTCAATGTGCAAAAAAAACAAGAAGGCTTTTGAACCACTCCTAGAAATTACTTATATTGGGGAGATGATATTTCTTCTATATAGTTTGAAGGTGTAGTGTGTATTATGATATTTCCATATATTCTAAAATTAAAATAGTATATTATTTGCACATTTCTTGAATACAATTATATTTTGAGAAATAATAAATTAATTTATTATTATTAAAATCTCCAATAATTTATAAAGTCCCAGTAATGCTCAAAATTGATATCAAAATGTCTTTTTTATAGGTTATTCAAGTGGAAAGGATCCATATTCCCAATCATATAACAATAATGAGGGTTTGTTAATTTACTTGAAGGAATATAGGTAGGATAGTCATTGCCAACTATGGTATTGATTGTACTTAATATGTTGAGAGGACAACCCTATCATAAAATCTAGAATTACATTTCCTGAATAGTTTCCCCCAAGATATTGTAAGTCTTGATAGTGATACTTCTTATAATGTAAGGTTGTTATTTCCACCCATCAACTATAGAATAACACCATGTAAAAAGTATGTGTCCCAATGAGGGTTGGTCTAACACCTAGTTCTATGTATTTTATTCCGAATCAAGTGATGGAATTCTAAGTTAGACGTAATATATATTTGGGGGATTTTAAATAATTATACGTAAATTTTAACTTATTTTATATTAAACCTGTATTGTTAATATTAAGTGTATGTTACAAAATTAATTAAACATGCTGGATAAAACCTTAAAAATAATCCATTTATTTAAATTCCATTATTTCAGATTAATTAACACATTTATGTGATCACAATCCTACATCCATAAAATTAAATAATTTAGAAATATATATATATATATATATATATATTTACATGAACCATTCATGATCATTATATAATGGCTTATTTAATGATAGTACATTAAATAAACCTCTGACCTAGGGGAAATAACTCATATTTCTGATCTTTTAATGAGTTATAACATTCCACCAGTCGACATATGTCACACAAGTGTTGGCATAATTATGGTTCCATATGGAACTGCCTCTACGGGCCATGGGTAACTCATTTAATTAAAATAATTTATAATTCACACACATGTGAGGGGACCAAAGGATTGGTCAAAGGGAAAGTATCTAAATATCATTAGACACGTAGGTTCTTCATAATAATGGAGGGATGGATGAATTCGAGGCCATCAAATCTAATTTAATAATAAATAATTGTAAACCCATGCAATAGATAAAATTAAATAAATTACAACACACATAGTATCCATGGTCTTGTTCATGAATGATTATACCTAAACATATGAGGAATAATAAATTTCTAAAAAATGTTTCATTATATGTTCTTTATTATTATGATAGATGTGATGAAATTAATTAATTAATTATGCAATTTCCCTTCATCTTAATGTCCAACCAAATTCATTTGGATTTAAAAAACATAAATATATTAATGAAAAATAAAGACTAGATTGAATTGTTTAATATTTTAAAAATAAATTAATTAATAATTTAAAGTTCATTAAAACCATTATGAAATTATCAAAAACATAAATTCCTATAAAATCAATATGGTTTTAATGCTGAGACTGTCAATATAATGAAATTTAATTTCTATCGTATTTAGTAGAATACACAATGTGTAGTATCTAGTTACACACAATGTACCCCAGTTAATGTATATCTCGGATATAATCCTAGGGATTTATCATATTGACTAGGCCAAACTACATGAAATATACATTCCAGCTATAAACTATGCATCCACATTCATGGGATCAAGATACTCACCTTGATCTTTGGTGTGTACCTTAGTTGACTAAATTATTTGTACTTACAAGCTACACACCATGTGGTTATAATTACGTGGGTCTTATAAACCTATCGTATGACTTGACATATTCTTAGATGATAGACTAAAAAACCCAAACCACTAGCTACATGCCATGTTTCTCGGATGTCATGTGTCCATGTTATAAGACTGAAGTATTAACATGTATCTCAGATGCAGGAATTGATTAAATACAAGTCACGTACACCATATACATTCCGAGTAAATGATAAATTCTATAATTTATAATTCTCACATGTTTTGAAAATGTAAAATTACCACACAGATTGTGCGATTTACACCACTAACTCGTATAGAATACATCATGTATGAATCATATTCATGTCATGTAATCTGATAACCGTTTTCTAGGTTAGACAATAAAAATGTTCCGTATATCATTTGTAATAATCTTATTTCATGAAATATATCCTGAAGTATGCCTAGGTTCCACGTACTATGTTACAAAGAGTGTACTATGAATACACATTGTTTTACCCCGTCTTACCAACCAAAAAATTGGACTTTCAAGATGGAATCTCCATTCATTAATCATTAGTTATTAGATATTTTATAATGTGAAACATAGAATGAACATGATTAATATTTTGATAACATTTTAATTTAAAATGGGTTAAAGAATGATTATTATAAATTGAAAATTCCACCAATATTTTTTATGGATCATCAGACAAATATATTATATAAATTCAAATCTGACTACTCTAATAACAGTTGTTAGTTCTCGGAGTAGCGAAAGCATATTGTCCTGGGATATATATTTACATTTATTTTAATATTGAGTTTCCTGAAACCATGCGTAAATATCTTAAATGTCAAATTTATAATTAGTTTAATTAATATCAGATGAAACAAATATCTAATCTATGAATTCTTTTATTGAAGTAGTTTACAATCATCTAAATAGATGCTTACAAATTTCATTCTTTATGCTATTATGATATTAGGATATAATCCCTATAGAGGTTGTCCACATGTGGTCCTTTGAACTTTTAGTAACCCCCCTCGATCTTCTAGTGCTAGCACGATAAAGAAATTATCTTGTGTTATTCTTGTTGATCACTTTTACATTGATCTACAAAGAATATCTCCTATGTTTCCCATTCTTAAGAGGAAGTGAGAAAGGAGGAGTTGAGAGAGAGGGATTCCGTGAATAATAATTATCATGTTTTTATTTTTATAAGCAATACACAATATTGATAACGCTTTTTTTATAGAGATAGTTTTTAGGTTACAAAAATCTTTTCATTGAATGAAAAAACATAAATAATATAATAATACTTAATAAATCCCAGGAAATATAATAATAATAATAATAATTTTTGGCATTCACCAATGTTCATAATGAAATATAATATCTAACTATTTTTTAGATAATATTTTCCAAAGGATATGGTCTTGGTCTATTCAAACACCTCAATCATTTATTTAACACCTAAATAAATATTTCATTGATCAATAATATTTTTATTGATGATATTTTATTAAAATAATCCATCAATCTTGTGAATAATATTTATTCAACTCATTGAATTCAAATTGAATTTTATTGAGATTATTGGAATCACGTAGCATGAACCTATAGGATTATTTATCTTTTTTAATAGTTGATATTCCCTGAAGTCTAAAATTACTATATATAAATAGTTTATGGAACCCAAGAGAAGGAACATAATGTCTCAATGATGAAAACCACATAAGAATTATCATTCTGTAATATAATCCCGTGGTCACAAATTCTTGCATAGAGGGTTATACATCAAGTGTTATAAAAATATATCCCTGATACATCTTTCTTTGACTATATGAAATAAAAACGATACAACATATCCACATAATTTATGTCTACATTTCTCTACCAATCAAATGGTAAACATATCGTCTTCCATAAAGACGGAAGGTTTACATCCTTCCCCAACTTATTCATAAATGATATGTCAATATTGATGAACCCAACGTTCCTTAAATCATCATGAACCTATGGAGAATTTGTTTTGTTAGAAAATATAATTGAATGAGTCATGATATGAATTTACGATAATATTAATGTTGAGTGACCATTAAAAACACTAGAGGATAAGAATATTTGATGACACCAAAATATGCCTAATTCATACCAGTGGGCCTGTTATCATAATCTACCATTTAGAGATTACTATGTGTGAACTTCAGGAGAAGGCGACTCATTCTCTTAGGAATATTCATACATAATAGTTCATATACACTGTGTCCCATCATAATACTTTATCTGACGACATATATATTTTGTAGAATATCATCATAGCACATCAAGGTTCTCATCGTAGTGGATAACTACTAGGACCATATCAATGTGATGTATTCTATACTAAATTATTATATTGTATACATTAAAAAATGAACAATATATAATTATTTGTTTTATTAATATCAAATATTTCAATTAGAAATATTATAAAAGTACAAATATTAGGTCCTTGGACACCAACTCCAACATTAGGAACTCTAAAAATATACATCATGGAAATGATATCTCAACCTATACAGATTCTATATTGGATTAAAAAAGAATAATCTAATACCTCGTGTGATTGGAAATGGAAAAATAATCCTGAAACCACTTAAAAAGGAAAAATTGAAACAATCCTAATAAATTACTGAGGAGGCAAAAATATTAATAGGGTCAGAATAAATGGACATCATCACAAAATTAATTGTACATATGACAATGTTAAATAATCCCCCTCTCCCCTAAATATGTGGATTTGATAACGATATATCAAAAATTGGTCTTAAACATAGATAAAATTAGTAGAATGGTTTCCCCTTGACCAAAAATTTCTATAGATTTCTTCAATCATGGGTCTATTATTTGGAATAACCATGTGTTCTTATTTTTATTAATTTATAATATTTATCTAATTTACTTTATGATTTATGTAAAATATTTCTTCATGAATATCATTCGATATGAATAAATTATCAAATTTAACAGAATTTCAAATGTATTATTATTATTAAATAAATAAAGTAATTTTATTGGAATTTTATATTATAAAATTTTATAGTTTTTTATATTGTGTTAATGAAAATTTTTTCTAAGGATAAATAATTTTCGGAGTGGAATACAATGATTTTATGTGATTTAACATGCTTATTTTCTTGGACCTATACTATTATTTATATAATGATTTTATTTTTTTATATCAAAATTTGGATATTTATATGAAAGTAGTTATTTCATTGAAGTGTATCTAGTGGTGTGATGTGAGTTTATTTAATGCAATACTTTGAGATAATTTAAAATTTTGATTTTTAATAATTTCATGTGAATCCATGGAATCTTAAGGAGTCTAATAATGATAAGTACATCATAATGTTGCGATTATTGAATTCCTAGTATCCTCTAATATTGTTATGGTTATGATCTAGCTAGTTCCCTGTTAGATATTCCAATAGTTTATCATTACACCATGACATTCATTCTACATGTAGTTTATCATTGGGAACTATGTTTTTATATTTTTTCCTCATTCTAATAGGTAGAATCCAATTATACACACTAATATGAGTTTTGTGATATACCGTGATTACTTCTATGATATCAGTCATATAGTTGTATGAATTTGGTAATAATTGGAAAACATATATTGTTTTCAAAATAAAATATAAAACTGTGTTTTTAGGTTTTACATGATTTAATTAAAATAATTAATACATATTTTTCTGTATTTATAATCTAGATTTTTGTATTTTTATAAAAGTATTTGTATATAATTTTCTATGGGATTCATACAAAAACCACACATATATGTTTTTTCATGAATATAGACATTGTTTCATATGATTTTGGTAATTGAAAAAATCCCCCTTGATATAGTGGATGATCCCATAGCTTGTTCAAATATGGAGGAGTTGACAGGTGAATCATTTTCCCCCAGGGGATGTATCGATTTTTTTTATTTTTGTGTCATGTATTTTTTGAATCCATCCTATATGTTCACCCTTATTTTCATCCCCATCCCCTTAAATCCCTTATTTTATTTATTTTTGGAACTCATTTAAAAATTTTGGATGTAAATGAACATTTTCCCTATACTTATATTTATCTTTCCATTATTTCATGTTCTTATTGATGTTTGATTTTTTCATTATACCTTATTTTGATGTTTTTCATTTTGAGATGTGTTTCATGTATAGGTGTGGAATATATAATATCTAGAATGTTCATAAAAAATTATTGGTTTGGAATAATTTTCTTCTTAATTAAAAACTCTGTGAAATCATTCCCGAAAGAAATAGTTGATACCCATGGCATGAGTTGACAGAGAACACTGATCTAGAAGGAAATTTATCCCTTGTAGAATTTCAGCTTGTTATCTGAGTTGGGTATTTTAGGTTATATATTAATATAATTACGGTTGTTCTTATGATTTCACCATTTTTGTTTTTCAATTCTACAGAATGATACTAATTATCTGGTCTTATTTTTCACTATTTATAGACATTTACATGTTATTAAATCCCATCGAAAACATGAAATATAAATTTAGTTCCACTCAATCATACAATTTTAATAAATTAGTCATTAAAAAAAGTCCTTAAAATTTAATTTAATCCATCTAAAAAAATTATGAAATCAAATTGGTGGAGAAATATCATTAATCCATGTATATAAAAGGATTATTTTTCCCTTATCATATATGAAAATTTTGGGAAATTTTATATACAACATGTTAGATATGATGTATTAGGACAAATGGTTTGTTCGTTGACTACATGTATATTCTATAAATTAAAATTAATAAAACTTCATATGACATATTTTTTATTATTATGCATGAATATAATGTAATAATATCCTAGAGAATATTTCACATAGATAAGGTCATATAAGTTTTATGCTATGTTAATAACCTTTTTGTTCGATGATGATAATATTTAGTATATCTATGCAGTTGGATAATGTAATATAATGGGACACATAAGATATATATTTTTAAGTGAAAGTACTCATAAGTATATGAGAGTTATTCTTATGAATTTCTAAATTGGTAATCTCTAGGATCTGAGACTATATGAATGGACCAACCAGTATGAATTACATCTATTTTGATGTCATTAGATGTTCCTATTTTTGAGAATTTGAAATGGTTTTAGACTTTAATGTTATCATTAATGCATGTTATGACTCAAATCATAGATTTGATGATAAAAACCATGAATCCATATGTTCATAATCTGGTTTGGTACATTTGGTGCATCACGATTGACATATCATTAATGGAAAAGTCAAGGAAGTATTTTACCATACATATTTATAGAAGATGATATCTCAACACTTTTATTGGAATACAAAATCCACCCTACATAAAATTTCAATGGTGTAACAACATTCTTATTTAAGATAGTCAAAGAAAGACATATCAAGCATATATTTTGGTGACACCTACCTGAAACCTTCTTGATGAGATATTGTGATAAATTGATTATATTGTGTAGTTAGCATTCATTTATGGTTGACATCATTGTGAAATTAAGTTCTTTCTCCTGGGTTCCAAGAACCATTTTTATGCATTAATCTTTTACATTAGGAAAGCCTACCTAATTCCAATGAGATAGAATCCATGTGGGTCATAGATTATGTGTTTTTGATGATCATGATTAAATTATATTAGAATTTAATTAATAAAAAAAGTGTTATTCTCAAGAAAAATGGATAATTTTATTCCCATTTCAACAATCATAAAGATTTATTTATGGAATAAATATTCAAATTAACTATTTATTTGGGTGTTCAATAAATTATAGAGGCATTTAAATGAACCAATAAAGAGTTTGGGGAAAAATCTTAATTTACAAGATGGTTTAATAATATTTCTTATTTCCCAAGTTGGAATTTGTCACAAAATAATAATAATAATAATAATAATAATAATAATAATAATATGTTGCCTGGTGTTTATTAAATATTATAATATAATTTCAGGGTTGACATGTAATTAAATAATATTTTAAACTAAACCGTAGATCTATAAATTTACGATTATGTCTATTATGTAGATTAGATAGAGAATAACAACCTGAGAATCATTATACATAATGAAACTATATATAGATTCCTCCTTTATATCTTTATCTAATGAACTAGATACAAAAGATGGATTCCACGATGATTGAAGGATGAGTGATCAACCTGAATAATATAGGAGAATTGCTTCATTATTATTTCACTCATAAATCTATTGTTGTTACTCATAGAACAAATAAGATCATGTGAATCTTCCTTAGAGTGGTTATATCCTCGGATAAAACCAATGCAATGTAGTCAATCAGATATGGTATTTTCACACAATCAATATCTACATTGAATAAATAAATCTCAATTAAAGATTTTTTTCTTTCACTATTAAACAATTTTATTATAAATCTGACTTGAAATATCCTCACTCAATGTTTTATGGAAACTCAATATTTATATAAATTTAATATATCACCCACCACTACATGGTTATAATATGAACAAAAAAACTAGTGGTTATGGTGTTGTCACATTAAAATGTATAATTATTTATTTTATTGTTGATCTATACACACTCATGGAATAATTTCATTTCATATTATTTATTCCTTAATTAGTTTTCAACTAACATGTTATTTTCATATTAAAGAAGATTTTTTCATTGTTTTATTTTCATAATGGTCTATGAATGGACGATGAGTGACTTGAGATTCAACCAGGAACTACCAAATTTTTGGTTGGTATGACTGGGTTACGTGACATGTAGTTGGAGTACACACTCTGTACCCAAGTATTGTACACTTAGATATCCCATGGGATACATGACATTACATTTATTCTTTATAATATTTTTACACCATGTGTTAACCATATTTCTTGGAACCCAGTTATTGGATTACTAAGTGTGTATATAGTGTACACACCATGTAACCTATATGGGTTAGTGGTGTAAATAAAAAAATCCGTGTGGTCATTATGCATGGCCAAACCATGAAAGACTAAAGACATGAAGATTTTTATTTTCCTGATATGTATATGGTGTACATGGTGTGTAATTCATTAACTCATGCTTTTGAAATACATGCCAGGTCTTCGATCTTGTTATCTGGAAACATGAAATTAGAGATACATGGCATGTATCAGACATCACACATCTTTTAGTCTCTCACATTAGAATATAATGAGCCTTATTGTGGTATTAATGGGAATAAGGCATTGGGAAAACATGATGTGTTTCTAGACCATACATGCAATGTAATTCTCTAAGATATAATCCTAATACCCTGGAGTGTATCTTAGGAACACGACTAGTGGATACATGTCATGTAGCTGGCATGTAGAAACATTGTAGTCTGGTTGTGTCAACATGAAAAATCCCCTGGTGGGTTACTTGGACACATTAAAATTGAGGTATATGACGTTTTGCTAGACAATACATGCTGTATAGTCTCCCAATTATTGGTTGCATTAAATTACATTAAATAGAAAACTATATCATTAAAAACTTATTTCTTTTATTAACACATTTAGTGTCTGAAAATTTATTAAGGGGTTTTAATAACATTATATTACTAGTTAATGATTTGTGTTAAATTTTCAACTATTGGTGTTATATTTTATTTTTAATTAAGGAATTTATGGTCATTATCCCCCAATTAACTTGTATTGTCATTATGATGAAAAGGAATAAATAAATTAATTAATTATTGGAAGAAAATTTATTATAATAATAAATAATGGATAATGAAATGAATGTTATCCATTTACAATTCATATACGTTTCATGTACGACCATTCTTGAGATATATAATGACCATTGTATATGTTGGAATTTATTTAAATTTATTTACTTTCTGGGTTTTGAATTAATTATTTTTAAATTAAATTTGATGGCTGGTGAGTCATCCCTTACTCAGTTATTATATAGGAACTTCATGTCCAATGTTATTTATGTAATTCCACATTAACCAATTCTTTGGTTCCCATCACCTATGTTTGAGTTATAAATACATGTAATTAACAGTGTTTCCCAAGTTGTGTGGAGGTGGTTTATGATAGAGCTATAATGATTCCAACCATGGTATTACATAGGTGGACTGGTGGAATGATGTAACTCATGACAATACCAGCGACATGAGTTACTTCCATTAGTTTATTATTTTATTTAATTTTCTCTCACTATATCAACCATTTGATAAATTTCAGGAATTGATCATTTAATTAATTAATTAATTCTATATTTTCATTAATTTTTGTTATGGATACAATTCTATGATCACATAATTGAATGAATTAATTTACAAAAAAGAATTTTAATAAATGGATTATATGTAGAAGTTTTATCAATCAAGGGTAATTAATTAACATCTAATTAATATTAATAATACATGTAAAGGATCAAACAAGATAAAATTTATGCATAATAAATTAATATCCATAATATAAATATTAACATAATCATTGACTTATATCACTTAATTAGGAATAAATAACCCCTAACTAAGTGTTTGACCAACCCTTATTATGACACTTTCTTTTAACATGGAGTTATTATGGGGGTTATGGGTTGAATTTACAATCTTAAATTAGGATTGGTATCCCCAGCTAGACTTGATGTAACTTGGAGTAATTTTTTGAGAAAATACGTACTTGGATTTCAAGATAAGGGATTCGACTAGGTGGATCATGTATTTTTAATCATATAACTAGTGAAGACTCGCCTTCCTAAATACCTTCAAGTATCTTGACCAACCCTTGTTAGGTTTAAGAATGGGTAATATGGATCCTTTCCACGTGAATATCATTGAAACTAGACATTATGAGTGAAATGGTGATGAATATTAATAATTCATAAATAATGATATATTTAATAAAAATAAATTGATTTAATATTTATTTATAAATTTTTAATCAAGAAATGTAATAACAATATGCACAATTAGTTGTTGAATAAAGGAAAATCTCATCATCCATAGTATCCCTTCAATCATTATTGATTAAAGACCATATCCTCAATGTAAATAAATTCAAGGAGTGGTTTAGACACATTCAGACTGTGTTTTACCATGAATGAAATTATTACATTCAAGAATCCTCACTTCCCAATTCTCTTGAAAAAGAGGCGAGTGATGAATAGTTCCTCATTTATGTAAAAAATTTGATTAACACAGTCAATGACCAATGTTTAATGATTTCTCATATGTCTAGGGAACTCATGAAGTCTCATGAAAACATGGATGCATATATCATTCTTTAGAACCACCATGTTCATTACTTGGAAATATCGGGACAAGAATGGTTTTAGATTTCCAAGGTACTCTTTCAAAGAATTCATAGAGAGGGTTCCATAAGTGGGCCTCATGTTGTAAATATCATCGGCTACATTGAGTGCCTAGTGGTTCTTGTGTTTAAACTCCCTAACGAACTAGACGACGTTCTCATTATAGAATCTCCACCGACAAGATTGTTCAAATTTATTGTAAATTTAAATAAGAACAATATTGAGTAGACTCTCCCAGATATTTACGCTCTTCTTCCCTAAGTAGATAAGGAAATGAATCTAAAAGCATTCAATTATTATGGTGACCATGTGTAAATGAAAATTGAAGATATTTTATTCTAAATATTCTTTATTACATTCCAAGAAGATGAATATCAAGATGTATGTAGGGGAGATGGATGATTTTTTTTCTCATGTGGGTAGGACCGCTGGATAAAAAACTAAACCTAGAAAAATATGAAAGGGTATGATTTAGTTTTAGTTTTTATCGAGTTAAATTTATCAATTTACACAAAGTTTTTTTAGATATATCTTTCGGTGTATACATATGTATTCAAATAGAAGAGCAAAGTATATTCAAAAATAATTATTGAGGGGAGGTAGATCTACAAGAATCCAACATTGATAAATATTCTATAATATCTATTTGGGACTACCACATCACATTTATGACTGGAATGATCTAGTTTCTATAGGTTTGTTTTTATTTTTGTTCTGTTACCAGAAATATTATATCTTTATATATAAATTTTATTAAAGGTTTTATTTTCATGTTTGGAGATGAATGTTTCTTCTTATATAATTATAAAAAAATTTAAGGAATATTTAAATAATTATCTTTTTGTTATGGATTACCCATATCAATTAGAGGAAATTATAAAAAAATTTCTTATGTGACTCATTCCACACCCAAATATGGAATACCCAACAAGGTTATGTAAATGAAAATTTCATGACTAAATAATACCAATATATATATTTAGATTCTTCTAAACTGAAAATAAATGGTCTATATTAGACATGTTTATAAGGTAAAATGACCAAATACCTATTTATTAGTTAGGTGAAAGAGTCAAAGATCCTATTGAATTAGTTAATATAGATGCATGTGGACAATTTCCCATTGAGATAATGTTTTTTAAGAAAACCTTAAAACTTTTACTGATTATTTTAGTAGATATGGATATTTATAATTTATTAAGTATAAATCAGATTATTCTGAAAAATTCGAGTAATAATGGAAATGATTCCATACACATCAATGATTGGGTTAGTCATGCATTCTATGATACATACCACACAAGATTTGACATAAACATTAAGTGCATAAGGAAAATATATAATTGAATAATGTGACCACTATTTGATGGAATTCAAAAATATCCTTATGTATATAAGTTATAATAATCATATGTTATTTTTTTATAGAGTAGATGATGAATTATCCCGTAGGGGATATGAAGATTTTAGTTTCTAAATATATCAACATGAATTGGGTTACAAACATGATACATCTTCACTTTGAATGGAGGTGCACTGAGTTTTAAGATCTCAAAGAATCTTTTGGTGAAAGATTTTACAATAGAGTACATGTATATTGCAGCTTATGTGGTAGCTAAAGAATCATTTTAGATAAAAAAATTTCATCCAATTGATGGATGTAGTACTTAAAATTGATGTTCAAACAACACTGTATTGTGAAAATACTGCAATGGTGTCTCTCATAAAATATCCAAGGTCACATAAATAGATGAGTCACATACTTCAGAATTATCATCCATTGTAGGTTTTTTCTTATAGAGGTGAGGTTTTAGTGGGTAGTATTTCCATGGATGATAATGTGGTAGACCAATTTACTATATCCTTAAATCAGAATAAACATGATTATCATGTGAGGTCCAGTGGTCTAAAAGTTATACGCAGTTGTCTCTAGTCGAAGTGAAAGTTTGTTGGATTTTGTATCCTTGGACAAACTATTTATATATTTTTGCATGCATATTTTTTATATTAATTATTAATAAAGCATCTTATTACATATTTTTCATTATTCTACACAACATTAATGTAATAATTTCCTAGTGTATACATCACATTGATAAGGTCATAATAGTTCCCATATCATGTAAAACTTGAACTACTATGGATATATTCAAAAACATAGTTCTTTGGTTGGATAATGTAGTATTATGGGACAACTTTTATATAGAATTTTAGAATAGATTACTCATAAGTGGACTGGTCTTCTTCTCATGAATTTCAAACATATAAATCTCCAAGATTGAATATTCCACATGTTTTGGTGTCATTAGATATTACTATATTTGAGAAATTGTAACAGAATTTAGACTATATGATTATCACTAAATCATTTCATGAATCACACACTTATATTTTCTAAAACAAAATTATGAAACATGTTCACGGTGAGTTTGGGTATGCAGGGGGTATCATTATTGAGTGTCATTAATGGATAAGTTGAGGAAGGAGTTATCCCTTTATACTTTATGGAAGAAAATATCTAGAGACAACTTGAAATTCTATGGATATATTCATAAACATAGTTCTTTGGTTGGATAATTTATTATTATGGGGCACATTTTATATAGAATTTTAGAATAGAATACTCGTAAGTGGATTGGGATTCTTCTCATGAAGTTTTCACATTAAAATATCCAAGATTAGAGATTCCAAATGTTTTGGTGTCATTAGATATAACTGTATTCGAGAAGTTGTAATATAATTTAGTCTATATGATTATCACTAAAGCATTTCATGAATCACACACTTATATTTTCTAAAAAACCATGATGGAAAATGTTCATTGTGTGTTTGGGTATGCATGGTGCATCATTATTCAGTGTCATTAATGGATAAGTTGAGGAAGGAGTTATCCCTTTTGTCTTTATGGAAGAAAATATCTATCAATTTGATTAAAAAAATAGTTTCACTAAATTCCATCAGTATGATGTAATGATGTGTTTATTTCTGATAGACAATTAAAGACATATTTTGATAATAGATTTGTGACATTCATGTGAAACCATCTTTATTAGATAACATTATAAATGTATTATATTACAGTATGAGTGTTAATATAAGGTTTCTATCTTTTTGACATTATGTTATCTCTCTTGGGTTCCATGAATAGTTTATATAAAGTAATCTTGGAATTTAGGAAATCTCTACTAATAACAATGAGAATGAATCCTAGAAGGCCACAACTTATATTTTTCAGTGATATCGATTAAATTCTTTTTCAATATAATTAATTAAATAAATACTATTATTATAACAAATGGATAATTCTATTCATGTTTTATATATTAGAAATATTTTTTGATGAATGAAATATTTAAATTAAACATTTATTCAGGTGTTAAATATATTATAGAGTAGTTCGAAAAGAAAAATACAATGTTTGCAGACAAATATTATTTTATAATCTAGTTAAATAATATTTTTTATTTGTCTTTTTGGTGTGCAATAAACAACAATAATAATAATACATTTTAAAATGGGGTTTATTAAATATAATAAGATTATTAAAGTAAAGAATAAAGTTAAATTACATATAAACATAAACCTTTAATCTATAAATTTTTTTTATGTCTATTGAATAGATTATTATAAAAAACAAAAACATGATAATTTTTGTGAAAAACTCTCTCTTCTACCTCCTTTATCTCTTCTTTTCATGGAAGAGAAAACCAACAGGGATTCCTTAAATATAGAAGGATGATTGGTCAATAAGAATAAAACAAAATAATACCTTTTCCATTCTATCACCTTGATAAAAATTATCATTACTCATAGATTAAAGGAGTATGTGTGGATCACCGCTAGAGGGAATCTATACCTGGATGTTCATAGCACAATAGAGGATATCTGAAAGGGTATTTTCAGGTGATCGACATCTAAATCAAAGAGATAATTATCATAGTTGGTATTAATTTCATCTGATATTAAATAAATTAATTATAAATTTTATGTGAAAAAATCGTATCTTGGGTTTTAGGAAATTCAATACTAAAATAAATTTTAATATATCTCCCACCACCATATGAATATGATATGCTTGGAACCAATAAAACATTCATGAACCTATGGATATTTTATTCCTATAATGCTACAATATTGTATGGTATAGTATAATAAATCATTCCCCTACCATTCACAATATCATCTTATACAATATAAGAATATGATATGATTTGAGATATTCATCTTTCATATTTTCATATTAATAAGGGAGATGTATGTTAATTGTTAATATTCAATAAATCTTCCACATAATGCTATAATTAATCATGATTTTTTCTTATGATTAAATATATTGAGAGTAAAATTATTTTATATAAAAAATCATTGCCTAATCAGATCAGTTGTTTCAAATAGTTTATAACAAAATTCCATTTTTTCATACATTATGATACGATGAGTAATTTCATTGAAGGATGAGAGAGTATCCTTGATGAATTTATAAATAGTATAATGGAAATTATAATTTAATATAAGCCTTATTCTAATTATATATTATTAATCTCCCATGTTCATTATCATTTTCCATTGTAAGATGCTATAATATCATGGCGGAAAGAATAATCCCACCAAAATTGTTTGTGGAATTAGGTTTTCCATTTGATAAACCTCATATGAATGTGTCATTTGGATTCTGATCAAATATATTAAATAAATTGTGTTTGGGGAAAGGAGTTTAGTCTATTAAAGGATTAATTTAAATATATTATATTCACTTTATATTAAAGATAGTTGTTATTTTCATAGAACAGTGATCATAGATTTGGGATTTCATCAATATTTTAAATTTATAGAATAAGTGTTATTAAGTCCATAGAAACCCATAAATGTAATCATATATTTATTGTGATTATAAATTCATGAAATAATGTTGAAAAATAAGAAAAATTTGACATCTTATTCCTTATAAAAAAATAATATATATTTTGAAATACAACTTCCTTTATGATATAGAATATCGTAAGCTATGATATGATTTTTTATGCCCTATGACATGAGATACCATAATAAGTGATATGATCAATTTATATAAAATGACATATCATAAATTATGAAATAGTGTAAATCCATTGATTTATATTATATCATAATATATGATATTCTAAGTCATCTTTGATGTAGTGCTGAAGAGAATAGTTTTTTTGTCACAAAATAGAGCATTAGTTCACTATTATGATATAACATATAACATAAACTAGAGTTTATATTTCATTAATTACCTATAATTGGCTGTTGGGAATCAATAATAAACCATGAAATTAACTTATAACTATACCATGATTTATTATATAATTTATATCATTGAATAAGATATGTTGGAAAATATGAATTTTTCTATTTTTTAATTGTGAATTAATTATACAACATATAATACTTAAATAAATTATATGAAATGTTATTTTTAGAAGTTTATTTAATGAACATTTTTTGGTAAATTGATTCATTATGAAGTCATTATAATATGTTATTAAATGTTTATAAAAAATTTAATAATTAAATATTCATAATATTATGTTATTTATATTTAAATACATTTTTTATATGGAATTACTTATTAATTTAATAAATAATGAATATATAGAAATTTTATGTTAATTTATAACATATTTATAAATATTAAAAATAAATTAAAATACATAAGTGTTTATATTGAATTATGAATTGTTTATATTTATTAATTCTAAAATATTTAAACTAAAATGCCTTATTTAATGAAATTATTTAAATCACATCAAAATGTGTTTTATTAAATTCATATGATCTATGATTATATAATATATAATATATTATATATTAATTTTTTAAATTGGTAACATAATTAATTTGGAAAATAAAGAGTTTATGTTTTCTTTAATATTATATATTAAATTAAACGACACAAATGATAATAATTTAATTTATTTCATATTAGAGTTAAATATAAAGTGTTTTTATTTATTTTATTACGTTACTATATAATACAAGGATAAATTATAAAGTGTTTATTATTTCATTATTTATGAATTGTTAATAAATGAATCTCTCGGGTATAAATTTATTAATTTTTTTATTTATATAGTGATTTAATCGTGTTTATTAGTAAATATAAATTTTCTATTTTACAAATTGATATTTGATATAGTATAAAGGGTATAACTACTTGAATATATTATCATACAAGTATTTATAGAGTTACAAGATATATGTGATTATTGATTTATTTATATTCTACCATGATATTGACTTGTATCAAGTCATGATATTGAATTTAAAAAGTCAATTATAGTTTATTCATATTAGTTTTTAGAATTTTGATAGAATTAAAGTCTATATAAAGTAAATAACAATGGGTGGTGTGACTTCTTTTTGGAATTCTCATTGGTCCAGGTGCTTAACCTATTTCTAAAAATGTGGGGGTGGTTACCTATCTCTCCATGCATACACTTGATTAGATTTTTTTTCTAACGATTTCAAGTCTTTAGATGAATGTTTTACATATACATTATGTATTAGATACATTTACATATGTGTAAAAATAGTTGAGTTTTCATTTGGGGAAGTGACACAAGTTATGGGTTGTATGAAATGTTACACATCAATATGGTTTGAATATATATATTTGGTGGAGGGAATTATATTAAAAAATAAATCTTTAGAAGAATGAGTTTATGTAATTGGAATACGTTAGATAAGATGGAGATATATTTAAAACCCATTTAAAAATAATAAGGGTTAGATTTATTTCAATGAAAATACTTATCAAAGCCTTGACCAGATAATCGAGTACAATATGTCAAAGGTATGTTCCAATGGATTATCTTGTGTATGATAAATTGGTTAAGGGTTACCCCAATAGGTCTTGTCTCCCTACTCTAGCATGATATTTGGGTTACACGTAGTTGGGAAAACCAAATATAATTATGATAATATAAGAATAATGTTGATTGTATCCATATATTGAATTAGGCTAAAGTGTTTTTTTTCAAATATCCAAAAGTCATATCAGATATAACTAACATAATTTTATACCTATGTAGAAAATTGATTGTCGAAATGAAAAAATCCCAAAGTATCATGAAATAAGGTTCTTGGACCACTAATCAGTAATATGGATTTGAAATGGGTACGTCATTTTAGTGATTGTACATTAAATTAACGAATATATTAATTGATTGTAAAACATGATACTCATTGGAAGAAATATTATATTATAGATAAAATGTCATCTTCATCATTAAAAATAACATAAATATTAATAATTGAGAATAAACATAATAGTCAAAGTAATTTACTTGATTAGTGTTGAATTTTATTAATTATTCTTATATTAGTACATAATTATATGTTTTATGACAACTGAGTAATGACCAAAAATTACCTTTTTTGTTAATAAAATTACTCACATACCAAAATGACTATATTATTACATTTCAAAATAGTAGTAAAAATAAATACATTAAAATTTCAACAGATCATTACATTTCATGAAATAATATTTTCTATAAAATCTTGGAATAGTATAGGGAAACAAACACGAAATAATAGCGCACACCCCAAGATAAAATAATAAGGCTAGAGTTATCCCCTAATGATCACAAATGTTATAATATTGGTAAAAAGAAAAATAAATTTCGGAATATTGTTGAAATTACAAATGGATGTATATTAACATTGAAATGATATAAAAATTTATAAATTATGAGAATGTTTTAGTTTATATAGTTTGTAGTTTGTAATGAGAAAATTAGGTTTGGAAATTTGGATATTAGGGATGTGGGGAATTATGACCATCTGGAATTATAACCACTAGAAATATATCTATAATAAAGTGAACATTGGAGTTATTATATATTAAAGGAAATGAGGAGAGATAATTGATGTATAATATAGGAATTATAGACTCAAATTATAGGATCATAAACTTTGAATCATATTTATCAATTATATGTGAGAGATTACATCGCTAGGGTTCTCAATTGGCCAAGCCCAACAGAGCTTCACCAAGTGAGGCTTGAGAAGAATCAACTATATGGGATGCTCAAGTTAGTAAAGATCATCACCTTATAAACATTATCTAAACTACCCCTTGAAAGCACCACCACCATACACTATACCCTCATGTCTTATGTTTTTGTGATAAGGGGTTACCTACCTTGACTTTTTGTAGTATTAAGGCATAAAATCTTTTAGGGATGAAATAGTTGATATAGTGATCCAGTATTTCTATTAAAATTACCATAATTTAAAAATATATAATCCACATAATTATATTATGAATATGAGAATATTTATTTTTGATACAAAGAAACCATATTTTTATTTTTTAGAATACATATATTTTATTTTTTTTGAGAATACATATTTACGATAAATTTATGTTTTTTAAAAAAAATTTAATTTCATAAAATAGTTTTAAGTAATTACATTTATTATTATATAAATAATAAACTAATTTAATTTAATCATTTCATGTTTCTTTATGGGTTAAAATATAAATTTTATAATAAAATTTTATTTTTTAAATAAATGTTTATTTTATTTTAATAATTAATATTCTATTGTTTATAAAATTATTTTTATAATTGAAACAAAATTTTCAAATACATAAATAAAAACTTATCCAAATTTTATTTTCTTCATAACTTCAAGAGACAGTCAAAATTTTGATTAAAATTAATATACAATATAAATATATTCTATGTATTACAACATCATAATGAATTTAAATTGATCTAATAAATAATATTAATTCATGATAAACCATTTTTTTATTTAAATAATGTATTTTAAAATAACATTTGTAATTTGACAAACCAATAATTATTCTTACATGTACAAAATTACCTTTTTATGATTTTTAAGAGAATAATGTGAGAATAACAATGTTTACCACATTAAAAAATATTATATGTTAAAGATACTTTGGCCCATAAACTATTGAAATGATAAAAATCCACCACTATTGTCTAAAACATTGTCTTAAAACATTGAATGTAAAATACTTATTCATTTTCAATAACTTAGAGTCTAAAACCTAGGTTTAGAAATTACCAATCAATTCTCATTCATTATCTATAAATACCAACCCATTATCCCATCCCACATTATGGAAAATCCATTTAAAATTAAATTACCCTCATTATATATCTATATAGTTTCTCCAAAGAGTTTATAAGGTATCAATAAGACATTCACATGATTTTGGAAGACACATTGTATAGAAATTATTCTCTTCCCCTTCTTTTTTCATTCAATTACATCATTTGTATTTAGCTTCCTAATTCTCATGATACTATTTTTTATTTCACTTATAATAATTACATTATTTTGTAAATGGTATTATATAAATTTTCTGATTCCTTACACTCTAATTAACACCATTAAATTAAATGTTTTTTAAACATATTATGATGCTGAAATCATTCTTTTATTTTTCATTCCCCCATTTTCTATGTGAATACACAATACTATTTCCATTCATGGTTATTCTTATAAATTTTATTACACCTCATCCCTTGGGTATTTCTTAGTGTGAAACTGATATTCCCTTATCAAGGGTTTAGAATTATCCCTTATCATGGGCTTCAAATTATTAATAACTCATCCCCTTAAGCTCATATGATCATAATGTTGTTTATATGAAATATATGCTCATTCTCTAGATCTTATTTAGGAAATGAAATTTTATGATATATGATCTATGTAGAACATATAAATATTTACATATGAAAGGTGAAAAATAATATTCCAATAATACATTGGGGAAAGTTTTCATTTCATGTGATATTATGTATGGTGCTTAAGCAGTTATCTTCGAACACTATGTTATGTAGTATTGGAAATGATACCAAACTTATTCTTATATTTTTATGATTCATATTATTAAAAAGTTACTTTAATTCCATATTCATATGATATAATAATTTTAATTCCATAAATTCATGTTAATATTCCATTTTATTTAATTATATTATGTCTTTTCTCTTATAAATTTTTATATATATATCATGCATACTCTGATTGATTTCATACCGAGCTTTATTGATCATCCATTTTCATCATTCATTCTACATGATATCCTATCGAGTATTATACAATCAATGGGATATAGTATCAAGTGATGTATTTTAAATAATGTTGATTTATATTTTGTTTAAATTATCAATATTTATGAATCTAATCTTCCAAGGACAATAGGTGTCGGGATCCTTGGATTGTGTTTAATGGATATTTATGTTACAAATAAAATAATTAAATAAGTAATGAGATATGTGTTGTTTTATTTGTAATAAATTCTATTCATTGTTATATATTTATATTATGATTGAGAAAAAAATTAGTGAACACCCCAATGATAAGTTGAAATATAGGAAAACATCCTAAATTTTGGGAATGCATAGAGTGTGTTCTTAACTAGAAATAAAATATTTGTCTATATGAAATTAATTGGATAGAGAATCTAGAATCGATGTATATACTATTAATAAACCTAAAAGGATGGTTGGGTATTCATTCTATCTACACATTATGCATGAAAAATATTCCAAATTACACACTTTTTTTCATAGTCCCAATGGAATTTGATAGTGTAATATTCAACTAGAGAACCTAGTAATAAAAAATCATTGTTATTATATAATGGAACATAAAAATTTATTAGTTATTTTATACATATCATTTATGGGATATTCATTTAATGTCAACATTTTCCCCTTTAAATTTAATTAATTTAAGATTTTTTTCAATTTTTTAGAAAATGTTATGATATAGATGGAATCATATTAATAACATATGGTCTGGGAAATGTGATTATTAAGAAAACTAACATCCAAAAACGATGGGATTAGGTGTTAAGAACATCATGGAGGTACCTGTAGAAATTACTAATGTTATAAATAATAACACAAATTATGTGTATTGCAATCATTTTACTAAAAAATAACATGTTTATGAGGATCCAATTACGTGATAAAGGAATCAAACTCTAAATGTATATTATAATACAATAATCAAAGAATAATATATTAATTTAATTGAGAATATGTTCTCTATACTATAGTTCACTAAATATGAGAAATTCAAATTCGATCTTTATGGACTATAGGGAGAACCTGATCAATGGTGGATGTTGATCAAGCATACTATGTAAAAATAGAAATCCAATATATTGAGTGAGAATAATTAATTTTTTTAATAAATAATTTTCTTTTAATCTCCACCTAAAAATTGAGAGAGATTTCTTTAGACTCACCTAAATAGATGATCAATCTATTAAATCTTATGAGGGAAATTCACAAGGCTTGCAATGTATGCCTCATACTTTTTCATTGAACTCAAATTAATGTTGGAAACTTATTTAGTGGGATAAATCATATTGTTTGAAATTCCATGTAGGTTTGAAACATTGAAATTTATGAAGAAATTATCTGATATGACCTCACATTCTATATAAAAATCAATGATCCTTAGTGGTCCTTTGGTATAAAAGTTAATATATAGAGACTGTAGTTTAATTATGGAGGATCATTGAATAATTATTATGGTCGAATGAAAATAAAAATGACCACATGTCATATGTTTGGGGGGAATCATCCTACAAACTTCCCTAAGTGGACAAGTAAATTCATCATGAGTGGAAATAAAGGATATAAAATCAATGAATATCAATAGGAGACAAATAATCCTACTAATATAATTGCTAAAAGGACCTGATCAATCAATTTCCTAGTTTCCAATGAATAAGTTATAAGTAACATTGAAACTATGAAAACCAATGCACTAAACCACTGGTTGTTGCTGAAAACAAGTGATAATATATCTTTAGATAAGGGAGAATGTTTGATATTTTTATACACAGTCATGGTGGTGGATCTAGAAAAAAATAATGGACAGGAACATTGATTTTTGTTTCAAGAATATGAAATGTACTATTTGATTCTGGTTCTATTTTTTTGATATCATTAAAATGTAATAGAATAATTTAAATTCCACTAAAAAAATGGTGGTTTAATTATTAATATAGGATTCCACTAAAGAAAATCATTTCATATGAATCATGAAACTCCTCCCCTATTAATATTAATATACTAAACCACCCAAAAATCCTTTTTATATATCTTTTAGTGGAATTTTATTCTATAATATCCCTTTTTTTTCTGTCCTTATATGGATCTTACATCAACTATTTGAGGGAAAGGAAATAACTTTTCATATCCCAAATGATCCTCTGATTCTAAAAATGTGTATATAGGGGTATGAATCTCCTTTGGAAACTTCTTGTATGTCATGGATATTATTCCCACATGAGAATGAATATATAGATCAAATGACCAAGGCAAAGTATTATATCACCCTCGAACACATTCACCTCTCAAGGGAGTATTTTGATGTATTCCTCTGTGGATTTTTTGGTCTTCCTCAAATTCACGATGTTTAGTTCTCAATTAAACTTATATCAAGGTCCCCATAGATATACAAGACTATCTATAGAAAAAATAAATTTAAATAGGAGAAATAATAATGAAAATATAAGAGTATCTATTATAGGAATTGATATTCCCAAGTGATTCACTATGGGGGTATGTTGGCCATTTTATCAAGAAGGACATGTTTGGGAGTATATGTGTTGATTAATGTGAGATCAATAAGATCATGATAAAGAGAAAGTTTCCTCTTCAATGTACTTCTAACCTATGTGATCTTGGTTCATAAGAAGTCTATGAAGTGGAACATCCATCATAATGTCATTAATTAAAAGTGACGAAGGAGGATATTATTATGATAACCATTCATTCAAGTATTAGGTACTATGTTTTCATTATGATTCCATTTATATTCACTAATTCTCTAGAAATATTCATGGACCTGATGAACAGAGTCTATAGAGATTACCTCAACAATATTCTGAAACTATTTATAAATTATATTCTCATATACTCTAAAATAAATGTGAAATTTGAGGAAAATTTTAGTACTATGCTAAATATATTGAGGAATGAGAAGCTATATGAAAAGTATAGTAAATGTGAGTTTTTATGGATAATGTATCATTCTAGGTGATTTTTCCTCAATTATTGGGATATATGTGGTTCCTTAAAAATTAGAAAATATTGTGGAATAGCCTAGAAAAATAATTTAATAGTTATCCCTTGTTTTGTAGGACTAGGTTGGTAATATCAGTGATTTTTGAAAAAATTATCACGATCATCAAAACCTATAACAAAGAATAAATAGAAGGGAGTAAATATTATCTATATTAAAAAATGAAAAAAAAGATTAATGTATTTGAATATGAGTTTATCTATTGAACCTATACACACACTACCCCTAATTGGGGAAGGATTTCACATTTATAGTGATGCTTTAATGAAGGGATTGGTTTGTGTACTCACAAATAGTGATAAAGTTACTATATATGCCTCTTGATAGTTTAAGGTGGATGATATGAATTATTCAATGCGTGATTTGGATTTGGCGGTAGTAATATTCAAATTGAATATTTAGAATTATTATCTTTTCAATGAAATGTGTGAAATATATAAATCATAAGATCATAATATATATATATATATTAAAATATATGGATCACAACATGCTCTAATGAAATGTTCAATTCAACACCATCCTAGGATGGTATACAAAGTAGAATATTCTGAAAGTATGAATGATCCTATAAACATATACATGATAATGATTGAGAAGGATCTAATCTTCTAATAAATTTATATCATAGACATGTAAATCATAAATAAGGAACATGATCAAATTATTTAAAAAACCCATTTATTTAGTAGATAATGTTCAAATGGATGATGATGAGATGTAGAAAATAGAGGATATTTTAAGGAAGTGGAATGAATTATGATTCAATTTTTATGAAGAATAATTTTTTTGATTAGGGACCTGTCTATGTTTGCTATAAGATAATTAGGTAAATGAGGCTCTAATAAATTATACTCATAGCATAGCATTCTCCATCCACCATGGGAGAATAAATATACATGGAGATATCTAAGACCACCATGGTGGGACAAAATGAAGAAGGATATTTCATAACAAAAATAAAAGTTCATAGTGTGATAATAGCAGAAAGATGAAATGAAAAATTCCAAAGGGATGATGTAACCATTTTTAATATCTATGTGAGAACATCACAATGTATTTTGTCTTCGGTGTTTAGAAGATATCCAGAGGAAACCATGCCATATGGGTTATGTAAATATTTTTATAAATACTTATCACAACATTTCCATTTAGAAGGACTTATCACTTGATAAAAATAAAAACATATAAATTAAATAAATTTTCAGGATCTACAAAAAATCACAATCAATAATATTATATATATATATATATATATATATATATATTTCTTCTTCACATCATTGTTCTATAAAAGTATTCAATATTCTTTGAACACTGAGTTATACTTTAGTATGGCCTATCACCCCTAGAATGATGGTTGATCAAAAAAGACAATCGATATGCTTGTGGATGTGCAGAGATCTTATACCATGGACATAAAGGGGGGATATAATCAAAAGCTTCCATTAGTTTAGTTATCATACCATAATAGTTTCTGACAAATAATTTATATGGATCCTTATGAATCCATATATGGATATAAATATAAGACTATATTGATACCTGAATTAGTAGAATAAATCATGGAGAAGGGAATGGATATTCAAGGACATATTAGAGAATGAAAGTTTTTTTAAAAGGGATAGACAAATAACCATCAATGAGACCAACAATTTGAGTTAGGAGATGAGTTTTCCACAGTATATTTCCATGTAAGAAAGTCTTGGGATTTTTGAAAAAGGGAAATTTAATTCTAATATACATTCGACCCTTAAGAATTATTTATCTCCTCAGATCTGTGACCTATTATCTTGAAATCCCTCCAAACTATTCCCAATAAGATGATATATTTCACACACTCTAATTGAAGAACTAGATACAAGAACATTTAAATGTATTGAAACAATGTGTGGTAAAATTAGATAATGATATCTATTATAAATAGAAACATATTATGATATTAGGATATATAGAAAAATAACTATGGAACCAGAAAACTAAGAAGGTCAATGTTAATTGCAGGAACCATAATTATGAGGAAAAATTTTGGGAAGTTGAATAAGTGATGAAATAAAAGTACCCTCACTTATTTTTTCCATAGATTATGAAATGAAATTTCATGGAAAATTTTTTATAGGGGGATAATTTTATAGAATGAAATTTCCATTTATTGTTATGAAATTGAATCATGTTTCAAAATGACTATTTTCTTATCTATTACAATTGAAATAGAATGAAATCCTGTTACATTTCAGTGGAACATTTCATATCATGAAATTATATTCATTATAAAATATAAGAATAGCAAGGATAGTTAAACACCAATCTATAGTTTTAACACAAGGGTAAAATCCAAAGTCTCGAGTTCTCTAATAAAGATCACATCATCCATAAAAATTCTAAAAATAAAATGAAGCATTAGAAATATTATATAAATTAAAAAAATGCATAGAACCTTTGTAAATGAATTAGGGACTGATAAATTATGACAATGGATAGGTTTATATATTGTATAATAGGAAATGATACTTTTAAGATTTGTCTCTTCTGAATAATGACTAATTGGGAATCGTGATTTGCTTGGAATTCCAACTAGAATAAATTATAACCATTGGGAATATTTAAATTATAAAGTGAATTTTGGAGTTATTTTATATTATGGGTAACTAAGAGAGATAATTGATGAATAAGGGAGGAATGATGGAAGCAACCAATAAGATCTTTCTTTATAGAGCCCTTTTGTCTTATTTTTGGTGGGTTATAACACCATTGGTACATTACCATGACCATGGCCAGGTAGAGCATCTAAAAATGAGGCTTTATTAGTATTGACTATATGAGAAGTTCAATTTAGTGGAGATCACAACAAGATCAATGTTAGCTGAACCACCCCTGAAAGTTCCACCATTACAAACTTTACTATTAGGAATTATTTTATTATGATAATAGGTTATGTATCTAGACCTTAAGAAGTATTAAGGTCTAAATTATTTTAGAAATGACATAGTGGTTTCAATGATCTCATATTTTAATTCATTATACAAATCTTACGTAAAATATAAAATGCACATGAGTAGAGGATAAATATGTTAAAAACTGTTTTTGATATAAAGAAACCATAATTGTATTTATTTTGGAATATATATATATGTATAATTTTCATTAAAAAAGCATTTTATAATAAAATCATGAACATGAAATAATGTTTTATTTTCATATATTTTTGGAAATTTTTTCATATATTAATAATAAAATAATAATATTAAAAATATAATTTTTTTCTATGTTTTCAAAATTAAGTTATATAATAAAATTTTTATACAAAATAAATATTATTTTAAAAAAATAAAATGATTTTTTTGATAAAATTTATATCATTTTTTAAATATGTATTCTGAAAATATTAAATTTTCATAACTTTTAAGATAGTCAATTTTTTGAGTAAAATATAAAGTATGATATGAATATACAGTACCTATTACGACATTATAATTATTTAAAGGTGATTCAATAAATACTATAATGTCTTTCTCAATTGAAAATTGGTTTTCTTATTAATATAATGTATTTTAAAGGAATAAATTAAATTTTCATAATATATAATGAATCATCGAAAACCTCAATTATATCTTAAGATTCCAAAATAAATTCTTTGTGAATAATATTATTTTTCACATCCAACTTAATATATATTAAATTAGGTTTATCTCCTAAACAATTAAAATATTGAAAAACACCCTGCTTTTCAAAAAACCTATGCTAAAACCATGAAATTTTTAATGGTTGTAAATTAGTTATAACTTAGAATTAAAATCTATATTTAGAAACAAATAAAAAATTCCACCTCATTTTATATATATTCCCACCCAATATCATTTTAATCTCAACATCAAATCAATAGATTATGATGTTCCCATCGACTTCCCTCTTTGTGTCTCTCCAAAAAGATTTCATGGTTCCAAAAAGAATTTATAAAGATTTGGGAATCCAATTTAAATTAAGAGATACTATTCCACTTCATTTTCATTAAATTTATTCCAGAGTAAAAATCTTTATAATTTTAAAGTTACTATGTTTTCATACACTTAAAATAATTTCATGACTATAAAAATGATGTTCTATCAATGAGAGGATTCCATTCCCTCTTATTAACCCCATAACATTAAACACTTTGTATAAATGTTAGGGTATTGGAATCATTCATTGATTTACCAGATAAAATCTTTTCATTGTGAGTAACAAAACCTATTTTCATTAAAGGGTATTTATATAGAAGTAATTATAATTAATTTAATAGGTATTTCCTTGTATAAAAATTTCATTCGTTTCTCATGATTTTAAAACATTGAATGGATCATGACTGTATACCTTTTCAATTTTATGATTTTTAAGTGTTTATGATGCCAACTGTATGTTTTAATTTTTTTTAAAAATTAATGGTTTAAAATTTGATGGATAGTTTATATAAAGAGATTAAATTCATCCTTCCTGAAAAGGGGAAAGGATTTTTTATATTATGAACATAGTTGTGGGGATTACTTTAATGTTATGATTGATTATTAATAGTGATTTTGTATTTTCATCTTGTTATCTCTTCTATAATAAGATTTATTTTTTAAAATATTTTGTTTGATGAATAATATTAGATAATTGATTCAAAACACATGGTATGATATGATCTATTACTATAACATATTTCAAAAAGGAGAAATAATAAAATTTTATTATTCATGGTAATGGTTTTCCTCTCTATTAATTAAAATATGATGGAAATATGCCCCACCGCCATTAGAAGAATATTTTAAATAATAATATCTTCTTCTCAAAAAGGTTTCTATAAAAAATAGAATACCATATATGATATTCTTAGTAATACTTTTTTTTAAATATTCCAACTAAAATGAAATAAGTTTAATTTCATAAATGTAATTTTGTATTCATTTCATAGAAATATATTATAAAAATATATATTTTTTGGTATTCTAGTGGGAATATAGATTTAATTAGTGAAGTTTGAATACAAAAAATAAAACATTATATTATCCAAAAAATTAAAAGTGAATTTAACTTTTTATACTAAAATATTTTTATATTTAATTGTAAATAAATAATATAAAGACTTACATTTTCTTAAATTTATGGTATTAATGGAATAAATTTTGGGAATATTTTCAGAATATTATAATTACTATCTTATGAAAGTTATAAGTAAATGCTAAAAATTACAAACATTGTGACGTTAAATGTTATGGTGTAACATATTTTGATTGCGTGTTCAACTTGTTGAAAACATGGAATATTATTCAAATTCAAACAATTATACAAAAATTATTTATATATGTTACCCATTAAAGGAGTTCAGTGGGTAGATTTTATTAAATAACCATACTGATATGGGGAAATAATTACTTTGAGATTTAATAATTTTTTCAAAACATAAAATATAGAAAATAATAGGAATTATAGCACTTTAGCAGGAGAGATATGATACTACTTATTATGTATGGGTTTTTTAAATATTCCTAAAAGAGTTCAAGAATATTAAATGTGTTATGTTGTACAAAGTAATTACCTAGTTTATTATTTATTCATATATTAAAACTTAGATGCTTGAAGATAATAATTATTAACCTCTTAATATATGACTTTGGGTTATCCTAAATTGATGGGAATCATTGAGTATTATATGGTTAGATTAAATATTTTGGTTGTTATGAATAATATCTTGTACCCAGATAGGAAATATACTCAAGGGTCACAATATGAGTTTTTTAGGTTGTATGAACTACATAATATACCATATGAAGTGTCATAGTGCATGAAATAGGTATACTAAGTGTGAATGTTTCATTTTTAGTATCCTTATTTCTTGATTTTTGATATCATATCGAGCATGATAAACTTTATAGACTATTTTTTCTTATGAAAACCTCATGGATTAGCTAATCTGGGAATTGTTAGGATTGTTGCTGACCATTTTATTTTTTTAATTCATGAGTGTATGAGCATACCTTGCTTAAATATGAGAGTTTATTGTTTATTGAATGAAGGGTATGTTATGTGCTCATACATTAGGGTAAATAACATGTGATGTGATCATCTATATGATCTTAATATACTCAGTGAATCAATAATGAATGAGTATAAAAAATATTGATATACATTGTCTTCTACGGTTACTTGATTTAATGGAAATAAGGATAATATGAAAATATATTGTTATATATATGATATAGTTAGTGGATGAAAGTATAAAGACACACATGTTTGATGGAGATCATGATAGATCCATATGTACCTTGAGAAGAGTTAATAATTTTATAGAAGGAACTATATCCTTTAATTTATTAATTTAGAAATTCATACATATTTTAAATTAATTAATCTCCCATTTTCTAGAATTTTTTTGGTTTAATGATAGGGATTCAGTTTTATAAAAATAATAGGTTTTCATTAAAAATAATTATTGTATATGAATATAAAGACATATATTTTATATGACCATTAATTTTCTATTTTTTCAGGCATCAAAGGAGTTTGGGGTTGTTTTGTGGTGAGATGGATGAGAAGTGAATCATTTTCTGGTTTTATTTTTTTTCATAAATTAATCATTCCGTTGAATGATGTTTTTTTAGAATGAAGTTGATCATTGTGGTCGAGGTAGATTGATTATGTTGTAAATGATCATTATATATTTTTAATTAAATATCACATAAGGATTGGGGTATTAGTTTAATCTTACATAAGAACCATTTTCACTGTTTGCATGATGGTGCTCTAGATATCAAATTCCTTAATTTTTTTTGTGATTAATGTTCCATAGTTCAATGTATTCACTAATATTTTGGTCTTTGTTCTGACATTTTTTATGTAATAGAGAATTAATTTCACAATGATTACAAGTTATTTAGTTATTTTGATGTGATGATTAATATTTTCCTGAATTATATTTGATGTTATTGACTATTATAGTCAGTGACGATAATAAAGTGGGAAATCATATTGAGGGATTATGTTGTGAATCATAGATTTTCGTTGGATTTTTACTTGATATTATAAATCAGGTTGGGATAATATTTCATTGTTCTATCTGTACATGCAAGGTTCCTCTCAAAATAATTTCATTCCCTCTATATGTACTTAATCCTTGGGTAGTTGTAATAGAAATTGTGGTTATATTAATTATATATAATTGAGACACTCAAATTTCATGCTTATTTTTAAACAATATTTAATGAATTATGAACGATTTTAATGCGTATTCAAACAAATTATTGATTTATTCTAAAAATGAGATTATAATAATATATAATTCAAACTCATTTAAATCTATAACGACTGATTTTGTTTTTTTATATTGATTAGATGTTATGAAATTGGGGATATTATTTTTAATTGAATTTTAATTCTTTCTTTGTCTCATTTTTTTCATATGTTTGTCATAAAATAAGAAACGTGGATAGCCCTCAACATAAGGGCTTGAATTTCATATATATATCCCACATTTTCCTAATAAACCTATGAATCCCACGAGATGTCCATCACAATTTTCAAGTTCACATAGGGGGATCATTCTCAAGAAAAGGCGCAATCTGATTAGCCAGCTTGGTGTATAGTTAGGATGAGGCCTAGGTTCACAAAAACATGTTGGTAAAGCCCAAACGGTTATGGGAGGAAATCCTCATTAGACGTGGTGGTCCATGGTAGTATTGGGGGTCTTTCGACCCCTGATTGAATTCATTTCCCTAATAATTTAGAGGCCTGTTATATGAACCATCGTGGAATGCTACCACAAAAAAATTTAGATGGTTTTGAAATTTTCCATATTCATTTTTAATGAAAATGGATCCCTATAACTTAAATCCCACTTTCCTTCCACAGATACATAACACCACTATCTTATGTCACTATTGGCACTTGATGTAGCTACTGCCACAACTAAAACAGTGGAAAAATCCATATCCACTGCCTGAGAAGATAGGGCACAATCCATTTGGTAGTAAAAGTTCATGTGTCAACATGAGAGACCTTGTAGTATTTTTTTAATGAAAACAATGATCTTCTTATGAGGGTTCTAAGTCCATGTAAGATATCTGAAGTCCCATCTAGCCATTATGAAGGGAAAATGAGGGTTGGTGATGTTTTTCACAGTGGTGTAGGAGATGCCACATATCCAAGGATCAATTAACCCATGCTTCTTCACTACCAATCCACTACTGATCACCAATATAGAACAACACTGGACTAAAATAGAACCACATAAACACTCATGTACTGATCGAGGTGATACCATGCTGCCGCTTCCATGTGTACCGTTCAATGTTATATGTAATGTACTATTGGTACAATGATATATATGATCCACTGTTTGTGAAATGATATATGTGATCTACTATTTTTGAAATGTAAGAGCTGATCTACCATTAGTGATATAATAGATCAAGAGGTTCTCGTCCTCACTTCAACCCCTCTATGTCAAATGATGCATCCTGCCACCACCTGTATCTGATAGAGAACTCCATAACCGGCCATAAAAAAGCTTGAAATCTTGACCAATAACGGCTTTCATGGCTCCAACTCATCTTAGATGCAAACTGGGACATAATATTGCCTCATGTGAACCTACATTGAAGAATTATGATTGCATGAATGATGATGGATATCCCTATGAGCATTATAAAACATGAAGGTCTTGATGAAACAACATTCCTTCACCACCATCACTAAGTCATGGATTCATTATAAAGAAAGGGTGTGATACCATAAAATGAAGTGACCCATGAATTAGCCATTCATGAAGGATGAATAAATTGAAGAGTGATTATGAATTTAGATATGTAACAATGTGAAGAAGCATGGATAATTTATATGGCTGACTAAGTGTGTTGTTGTTATGCACTTCCACATGGATATACAAGAAGTTGAATTTATGAGGATGCACAGGGAAGATATAATGTTGATAAATGGTATATTGTGGAACTGGTATATATGATCTACCACAAAGAAAACAATTTATATGATTTACCATTTATCTAGTGGCTAATCTGGAGGAGTCACCCCATGAGCTTCCCATCAGATAGAGAACCACTATGGATAAATATTAGGAGGTAGATTCATTAAAAATTCACCAAGGATGATTGATGTGAAATGATAGATGAAAAATATTATGTTTTTCTACCATCACTATGGAATTTCATCTCATCCATGGAATTTGTAAACACCCATGAATCTAGTAGGTTCAATGCATAATTTCTATAAAATAATATACTAAATGATTTCAATGATGTAGAATGTTTAAAATGAGTGAGATAAATAAGTTACCTCTATATATGAATAGAAGGTTCTTGTGCCACTAAAGAAGGATTAATGAATTAAAGGATTGGTATAAGACTACTGCTAGATGATCTATTTTATTTCATTTATTTTTCTTATTTTTTATTATAACTTCTATCCCTTTCACATCCATTGTTTCCATTTTAATGGTGGGGTATATCCTTTTATGGTAGGGTGAATGGTAGGAGACAACAAGTGATGCTTGAGTCCAAATTTTTATAATATCCTTTTATCAATATTGATTTGTGAAATGGTTTTCAATTCATGATTCTATAATTTTAATGCTATGTGACTATTTTTTTTCAAATATATATATTTTTAATTACATTTAGTATGAAATTTGTTATCCCTCTCATTGGTTTTTAATCGAACTACTTGAGTGATCTAGGGTCATGTTGAGATTTTTTTGGTGAATACTAAGCATATATAGAAAAAATAGTGGAATAAGTTGGACACATGGGATACTCAATATCAAATTTTTTATTTACTAGGTGATCCAAGGGAGACCCACTATAAATTTCTTAAATTTGAAGGAGAATAGTCCAACCAAAAAAATTGTGTGGATTATTTTAATTTTCTATCAACATTAATCAAGGATGATAAATGATATTTTTTTAATCCATTCATTAAATAAATAAATAAATAAGTGGTTCAAATTTTAAATTACCTCGATAGAATTACAGAAAAGAATCCAAGCATGAACCCAATATGTTTTCTTTAATCCTAATTTTACAAATCATATTTTTTTGCTTCATAGTAATTTAAATACCTTTCCTTTTTTACTTTTTCACTTAAGGAAAGTAGATTAAAACACCCCTCTCTATAGATTAATTTGGTCGATACTACTAATATAACCTGAGGAGAAAATTAAAAGGATTCTCTTACACCCCATAACTGACATGTTTCAAAAGATGGTGTCTTTTTTGAAGAGTAGATGCTAATTAATCCCATATCATACAAGACTAGGATCCTCAATGAGGAACTATTTTTTCCTGACCATGAGATAGAGAGGAAATTTATTACTATGAAAAGGACAGTTTGTTTTGAAAAATACTTTGATGAAATCAAATTAGGAGACTCATGTGAAACATCAATTGTTCTCTCTGAGCAAAAAAAGATGGATATTAACCCAAAACAAACACTAGGAGACCATTAGGACCCAATTTTTTTTAAAAATTTAATCAATTGACTATTCATGTTCATAAAAAGTATTCGGAACGACAAGTTAATTTTTTCACATGTTACCCAAGTTTTATGTATTGATAAGATAAGACCTGAACCATGACATTCAAGAGATCACCTATGTTTGTTCAATAATCATGCAAAGAGGATTAGCTAAAGAACATGTCAAGGGGAGTGCATTCCACTTTCCACTCAATGAATCTTCCAACATGTGGTTTACATCATCCAACCCCGAAATATCTAGGATAGGTATGATGTTAAATTATTTTTAAAGAAATTATTTTTCCCATCCTCTCAGAGCACTGTAATATGGATAGAGATCTATGATATTAGATAAAAATCTAGATAAAACATTTATGAATATTGTGAATGTTTCAAAAATATATGTGAAATATTTCATCATCAAGATATTTAAGAACCCCACATAATAGTATTATTATACCAAGGGCAGATGGAAAGAAAGAGAAACCTCCTAAATGCATTATATGGGGGAGATTTGATTGATAAATCACCCATGGAAGCTATGAGCATAATAAAAAAATTGAAGATAATTCATAAAATTTGGGAACAAAAGGTATAATCACATGAGGTAATTACAAGGAATAAACTTCTAACATATCACCATTAATTGAATCTGAACATTAAATAATTAAATATAATTGTAGGATAGATTCTAGTAAAACAATTGAATGAACAACGTGTCCCACCTCATGTAAGTGGTTTGTGTTCATCACCCCATCACTTCACTAGTAAATATGCCGAGGTACATGCTATGAATATCTTTGATGCCACATTACAACTAATATACATTCAACTAAACTAAACATGGAGAGAATGGAAATCTCAATAGGGGTTTGGAGGTCAATAATGTTAGTCCAGACCCTATTTCCAATAGTAACTCCAAAATCCAACCCCATTCCATGAACCACAAAAGGAAAAATGCCAACATAAATGTTATCAACAACCCCATTTTAATTAAAGAGCTTATGGAAACCCCTCAATTGGTGAACTACCAGTTGAATGAAGGCCATGAAAAAATATTTAAAAATTGAAAATATAGTGGTGGTTTATGAAATAAATTTATGAATCTCATAGACATGATATGCAAAATCCCACATAAAATTCAAGCTTAGACAATACCAATCCCACAAGAATGTAGAAGCATTATCATCACAATGTGTTGAAAGAAGATTAATAAACTAGAATATATGAATTCTAAATATTAATTAGGAGAGGGTGAGTTTATAAATTCATTGAATTTTGGACATATTCTAGAGAGGAAACCAATCCATCTGAGTAAGATAATGAAAAGATAGAGGAATGTCCCATTGAAATATTTATGAAGGAAAGACCAGAAACTCAAATATAATCACCCAAAATAGGGATGAAATAGATTCCCATTCCATTTTAGGTTTATGTAATCCTTGAGAATTTAAGAATATATACATAAAAAATAAATCCATGAGAAATTTAAATCATTGAAATAAACATATCCTACATGGAAGCCATCAGGTTCATCAAAATATATTATATATTACTTAAATATATTTTTTCCAAGAGAAAAATCTATTTGGGAATGAAAAAATCGTACTTGTGTGGAGTTACTCAACCATAATCACACCACAATTTCGGAAAAAAATCAATTTTTAATGCAATTTTTTATTCTTTCACAATTAGTTCTCTGATATCTGTTATACAATATGAGATATTTGTGATTCCATTGTTGTATTGTATTAAAAAATATTTTAATCTTTTAAAATATGTAATATTATTCCTATAATATTGGGGTTCCATTTGGAAAATAGATCCCCTATATTTCTAGCTGGATTTTTGGGGGATGCGCTAGGGGTAGTTGAAGAACTAGTTTTTCATGTAAACTTTAATGTGATGACGATGGAGAAAGATAAAGAACCTAGGAATGCACCCATTTTTTTGGAATTAAATTCCTATATAAGTAAATTATGATAAATATTGTACATTAATAAACCCTAACCATAGAGTTGGGAGATAGAAAGGGGTACATTAATGTTTGTGACTCTAAGAGTAAACATTCAATCCATCATTCACTCATTACAATTTTTTATGAAGAATATATTGATCCCATTGAAGACTCAATATTCTTAGATAATTTATATACTTTTTATCACCATTCTAATGGAATGATAATGTATGATGTGAGTAATAAGAAATATTAAAATTGTATTCAAGAAGAAAAAACATTTGAATTATTTGACAATTTACTGGAAGAATGTGAAATGATATCCTTGGAAAAATAAATTCAGGAATTTTAGTTAGAAAATTTTAATTCGATTTCATCTATGGATAAATACCAAAATATAGAATTAATAAAAATTCCATGTGAATACACATATGTCTATCATATAGAAGGATAATAATTTTTATTAATCATAGCTAACCACATTTCCCAAGTCTAAGAGAAATTTTATTTGATGATTTGAACCAAAACATACAAGGAATTTTGTGGAGCCCTAGAGGAATCCAAGGAATATATCACAATGCATGTTTCTATATAAATTTTTTAGAGGGGTAATCCATCATGTTAGTAAAACACAGAGAAGACTTAACCCTACCATTATGGATGTTTTGAAAAAAGATATTGGAAAAATATTTGAAATAAACATAATAACCCTAATTTCTGACTGATAAAGTAAAATCCCCATTCATGTGATTCCCAAGAAAATTGGTTTGAAATTAGGAAGAATGAGAAAAATTAATTAATCACCATTAGAGTTGAGAATAGTTTGAGGGTGTTCACTGACTATAAAAAGATTAAAAAAGTCACCCGAAAAAGACCACTTCTTCATCCCGTCAATATAACAAATGATCTAATGGTTGGAAGATAGGACAAATTATTATTTCATGGATTATTTTCTGGTAATTTTCCAGTATCAATTTCCCCAAAAGACCAAGTGTAACATCCTAGGTATTTATAGAATAATAAATTTTCATATCTATTTAGATTTATATAATTTAATATTAGTTTTATTTTAAATGGGTTACTATGTATGATAGCATACCCAACATGAAAAACAAGTTTCTCTAAGGTCTTATGTCGCACACAACACTTAATTATACTGAAAAATAATAAAATAATAATTCATTTTAAATGGCTGTTAATTCCTATGTTCTGTATTAGAGGGAAATAATATAATTAACAATATTATCAATTTACATATTTTTCAAATGTTTTTACATTTATCCAATTATTTATATATTATTAATATTGGAATGAATCAAATTTTAAGCATAAAGTGCTCTAATATTTTTAAAAGGTCGTTTTACCACCTTTTGATGGGGAAAAATTTTTAAAAATAATTTTTATCACTTTTATATGTTCTATTTGATAAAATAAACTTTTTATTAAGAATATGGAAATGAAAATTTACTTCAGTTTTTTTTATTTTTCTGATAAAATCCTTATTTTTATGAATAATGAAAAATACTACGTTTTACTTAAAAAAATCATTTTCATCTAATTTATTTATATAGTTAGATTGTTTTTTAATTACTTTATAGTTTAATTGGATTATTTTTTATCATTTAATACAATTATGGTCATTGGAAGTAATTTCATATTTTAATTGGACATGATAACAAGTAATTCTTTTGATAATGTTTTCTTCTTGAAAACCCATTTTCTGGTTTTGACAACTGGAATTAACGTTATATTAATTTCTACAAACACTGTGTTTATGTTAATTTAGAATCATAATGTAATAATAATGTAAAAATTTATCTTTTATTTTTGGACATTATGATCATAAACTTTCGTAATTATTTTTATTTACCATAGTTATTGGGGTAAATCAGGTACATAATGGTAAAAAATTAATATAATAATATAAAAATAACCTTACATGTATCATAATACTATTGGGTGAGATATTTCCGACCATTATAATCCTTGGATATAATTTAGGACCTCAGGGAGACATATGGTTATGATAATGACCTTTTTTAATATTTAATTTAATAAAAAAGGAAATATAACATAAACATTTATCTCCTAACTAAAACAATTTTATTTTTATTTTTATAAATGATATATTTGACTATAAATATTAATTACAAATATCAAATTATTTAATACATCATGGTATTATATATATAATTTTTAGACATTAAATAGATAAATATATTTATGACACAATGTTGATCCATCAATTACCAAATATATGAAATATTCAAATAAATGATATTATAAATATTAAAATAAATAAAAATTGAACATTTTGATTCCAAAAAATAATTTTTTTGGATGAAATTTAACTTTTAGGAATTTTTTAATTACTTTTTTATAAGGAATCAAGTTGTTATGAAATTTAAAAAAATCAGTTTATAAATAGTGTCAAAATTGAAATAAATGAGTTTTTAAAACAAATACTATTTTTCAAATGATATAATATTCCTAAAAATATAATATTAGTCTAAATTACTTATATAATGTTAAAAATTAAATTAATTATCCACTTTTGGTTCTCTTTGAATTTTATATTAACTATTGTAACCATATATAATGAAAATACAGGAAGAATTGGTAAGAGTTAATGTCTTTAACTTAGGGTTAATGCCAAATGATAAGGATAATTTTTTGACCTAAAATTTTATAAAACATATCGGTTGAGATTATTTCAACACATAATAATATTATTCTCTAAAATTATATCTTTGGAAATATTATAAATCTAAAATAAATTTATAATAAAATAATATTTCAAGAATTTCCTACTCCTCCCATCCACCCTCTTATAAAAGTCCACTATCTCTACCCACTTACAAACACCTCTAGGAAATATTTTATCATCCAAATTATACTCAAAGAATCTCCCAAAATACCTAAATTACTCGTAGAATCTAAAACATGGGTATAATGAAACTCAAGATATCATTTTGGCTCAAAATAAAAGGAGTTACTAGATTTAGAGGTAGTGTCTTCTCTAAAGATCCTTTTCTTTATTTTCCTTCTCCACTCCCTATGATCTTCTTATTATATTATTACATAACATCACTATTATCCAAAATATACTTGGATATTTTTATGATAATTATTTAAACTACACTTACACACACCTCCATCTAATGGATACAAACATACTGTTTCTCTGTACGGTGAGCTACTTCCTCATGAAACGATGATTGTTCAATTTTATCCTACCACCCCTCATAGTGGTCATTATAATGGAACTGTATTTATATATGATATATATTATATTTAAATAGTGTATATACTATTGTAATTTTTATTTTAAACTTACCTTTTTTCTTTCTATAATGCATGAATATAATAACTTCATTTGAGGATGTGTGGATTACCGTCCCCTAAAAGTTATATGACTCATTCATGCCATACATGGAATATATAAAAGATATTTTAAATGATCATATGTAACATATATAACATAGATATAATAATGTAATAATAATATACATATGTGTAATTTAGTTTTTTTTCCTTTAATTTGACAAAGAAACTAAAGCAGTATTCATGCGTACGTACGAACTACTGCCTCCATGAACGGTGCATTTCATTTTGTATCCAAAAATTTTATGGACTATTATAAAATACATATGTAATAGATATATATGATATTAAAATCATGAATAATATTTTGGAGATAATTTAATTATTTCCACATGGATAATTTGCATCAAAACAAGTTCATTTTTTACTCAAATACCGAACATCGACAAAACATCTGATATGAACTCAAATAAATAACTAATTGCACTAATGTAGTAATATGTGATATAAAATGAATAATAAAAATTCAAAAACATATAATAAACTAGAAATTAACCTATTTTTATTATTTAGTAAATTAATGAATGAACAAGATGGGTCTGACTCATGGTAGGTGACTTTGTCTCAATATTTTTTCATAGAGACATTTATAGATAATATGCATCTTTATTCTTTTATAAGGCGTATATGCAACCACTATGAAATTTAATATCAATATTTTATCTATAATAATGTTATTTATTAAATCATTTAGGCTAATATTTAAATTTTCAAACTGATATGGGACACCTTGATCATTTAAATATTTAATTGTCAAATATTTTTGTTCCTAATATTAAATTACATATTTATTTCTATGGGTATAAAAGGTATATATTGGAAATTTTATGTCAATATTGAATTTCATTCAATATTTTCAAATGGAATATTTTTATACAAAGAATTTCACATTCTTTACAAAACAACAAAAGGAATGTTTTCTAGCTTATATGGCGATAATGACTTCTCTACCACAGTAACCGTTATTTGATATTTGGATTTATCTCTAATACAAAATGTATTTTAAAATGAAAATAAATCTTTTATTCCTTTATTTGGGTATAGTGGTATTAAAAATGGGTTCTTAAATGAAATGGTATTTTTATACAGAAATATTGTTCATGTGGGATTAGAAGGAGCATTAAAAAAATGGGGTTTTGCGATGAATATGTTTTATTCATAAAATTATACATGAGAATTATATGAAAGCGGTGAGCCCGATATATATTATACGAAGGGTTGTGCCCCTATATTATACGAAGGGTTGAGACCCATTATAGCTCACTGGTGGTCCCAACATGGATTTTACGAAGGGTTGAGCTACTTTAAAGCTCATGGGTGAGCCTGATATAGGTTAGAAAAAGGGTGATCGACATTATAGATATCAAATTTGGAAGTCAACCATGTGGTTATTCCAATTAGAAGATGTTTTAAATGGTTTTATCTATATGATTCACTAGCAAGCCTATTTTTTTAAATTACTTGGAATTTGTTTTAGAGTTTTTCATTGAGAATAAATATTGAGTGTTATTCATGTGAAAATGTTTTGTATCATCTGCTCGAAGAAAAATGAATGAGTTATCAATTTTTAACTAGACGAATGGGTTTTCATTATTTTTTTGTCCTTTACAGAGTTCTGTGTGCTTATCCCATTTTTTTAAGGGTCTTCACAGGATTTAAAGGAGAATATAGTGAAGGAAAATTTATTATTATTAGACATGAAAGGAAATCATGTTTCTTTTTATATTTTGCTTTATATTGTTGAAGAAATAAATATTGTTGGAAGTGTCCCATTTGTATTTTTTTTGTTATTAAATAGTTATCGCCTAATTCTTTAAAGTTGTACACCTAAAAGGAACCTCATTGTATATTCTTGAAATAACATAATATTTTATAACATTTAAGGTTGGGGCCACATAGTTGGTAACAAAGGTCAGTTTAGATAACTATAGAGGTTTGTGTGGTGTTAATTCCCTTCTATTAGAGGATTTTACATTATTGATAAATTGAAATGATGTATCATTTTAATATTATGTTGTTTTTTAATCTAATATATGTCAGTTCAGAGTGGTTTTTGAAAGATGAAAGATGAAATATTTAATGGGAAGGCATTGAGTTGAAAACAACCTTTCAAATAAACAATATGAGATGATGAGAATTGGAACTGAACAATTTGTTTTAGTGATGGAGTAGTTGACTAAAACCGTAAATGGTAGTAGTATCCATGAAATATATCAACCTGATCAACCACATAATAATATTTTAGTAGTGGAAAATTTTATGAGGAAAAATTCCCCATCATTCAATGGATCGTATGACCCAACGGTAGAATAATGATGATGATTCAATTGTTGCATATTAAGCAAACCTAACAATATTATCTAGGTATGTCCTAGATTTTATTTGAGTCGTTGAGAGTTAAATTTAAATATTTTAATCAGAATTGAAACCGGGGCTACAAATACAATTGGCCTCCCAAAAATTTAAATGTTAGAAAAATGTGGTTTATTGTGATGAGAATGTTGAAATTGAGTTTTTAGACACTTATGTTACATGAGATGATAAGATTAATAAAAAGTTAAGGTGCTAGGAAATGGAGAAGAAAACAACTAAGAATTATGGAGGTAATCCCAAAACTTTTTCCAAGTGTGGTAAAATACATTTTAGGGAATGTATGTCATCATCTAGAAATTTTCACTAGTGAGGAAAGATTGGCCACATTGTTCATGGCTACCAGGAAAAGGTTCCTGATAATTAAAATAATAAGATAATAGATAGCAAGTCTATAGTAAGATGCTTTCGATACAATGAGTTGGGACATTATGAAAATAAGTGTTCGAAGATAATTATATAGGGAGGAAATCTGTTTTAATGGAAACAAAAAGGTATGGGAAAATATTTTTCTTCTAATATTGTTGATATTCTGACATCTGGTGATGTGATGGATTCTCTTGAGAGCTTGGAATTTTTTTGAAGGATAACCATAACTTCAAGGTTTTATACATTCCTTCTCATGTTTTATGTGGTGTGATAATAAGTTATTAATGTTATTTTTGGGAGATTTTTTGTGGGGTTATGTTTTTGTATAGATTTTTTTAATGTGGAAGTTTGCCTTTACTTTTGGACCTTAGTTTGGATTTATTGATATCATTTATGTTTTGGGTGATATTTTATACTTAAGGTTATTCTAATGCATGTACATCGTATTTTGGGAATATTATGAGGTTGAAACTGGGATTGTAAAGTAGAAATAAATCACGTAATTATATTTCCTTAGGTTCTTAGTCAAGATTGTAAATAAATTCCAAAAATTAAAGAAAATGATTTAATTTTTTTTCGATTTAATTTTCCTATTGTGAAATCAAATATAATTTAACCCATCAAATGTTTGTAGATTCATGATTATTAACTTTCTCCTGATCATGTTTTCTTTCACACTCTATTAGAACAAGATGGTTAGTTTTTCTTCCATATATATGTTCTCTTATATGGAATTTTAGTATGTGTTATCTCAGGGGAAATTTTAACATAAGTATCTTTCTTTTAAATTTTTATTTTTATTGACTCTTTTTCAGATGTGGTATTTCCAAGGACGTTTCTAAGTCCAATTTTAAAATTTGAAGGACTTAATTTCCAAAAGTGGGGAATGATGTAACATCCCATATTTTTATATTATAATAAATTTTCATATCTATTAATATTTTTTAAATTTAATATTAGTTTTAGTTTAAATGGGACACTATGTAAGATATCATACCTAAAATAAAACAATGGGTTCCTTCAAAATCTTACATTGAACACAACACTAAATTATACCAAAACATAATACAAGAATAATAATATTATTTTAAATGGTATTTAACGCCTAGAAATTTTATTGGAGGGAAAGAACAAAAATTAAATATATTATGATTTTACATATTTTTTATGTATTTTTAAATTTATTCAATGAATTTTAGAGGCTTAAAATGGGAATGAATCAAATTTTAACCATAAAATACTCTAATATTTTTAAAAGGTCATATTACCGCCTTTTGATTGAGAAACATTATTAGAAATAATTTTGGTTTCTTTTATATATTAAATTTGATAAACTAAACTTTTTATTTAGAAACTATAATTTAAAATTTATATCCGTTTAATTTTTTTTATTTTTTAGATAAAGTAGATATTTTTATGAATAGTTAAAAATAGAGCATTTTAATTCAAATATTCATTTTTATCTAATTTATTTATATAGTTAGATTGTAAATTATATTATATTAAAGGTGAAATTTGATTATGTATTTATAATTTAATCCAATATTGGTCGTTAGAAGTAATTTCACATTTTAATTGGACATAATCACATGTTAATGTTTTGATAATTTTTACGTCTCAAATACCAATTTTATATTATTGAAAACATGAATTAAATTTAAATTAATTTCAGCCAATTAATTGTTTTGAATTTGAAAAATTGGATTCCATATTTGTATTCAGAAGGTCCAGATTATTTAAATAAGTACCTTTTATTTTTAGACAATATGAATAGTAACTCTTGTAATTTTTTTATTTACCATGGTTAAAGGCGTAAATCTTGTAAATATAGTTGAATAATAATATTATAATAATATAAAACTACCCCAAAACATGTAATAATACTATTTTATGAGATATTTATAACCATGAAAATCTTTGTGTCTAATTTAGGACCCCATGGAGCCACTTGGGTATGATAATGATCTTTTATAATATTTAATTTAAAGAAAAGGGAAATAAAAAATGAACATGTTTCTCCTAATTAAAAAAAATTAATTTTGTTTATAAAAATCAACTATACAACTATAAATAGTAATGTTAAAGATAAAAATATTTCCAACATTATGGTATTTTATTTATAAATTTTAGACATTATATAAATATATATATTTATGACACAATGATGATGGAGTGATTACCTTATTAATGAAATTTTAAAATAAATGATATTATAAATATTAAAATAAATGTAATGTCATAATTTTGATGATATACATGAATTTTTTTGATAAATTAACATGTTATGGAAGTGTTAATATTTTTATTTAGAAGGAATAATATTTTAATTACTTGAACAAAAATTAATTTATAAATAATGTCAAAATTGACATAAATGAGTTTTTAAAACTTATACTATTTTATTAAATGATATAATAGTCATAAAAATATATTATTCATCCAAAAGAATTATATAATTTTACAAATTAAATTAATTATCCACTTTCGGTTCTTGTGGGATTTTATAGTAGATTTAGTAACCATATATTATGAAAATACAAGAAGACATGGTAAGAGTTAATGTTTTTTTACTAAGGGTTGAATCTATAAGATAAGGTTAATTTTGTCAACTAAACTTGTGTAAAACCTATTTCTTGAGAGTATTTTGACCCATACTCATCTTATCCTCTAAATTTATCACTTTAGAATAGTTATAATTGGAAAATAAATTTATAATAAAATAATATTTTAAGACATTCCAAAAGTGCCCCACCCCCCTCTTATAAAACCCACCACCTATACCCACTTACACACACCAATAAAGCCCCTTGTTTCATCCAAAATTTTCCAAAATAATCTCCCATAAATGACCCCTTCCTCCTATAAGCCTTACCTTGGGAATAAAGAAATTGATGAATTTGTTTTAGGTCAAATCAAAAAGAGTTACCAGATTTAGAGGTAGCGTCTTCTCTAAAGATCCTTTCATTTATTTCCTTTAGACACACCCTATGATATTATTTTTCTATGATTAAAAATAAAAACTAGTATCATAAATATTAAAAAATGTTTTTATTTTAATAATTATAACTAAACTTATTCACACCACCATCTAATGTATACAAACATACTATTTTGGTGTACGGTGAACTACTGCCTCACGATACGATGAATGTTCAATTTTATCCTAACACCTCTCATGGTGGAAATTATAATATAAATATATTGATATTTCATATATATTATATATATTTTTTCTCTATTCTTATGTATTATTTATTTATAATATAACTTTATTCTTTCCATAATTTGTAAATATGATAATTTCATTTGAGGAAGTGTGGACTATTGCCCCCTCAAAGTGATATGACTCATTGATTCCATATATATAACATATAAAGGATGGTTTTAATGAAAATATGAAACAAATATAACATATATATTATAATATAATTATAATATAATTAGGTATAATTTATTTTTCATTCCATTAATATGACAAAGAAATAAAAGTTGCGTTCATGCGTACATATGACCTACCATATCCTTGAATGGTGCATTTAATTTATTATCCCCAAAAGTTATGGACTATTATGAAATATATATATACAGGATATAAATGATATCAAAATCATGATTAATATTCTGGAGATAGTGGACTTATGACCACATGGATAATTTTCATTAAAACAAGTTCATTTTTTACTAAAATACTGAACATCGACAAAACGTCCGATATGAACTCGAAAAATTAACTAATTTTTGTAACATGGTATTAAGTGATATAAAATGAATAATAAAACTTAAATTTTTTCTAACCCATGTATAAATTATCCTATGTTTCTTATTCAAGAAATTAAATAATGAACGGGACAAGTCGGAATCAAGCTAAGGGACTTCGTCTTAGTCTCCTTTCATTGAGGCATTTCTTGACAATATGCACCTTTATTATTTTATAAGGTGTATATGAAACCACTATAAAATTTCATATACATATTTTATCTATAGTAATTTAATTTATTAAATCATTTAGATTAATATTTAAATGTTCAAAGTGTTATGGGACACCATGAACATTTAATGATTTAGTTATCAAAGATATTTATTCCCTATATAAAATTACATATTTATTTATATAGGTATAAAAGGAATAGACAAGAAAAATTATTTCAATCATGAATTTAATTCAAAGTTTTCAAATGGAGTATTTTGATAAGAATCATTTTACATTCCTTACAGAATGACAAAAGGAATGTCTATTTAATGTATACAGTGACAATGAATTCTCCACCATTGAAACCGTTATTTGATATTTGGATTACTCTATAATCCTTAATGCCTTTTAAAATAAAAATAACTCCCTTATTATTTTATTTGGGTATCTTAGTAGAGAAAATGGATTCATAAATGAATATGGTATTTTTATACAGAAATTTTTTTCATATGGGATTAGAAGAATCTTTCAAAAAATGGGGTTCGTGATGAACGCATTTTATTCATTAAATGTTACAAGAGCATTATATGAATCCTGAGAGCCCTATACAGATTATACAAGGGGTGGAGCCCAATTATAGGTCATTAGTGGTCCTAATATAGAATATACAAATGGCTGGTCCCCATTATAGCTCACAGGTGAACCCGACATAACTTATATAAAGGGTCGACCCCATTATAGGTCATGGGCGAGCTAAATGTAGATTATATGAAGGGTCATCCACATTATAGATATTCAATTTTTAATTGAACCATATAGTTATTCCAGTTGGAATATATTTTAAATGGTTTTATGTATATGATGCTCTAAGTCACCTAAAAGAGTTTTAATTACTTTCTAATGGTTTTAATGTATTTCATTGAGAAAATAGTATAACTGTCATTCATGTGAAAATGTTTTGTTTCATCTACTCAATGAACATTAAATTGGTTATCTGGTTTTTTCTATAAAAATGGGTTTTCTTTATTTCTATTTACTTTACTGAGAATTGTGTTCTCATCCCATGATTTTAAATGTTTTTATAGGGTATAAGGTAAAATATAGTATAGGATGGAATCACAGAAACGTTCTGATGATTAAACATGAAAATAAACCATATTTTTAGATGTTTTTATGTAATGGAAGAAATAGATACTATTTTTAGTTTCTAATTTGTATTTCTATGTTATTTATGTAATAGTTATGTCATATTTATCTAATTCTCGAAACCTAAAAATATCCTCAATGTGAATTCTTGACATAACTCAACATTATGTTATATTTAATGCAAGGGCCTTATAGTTGGTATCAGTGGTTAGTTTCAATAAATTTAGAGGTTTGGATGGTTTTAATTGATTTCCTTTAGAGGATTTTACATTATGGTTAATTTGAAATGATGCATCATTTTAAGATTAATTTATTGGTTCATTTAAAATAAGGCTGTTCAGAATAATTTTGCCTAGAGAAATAGGTAATTTGTAATGGGAAGGCATCAAGAGGAAAAGGACCTTTCACATCAAGAACATGATGTGCTGAGAATTGGAACTGAACAATTTGTTTCAGCGATGAAATGACTGAATCAGGAGATAAATGGTAGTGGTATCCTTGCACGAGATCATCTTGATAAGCCACATACGAATATGTCAGAAGTGGAAAATTTTATGAGGCAATATCCCCCATCATTCAATGGATCATCTGACTCAGTGGTAGCTAAAGGATGGATCAGTACCCTATAGAAGATATTTAAAGTCATAGGATGTTCAAAATTTCAAAAGAAAACTATTTATATATATATATATATATCCTTTTGAAGGCGAAGATAATCGATGGTGGTGATTATTCAAGAATACTATATATAAAAATGATCTTTATTCCATGTAATGGGAATAATTTAAAGATATTTTACTTGATAAATATTTCCCAATGGTTTTTTGGTTTAGGATGGAGAAACAAATCTTCAAATCAAAGCAAAATGATGATGATTCGGTTTCTTCATATGAAGCGAACATCAAAATATTCTCCAACTATGTTCCTCATTTTATTCGAGTCATTTCCAGTAAAATTACTATATTTTACTCCGGATTGAAACTAGGTCTCTAAAGAGCTTTGGCCTCCCGAGAATTTCAAAGTTATGGAAAAGTGGTTCGTTGTGCTCTAAAAGTTGAAATAAATTTTTCCTACAATTATGCTTCATGAGATGATAAGAGTATGAAATAGTCAAGGTACCAATAAATGGAGAAACAGCCAACTAATAATTCTGGAGGTAAGCCCAAAACATGTTCTACATGTGGTAAAATACATTTTTGGGAATGTATGTCAGGATCTAGAAAGTGTTATTGGTGTAGTAATATTGGTCAAAAGGTTCACAACTGCAATGAAAATGGTATTAAATAGTCTAATAATTAGATAATAGATATCCATTCTACAATAAGATGATTTATCTAAAATGAGTAGGGACATTATGAAAATAAGTTTCAGAAGTTAATTACATTGGGATGAAATTTGAATGATCGGAAACCCAAGGTTTTGAAAAATATTTTCTTGATAAAAAAATTGATGTTGATACATCTATTAAAGTGATGGAAGCTCCTAAGACCTGGTATTTTTTTAAGGATCGCCATAAGTTAAAGGTTTTATACATACATTCTCAGGTTTTATGTGATGTGATAATAAGTTTTTAAGAACCTTTCTAGGAGATATTATATGGGGTTAAGTTTATATATGGAATTTTATTAATGTGTAGGAATGAATTTACTTTTGGACATCAGTTTTAAGATATTGATGTCCTTTATGGTTTGTGTGATATTTTATACTTAAGGTTATTCTAAGGGATGTACATCATATTCAGAGTATATTATGAGGATTAAATTATTCTTATAAAATAGAAATACATCATCTAATTATGTTTTCTTTGGTTCTTAGTCAAGATCATAAATAAATTCCTCCACATTATGATAAGGATATTAAAACAAAAATGTTTTCCATTTACATTTCCTACTATCAAGTCAATTTCTATTTAACCTATCAAATGTTTGTGGTTTTCTGTATGTTAACATTATCCTAATCTTGTATTCTATCACAGTCCATCAGAACAAGATGGTTATTTTTTCTTAAATATCCATTTTTTCCTATATAGAATCCTTAAATGTGTTATCTTGAGTGACCTTTTTTACTTATCTTTATTTATTTTAAAGTGATAGTTTTATTGACTCTCTTTCAGATGTGGGATTTTCAATGATGTTTCCGAGCCCAATTTTAAAATTTTGACTACACAATTTCCAAAAGGGGGAATAATGTAACATCCCAGGTATTATAGAATAATACTTTTTTTATGTATATTAATATTTTTTGAATTTAATATTAATTTTTGTTTAAAGGAGACACTATTTAAGATTGTGTACCTGACACATAACAACAGGTTTCTTCAAAATCTTACATTGCACCCAAAACTAAATTATACTGAAAAATAATACTACAACAATATTAATATTTTCAATGGTAGTTAATGCATAGCTGTTGTATTATTGGGAGTGAATAAAATTAACTATATTATGATTTTACATATTTATTAAATGTTTTTACATTTATCAAATTAATTTTAGAGGCTTAAAATGAGAATGAATTCAATTTTAAGCATAAAATACTGTTATATTTTTAAAAGGTCATTTCACCACCTTTTGATGGATAAAAATTTTATAATTTTTTTTGGCACTTTTCTATGTTATATTTAATAAAATAAACTTATTATTTAGAATTAGGACATAAAAATTTACTTAAGCTAAAATTTTGGTATTTTTCTGATAAAATTCATATTTTTTTACTAGAGAAAAATTCAACATTTTAAATCAAGGATACCTTTTCATCTAATTTATTTATATAGTTATATTGTAATTTTAGTTTGTTTTAGTGTGTAATTGTATTACTTTTTTATAATTTAATCAAATTATGGTCATTGTAATTAAATTCACATTTAAATTGGATATAAATACAAGTTAATATTTTGATAGTTTTTATTTCTTAAAAACCCATTTTCTAGTTCTGAAAACATGAATTAATTTAAAATTAATTACTTATAATTAGGTGTATTGAATTTGGAAAATTGGATTCCATATTTGAATTAAAAGATCTAATTTATATAAATAGGTACTTTTTATTTTTGGACATTATGAAAAGTAACTTCAAAAAGTATTTTTTTACTATGGTTATTAGGGTTAAATCTGGTAAATAGTGGTAAAACAAATAACATTATAATAATATAAAAATACCCTAACATGATTCATCATCATATTGGATAATATATGTCCAACGATGAGCATACTCGGTTTTCTTTTAGGAAACCATAGATCCACTTGGGTATGATACTGACCTTTTATAATATATAATTAATAGAAAAGAAAAATATAACATAAACATGTATATCCTAACTAAAAAAATTTTAATTTTGTTTTTATAGATGATATATTGAACTATAAATATTCATTATAAATCTAAAAATATTTTCAACATCATGGTAGTTTATTTATAATTTTTAGACAATTAATAAATAAATATATTTATGACATAATGATGATGCATCGATTACCTTATTAGTGAAATATTCAAATAAATGATATTATAAATATTAAAATAAATGTAATTTGAACATATTTATACCATACCATATTTTTTTGGATGACACTAACATGTGAGGGACGAGTTAATTCCATTTCTTAGAAGTAATAATTTTTTTGTGACTTTAACAAAAATCAATTTATAAACAGTGTCAACATTGACATAAATGAGTTTAAAAAAATACTATTTTTTTAAATGATATAATAGTCCAAAAAATCTATGATTCTGCCAAGTGACTTATATAATGTAAAAAATTTCCTTATTGATCCATTTTTGGTTCTCTTGGAATTTTATAGTAACTATAGTAACCATATATTATGAAAATACAATAATACATGTTAGCAGTTAATGTTTTTAACTAAGGGTTGAAGCTAAAAGGTAATGTTAATTTTGTGACCTAAATAAGCCTAAAACATATTGTTTTATAGAATTTAGACCCGTAATAATTTTATAATCTATGTTATCACTTTGTATCTATAAAAATTCTAAAATTAATTTAAAATAAAAAAACATTTCAAGAGGTTCCTAATGCTCCCCTCTCCCCTCTTATAAACTGTCACCACCTATACCCTCATAAAAAACATCTAAAGACACATGAATCATCCAAATTCAAATAAAATAAGCTCAATACATCCGTAAATTCCTCATAGAATCCTTACCTTGGGAATAATGAAATTCAATAAAGCCTTTTGTCTCTAACCAAAAGTAGTTACCTGATTTAGAGGCAGTGTCTTCTCTCATGATCCTTTACTTTATTTTCCTTCTCAACTCCCTATGATCTTATTGTGATATGTTTAAATAAAAAACTAGTATCCTTTATATGAAATTACTTATTATGAGAAGTATTATAACAACACTTACACACAACTCTATCTAATGGATACAAACACACTATTTCTGTATACAGAGGACTACTACCTCAGGAAATGATGATTGTTCAATTTTCTTATACCACATCTCATGGTGGCCATTATGATGGGACTATATTTATATATTTTATAAATTTTATTTATATTGTCTCAATTATTATGTAATTTTTATTTACTACATACCTTTATGCTTTCCATAATGTCTAAATACGTAAATTTCTTTGTGGATGTGTGGACTACCGCCCCCTCAATGTGATATGACTCATTAATTAAATACATGGAACATATAAAGGATATTTATAATGAAATTTTGTAACATATATAACATAGATATTATAAATTTATTACAATATACTTAGGTATCATTTAGTTTTCATTACAATAATATGAAAAGGAAATGAAAGTTTCGTTCATGCATATGACCACATGGATAATTTGTATCAAAACATTTTCCTTTCTGTCTCAAATACCAACCATCGAAAAAACGCCCAATATGAAATCAAATAATTAAATAATTACTATAACAAGGTAATAAGTGATACAAAATGAATAATAAACATTAAAGTGGTTCTAAAAATTTATAAATTGACATTTTCTTATTATTAAGTAAATTAAATAATGAACGAGACAAGTCAGACATAAGGTAAGGGAGTTCGTCTCGATCTTCTTTCATTGAGGAATTTCTTAATAATATGCATCTTTATTATTTTATAAGGTGCATATACAACCACTATGAAATTTCATATCCATATTTTATAAATACTAATGTTTTTTACTATATCATTGAGATTAATATTTAAATTTTCAAAGTGCTATGAGACACCTTGATCATTTAATTATTTAATTATCAAATATTTTCTTCAAAATATTAAATTACATATTTATTTTTATGGTTATAAATGGATTATATAGGAACTTTTTATGTAAATATTGAATTTTAATCAATGTTTTCAAAAGGATTAAATTTACAGGAATCATTTTAATTTCTTTACAAAAAAAGGAATTTCTTTTAACGTATAGGGAAAGACTGACTTCTCTACCATTGTAAATGTTATTTCCTATTTGGCTTCCTCTACAAGACCTAATGGTATTTTAAAATGAAAATAAATCCCTTTTTCTTTTATTTGGATTTCTTGGTATTGAAAATGGTTTCTTAAATAGAAATGGTATTTTTATACAGAATGTTTTTTCATATGGGATTAGAAGAAACATGACAAAATTTGGTTTTGTGATGAACGTGTTTGATTCATGAAACAGTACATGATTATTAGGTGAATTTGGTGAGCCCGATATAGCTTATAAAAATGTTTGATCCCCATTATAGCACATGGGTGAGCCTGATATAGCTTATACAAATAGTGGAGCCCCAATATATCTCACTGGTGATCCCAACATAGCTAATACGAAGGGTTGATCCCCATTATAGATCTTGGGTGAGCCCGATATAGCTTATAAGTAAGGTGATCCACATTAAATATCGCTAACTTGGAAGTAAACCATATGGTTCTTCCAATTGGATGATTTTTGAAAGGGTTTTATGTATATTATTCTCTAAGTCACCTGAAGGAGATTTTATTGTTTGTTATTGGTTTTAGTGTTTTTAATTGAGAAAAATCATTGATTGTTATTCATGTGAAGATTTTTTGTTTCATCTTCTCAAATAACATTGAATGGGTTATCAGGTTTTATCTAGACTCACGATTTTTCTTTATTTTTATGGCCCTTATGTAGCTTTGTGTGCTCATCAAGTATTTTTTAAATGTTTTCATAGGATTTAAGGGAGAATATAGTCAAATATGGAATCAATGAAACATTATGATGATTAAACATAAAAAGAAACCATATTACTTTTTAGATGTTTTTATCTTATGGGTGAAATAGATACAATTGGAAGTATCCTATTTATATTTTGTTGTTTTTTTATTAAATAGTTATGGCCTAATTCTATAAATCTATAAACCTGAAAATATCCACAATGTGAATTATTGACTTAAGTCAAGATTTTCAAATTTTTAAGGATGGTTCCTTATACAAAGAGAAGACAACATTCACCTACCCTTTTAGTACCTTTTTATTACAAGAGGATTCCTTTGGGATTATTCATTGCTCCAGGTACATTTTAGGAGTGCATGATAAGAAATTTATCAGAACATATTGAGGACCAACAAGAGGTATTTCTTTATTATGTTACTATTTTGGGAACTCATTTGATCACGTTTTCAGGAATCTGGAAAATGATATGAATACCTGTATAGAGAAAAATCATGTTTCGATCATTGAGAAGTTTCACATTAAGGTTGAAAGTGGGATAGTGTTGGGTTACATAATTTCATAAAAAGGTATTGAGGTGGATAAGTCTAAAGTTGATGTAATAAATTATTTACCATTTCCCACTTGTGAGATACATATTAGATCATTTTTGGGGAATGTTGGATCTTATATATGATTCATCAAGGATTGTAGTAAGAAATCCCTTACACTTTCAATATTATTTTTTGTGTAATCTCTGTTTGTTTTTATGATAATTTTAGGGCCTAATTAGATGATTTGAAGGAGAAGATTATTACCCACCAATTTTTCAACCCTAAGATTTGTATAACCCATTTGAGTTTCTTTTTGATTCATCTAAAAAAGTTTTAGGAGAGGCCCTCAACCAAATAATTGATGGAAGACTATAGGCCAGGATATATGCATCTATAAAATTGAATAAAACTTAGTTCAATTACCCAAATACTAAAATAAATCACTTAATGTTTTATTTTCATTGGATAAAATTTGATCTTATTTACTAGAAAAGAAATTGGTTGTATTTTTTTATCATGAAGAATTTAGATATTTAAAAAAGATTTATTATTATAATCCATGACTTATGAGATTGATAGTAATCATGTAAGAGTGAAACCTAGATATCCTAGAAAAAAGAGAGCTGAAAAAGGTGCAATATCACCTCAACGGACCTCAAAACTAAACAGAATAAAAAATATAGATATAAAACTACTAAATAATCACATACATAGAAAGAAAATGTACATAGTGGTTTGTAATGGAAAATGGTATGAAAGTATAGTAAATTATTTGTTAATATCTTATGTACCGGCTCACCATCATTATCATCAATAGAAAAAACATAAGGATGAAGCTAGATTCTATATTTGGGAAGATACATTTCTATGTAAGATATGTAATGATCTTGTTATACTGAGGCTCTTACCGATAATTGAAATAATATATATTTTTTTTACTTTTTTCATATACTTTCTTGTATAGGATACTTTATTCCTAAAAAATGGAATGAAAATTCTTGGAATATATAATTTGTTTTCCAAATATTTTGAAATGTTCTCAAGAATATTGTAAAATATGTGATAAGATTCAATATTTTTAAAATAAATCAAAAATACAAGAGATTCCTCATAATCCTATTATTTTTTGGAAATATTTTATGTATGTTGACTTAGTGTCATGGGATCCCTTCCCATGTTTTATGGAAATTTTTACATTTTAATTTAAGTAGTTTATGTATCTATATGGGTGGAATCAATGGCCACCCAGACTAATGATGCAAAATTTTTATTTGATTTTATCTGGTCTAACATCTTTTTTGGATTGGGAGTGAAAAGAGCCATCAATTGTGAAAAAGGGAATATTTTTTACAATATAAAGATAAGGATATGATTAAGAGGTTGGAGGAACATCACAAATGATATACAACCTACCATCTTAAAAATAATTCAAATAGGATGTGTCCAACTTGGAGATTAAATGTATATTGGTGAAAAAAAATCAAATTTGGATGGATTGGAGACAATTTCAAAAAGAGACCATATGGGAATATTTCATAGGAAATGCATGGATCAGTTTTTTTCCTGATGGTTTTATTGTGGGGGGTTCAATTCCATTATCAATCAGCCACATCCATTTTAATATTTTCTAATATTTCGTTGAAACACCTAACAGTTTCCACATTAGTAATTGAGTACAAAACTTCATTCCCAAGCTAGGTAGGAGCTCAAATTGGTCGAGAGGATGAGAGGTCAAGATCCCCACACCCTTTTGGGAGGAATTTTTTCATAATATATTCTCGAATTAATTCCTAATCCTTGATAAAATATTGGTTATCCCTATTTTAATAACAAGGATATGATGAAGTATTGATGGGAACACCTTTGTGCGTATCATAGATTCTCTATCATTATCTTGTTTTTTATGTTACATTAGATTATACCTATGTTTGGGCAATCTAGAGTTTATTTTCATCCAAGGAGGTAGTTGGTATCTTGGATTTGGTATTGAACATTAATGAGGTGTTCTTTGAATCTTTTTTATAATAAGAATCTAGACCCCTATAGTTCTTCTGCTGTAATGTCATGGGACTGGACTGATCCATGTAGTAAAAAATCATTGGATAAAAACATTAATATTGATATCAAACCTCAATGATTTATATTTTGTATTCTATTTAAGATAGGATTTAGAGACTATGTAGTTATCTTATGGGCCCTAACATTGTGAGAGGCACAACAACAGAGGCATAAAGAAAGTTTTATGAATATATAAAAGCCCTTGATTGCTTATTCGGTAGTAGGATCCTTTGAAGGAAGACGATATATAATCAGACATACATAACAATAAAGATACCATCCTAGGGAAACCTCTTCATTTTTTTCATACAAAAATATTCAATCTCTAGGACCACGTGAGTCATTCATAGTGTTAGAAACAAAGAATATTGGACAATAAAACACACTTCATGAGACGACATCTGAGAAAGGCTTACATATCAAGGTTCCCTCTTTAGAGGTGTGATTTACGTTCCCACAAAAGATATGGTATGGATCTTGAGCCTTAATATTTTGTTCATCATATACTTCTTATGATAGGAATAAGAATCCTTTTAGTTTAATTCATCCCTAACCCAGAGATGGGTATGACTTACTTGAGGGTATAGTGGGGGATTACTCTTAAAATGATACTCGTGCATGATACAAATTTTCATCTATTTGTGGGAATCTAAAGATGATAGAATTATGGGAGATGGATGGACTTACATGAAAGTGGATTCCCATTGGATATAGGGCCTTAGGATGGTTTCCTATGTATCCTTTTTGGAGATGAATCATAGTTCTCATAGTACAATTTTCCCTGACATACTGATATGCTAAGGTGGATTAGCATGCACAAAGAAATTTTTGTTACCCTTGAGGTTCTTGGAATTATAGGGTCTTATACCAGGATGGATGGATTTTTACATACTAATTCTCTATATTGTAGTACATAAATACAAATAGGTACTATTAAAATGTTTTCCCAAGGGAATGACACTATCAGGTCCCATGAGTGTGTAACCCTATTCTATCAGCAATACTTATTTTATGAAAGGGGTATGCATACATAAGTTCTTGGAAGGAAAATCTCATAATATAAGTTTGAGTATGACTTCCATAAAAAATAAACATGTCTTAGGTGATTTTCTTGACATGCATTGGTTTTCTAAAGAACATTTCTTGACTGTAAAACCGACATGTTTGGGGTCTCAGTATGACATGGAAGAAACATCCAAGGGTGCCATCCTAACATATCCAAGATGCCTCTCATGATCTAATTCATTACTTATAATATAATCTGCATGATCAAAGAATTCATTTATAGGGTCTATCATATGTTCAAAAGACTAGTCTTGGATGTATTCAATTGATTGAAGAGTACATATGCTTTGTCTTGTAAATGGTTGAAGTGGGCATGTTCCTACTCCATCATGTGATCAACCTGGTTTTTCCATGGATTCCCACATGAAAATGTTGACCTATCATAGGTCTATCACATTAAAATGATGATATGTCCATGATGATTTACATAATAAAAGTGTTGTCTGTTTGGGATGCTTTAAATGACTTTCCCTTAGTTATTTGCATGGAAATGCTGACAAATCAATATGTTGTTACGAGGTCAACCTGAATTTTCCATGATACATTCTCCGGACCAAAATGAATTATCCTTGATTCCTTCATAGACCAAAATGAATTTTCCTTGAAACTATCACATGATCAAATTTGATTGCCCATAGAATTTCTTGCGACCAACTTGGTTTATACAAGCACACATAAAAGAATCACAAGATCAGGGAGGAGTGTTAAATGAACATGATCATAAGTGAGTTACATGGAGGGGTATTTGCAGACATGTTGATGATCACACATCTATCCATGCACTTGATGTTTCATTCCCAAATTATCATTCTTTAGAGCATGTGAAATTATTTATCTTGGAGGATTACATTTCTAAAATCTAATATTGGAGGTGAATATTCTTGGGTTTACATAGAAAATGAGGATTATTTCCCTTAGGTCATCGTGTGTGCTATGGTTTTACATATGTTTGGGGGGAACTCCATATATTGGTGGCTCATGATGGTCTATTGTTGATGAATCTCACGTGTCCTCAAAGAGGCATTATGAGGGGATATGGGGTAATGAACAGAAGGTTGTGCATCCTTTCCACCATGTTCATGGGTGTACATAAACTTATCATGAAGAATAAAGGTTCAAAGATTTGGGCATGGACGTTCTTGATGTTAGATTTTCCTTGAAAGGAATCCATGATAGTTCTTTTAATACATGTAAAAGGGATGAATATGGGAGATGTCTGATCGTGGGCATGACTTAAGGCCCCATGGTCATTAGTTCATGTGTTCTTTGTACAACCAAGTGGGTACTGAAATGGGGGACTACATGTCGATTGCGTCATTTCAGGGACTGTCTAATCAAATTGAAAGTTTGAGAGTTTGTAATTTTGAATGATTGAGGGTTTTCATGACCACTATTGTATACTCAAGGACACCAACATGTGTGTCCCGTGAATTTTAGGGCCTATGTTATTATATATCATGTTGTTCCATTTCTCATGTGATCATGAGATTTGAAGGGCGTCCCTTGAGTTTGCCTTGTGAATGAGTGAATGGGGTGACCACTAAGACTGTAAGCATGATCTAAGGTCCATCTCGGTGAAGTTGATAAATCAAAAGATTATGAAAAAAGCATGTGAATACCCCATTTGAACCATGAAACAATTATTGTTGAGTTCATCCTATAATCACCTAATCATAAAAAAATCATCAGACATGTTCTTTTGATCACCTGAGTAGGTTATCTAAGGATGATTGTAGGTGCGTTTTGTTCCTTCGGTATCCTTCTCTACTGCTCACTCTCCTTTATTACACATTTTCTTTTTCAAAGTGTATCATGGTTTATATAGGCTAAGGGGCGATGAGGATGGAACCTTTTTTTATAGGGAGTATGTCGCATGAACCACATTTAGGTGGTGGATGTTTCACATGATAATAATCATATGATCAAAAGATGGGGTATCATAATGGAATGTTAGACAAGCACTAGGCCTTTTTGTGGTCGTTTTAGGGGCTAGGATTGCGATATGCCATTCGTTAGATTCATTGTTTCCACATAAAATATTTGATTGAATCAAATTAATTCTTCCAACAAATCCAAAAAATTAATAAAAATTATCACTATCATACACTGCATAATATGTGTTAAATGGTTGTCTTTTCTTGACCACATGATCAAAATATCATCACACGATGGCTTCATTCAATTGATTAAGTTCTTGTGACATGAAATTGATTTTTGTGATCAGATCCATGTGATAGATATCATAAAATATGGATAGGGAATGTTGATCACAAGTTCATACATATTGGTTGTACTGGGATTATTCTTATATCAATGATGAACTAGAGGTGGTGGTGTTTTCAAGCATTAGGCGTGTCTCACAAAAACAAGTCAGGTTGTCATGAGGTTGAAGACAACGTTTGAAGGATTATCCTATTTCACATAAGCATCATGTGAGATAGAATTTCATCAAAATGTTCCATGAATAATTTTAATAGAGGAACAAGATTGAATGATCATGTATCTAGGTATATATCTATATTTTTGAAATAGATTAATATAGTCCACTTTATTCTTGTCCCAAATGGAAACCACTTCCATGAATCCCTCTACGTTATAAAACAATGCATGAACTCTAATCCTTAGAAGCAAGTACCACAGTCAGATTATGATATTTTCTGGAACCACCATCATGTAATCCCACCTTTCACACACCACTTCAGCCTTTTGGCATTGATTTACGTCTCATTCCTGAGCACTTTCCCATGCCTCTATGAGGACTATGCTAGATGGCTGGGCATGATCCCTAGGAACGTTTGATGTGTCTCCCATATAGGGTTATGAAAAAATTTCTTGACTGGTTAGTGATGGTGGGATAAATTTTTCAGTATTGGGGGCACCATAATTACATATAATATGTTGTTAACTAAAATTATTTTAAGCCAAATATCTAAATCCATATATAAAAAATCTCAATCCACTGATGATAATTATTCATTGTCTTCAAAAATATGAAATATTAAATGGAAAAGTGGGTATCACAAAATTATGGGTGTTAAAAAAAATCCCTTTGAGATTTGGATTTATTTAGAATTTTTTTTTTCTAAGGTAAACATGTTTTACTGTTCTGCATACCTGAAATTCTAAATGAATTTTATAATGATCCCCAACAAAGGATTCATCTAGGGTGTGTTCAATAAGTAATTTCACTTGATGTCAAGAGTATACTTTTAACCATAAGTGAATAAAATTACTTGAAATCATACGAATCATCCATACCCCCCATCATTGACATCAAACCCAAATAGTCTAACCATCTGGAATTAAATGTCTTAATCATTATAGATTTCTCTTTAGACCATATCATGAATGTCTCTTATCTCATATTATTTGTTGGTGTATATTTTTTGATCCTCTTGGTATCACCAAGTCTCAAAAGTGGAATTTTAGTGCAAATGTACTTGTAGATGGATCTGAAGTACGGTACTTGTACATCTCTACTTATCCCATGAGAATGGGAATCAAGTTGTACGTAACTATACAACATACGACTATGCAGATTAAACTCTCTCATAGGGTACATAGGTTCATATATGAGGAAATATATAATAAATTTCCTTACATTGATCCAGCTCATATATAATAATGGTAATTCCATTATCTTATGATGATATCTCATTTAGGGAATCATGTTTTTTGGAGATGTTTCATGGGTCATCCACAATACCTATCCTCCATGTAATATCAAATATATTCAGTCATCTAGATTGAAGAACTTGACTTGAAAAAAAAATCTCTTCAGAAATTCTCATGAATTCTTATAGACCTGATATTTCTTATTTATGTACCTACTCCATTTGTCTAGAGATCATCTAATTAACAATGATAATTTGGGAATGGTATCCAATTAATAGTTTGAGCACCCTAACTTCATCCTAATTCAATGGTTATAGTGTGCATAGGATGATTTTTTCTAAGGGAATATGGTGGGACTGAAAAGATTTGTATCAAATTACTTATATTTCCATTAATTTTTTCAACGCTTCATATACAGGAAGACTTTGTAGTCGTGGTATTTTTTTCTCAGGATACCTTCTTTTCAGTTTTTAACATGAAATGTATTTTTCCTCTTCATTTTCATATATATCCACAACATTTTTTGTATCACAAAAATTCCGTGTCTAGTGAGTAGAGATATGAACTTTTCCTAGGATTCATTTTTTGAGTTTTCACCCTAGAGAAAATTATATATATTATGGTTCTATATACTAGGACATTTTTTCTATTGTTTAGGGTCTATTAGATGATAAAATTTATGTACTATAGATTACTGTATTTTATGATAGACTATTACTGTGCTATAATTTAGGGTTATCTAGTTTGGACCTCATTTTTTAGTTGTTTATGGCCTTCAGGATTAGACCTATTCTTTCTATAGATTAGGGACTTATAGGTCAGACCTTGAGATTTCATGCAATTTAATGTCTTACATCCAGGACCCAATTAATGATTATGGTGTATGGGGAAGATTATCTAGGGATGACCTAAGACATCCTATGGTACTGAATTCTATTGTAGTGTTTCTAGGTCTAATGAGGATTGGATTTTCTTTCCATCATGTATGATATGCCTTTAGTTGATAGTTCGAAGACCATATGTATCAATATCATGGTCAAACTAAGGAGTCCCCACTCTTTTTTCAAGTTCATGTATGATTTTAGAGATGGTATGGGTGGATGGTGAATACATAGGGAACCTAGTGTCTACATAGATATTTGAAGTACGGGTTGTGTAAAACATATTCATAGGAGCTTGAATTGATGGGCCATGGAATGAGGCATACATACCAGGGGAAACCTAGAACATTCCATGTTTATGTGTTCCTCCATGTTGTTTTCTAGGGATCAATAGGATTGGAGTTTTTTCATGTATGGTAGGGATACCTCTAATTGGTAGGCCAAATCCCTTATTCATGAGTCAACTTGGGTTACATGCACAATCAAGTAGAGTTAATACACACTATTTTCCCTGGGAAAAAAATATTTTTATTGAATCATGAATCTGGGTAATGATATTGGGTATGGGAAATAGGAATATGTAGGACAGTTCTCACACTATAGAGAAATTTATCTCTTCATTTTAAATCTGAAGCACTAGACCTTGTGGTTTCAACCCATGAGGAGTGGGATTTCAAAATATTTAGGAATTGAGTGTAACATTCTTACTTTTATTAAGTTTCAAATACATGGTGACAGAACATAAAGGATGATGAATCCATGTGAATAGTCTAGTTATGAGAATTTTAATTCTTTATCCCTAGTTTTTAGGTCATGATTAATGTATTGGAAAATCCTGAAGGGACTGAAACAGAACCCCATCTGGAGATGGGTTCTTCTATAGTTATGTCATAATCATAAGAATTAAAAATCCATTTATATAAGGACAATATGTCTCTGTTTTTTTGGGTCTAATAACTTCTTAATTAATATCATGTCCATACAGAGAGATCACTTTTCCTGTCCAAGGCCCATGAAAGGTTTGTAGTTACCGAACGTGCTCAAATCCGGAAGTCTGATTTAAGAAAATATGTAAGGTTCAATAAGGATTTGGGAAAACTAAAAATTCAACCACTGCCAAGTGAACACATTATCACAATGAGGGGATATGAAAAACCATTAATCTAACTTTTTCATGGACCAGGTGGTTGAGTGATCATAGCATGGAATTTACTACGGATAAAAAGTGGGCCCCATGAATTTATCCCCTTTTTAATCTCATGATAATTTTTTTAAAAACCTGTAGATGAAGAGTTTAGCAAGAGGAGATATATCTTTTTAGGAGGCCTCCATTTTTTTGTTTTCAAACTGAAATGTTTTGTGTCACTTTCATTATTATTTTAGTGTCTTGTGATTTGGACCATCTGAGGCTAAACGTTTAAGGTCATAAAACATTGACTAATGTGAATTCAATTTATGGTTATGATGCATGTAGACCTGATATGAGGTCAATGTTACAAAAAATCCTAATTATGATACCCATGGTCAACATTATTCCAACATATTTTATAGATGAGATGAAAATGTCTTATATAATGGCTAAATGTTCTCATGTCATGAGTAATTACATGGGTGAATCATACAAGTGATGACCCAAAACACCCTTGGGTGATGAGTGCTTCCATTATGACATCTGGCTCATAATAATCAGAAATCCATTCTCATAGAGAAAATATGTCTCTAGTTAATAGGTCAAAACCCTTATTCATTGATAACATGGTAAAATAAAGAGATATTTTTTCCTTTCTAAGGGTCATGAAATGGATTGTGGAAGCCTATGGCTCTCAAGACATGAATTGAGTTATATGTATTGATGTTCTTAAAATATGATGGAAGAACCACATAATCAGGTTTACCAGGCTAAGGCGCTTATGGTCATTTGATAAGGAATGATAGTGGGTGATGGACCATACATTTTAACATCATGTAGTGGGGACTTATTTATTGTGAATTTTTAATGTGGGATCTGATTTGAAAAGTTATGAAAGATATATTTTGTGACCACAAAATCACTACATCGATATGGATCATTTGGATATAAAATTATCCTATATAAATCAGCCCTTATGACATTGAGGTGCATTTTTTCAATTGGTTATTGTAGATATACTTAGGATAGGAGATCTGACTGTCATAATCTATCCCATGATGAGAGGAATCAAAAAGCACATAGTTATTGAATGGGAAACACTCTAAAAAAGTATTAATGATAGGAATATGGGGTAATTATTCCCTTTTATTACTATAGATAGACCCATGATTGGAGATCTATGTGTCACTATGTACCCTGTGTTGATAGGAATAGAGATGCACATAGTTCATGATGAACCCTGTAGTTTAACAACATGTGGAAAGGATATAGGATACTAAACAAGAAAATGTATTTTTGTGGATGGGCCTAAGGATAGAAATATGAGTGTGACTATATATCCTATGATAATAGGAATCAAGACACATGTTGTTATTAGGGAATAGCTTCATGTGATAGTCTAACCTATACATAGGGTGGGAGACAATCTTATGTTTCTTGGTTGTGATGGGATGTGGGTTGGGAGATTCAGGAATCATTATGTTTCTTAGGATGATAAAAATCAAGCCACACATGTTACTTTAATGCATATGTGGTGGGAGACCAACACCAACAAAAGTGGTCCTCTCGGGGGAGGTTCCAATGAATGTATAGTTTTATGCCATGTAAGAGACAAAAATGATGTGGTTTAACATCCTACGGTAAGGAATCTGGGTGTCCCATTTGATGCCTCTCATTGAATAATGTGATGAAACTATCATGATATTGTATGAATTTTTTATATCATGGAAGCCCTTACCAAAATTACTAAGCCCACATTAGTTGTGATCAGTGTGAGAAACACGGAATGGAAAGTGTTACTCTAACCATACAAAGAATATTAAGGATAGGAAATGGTAATTTTGTATCATGTGGTGGCTGGACCAAGATAAAGGATCAAGTCAGCCCTATATATCTAATTGGAATGGGAATATTTTTGTACATTGTTCTAGAAACCTCTGCAGTTTAATTTCATGAAACAATGAAACTAAAAGTAGTGGTTAACATATTTTCTTAAGGAAATGGGTTGGTTGACATTAATGAAGTAAAATGTTGTTGGTCCTAGTAGTTTTACTTCATGTTTTAAGGAAAATTTCAATAATTTTCAATGTCATGTGGTAAGGACATGGATCACACGACACAAATAATGATTAATATTGAGGAAAATCAAAATTTTACATCACTCAGTGAAAATTATTTCACTGCCATTTAACGTCATGTTGTACAAAAAAAGGATTATTAGTAGTCTTTCATATTACTACTACGATGATATCCATACAATTTAGTGTCATGTTTTTGAGACATGTTCCATATAGTTTAACGTCACTTGTTTAAGATATTCTCTGTATAATTTAACATAATGTGGCCAGGATGAGTTCTATATAGTTTAACATCATGTGGTCAGGATAAACTCCACTTAGATTACAATCATGTGGTCTATATGAGCTCTATATAGTTTAATATCATGTTGTCTTGAATATATCAATATATTTTAAATTCATGTGGTCTGGACGGGATCCTTGTAGTTTATTGTCATGTGTCAGGATGAACTCTCTATAGTTTAACATCATGTTATTCGGATGAATTCCAAAAAGATTAACATCATGTGGTAAGGATGAAATCTATATTATTTAACATCATGTTGTTATAGTGAAATTTTTAAAATTTGTCATCATGTGGTTAGGATGATTTTCCCTATCTTGAGATATAATTTTCTGATAAATCATTTCTAATCATTCTGAGAGTTCACATGATAATAAGATAACATTCCATAAGAATTTTTTATGATCTTTTGATTTCATATTTCAAGACATAGATTATGTAGTTATTATTTTCTGAAAATTGAATGTATTCATTATTCGGAGGATACCCTCATATTACCGATAAGGGATATTCCTACCATCTAAAATCAAATAATTATCTTTTATATTCGGGAAGATGTAAAGTATTCCCTTCCTTTTTGAACCAATTGGGATCTCATAATTAGAAGTAAAAATGAGTTTAGACATGATTCGGTGGTTGTTTACGACATACACACTATTTAACTATATGTCTACCACTCTTCATTAGAGATATATGTATTTACCAAGTCTGAATAGAGAGGTTTCCTCTTCGAGTAACCAACTCAATGCAGTGAAGTGTAGCTGATGGTTGATGGGGAACTATATACAGTTAACCTCGGTACTTCGACCACTTATCAATGGTAAGGTGTCTAATTTTAGATACCCTATCTATATGAAGGTTTCTAGTTAAGTGGAGGTTTTCCTTATCCATGGGAGATATCATTATGGGGTGTTTGACTATGATGGATATCAGGTTTAGAGTCTCTGCGATCCATCTCCACACTACCAAGAGGTGGACCACCATGGAAATGATTATCTTCTAATTTGTTTGAAGAGTAAATGGACCCTTTGGGTGTTGATAATGTGTCTGGAAAAACTTCACGGACACATTGAATTGAGTAGTTTATGAGTATGAGCCTCATTTTGCATGATTTTTGGATTATTCTATCCTAAATTTTTGAAATATATAGCGATATGATAGTTCTCTAGGATGGCTATCAAAATATTTTGATAACCGACATCTTTAGTAGGAATATGAGTATTCTACTAAGAAGCTGTTGGATTATGAAAATGTGCTTCTCTGACTATATATATGTTTTTATGTGGCATGTGTCGCCCTCACATGATAATCCCTTGTTGGAATAGAAATATGATGCCCATATGATTATGCATTCCACGTAGGAATATGTTGATGAACCTATGAAATGGGAGAAGGATTATGAGCTTGCATATATATTTTATTGAAATATATATAGTATCTTTTTCGATATGAATATGAGCCTTTCCCATGGCATGTGACACTATCACTTGATGATCCTTAATCAAAATCGGGATATGAGTAGGATCCTGATCCTTTGGAGTATGTTATTGATATTTTTTGGATATGTATATGATCATATCCTTAGGCATGTACAACTATCACATTGTGAGACCTATCTAAAATGGGAATATGATCACCATCCTGGACCTTTGGAATATTCCACTGGACTTTTGTGAGAGAAATACGATCATGTCCTGAGGCTTGTGTCACTCTCACTTGGTGGGCACCAATTTCAATGGGGATATGAGCCTAATGATTTGGTTGTATCCTTTACCAGAATATTAAAATAATACTACCATATGGGAGTGAGGACATATGCTTTCTCTGATGTATCCACTTGTTCATACTAATCAGAGTATTATTCTTCTAGGGATATCAGGAGTGGCATATATGCATATCCCTTCATCTTCACAAGAATATACCAATGGATATCCTCTATTTAAATAACAAATAATCATAGCATAAATAGTGTATGTACTGGAATATATGCATGTATGATCTCAATTGCTTGGGTATATTGGTCAATTTCATTGATTTCAGTGGGGATATATGTCCTCTCTAGTCCAAATTATTCCATTGGAATATCCTGATGGAATTTATACTTGGGGTTACTGGTTTATACCTTCCCTATGATAGTTTTAGGTGTATGATACCAATAATTTTCTGAACCAACTGGAATATGAGCCTAAACACTCTCGTCTGAATCATTATTCCTTTGAAAAGGTTTCCTTGGTACCTAGATTTGAGTGATTTTTGAGGTTACTTGTTGTATAAAACCCTTAGTTGGCTACTGGGGGAAATTAGTTTTTTTGTGATATATCCAGAATCATGATTTTAATTTACCGGTAGTGCTTCTATTAACAAAAATTCCAACCAGATTAATTTGATGCCTCTTGTATATTGAGATGTTATACATTTTACCATCTTGTGACCAGGTAGTGTTGTGTGTAGTTTAATATCAAATTTCAGGGACACCATTGTGAAATTTAGTGTCATGAAACTACGACCTTAGCTACACTATTTTATTTCATGTGGTAAGGACATCATCCATCTAGTTTAACATCCTGTGCTAAGGGTAAAAATATAGGTTACTGGGATAAGATATCTGATCTAGGAATCACTATGTGTCTCATTAGAAAGAGTATCATGAATTCGTAGTTAAAAAAACCCATGCAGTGTAATTTCATATAGTAAGGACATCAGTTGTTCATTTTAACATCATGCAATATCGTTGTAAATATAGGTCACTGGTCTAAAAAATAGGATCCAGGAATCCCAATATATAACAATAAAATGACAATCATGTTCTATGTACTTCTAGAAACCAATGTAGTTTAATGTCATGTGAAAATAAATAAGATGTGAAGTTTAAAATCATGCTTTATAGACATAAATATAGCTGTTTGGGATAAGATAAAAAAAATTATAGTCATCCATTCATGTCTCATAAGAATGAGACTCAATTTGTATGTAGTTGTAGATACCAGTGTAGTTTAATGTTTTATGACATGGACAACATCTCTTTAGATTTACATCATGCATTAAGGATGTAAATATTGGTTTCTAGGATAAGATATAGGATCAAGGAATCCCTACATAACTCATTAGGATGAGAATAAAGTTGGACACAGTTCTAGAAATCCGTGCAGTTTAATGTTGCGTGGTTAGGCCACAAAATGTATAGTTTAACATCATGCCATAAAGAAGCCAATCATGCAGTTTAGTATTATTTGGTGAGGAAATAAATCATATATTTTAACATATTTTTTTTGTAAATAAATTAGTGATTCCGATTAAGGTCTTACGTTAATGATATCAACCATACATTTTAATATCTTGCGATAAGGATGAATATGAATAACCGATCTGTAGTGTGGATCTTTCGATTGATCTTGGATAACTCTTTTTCATAATGAATATGTTTTAGTATCCTCCAAATCTATCATTTCTGCACATAACTCTCCATCCAACCAATATTTGAAGACAAATAATCTCTCTATTGTGTTTGTAAGATGTTGATGTTAGGGAAAATGGATGTCACGACCTATCAAACTTACCTTATTCGCCTTCCTTATTATTGGGATTTTAGTAAAACCATATTTCAATGACATGTTCAAAATAACTGTGGATTTGTTATTGGGAAGAATAGTATTTTTTTTGAACATTTATTAGAATACAGTTGGATATCCCTTGTAGGTATATGGATAATGCTCTGCTACAAAACTTTGGTGTCAATTTTTGATTACTCATGTGACTATATGGTGGTTTAGGTGTTCATTATTCCAATATCCCCATGTCTATATGTACATTAAACTAGTCTTTAATGGAAACAAAACCTTTTATTCTATTTCTGGGACATCGATGGTAGGGGAAATGATTTTTATGACCTATCATCATTTCCACACTCATATTTCTCATCATTATGAGCTCTATCAAACCATTTTCCATGGTGTAATTAGATTACCTAGCTACATGTTTTTATTGGAAGGAGTATACTTCTCACATCTTGTATTTACGATATAGGAGATCATGCAACGACCGAAAATTTTATCAATGGAATTTACCTTCATATAATAACGTTATATAGTATAAATCACCTAAAAATCACATAGATAACACAATAAAAATATTACAAATTAATAATGAATGAGGTAAGAGGTATCTATAGAAACTAAGGAACATAAGAAAATATAATAGTAACATGATATTCAGAATAGTATTGTGAACATTAAGAATAGTAACGAGGCCAATAGAATAGTAACCTCACATTTGATTGTATAAATAAAATATCAGCATATTATAAATTAAAATAAGTTTTATTTATATATTAGTATAAGTATATAAATGTTTTAAAAATGATAAATTAGGTTTGATAATTACCATAAAGAGTAAATTTTTATTTAGAATTTTATAATTAATATAATATTTTAAAATAAAATAAATTTTCACCATATAGATTCCAATATTAAAACTTATTATTATTATTATAATGTAATTTTATGAGAGTTTATTTACTTTTTCAATCCGTTTTAAAATCATTTATAATTATGAAATAAGTATTTTTTGAATAATTTATGATTTCAAATAAAACATAAATTTTTCATATTTATTCAATTATATTCAGAAATTGATGTTGTAACACCACATGTTTCCATGGTAGGCTTCTCATTGAATAATACAATAGGGTGCGATTTACGCAACCCTGAGTTCAAACGCATCATAGCGTATCAAAATAGCTGTTTAGAAAGTAGTTATGAATAGTAATAACCACAATTTTAATTTTATATATATCCCATATAATTTTAACATTCATCTTTTGTGTTTCTTAGACACAATATAAATACAAATTCAATTTTTCAGAGAAAATAAGGATTTTTTAAAAAAATGTTGTTTTCTACTTTTTAAAGGTGTACCCTTTATAAATTCAATATTTTCCACTTTTATATATTAAATTTTATGAAAGAAATTCTAATTTTTAAGCAGACAATAAAAGTTTAGTTTGGATAAATTCTTGGTGTTTTTGGGATAACTTTTATATTTTGATGAATAGTGAAAGGTACTAAATTTTAATTTAAAACAACATTTTAAATCAAAATAATATATAGTTTTAAATTTTTTATTTGAATGGTTTTGAAGTATAAATATATTATATTTTTATCTTTTAATCCAATTTTGTTCATTGGAAGCAATTATACTTTTAAACCGAACATAAACACATATCAATCTTTTGATGTTTTTTACTTCTCAAAAACCAGCTTACTGGTTTGGACAATAAAAATTAATTTTAAACTAATAAATAAAAATTCAATGATTTTAAATTGGTAAAATAGACCTCATTTTCTATTTTAGAATATAATAATTAGATTTGGGTGAATTTTTGGTATTTTTCAGAAAACATTCAATTTTTGATGATTTTTGAAAAACACTGCATTATTGTTTAAAAACCGAATTTTTATTTAAATAATAATTTATTTTATTTAAATTTATTTTACATAAAAATAGTCACATAATACCTATATTAGTTCAATTTCTTTCATTGGAGTCATTTTATAATAAAATTTGATGTATAAAATTTTAATGAATTTTTTAATGTCTTTTACCCACCTTCTAGGAACGTTAGAAAATTTGCATAAAACATAATTTTGATGATTTTGTGAATTTAACATCAAAAATATGAGAGAAAAAGTTGACAACAGTAAGTAAAATGTGGTTCAATAAGATGAAAATATTTTTTGGTGAATAATGACTTTTGAATTTTATTTACCGGGGTTAAAAGTAAATTGGGTAATTAAAAGTAAAAATTATATTATAATTACCCTAACACATGTCATAATTATATTGGATAAGTTTATTTAAACCAAAATAAACTTTAATATTTAAATATGGTCCTTTTAGACCACATGAATTAGATCAGAACATTTATTATTATTATTTTATTTAAAGAATAGTTAAAAGTGTCAAATTCAATGATTAATAACTAAATAATATTTAATATAGGGTTTTACATAGAATAAATTATTATATAAATATTCATTAGAAATATAAAAATATTTCATACATAATGGTATTTTATTTCTAATTTTTTGAAATTTAATAATTAAATCTATATATGACCCAATGATGATGCAGTAATTACCTTTTTAATGAATGATTAAAATAATTGATATTTTAAATATTAAAATAAATGTAAATTGATACTTTTGATGAATTCAACTAACTTTCTAGGTTAATATGACATTTTTTGGATGATTGAATAATTTTTTTCGAATTAATAATGTTTTTATGACTTTCAATAAAACAAAATACCATATAGTTTCAAAATTGACATAAATGGTGTTTTAAAAAAAATACTATATTATTGATTGATATAATATTTATCAAAAACTAAGGTTCGGCCAAAGAACTTATATATTATTATATATATAAAAAATGAACCACTATGGGTTTTTTGTCTTTTTATAGTAGGTTTATTAACAATTTATTATAATAATACCCAAATACATGGTAAAAGTTAAACTATTTAACAAAGAGTTAAATCTAAAAGATATGGTTAATATGGTGACCAAAACCTATCTAAAACCTATTGGTTGAGATTTTTCGACCCATCCCCACCTTATACTTTAAATAAAAAAATTTTAAGCCACTATAAACCGACTATTATTGTATAATAAAAAAATATTCCAAGCTTTTCCTAAAGTGGCCCTCACCTCCCTTATAAAAGTGTACTTCCCCTTCCCTCAAAATCACACCTCCAAATCCTTTTGTCTCAGCCAACCCCTACTCAAATATCTTCCCAATTACCCTCAATTATACCTATAGGCCTTAATAGGATATGAAATCCAACCTAAGGATCCCTTTTTATCAACTTAAAAGGAAATACACGAAGAAGAGGTAATAAGTTCCCAATCTCTTTCAATGTTCTTTTCTTCTTCCATTTCCGTTTTCTATTTTGTTTACATACCAAAATAAAAACTCAAATACCTTATACATACTTTGATGTTATTATAAATATGGTATAACCATATTCATTATTCTATCCATCATATGAATGACAAGTCACCATACGTACGTACGTACGACTAATCGTCTCCACGTCGTGGTGTAGTTTGTTATTCAAACTCTAAATTACTTGGATGGGTATAATAATGAGTATAACTATTTTAAATAATAAATATAACATTTTAAGGAATATTTATTTAAGATATATCATCAAATTACATATGATTTCACCATCAATATAATGGTATTGTCTCTCATACATACGTTCGGATTACTGTCTCTATCAACGCGGGGAGATTCATTTTCCATCGTAACCATTCCATAATAAATATCATTTAATGATTAAAATATAATGTTTAGTAACATAATATCATTCTGTATACAAATAAAATATATCCTATCCATAACAAACATGACTTACATAACAAAACTTATAATGAAAAACTGGACCAGTTAACACCTGAAACGATAATACTACTGAAATATTAGTAACAAACCAATATTAAAAGATCATATATGATATAATATTTTTTTATATGATTATTGTACAATTTAATAACAATTATTTCACTATTATACAAGATGTTAATGTACCCTCAACCATGGAAAAGTACAAGGTAAGGGGTTTCTTATCTCACTTATAATTCTGTGAGATTTCCATTATTCACCACTTATTTATTGCATGTGGTGTATTGAATAATATCATTAGATATATATATTAAAATGATCTTATTTATATTCATGGAATTCTGTAGTTAATTTTTTGGTTATTAAATTTTGGTCATACGACTCAATTGATTACAACGTGGTAAGGGGTTTTCATCTCACTTCTTATTCGCGTGAGATTCATGCTATATTTCCACTATTTCATTTTGTGTGGCGTATGTACTACCCGGTATTATATTCAATGTTTAATATAGATTAATTTATGGGTATTTAGATCCCCAATGTATTATCCTTCTTTCATGGGTTTTATGTTTCGTAAGTTACCAAATCAGTAGGGGAATTTCTAATTTCAATTTCCACTCATTGGTTTCTACGCAAGCTTCATTGATTATTTTAATCCAAGATTATGTGTCAAGTCAATATTTATTTACTTATTTAGTAATTTACACTCCCCTTTGTGTGGATATACTTTTGGTACACATAATCAAACCTTTCGTAAATTCTCAAGTAATTGATATAAACTTGATAAGAGTAATCTTAAATCAATTTACATTCTTTTAGTTAAACAACCAAGTTATTGGTGTTGTTTTAACAATAATATATGTGAATTCCCCCTAATTGATTTACGTTGAATATCCAATCATATTGAGTGTATTTATATTTTTCACAGATAATAATTCCATTGATTTATTCTTAACCTAAGGATACGGTCTTTATAAGGGATTTCATCTCAATTTACATTTCATTGAGACTTCTTTGTTGTTATGTGAAAAGTCACTTTTATATAGTGTATATACTGTACATTGACATATTATATCATGAATCCCATTATTATCATGATATTATAATGTTTTTATTCCCAAAATTATTTGTAATAAGGCATCTCTCATTTGGTTAGGAACTCTAACTAAAATATCATCTTAAATGTTTTAAATATTTATTATTCTAAATCATTCTCATTGATATCCATGTTTTAAAAATGGTTTTCTATATTTATTTATATGGGCATGAATGTTTTGAATTAAAATACCTTTTAAAAGTTTCAAAGCTGTATGGGAAACTTTAATTCAAAAATCTAATTTTTTACAGCTTCATGATAAATAGTGTGGCTTTTAATTATTTTCACGAGTAGGGGATATTTAACTCAAATAGTTTTACTGATTATTTTCATCTCAATCTATATCCATCATTATTCATGATTGAGTTTGTTTTATAAAATCTTCTTATATTGCATTTAATGAGTTATGTGTGTCCTTGGATGTGCAATTTTTATACCATTCATGGTTTGTGGTTAAAATTTTGTCATTTACTATGAATGTTTTAATACAAATGCCATGATTATGTTTCAACCTTTTCAGAAGAGGAATTCATTGGAATTAGTAAGTGAAGGGTGGAGCCCGCTATAGCCCCTCGATGCATCGCTAGGTCTCATGAGACAAACTAGTGTCTTGGGAGAATTCCTTGAAAAAATCTAATTTGTAGTCTTGGCACGATTCCTTAAATATGTGTTTATAATATCTGGTATTATGTATTCCATCGTTATGAAATTGGATATTGATATTACATGTGATTATTGTACTAGTAGAATATCCCTGTTAATAAGTAAATGTTATTCTTTGATTTATCTTTTCCATATTATTTTGATGTTTATGTTTACATGTCTTGTGTTTTAGTCTTATAAATTGCCTTAAATGCTTATGCTTATTTATGATTGTTTCCGCTATATTGTTATCCTTACTGAGCATCTGAGCTCTCCCCTTTCTTATTTTTTATATTTTCCAGGATGTAAAGAAGTATATTAAAATTAACCTATAGTAATAGGGTAAAGGATATAAAAGTGTTAAAAGGGGAGACAGTGCTGTTTTTTTATTTCATGATGTAATGTAAAACTTATGTATGTATCTAATACTTCCATGGGTACTAAACTATTTGGTCTTTCGGGACATGCTTCCTTGTATCATGCCAAATTTTTTTAATAATGCACCGAATCTGTGTAACTGGGGTCAGGGCATTGCAGATGTCCATTTTTGAATTATACATAATAAAATACGGTTTGGGTGAATGTTTTGGATTTTTATAAAATAGTTTTATTTTGGGTTAATGGTGAAATACGGTAATTTACATTATAGGCTAAATAGGTGAAATATTGATTCATGGATGATGTAATAACAATTTGTTCTAATTTACATGGACTAGTTACTATATTTAGTCAAAAGAGTCAACATTATATATATTCTTGATCCAAAATAATAAACAAATGATTAAAATAATAAGAAACACTCATATCCTCCCACAATAAATACCCTCCCTCAATACCTATTATCCTCACACCTAAAAAGCATTTATGCTTATCAAAATTCTTCCAAATCATCTTCCCATGTCTATCCCCAACCTCTTGGACCCTTTGGTATCCATAAAATACCAATCTTAAGTGCCACAATGAGGTTCTCTAGGTAAAGGAATTCACATGGTCAAATCCACTTTCATTTTCATTTATTCTATTTCTATTTATGTTTTTTTTCATATCCTCAAATACCCATATCCAAGATACATAATAACCCCAATATCTTTTATATAATTTAATTTCATTTTTTAAATGGGATAACCCATCATCAATTATCTTCCCCTATCATTTTGTGCTCAAAATGAAAAGATCATTTGAGATTTGTCGATTTATCACATTCCAGGATGATAAGTTATTAATTTCCATTACCTCCTTCAAGGATATACATAAAAAATTATTATTATTACAAAATATTATCATATATTTATTACAGATTATTTAATGTTTTGTAAGAAATATATATATATATATATTTATATGTTATTAATTAGTAAAATAAAACCAGTTCATGATGATAAAAAACATGAAAATAATATAAACAGTTATAACTAAAACTTATCAAATGAATCATACTCACATATGGGTAAAAAATTAGATAACACCATTTAATATTATTTAATTTCATTAATAATATATAATTTCAATTCTATAAAACTATTCTCATTTTATATTATTTTCCACACTGGTTTAAAAATACACCGATAATGAAAACCAAGGAATCGAACACTCGCAAATGATGAAATTGTACATTATTACTGATAAAAAAGACCATAAATAAAATAAATAAAATGATAATAAATCAAATAAATTTAAATAATATTGGCAATTTATTAGTTATTAGATTAAATTTTATTATCTAGTATATTATGTAAAAGTTACAAATACTTTCATACATAAAGTAAGGGATTCTCTCAGAACCATTATTTTTTTCTTTGGGTTTATGCTTGATCCCTCTCTACTTACCCCTATGTAATTATTAATTATTCTTATGTACTCCTCTTTCATTCTATGTTTATTTTCCAAGAATATTTTCCTAACTCAATTCATCTTTCTTTGATGGAGAAATACATTTTTTATAATTTTCTCATCTCAATTATTTACAATAAGAAAGCAAGATTAAAGGGAACTTCCCAATTTCATACCTATATTCATTTAAAATTCATAATAGTTTTTAATACCCCATTATTATTATAAAATATATAATTTTATGAAGAAATTTCATATTGTTTCATATATAGTTTTATATAAAATAGTATGCCTTTTCTTTTTTATATGATCGTTAATATTTTCCTTAATCTATATTAAAATGTTTCATTTATAATGTTTATTAACACTTTTTTTACCTATTTTCAATTTAGTTTTACATCAAAGATCATGATATATTCCTATTTGAACTTATAAATTTCTGATTTTGATTTAAATACATTTTTTCATGGACACCATTATGATATTCCCTTCTGTTATGCATTATGAAATGATTATGATATCTAATTATTTCAATGAGTAACCCTTATATATGATTATTCATGAGGAACATGTATGAATTAACATGTTATGATAGGGAAAACTAGATAACACTCCAATTAATTGAGTAATTCTTAGTCTCATGAGATTTCATTTTGTGATAGGGAGTAAACCAAATTCTATTTTGGTACATGATTAGTCAAGTTCATTGGGCTTGGAAATTATCCTTGACTCATGCTCCTCCTTTAGAAATGGTCTTTCAAGTTAGCCTTGAATCATTAAAATATAATGTTTTATGTTTTTTACACATTTTTATGATTCTATGATTACATGAACCCTTGTTCTACATTTTATTCTTCCTTATGTTTATACACATTCAACATTTTTTATGTCATCATGTTATGCCTTCAAAACAATGTTTTATGCTTTATTTATATGTTTATTTCCCATACTAGGATTTTAGTTCATCCATTTTTTTATGTACTCCCCAAGTTAACCTATGAATATCAAGGACCACAAAAGAAGATTAGGAGCTCATTTTAGAATTTAAATAAATTATGTTTTTATTTTTGTTCCTTTTTGGAGTTTTATGTACTTAATCTTCCAAAGACTCAAGACTTGATGATCCTTAGTTTGTATTTTAAGGATTGTTATGCATAAATTTGTGTTTAAATTTTTCCGATAATAGTGATTATATATTTGGTATCATAGGACAGTCTAATTATATTCTGATATTAGAACTAGTGAACTTTATAAAGAACCCTGGGTATAATTCTATCAGAATGGATAAACTAGATTAAATCATTGAGAATCACAAGATAATATATAATTTTAATTTACATATTTATTCTTCTATGTTCTGTGTTTCCATATTTATGTTATTTTTATCTATGTATTCAGTAATTCCTATTTTTAAATTCATTTTCATAGTTAATGGCTAGAAATTGAATAACCTCTGCCAATAATCAATGTGATAGGAAATGTTATGATTTACCTAATGATATTCCAAATAAGATTGGAAATGGAACCTAAAAAATCATGGAAATACTTGGTCAACAGGTTCAAGTTATGAATAATAACCATAATTATGTTGAAGACCCACCTACTCCTATGAAAGAGAAAGTTACAGTCAAATCCTTCATGTTTCATAAGCCTCATATCTTTAGTGAATCTAATGACCCCTTAAACAACGAATAATGGATTATCTTCATTGAGATGATTTGTATATCCTCATATGCTTAGTATATGAGAAAGTCGTGCTGGAGATCTATCCTTCTAAGGGGGAAGCTGATCATTGGTTGAAATTTAACAAGAACATGATGTTATAGGAAAAAATTGATTCTATGAAATGGGAATCATTCGAGAAAATATTTTTCAATGAATATTTTCCACAAACACTCTGAATGAATATGGAAAAGGGTAAATCAGACTAAATTATAAGTAAGAAGAGTCTATTGGGGCATATGTGGAAAAATTTATACTAATTTAACTATATGCATTTTAATTTTTCATAAACATAGAAATAATGGTTGATCACTTTTTTATTGGACTAAATCCAAGTCTATGAAAATTGATATAAATTTGGGAATTTGATATATCAGAAGAGATTTCCCAATTTTCCCTTAAGGATTAAATAGAGATCATAGAATCTTAGTGGTATCAAGGAACAAGAGACAAAAAGTGCAAAATAAAGTTCAATACGGTAGGATTAATAGATAAATCCCATGATAGAAAGAACACCCAACAACCCACATGTCAAATTTATGGGAAGATGTATCCTGGTAATTATCTATGGTGAATAAAGAGATGCTTCAAATATAGAATAGTGGAGAACATGGGTAATAACTATGGAAATGATATGAGGAATAACATTAATGTAGTAGAATAAAGGAAGGTTTAAATCAAAACTCAACTTATAGTGTAGTGTTTCAACTACATGGAACATGTGAATTATGTGAGCCATTTTCATAAGATAAGGGTTTTTAGAGGCAATCAACCACAACCTCCAAGGCCAAAATGAAGGGAATATATTATCACCACAACTGAGGTGGAGCCTGAAAATGATATGGTTAATGGTAAAATGATTATTCATTAAATAATAAAAATCATATAGTTTGATTCTGGTTTCATGCAATATTTCATAGAATGAATGTTTATTAGAAATATTCAAACACCACCATAAAATATGGAGGTTAAGTTGTCTATGATAATAGAAAAAAGGGGAAATTATTACATCTAAAGTATATAGCTACTCCTTGGTTAATGTTTTGGGAATAAACCTCCCAAAAAATCTCATCTTACATCCTTTTGGGGATTTTTATGCGACATTATGTATGAATTGAATATCATTATATAAATACATAATCAACTATCTGGAAAGGGAGACCACTCTTCATATCCAGAGGCATCCACCAATTTTTTCAAGTATAAGGAGGATAATGAATATAATTAAGAATAATATTCAAAATTGTGGTTATTATTGAATTATGATAATTCATATATATCATAAATTATTGAGAAAAAAGAGGGAATCATTCTTGAAGACATACCCACTATGAGGGACTACACTGATGTAATCCCTGAATAATTGTCTGGTCTTCATCCTAACCAAGAAGTTGAGTTCCAAATTTATCTTATACATATATCTCTTCATATATCAAATAAAATTTATAAAAAAACACCATCTAGCTAGAGGAAAGTAAGAAGAAGTTATATGAGAATCTTAACAAGGGTTTTATATGCCAGAATGATTCACCATGGGGTGCACTAGTCCTCTTCATCAAGAAGAAAGATGGATCAACACACCTCTAAATTGATAATCATGATCTCAAAAAAATTTGTATAAATATTTAGTATCCACTTCGATGGATTGATTAATTGTCTGGTCAACTATGGGGGGTTATATGTTTTTCATTGGTGGACCATTAGTCGGTATATCACCAATCAGAGGAAAAGAAGGTATATATTCTGAAGACTACCTTTTGAATGAGGGAGGGACAATATGAGTTCCCAGTGATTCCCTTAGAACTCACTATTTCTGCCCTAATTTTCTTATACATGATGAATATCATACATAGAGATAACCTAGTAATATTTGGGGTAATATTAAATTAATGATATTATGATATAATCCAAGATAGTGAAGGAACATTAAGAGAATTTGAATACAATTAAAAATATGCTATGATGGGAGAAACATAATGGAATGCACATTAAATATAAATTATGGATGGTGGAAGTATAATTATTGGGGTATGTCATCACCAGTACAAGGATATCTATAGAATCTTCTAAAACAAAGGAAATTAAGGAGTGACCCAAACAAGAATCTGTAACAGAGATCCATAGTTTTATTATCATATATGGGTATTACCCATTATTTTTGACGAAATTATCATGATTGTAAAACCCACAACCCGGATAAGTTTGAAGGGAGTAATTTTTATCTGTACTAGTGAATGTGAATACTTCTTAAAATAGTTATAAAATAGGGTTATCATCGAACCAATTCTCATACTACAGATAAGTGGTGAACTATTGGTGGTGTACAATAAAGATTTATTGAAGGGTTAGGTTGTGTACTATTGGAAAATTATAATGTGATAGTCTAATCCTAAAGGTGGTTGATAATCCATGAGAAAAACATTTCCACGCATGATCTAGAGCTCAAATCAATGATCATTACATTGAAAATTTGGTGGCATTATCTCTATTGGGATAAGTGTGAGGAATATACTGGTAAAAAGAGCCTAAAAATATATTAAAATAGAAGAATATTAATATGCACTAGAAAACATGGTTAATGATAATCAAGGATTATGAATTCTCAATACAATTCAATCCTCTTAAAGAAAATAATGTTCTGGATGCTCTATGTAGAAAGGATCCTTCAACATTATAAATGATCTGAATTGAGATGGATCCAATATTGTTAGAGTTTCAAAGGATAGAAATGGGAATCATTAAGGAAATAAATTATACAGTACTTTATCAAATGATTCATCAACCATCCCCCATGGTGAAAATAACAGATGCTCAAATAAATGAAGAAGAAATTCAGAAAACGGTGGAATCTATTAGAAATGTGAAATCCTCAGAGTTCAAAATTGATGAGGTATGATTAATATGATTTGAGTTATTATTATTTATACTATGTATTCCATAGATAAATAAATAGATTTTCAATGACGAACATTTATCAAATTTAATTATTCACTGAGGAAACACAAATATATAATGAGATATCCGAGAGCACTGTTGGTGGGAAAATATAAAGTAGAAGATGAAAAAATATAAATCAATGTTCATGGTATGACGGAAAGTGATGGATAAAAGGAAAAAGTCTAATGGTATGATGAAACCATTACCCATACTAACATGGATGTGGGGAAAATAACCATGGACAATGTCATTGGACATACTAATAAATCCATATTAAATAATTTTATATGGTTCAATATCTATCATATTACAATGAGAGCTCACTTTATCACAATTAATAGGACTTATCAATTGATAAATATTTATGAATATACATCATAGAAGTGATGGGGATTCCTATAATACCAGTATCGATTGTTTTTATTGAAATTTGAGATTTACCACCACATTTTGGAAAATTCTCCAACATGATATAAGCACTGAGTTGAACTTTATTACAAATTATCATCCCCAAATTGATGGACAACCAAAATGAACAATTAAGACACTAGGAAAGATACAGAACCTCTAAATAGCTCAATATGATTCCTTTTATGGAAAATGATGCAGTAGATCAATATGATGAGATGAATTCAGTGAATGTAATCTTCTAGGACTAGAAATGGATAATTAAATGGTGTAAATGGTAAAAACCATTAAACATAATATCAAGGAATCCCAAAGTAGATATATGAGTTATGGATAAAATAATTAATGGGACATGAATTTTATGTTTGGAGACATGTTATTTCCCTACATATCTGGATGGATGAGGATCATGAGATTTGGGAAGAAAGGAATGATATGTCCTTGGTTCATTGGACTATTCTAGAATCTTGATCATGTTAGAGTTATGGTCTATCGAATAGAACTTAAACCTACCTTGTATCAATTAAATAATTTATTCAATGTAACCCTCTTGAAGAATTATATAATAGATCCATCACATGTAATAATTTCATAGGAGGTCTAGTTGGAGAATGATATCTCATGTGAGGAGCACCAGGTAAAGATTTTGGACCGTAGAGATACGGTTCTTTGTAACACCCCAAGATTTTACGAAAAATATTCTTTTTAATTTAATTAATGTCTTGTGTTGTACGATACACCAAAAAGAGCTTGCACAACACACATCCCTGACTTGTCTTGCATTACACGCAAGCACGACCTTCCACGATAGCGTGTGTTGTATGCAATACCGAGTTTTTCTAAACAATGATATGCTATTAAAATATTATTAAAACTAGCCGTTATGAATAGTAATACCCACTTTTGGAAATTTTATAAATTTTATTTTTGAAAATGGACTTAATTTTTGGATTTGGAATATCGAAATTAGCCTAGGGTGAAATTTTGGTATTTTTCTGAAAACTTTCAATTTTTGATGAATAGTGAAAGCACTGGGTTACTATTTAAAAACCAAATTTTAATTTTAATAATTATTTATTTTAATTAAATTTATTTTAGGGAAAAATTGATACATAATACCTATATAAGTTCAATGCAATTAATTGGAGTCATTTTATAATTAATTAAATATATAAAAAGTTTATTGAACTTTTCACCATCTTTTACCCACCTCCTAGGAGAAATTGAAAATTTACATAAAAATTAATTTTACCGCTTCTGTGAGTGGAATTTCAAAAATCCGAGAGGCACGGTTGTTGTCAGTAAGTAAAATGTGGTTCAATGAGATGAAAATAATCTTTGGTGAATAGTAATGTTTTACTTTAATTTATCACGGTTAAAAGTAAATCGGGTAATTAAGGGTAAAAATTATATTATTATTACCCTAACACCTGTCCTAATTCTATTGGATAAGTTTAATTCGACCAAAAACAACTTTAGGAATAAAATATGACCATTTAGGCCCACTTGGATTAGATTAGGACATTTATTATTAATTTATTTAAAGAAGGGTTAAAATAGTTAAAATCAATGTTTAATAACTAAATCATTTTTAATATAGGTTTATACATAAGATAAATTCGACTATAAATATTCATTAGAAATCTAAAAATATTTCCTACATAATGGTATTTTATTTGTAATTTTTAGACTTTAAATAGTTTAATTTATTTATGACACAATGATGATGCAGTAATTATCTTATTAATAAAATATTGACATAATTGATGTTATAAATACCCATATAAATGTAATTTGAGACTTTTTATGAATTCCACTAATTTTCTAGGTTAATATGACATGTTAGTATTTATTTAATTAACTTTTTGTCGAACCAATAATTCTGTTATGATTTTCACAAAAATCAATTACTAAATAGTGTCAAAATTGGCATAAAATAGTTTTTAAAACAAATATTATATTATTAATTGTTATTTTATTCCTAAAAATCTAAGTTTCGGCCAAATGACTTATCTAAGATTATATATATTAATAATAAACAACTTGGGGTTAGTTTGGCTTGTTATAGTATGTTTATTAAACTTATAGTGCAAGAACACAAAAAGACTTGGTAAAAGTAAAATTATCTAACTTAAAGTTAAATATAAATGATAAGGTTAAAATAGTAAACTAAACTTGTCTAAATTATATTTTATGAGATTAGTTCGACGAATACCCACCTTAGCTTTGAAATAAATCAATTTGGAGCTATTTAAAACCGAATATGACTTTATAATAAAATAATATTTTTATTTTTTCCAAAGGTGCCCCTCTCCTCCCTTATAAAAGGGCACCTCCTCCCTCTCTTCCTCACACAACATTGAGCCTTCATGCTTGGCCAAACCCTACCAAATTTTCTTCTCCACTTCCCTAGAAACATCCTAGAGGTCCTGGTCTTCTTCAAAGACCAATTTTAGTGCCCTAAAAGGAGGTCTCAAAGAAGCGCTTCAAAGAAGAGGTAATGTCCGTTACCGATTCTTTCAACTTTATTTCTTATTCCACTTCTTCTTCTTTAGTTGTTTCATTATGAAGTAAAAAAATAAGTATAATTAATATACTGATATGTTATTATAATTATGAAACAACCCTATTTTACCATCTATCCATCCTACGGAAAATGAAATCACCGTGCGGACGTACGTACAGAATACCGTCTCCACGCCGTGGTGTAATCTATTTCCACCACCACCTTACTTGTATGGTTATAATGGTGTAAATAATGACTATATATGATTATTGTAAAGTAATATTGATTATTAAATAGTATACATACACTCCAATACATTTCCACGATAATGGGGACGATATCATCGCTCGTGCATACGTACGGAATACCGTCTCCATGAAGTGATGCGACTCGTTCTACATGATCTTAATTGAATAATGATTATATAAATGAATTTAATGAATGAATATGATATATATTACATTAATAACATTCTGGAAATGAGGAATCTATAACCTAAAAAGAAAAATAAGAATTTATTCGACAAAACACGCATAAGAACAAAAAGTAATAAACACCCGAATAACAAGTAGTAATGAAATATTACTTATAAGAAGCTAAGAATATGACCATATATGATATCATAAAAATAAGTATGATTCTGTAATAAGTTAGTAACATTATTTAAATCATTATACAGGAGGTTCAGACACTTACAAAGCAAATCAGACCTAAGTTAAGGGAAAATCTCGCAATCTCAATTTTTATCCGAGATTGTTTATACTTCAGAATTTACTGGGGAATATTTATCATCCACATCCATGTTTCCTAAATATTTAATATTATTTATATCCTCCTACAATTGTTTAAATCCAATTTTACCCTTCGGTGAGTTTTTAGTAAATGATATGAAATGAATCTTTTGTCGTTTTTTCGTACGGGGTACTTTTTGACTTTTCCGACAAAAGTACGAGAAGAATGTTTTTTTAACGTATACATCATGAATGGATTTTTAAAACATTATTTCCAAGAAGCTACCTTTACAAGTTTTCATGTTTATTTTTAATCAACTTCTTTTAGTTTAGAATTGTATGACATGTTAAGAAAGGAAAAGTGTTTTTGATGTAGAAAAGATATTTTCCTCAAGAATGGAGTTCAAGTGTTTTATCAAAGTTATTTTCCATCTAAGATAATAAAGGGTTATGTTTCTATCCCTATTATTACATTGATTTGATTATGTTCTGATGGAATTATTTTTATGAATTCCTTTATCTTATATTAATTGTTTTATGATGTAACGATGTTTAAGATTCCCATTTTTATTACATGGGTTATGCTATGATGTATGGTTTATGATTTTGTGGCACACATAAGAATTGTATCATTATGAGATGGGTGGGACCTATATCTCCTTCCAATGAATTGGTTAAAGATTTTATATCTCATGAGATAGACATGGCTGGAACGGCAGGATAAACCGGTTCAGTGAAATATGACTGAAATAAGGAGTGAACCCGGTTCAGAAATGGACTTTGTCCACTAAGAGAGTCTTGGAAATGCGTCTTGAATAATAAGAAATGATTATCTATGATTATGTTTGTATTCCACAAAGTTTCAAGTTTTAAGTTATGATTATTGGGATTACATTTCACTACTATGATTTATCCCATGTTATGATATTATGATCTCTTTTACAGGTTAAGATTTCCAAAATGCTATGTTCTTATGAATATGATGTGATTGAAATTTCTTTTGTTTACCCTTACTGAGAATTTGAGGTCACCCTTTTATGTTTTATTTTCCCTAGGATATAAAGAAAGGTTTTAGGTAAGAAAAAAAGTGAAGATCTTTATGGGAGATGTTGAAGATCTTTCACCATGATTAGAAGATTACGTTCCGAGTTTCCAAAGACACTAAACTATTACGGTCCTTGGGTGTGTGTTTTTGTTATGTACTAAGTATTCCGCAAAATTAATGTAATTTCCATCTACGTCAAGCTTCGGGTCTCTACAGTTGGTATCAGAGGAAAGGTTTAGTCAACCTTTGGAAACTAGGATGTGAGAACTTTAGTGAGATCCCTATATATATTTCTATGGTATGTATATGGATGTCCCTAAGGTTAAGTATAAGTATAGGTTATAGTACTAGAATTATGGTAACCTAAGATGTTATATGTTGAAGGTACTCCCCCTTTATTATGTTGTTTCCCAAGCGTGATTTTTGCCTCTCACACTATTCTTTTTGGGTTTTAGACGATGGCTGGAACCCGAAGGAACCCTGTTGATCAATTTAATGAATAGTGCAATGATTGTCCTCATGAACAAACAAATGTTATGGGAGATGGAGTGAAAAATATTATTGTTATACTTACACAAGCTATGAATCATTCTGGACTTCCAAATGAGCAGTTAAGGGAACAATATTCTATTGAGTCCTTCATGAGGAAACATCCACCTTCTTTCAGTGGGTCTTCTGATCCACTTGTTTCTGAACAATGGATCAGTACCATTGAAAAGATATTTTCAGTTCTTCAATGTTCTGAACATGATAAAGTCATCTTAGCAGTATATCGTTTGGAGGTGAAGCTGATCAATGGTGGAATCCTATGAAGAATACGAGGCCAAGAGATGAAATTGAGTCTATGGAATGGGACGAGTTCAAGAACTTATTTTTCAATAAGTACATCCCTCGTATTCTTCGAACAAAGATGGAGAAAGAGTTTCTTGAACTAAAGAAAAATGATGATGAATCTGTTGGTATATACGAAGAAAATTTTACAAGGCTTGCAAGGTATGCATCTGGCTTTATCATCCAACCAGAATGTAAAGTTGATCGATTCTTCAGTGGTTTAAAACCAAATCTTCTAAGGGAATTAGCTATAAGAGACTTCAGTAGCTATGAAGAAATTGTGCGTTGTGCTATTAAGGTAGAAATGGAAGTTGGTGTCACATATCCATCTCATGGTTTTAACAAGAAACGAAAGATAGAGTTCAAGGAGAAATCTCAGAATAATGGTGAAAAGAAGATGAATGTATCCTTATGCTCAATGTGTGGAAAGAAGCATGGTGGAGATTGTCTTAAAGGGACTAGAAAATGTTTTAAGTGTGGAAAAGAAGGTCATCGAGCAGCTGAGTGTCGATGTAATGGAAAAAGTATTGCTAATGGTGTGAATAAAGAAAATACTGCAGAGAACACTACAACAACACTTCAATGCTTCAACTGAAATAAAATGGGGCATTATGCTAATCAATGCCCTAATCCAAAGTTTAATGATGATCGACATGAGAAACCACTTAAGGAAATGGACAAAGGGAAGTCACATGTGATCACTATTGGAGATGTGGAATATGACAACGATGTGGTGGAATGATTAAGTGTTTATGTAATGGGATTTAAAAATAATGTTGTATATAGTATCGTGGAATATTAGAATATTTATGTATTGGTCTATTGTGGTTTTCAATAATTTTATGGTACCGGTAACCATGTAAAGTGATTGAGATATTTTTGGTAAGAAGATGATATGCGCATAATGAAGGGATAAGAAGATAATGAGATGTTTGATTGTATTCATATAAGGACTAAGTTATATCATGGTTTGAGTATAAAGAATTTTGAGGATTTTGGATTGTGGAAAGTGTTAACCTTTAACTGCATTCATGTTTTCACTAAGGTTCAATGGGTATTCATTATTTAATAGAATAAATGATTAAGGTATTCACATGTTTGTAATTTGACCAACAAGATATATCTAATGATATATGGGGGATAAATGATGGCATTCACGTGATTGTTATGTGACATTTCAAGTAATCATTTTCTCTATACTATGAGCTTGGACCGAAGTATTTTAGATAATCCAAAAGATTGGAATGGATTATGTTGGACATAAGTTAGTATTGTTTAAGAATAGAAATTTTTTCGATATTATTGATGGGATGTTATAGTAATATAGCTTTAGAAAAAGGACAACCTGCAGGACGAGCGACAACCCATCGCGTTGGACAAAGCTGTGGGAATCAAACCCACAACCGAAGTACGACTGGCCTTTATCGCCTACCACTGGCCTACATGAAGTCCTTGGTTATTAGAAACTAGTTTTATTTTATTACACGGTATGATATATGAAGTATAAGTTCATTTTTGGAATCGTATACGATTAACCTCACCATAGATGGACTTATGTATATTTGATAACTTTTTCTAACCTTTTATTTGAAAAAGATGGAATGACCCATCATTCTATCACCTGATCATTTAACACTTCAAGAATAATAAATTCAAATTCATTTCTTTAATAGATGAAGTGGAAATTTTTCAAAGCAAAAACAATAGTGATATTGTACCAAAATAAAGTAAGTATTTATTCTAATTCAAATTCTTCAACTTTAGGGAAATGATCTTGAAAACCAAAAATGTTGTCCTAGTGCCCTTATATCTGATGAATCAGATGGTACCCTAGATCATCACAAATTTATGGCTTTGTGATTGTTGGATTTTTAATATCCATGTTCTCTACCACTCTCCATCAGAACATGACAGTTAGATTTCTCTTCCATATCCATATTTTCACCTATGTTCTTCTATGTGGAAACCTAGTGGTTTGTTAATTTGGCTAACCGTTACGTTTCATACTTTAGTTTTTAAAGCCATGTTTTGGTATTCCTTTTTACTATGTGGGTTTCTATTAAAGAAACTTTCGAGTAATAACCCATTTATAACCCCAACGAATTTCGAGGGCGAAATTCATTTTAAGGGGGGTAGAATGTAACACCCCAAGATTTTACGAAAAATATTATTTTTAAATTCATTAATGTCTTGTGTTGTACGCTACACCAAAAGGAGCTTGCACAACACGCATCCATGACTTGGCTTGCATTACACGCAAGCGCGACCTTCCACGATAGCGTGTGTTGTACGCAATACCGAGTTTCGCTAAACAACGATATGCTATTAAAATATTATTAAAACTAGCCGTTATGAATAGAAATACCCACTTTTTGAAATTTTATAAAATTTATTTTTGAAAATGTACTTCATTTTTGGATTCGGAATATCGAAATTATCGTAGGGTGAAATTTTGGTATTTTTCTGAAAACATTCAATTTGTGATGAATAGTGAAAACACTGGGTTACTATTTAAAAACCGAATTTTTATTTAAATAATTATTTATTTTCATTAAATTTATTTTAGGGAAAAATCGATACATAATACCTATATAAGGTAAATGCAATTAATTGGAGTCATTTTATAATAATTTTAGATATATGAAGATTTTATTGAACTTTTCACTGTATTTTACCCACCTCCTAGGAGACTTTGCAAATTTACATAAAACTTAATTTTACTGCTTCTGTGAGTGGAATTTCAAAAATCCGAGAGACACAGTTGATGTCAACAAGTAAAATGTGGTTCAATGAGATGAAAATAATTTTTGGTGAATAGTAACTTTTTACTTTTATTTACCACGGTTAAAAGTAAATAGGGTAATTAAGGGTAAAAATGATATTATTATTACCCTAACACATGTCCTAATTCTATTTAATAAGTGTAATTAGACCAAAAAAAACCTTAGGAACAAACTATGACCATTTAGGCTCACTTGGATTAGATTAGGACATTTATTATTAATTTATTTAAGGAAGGGTTAAAATAGTTAAAATCAAAGTTTAATAACTAAATCATTTTTAATATAGGTTTATACAGAAGATAAATTCTACAATAAATATTCATTAGAAAGATAAAACTATTTACAACATAATGGTATTTTATTTTTAACTTTTAGACATTAAATAATTTAATTTATTTATGACACAATGATGATGCATTAATTATCTAATTAATGAAATATTGACATAATTGATGTTATAAATACCCAAATAAATGTAATTTGAGACTTTTTATGAATTCCACTAATTTTCTAGGTTAATGTGACATTTTAGTATTGATATAATTAACTTTTTTCTAACTAATCATTCTGTAATGATTTTCACAAAAATCAAATACTAAATAGCGTCAAAATTGACATAAAATAGTTTTTAAAACAAATATTATATATTAATTGTTATTTTATTCCTAATAATCTAAGGTTCAGACAAATTACTTAGATATGATTATATATATTAATAATAAACAATTTGGGGTTCGTTTGGCTTGTTATATTAAGTTTATTAACCTTATAGTGTAAGAATAGAAAAAGACACGGTAAAAGTAAAATTATCTAACCTGAAGTTAAATATAAATGATAAGGTAAAAATAGGAACCTAAACTTGTCTAAATTATATTGGATGATAGTATTTCTACCCATACCCACCTTATCTTCTAAATAATTCAATTTTTAGCTATTTAAAACCGAATATGACTTTATAATAAAATACTTATTTTAGTTTTTCCAAAGGTGCCCCTCTCCTCCCTTATAAAAGGCAACCTCCTCCCTCTCTTCCTCACACCACTTTGAGCCTTCATGCTCGGCCAAAACCTGAAAAATTCTCTTCTCCACTTCCCTAGAAACATCCTAGAGGTCCTAGTCTTCTTCAAAGACCAATTTTAGTGCCCTAAAAGGAGGTCTCAAAGAAGCGCTTCAAAGAAGAGGTAATGTCCATTACCGATTATTTCAACTTTATTTTTTCTTCCACTTCTTATTATTTAGTTGTTTCATTATGAAGTAATAACATAAGTATCATTAATATACTGATATGTTTTTATAAGTATTAAACAAACCTATTTCACCATCTATCCATCCTATGGAAAACGAAATCACCACGCGTGCGTACGTACGGAATACCGTCTCCACGCCGTGGTGTAATCTATTTTCCACCACCACCTTACTTGGATGGGTATAATGGTGTAAATAATGACTATATATGATTATTTTAAAGTGATATTGATTCTGAAATAGTATACATACACTCCAATACAATTCCATGATCATGGTAACGATATCATCGCTCGTGCGTACGTACAGAATACCGTCTCCACGATGCGATGTGACTCGTTCTACATGATCTTCATTGCATAATGATTATATAAATGAATTGAATGAATTAATATGATATATATTACATTAATAAAATTCTGGAAATGAGTTATATATAACCTAAAAAGAAAAATAAGAATCTATTCGACAAAACACGCATAAGAACAAAAAGTAATAAACACCCGAATAACAAGTAGTAATGAAATATTACTAATAAGAAGCTAAGAGTATGACCATATATGACATCATAAAAATAAGTATGACTCTAAAATAAGTCAATAACATTATTTAAATCATTATACATGAGGTTCGGACACTTACGAAGCAAATCGGACCTAAGGTAAGGGAAAATCTCGCAATCTCAATTTTTATCCGAGATTGTTTATACTTTATAATTTACAGGGGAATATTTATCATCCACATCCATGTTTACTCAATATATAATATTATTTATATCCTCCTAAAATTTTTTAAATCCAATTTTACCCTTCGGTGAGTTTTTAGTAAAAGATATGAAAGGAATCTTGTGTCATTTTTTTGTACGAGGTACTTTTTGACTTTTCTGAAAAAAGTACGAGAAGAATGTTTTTTTAACTTACGGCATGAATGGATTTTTAAAAATTTATTTCCAAGAAGATTCCTTTACAAGTTTTCAAGTTTATTTTTAATCAACATATTTTAGTTTAGAATTGTATGACATGTTAAGAAAGGAAAAGTGTTTTTGAAGTAGAAAGGATATTTTCCTCAGGAATGGAGTTCAAGTGTTTTATCAAAGTTATTTTCCATCTAAGATAATAAAGGGTTCTGTTTATATCCCTATTATTACATTTCTTTGATTATGTTGTGATGGAATTATTTTTGTGAATTCCTTTATCTTATATGAATTTTTTATGATGTCATGATGTTTAAGATTCCCATTTTTATTACATGGGTTATGCTATGATGTATGGTTTATGATTTTGTGGAACACATAAGAATGGTATCATTATGAGATGGGTGGGACATATATAAACCTCCAATTCATTGGGTAAAGATTTTATATCTCACGAGATAGACATGGCTGGAATGGCAGGTTAAACCGGTTCAGTGAAACAGGACTGAAACGAGGAGTGAACTCGGTTCAGAAAAGGACTTTGTCCACTAAGATAGTCTTGGAAATGAGTCTTGAATAATAAGAAATGATTCTATATGATTATGTGTGTATGCCACAAATTTTCATGTTTTAATTTATGATTATTGGGATTAAATTTCACTACTATGATTTATCCCATGTTATGATATTATGATCTATTTTGCAGGTTAAGATTTCCAAAATTCTATGTTCTTATGAATATGATGTGATTGAAATTTCTTTTGTTTACCCTTACTGAGAATTTGAGCTCACCATTTTATGTTTTCCTTTCCCTAGGATATAAATAAAGGTTTTAGGTACGAAAAAAAGGGAAGATCTTTATGGGAGATGTTGAAGATCTTTCACCGTGATTAGAAGATTACGTTCCGAGTATCCAAAGACACTAAACTATTACGGTCCTTGTGTGTGTGTTTTTGTTATGTACTAAGTATTCTGAAAAAGTAATGTAATGTCCATTTACGTCAAGCTTTGGGTCTCTACATTCTTCAATAAATGACAACTCACCTAATAAAATTTCTATAACTGAACCATATGTAAGAAGAGGTAACATGGTAACCAGGGGAAGTGAGGAGGGATAAGTACCCCGAAATTTTTTTACTTTAGTATGTAAAGTAGATTTTTGAGGGAAAAATGTCATATGGGGGGAGGAATTAACTATATCCATTCTACGTAATTATCCAAAGTTTCCATTAATATTTTTTTCTGAATGGTTAATGTTTTTATGTAATAATTCTCGTGAAACCCATTTCTATTCCACATATTTTATGATATTGAAACCTGCCTCTTTTCATAAGTTAGTATTTCATAAAGTGATTATTAAACCTATATCCTTTTATAGGTTATGATGTGATGATATTTTAATGATACCCATTTCATTTTGTGGGGCATGATTTGATGGGTATAAAACCTATATCTTTTTATGGGTCATGATATGATGGATGTTTTATTGTCTTGTGGAACATGTATGAATGATTTTATTATGAGATAGCTGGGACCAATATCTTCATCCAATGCATTGGGTAGAGATAGATGAATCATGTGTATAAATGTTATGTGTGAACTTGATTACATGTTCACAATGTATACATATACTTGGTTTCATGTCCATAAGTATAAGTGAGAACATGATTACATGTTCACAATGTTATGAGTGAACCATATTATGTGTCCAAAATCTAATAGATGGAGTAGGTTTCATGTATATAAGTCTATGCATGACCCTAATTACAAATTCACATTGTCATCAGTGAACCTTATTATGTGTTAAAAATGTTATGGATGGACTTGGATGCATGTCCATAAGTTTATGTATGAACGTGATTATGTGTCCTCATTGTTATGTATAAACCTGATTATATGTTCATAAAGTTAGACATAGACCTAGTTTCATGTCTATAAGGTTATGTGCGAACCTGATTACACATTCACAATGTTCTGTATGAACCTAGATTCATGGACATAAGTTGATTTAGGATCTCTATTTGATGCCCCTAACATAATAATTGAACCGGTTTCTACTTATAGATGTTCACAATGTTATAAACAAATGTAAATTCACCAAATTTAAAATCGTATTCCAATGATATTATTTTATAATTTACTATCTTAATTATGTTATTATCTATTACTTATGAATGATAAGTGTTTATTAGGATCTCAAATATAAATGTTATGATCATGTAATTTTATTCTAAAGTTCGATACCATTTTTTATGTTATGATTACAAATTTCCTTTATTTACCTTACTGAGCATCTGAGCCCACCCCTTTCTTATGTTTCCTTTCCCTGGATTACGATTAAGTCTTAAGTAGAATTACTAAAAGTGGGGATCATAATTGTTTATGTTGAAGATATTTCACTTGGATAGAAGATTTTGTTTCTATGTTTCCAAATACAGTAAACTACTATAGTCCTCATAGTTGTTCTTTTAGTGTACATAATATTCAACTAAAGTGATGTAATATAATTGTATGGTAGGACTTTTTAGTTATATTTTTTGTTTGGGGATAGGTGTTGAGGATCCTGAATCAAATGAAGGATTTATGGAATTGGCTAAATTTAGAAGGCTTCTATAATATCCCTAATGAGGAGGTGGAAAATATGGAAATTACCCCAGCCTTTTGGGATGGGGGTATTAAATATATGTAAATCCCCCCAACCCTCTAGGCTAGAGTGATGTGAAAAAATGTCTTGGCTTCACCTACTAATGTGATGAAAATTTTAAAAATTCCCTCTTCCCTATTGGTATGTCCACTTCAATATAGTGCGGGCTTCCATAGGTTGGTGTTGGTACATATTTCTAGGGTATATATTCTTGGATCATTTCCACAATTATTCCCTAAATATCCCTATTCTTTCATTGGAGTTGAGAAATATGTTCCTCCTCCGAAATTTCTTTGTCATATTCATGGGGATGACTTGTGGGGTCCATGAAAACACTATCACTCTTATTAGTTGTAGGGTGAGTGAATGATGAATGGAGACTAAATTTGGATATAAGATACTGAATCCAATACTACAACTGACCATATTATCTATTATCAGAATCTTTTTAAATACAAAAAAGTTCAGTTACACCTTCTGTAGATTCATGAAAGATACTATTGAGCACTTATTTTTCTATGCTGAAGGCAGAACGTAGTCCAATATGTTGTGTCTAAGATGGTTGTAGGAGGGTACACTATACTTTGTAGGAGTTTTCTCATATGGATTTGGTGAGAATTACAAATATCTAATTAATTTCATGTTGATTAAGACATATACAGTTTGTTTCTCCTCCAAAATAAAGTATATTATTTGGCATATCAGTTAATAATATACCATTTGGAGAGTCTATATTCACTATACTATTTGAGGGGTTGGTTCCCATAGTACCATTTGAGGGGTCAGTTCCCGTGGTACTGTTTGAGGGGTCAGTGAACATATTGAAGATGATCCCAAGGTAAAATATGATAAATCATCCCCCATCCATGCGGTATTGGGTGCTCCCTATATTTCCATAGTCACCAAGTGTAACTGTGACGAAGTGAGAAGATCCAAGATATTGATGATATTGGGTTGATTTTGGGATTATATTAGGATAAACTGGTGGTCCTAAATTATATATATGATTACATAGATAACACTATTCATGATTTACATTATTTGGATACCCATGGAAAACTCTCTAGATGGATTCCTGAACATGGACACTGGTTGTGAGAACTACCTCCTCTATAGCTCCTTGTGAAATCATGGTAACATATTAATGATGGTGAATAGAACATATTGGATCCCTCTACAAATATCCATAGATAATGAGTTAACATGACTATTTTCCCCATCCACCTCACTAAGGTAGGGATTTTATGTGTTGTAGTGATATAGGGATAAGATCGCTAAATGGTTGAATGTGTAAATGAAGGATAAGTCTTCTCATATAGCCTATAATTGGAAATATGTAAAATTGGAATTTATCCTCTAGAGGATTTAATGATTCCATTATAAATTTGGGATGGAGATGTTGATGTTTTAATTCCAGAATAAGATTTTTACTAACTTGTACTGGATGTGTTGTGTCAGTGACAACATACGTCTGGGTATCAGAGTCAAAGAAACATGGACAATGATCTAAGAATCCTTTGGCACACTTGATGATTTTATTTTTATTGTAAGGAATATGCATTTCCTAGAGAACAAAACAAGGAAAATTTTTAGTGAAGGATCATTTATAAGAGTATATTCTTGACGAATTACTTTCAGAGTTTATTGATAAAGAGATGTCTCTTCAATTAATTAAATGTTTAGTGATGTTAAATGAAATGTTTTGGGTTTACCATTTTGTTTCAGAATAAAATGTTGAACAAATTAGAAATAATAGTATTGATAAAACTACCATTTTATCTTATAAAAAGGATGACACAGTTAATGGAATTTACACAGGTTCACCATTTTGTTCTCCAGAAATACCTTGATGGGTTTTTGGGACCAAAGCTTTATTGTGGTGGGTTCAATTCCATTGTCAATCACTGGAAATGGTTTTACCATTTATTAATCATTTATAAAAAATCCCAAAGGTTTCCACATCTATAACAACGTAAAGAATCACTTTACAATGGTAGGTGGTCCTAATTCGTTTTTAAACCCAACAACACTTAAGAATTAACATCGGTCAAGAGGGCGATAGTCTAGGAACGTCACACCCTTTTAGGGTGAACTGTTTCATACTCTAGGGATATCATATAGTTTTGGGAAATGATTATGAAATAATTCATAAAACCTGATATGCGATTGGTTACCTTTTTTTCAATAAATTTACTAGTACCATGTATTGATAGAAATAAGTATGTGCATATAATGGGTTCTCCATAATTTTCTGGTTTATTTATGATTATTTTGTTTATAACCTTGTTCGGTAACTCTAGAGTTTATCTTCAACCAAAGAGGGAGTTTTTTTATTGGATTTTGGATTGAACATCTATGAGGAATACTACGTATCATATTTACAACATTAATTAGAACCTGTGTAGTTTATCTAACTTTTCTCAATGTTATAAGACTAGACGAGTCCATACAGTTTAACATCATATGAAGAGGATGTGAATATTGATCTTGGAACATAATGAGGAATCACACATATACTATTTGAGATAGGAATAAAATTATACATAGTTCTCAAATGTGTTCCAGCATTGTGAAAGATATAAGAAATCATACATTAGGTGTGACATATTCATATAATACTTCCCTAGAATGCTTCACTAGATGTATGGAACTTTGAGTGAAGTTGAGATGTAATAAGATATACATTCCAATGAATATGCCAACCTAGGAAATTCTCATCATGATTTCAGTACATTAATCTCCAGTCTCTATGCCCATGTGAGCCACTCTAGGTGTATGAATCATGGTACCTTAGAAGATCAGACACATTGCATGAGAGGAAATTTGAGGAATTCTTACACATAAATGTTATAATTTGAGATGTGTGATTACCCATATCATGAAGCATTTGGTATAGATCTTAGGCCTTTAGATGGAATCCTATATATCCTTATTATAATAGGATTTAGATACATTTTAGTTCTATTTCTTCCTTACCTAGTGATGGGTTTGAGGTACTTGAAAACATGGTTGGGACACAAACATAAAATGATACCCATATAAGAGCCCAATTATCTTCCAAAAATGGATAAGGAAAGATGTATGACTTATGTGAGATATATGGGAGTACACAAAAGTGGATTCCTATTGGATCTTGAGCCCATGTAAGAAATCATATGTGTCCTATTTGGATAGGAATCAAAGTTCTTAGAGTCTAGTTTCCCTCTAAACCACTGATGGGATAAGGTGGGTGATATGTCTTAGAGACATTATTTTTATCCTTGATGTTATAAGAATTCCATGGTCTTATACATGGTTGGATTACCTTTGGAATACATGTTCTCTATCTTCTAACAGATAAAGAGAAATGGTGACCATGAAATGTTCTTCCCAAGTGAATGACACTAGTAGGGTTACCTGAGTATGTAAAACTATTCTATCAAGGACAATTCCCTTATAAATGGGGTATGTGACTGAATGTTTGTAGCTGATGGCCCTAAAATTATATGTCAAAGTATGCATGAAAGGCGAAATAGATGTGTATAAGGGGATTTTATAGACATGTATTGATTTACTAATGGATTTTCATGGATTTTCAACCTCACATGTTTGGGGTAATAGTCTGACATGGAAGACTTATACAATGGTGTCTTCCTGCCATGTCTGATATGCTTCACCAGATTGAAGTCGACTTGTCTAAGATCTTCCTCATGGTCAAAGAAGATATGTGTAGGGTCTTTAACATGATCATTTTCCTTGTATTGGATGTATTCACATGATCTAAGAATACATTTCCTATGTATTTTTCAAGGTCTAAGTGGGAATGTCCCTATACAATCACATTTTCAATCTAGATTTTCCTTGGATAGTTGTATGAAAATTATGAAATGTCAAGTGGATGTCACATGACAATTTCTACATGTCCATGTTGCTTTATGTAATCAAAGAGTACATATATATGATTCTCAAACTACCCATAACATGATAATTCAAATGAATATAATGACATATCAATAATATATTGTGAATTCAAGACGAATCTTGAAGGAAAATATATCATGACCAGACTAAATTGTCCATGAATCATTCTCATGACTAATCTCAATTGTCCTTGATATATTTACAGTATCAACTTGGTTTATCCACATACATTATTATAATCAACTTGGTTTTTCCAAGTACACATAAGGAAATCACAAGATCAGTGAGGAGTCTTTCAAGAACATGATCATAAGAGAGTTACACATCAAGGGCTTCAAGAAAATGTTCATGATCATGAATTTGTCGATGCTCTCGAAGTTTCTTTCCCTCAAGATAATTCATTGGACTATTGTGTAATGATTTGTCTTGGACAAGTACATAGATAAAATCTCGTGTTACAGGCATATGTATTAGTGTTTTCCTCATGTGTACCAAGCTTTTACATCTATTGAGGGCCTCTCTATATGAAGTTTCCACATAAAGGTCCTTTATTTAGTTGACTTTAATGACCTAAAATAGGTATTTTGAGGTGTTAAGTGGTCATGCATGTGGATTGTGAATCTAGGACTCTATGTGAATGGGTGAGGGATCACATTTCATGAAGATTGTGGGTTTATGTTTTATAGTGTAGACCCGCAAGGGTTCTGTTAAGACATGAAGAGGGGATATATATGGGATCCATGTGGTCACAAGCATGGATTAAGGTTTCATGATCAAAGGATAATGACTCCATTATGAATCCAAGGAGATATTCCATAGTGGGATAGAATGTTGTCGAAGACATGTATAGGATTGTATACTCACATTGGGAGACTCAGGGTTTGTAAAATCATAAGATTTAGGGTTGGAATACCCATTGTTCTATGTCTGATGATACCACAATGTACTTTCTACACATCTGAGGGCCTAACATATCCTGAAAATGAGGACCCATTACTCATGTGATTATAATATCTGATCGCAATTCCTAGGAGAGGTCTTGTGAATGGGTTCCTGGGGTACACAGTAGGACTGTAAGCACGATTGAAGGTCCTACTTAGTAAATTCACAAAACCAATGGGGTATCATGTGATAAAATAAATCCCCATACGAACCAAGAGTCACACGATGATCAATTTATCCTGAGATCACCTAATCTTCAAGATATTTATGATATGTTCTTGTGATCACATAAGGATACTCTCTGGGAGAGATCACTGACATATTATATCATCCACTCTTCTCATACCTGGTTCCCTATCATATATCCCGTGTGTGTTTTGGTTGAATGTGATTATGGTTTATATAGGTTAAGGGAGGGCGAGGATGGTGCCTCTTTGAATGGGGAGGACACTACATGATCCTAGTTGAGGAAGTGGATGTTTTGTGTGATAATCATCACACAATCTCTAGATAGTGTCTCATAATGGAACACTTGATAGCCATTATAACTTCACATGAACATTCCAAGGGTATCTCCTTGAAATAATACTTTGGTATTATTCCAAAATTCCACATGATATCTTTGAATAAATAAAAATTACTTCAACCAATAATTCCTTAAAAATACGGATGCTTTTCAATGTCATAAATTTCATGTGACAAGTTCAGTGATTTCCTTTACTTGACAATGTGATCAAATTAACTTCACACGATGGATTCAATCACTGGTTGAAATTCTTGAAACATGTCTGTAATTATTTTGATGTGATTTTCACAATGTCTTGTGTATAATATGGATGGATGATGTCGATAACATGGGTATCCATGTTGGTTGTCTTAGGCTCATTTGGATGTCAACAAAGTGCCGGAGATAGTGGTGGTGTCAAGTATCAGGCATGTCTCAAAACATTGATCCAAGGTGTCAAGAGGTTAGATATAGAGTGAATGGGATAAACCTATTTCACATATTAATCATGTAAGATATCATTGGATGGACACTATAAAATGATCAAGCGATTGGAATTATATCCACCTTTTTTAACTGGATGAACAATGTGCATTATTTTATTATCCCACATCAAAACCTATATCATTTGTCCCAATTATTTATAATCTGAATCATGACCATAAGTCACCAAATGTAAGTATCTAGGTCTAAACCTGGTCATAGATGGCACAACTCTGTGTTAGACCACCATTCCCATAACACAACCACCTTTCGTTGTGGTTCTGCCTATCATGTGTGGGTGCTTTCCAACACCTCTATGAATCATGTAATAGTTGGATGTGTTGGAACCCTTGGAATAGTTATGTTTAATTATTCATGGTAATAGGGATAGAATTTTAGGCCCCTTAGAAAATGATTTTGTTTAGTTACCAAGGCTTAAGAATCCAAATAAATATGGAGATTAAGATCATTAAATTTTTTTTCCTTTCATTAGATGTTGGGACACCCCATTTAGGAGTGCTTTGTTTTCATAGACCTTCTGCAAAACATAGTAGAATCTGGACAAGTGAAATTAAAAATCTCATCAGCTCAAGTAGCATGTCTCCTTGCTACTAATCTATAGGAAGAGGTTGAATGGAAAGAGGTTAAAAGTATAAATGTGAAAAATTATGATGATTGGATGATCATGAAAATGGTCAACTAGAATCAAGCTATTTTACAAACACAGTTAAAACAACAAACCGTGTCTTATACCACTCCTACCAAAAAAATCATATTCATTAAAAGGCCATTCCTCAATGAAGAAAAGGGATGATAAAGACAAAAAATAGTTAGAAGAAGACAAGGTCAGGTCAAGGCCGATGCTGTCCTTGACCCTAGAAGATTTTACTCCATCTGTTTCAAAAGCACAGGCCCCGCCCCGCCAAATGGCACAACCAGAACTAACTTGTCAAGAATAATCTTCATCAGATGAGGAATTATTATTTGGTTCTATTAATGTTATCCATTTAAAATATCCTTATTCCAATGGTGATTCTTATTATAATGATCCATAGTTCCTTGTACAATATTGGGGAAAAAGAGAAAGAGGCCAAGGTCAATGATATAGGGGAAGAAATAGGAAATTCAAAAACCACCATTTTAATTCTACCCCGGCACGAACCATATATGTTGTGGAAACATGTGGAAGAGCTATTTAATGAGATCAATAGGAATAATGAGTTTCTTCTATGAAAGAAATGCTCGGTTATGGCATAATTATTTTGGAAGACTGTTTAGAAGCCAAATCGTCTTCTTCTCAGTAAATTAATAGACTTAGTCAGTCTAATTTACCAAAGTCAGCATTATTTCCAGCATCTGCTCCAACACAATGTTCATCTACAACAGAAGAAAAAACTTCCAAAGCACCTAAAAACCATATCTCCATGCTGAGAAAAATAGAACTTTGGATCAAAAGTATGATGTTTTGAAATAGTTGGACCATGTACCGGCCAAGATATCAATTTTTTATGCTTTGAATCTATAAAAAGATCTTTGAAAAGCAATCATTGAGGCCTTGTTAATTCCTCATGAATTTGAAAACGAAGTTGCTACTGCTGCTGCGGTTTACCGTATCGAGAATGATCCTATAGAATGTCATGAAGTCATATCTTTTATGGATGAAGATAAAGTTGATATTTTATATTTTCATATCAGACCCTTGTATTTTTTTGGAATGGTCAATGACATAGATATCTGACGAGGCTTCATTCATAAAGGCTTCAGGGTCAACCTCATTCCCGTTCGTACACTTCATTGATTGGGCATGACTGAATCTAATGTATCACTTACGAATTTAATGTTTAAAGGGTATGAAAAGAAAAAATAAGAACCTCTGGGTGAAATTACACTTAGAACATAGTTTCGAGATCTTGTTTCTAATTCAGATTTCATGGTCGTTCATAGGGAACAACCTTCAATATTCTACTTTGATGGCCTTGTCTACATCAACATGCAGCCATAACTTAGTCATGCCACCAATGTCTGAAATACTATTTCAATGGCCAAATTGGAACATTTTATAGTTCATGGATTCGTTCAAAACATGTGAATCTCAATGCATTGAGGTTGAGTTTTATCACACAAAAGGAATGAAGCCCATGTCAAAAGAGATAGCCAGAGTTTATTTTCCAAATGGACTAGAAAAGATCCCAAAAAATCCATTCATACATTTGAGTACAGATTATGTGTTACTCATAAATCAAATTAAAAGGGTAAAAACAAATCTATAGACTTTTCCAGTAACATCTATAATGTCAATTGCGGCAACTGATCCTGATAACATGGGATAAATTGTTGACTCCCCAAGAAATGATGAAATCCGGAATGAAGATGTTTTTATCTCATATTTTGAACTACAACATGCCTCTACTTCGTCAACTAGAATAGAATAAGTAGTGGTAATGATAGAGGAAGACAAAGATGTTGATTCTCAATCCATCAATACCTCTTTCTTACCACATGAAGACCCTTCACCATCAGTAGGGTTAGATATGATGGCCTTTTCTTCGAGATGTTCAAATACTAATTTCTCCTCAAACATTTGCTGTTTTTCCTCATCATCTACAATGAAAGTGGAAACAAAAGAGGCAATACACAATGACAATGTAGAGGAATATCTCGGGGATGCTCCTCCATCATTTGAAGAAGGAGTCTCTACCACCATAGACGAACTCAGATAAATAAATCTTGGTATAGAAGAAGATCCACGCCCCACTCTAATTTGTGCATCCATGACCTATTAAGAGCAAGAGGTGGATACTTTTTTTTAAAGAAACATCGAGGTATATTTTCTTGGAATTATACAGAAATTCCATGTCTTAATCCTGATCTATCCACCCATAATTTGGGTTTTCTAGAAGAACATCATGGATTTAAGCTACCATCAAGGAGAACACACCCAACTCATGCCTCTAAAATTGATGCTGAAGTTGATAAGCTTATAAAGGATAACTCTGTTAGGGAATTTCAGTATCCCAAATTTCTGGACAATATTGTCCTAGTGAAAAAAGAATAATGGGAAAATTAGAGTCTACATTGATTTCAAAGATCTTAATTATCATTGTCTTAAAGGTGATTTTCCAGTCATAATTACAGAACTTCTAATTGATACAATAGCTAGATATGAAGGTCTTTCCTTCATGGATGGATATTCTGGGTATAATATAATAAGTATGGCCCAAGATGATGAAGAATATACTATATTTAGATCCCCTTAAGGCGTTTATTGCTTTCAGGTAATACCCTTTGGCATATAGAATGCATGTGCAACATACCAACATTCCATTCACCATATCATTGAAACCTTATTAGGGAAATTTGTTGAATGTTATATGGATGATTTGGTGGTCAAATGTAGACAAAGTTCCAACCACTTGGTTGATTTGGAAACAATATTCAATAAACTTCGGCAACACAGTTTTAAGATGAACCCCCTGAAATGTGATTTCGGGGTAACCTAAGGAAAAATTCTTGGCTTTGTTGTAATCCATCTTGGTATTGAAGTTGATAGTGAGAAAACAAAATCAGTAATCGGTATGTCACCTCCTCTAAATTTAAAATAATAAAGGGGACTCAAATGACACTTGGCCTATATTCAGAGCTTTATAACTAATTTAGAAGGAAATTGTTTACCCTTCACCAGATTAAAAAAGAATGGAGTCACTTTCCAATGAACTAAAGATTTCCAAGAAGAATTTGATACCCTCAAGAAATATCTCTTGAGTCCACTAGTATTAATGCCACCTGTTGAAGGAATACCACTTATTCTCTATGTGATAGATTTAGAGCGATAACTAGGTGTCTTCCTTACCCAAAAGAATGATACTAGGAATGAAAACAACCTTTATTATATCAGTCAAACTATGCTTGACGCGGAAAGTCAGTTTTCAAGTATTAAGTAATGCTGATTGGCATTAATCTTTGCAGTTCAGAAATTGAGGCACAACCTGCAACATCATGATGTCCAATTGGTATCTTGTAATAATCCACTCAAATGTATCCTCAGTTGTCCTATTCTTACAGGATATCTAGAATGGTGTGTGGTTATTTGGCAACAATTTGAAATCTATTTTCTACCTTAAAATGAAATAAAAGGCCAAGCTCTGTCTAACTTTTTTTACTGAATATCCATATATAGAAGATACATTGTCTAATAATGAGCTTCCTGGTGAAGAGGTATTATCTATTCATGATAATTTCCAAACATGGGAAATTTATTTTGATGGTGTTTCTATGACTCCAACAATAAAGAGAATGTAAAACCCTAAACACAACAAGGATGGATTAGGAATTGTCCTTATTTCCCCAGAAAAGGATGTATTTCCTTTTTCATTCCTATTATCGGATTGTGGTACCAACAATGATGCTTAATATCAATCTCTAATCGCAGTTTAGGAATTGGACCTTCAAGTGATAATTGATCATTTAAAGGTAAAAGTTTATTCAGAATTGGTAATCAAACATATTAATGGGGAATATTCTACCAGAAAAGATTAATTAATTCCTCTGTGTGATTACGTCAGAGGGTTAATGGAAAAATTTCCCTCAAATCCGACATTGTCTTATGTCATGCGATCACAAAATGCTCAAGCAGATGCACTGGATAATACAGATACAGCCTTGGAAGATCCAAATTGGGACGAGATAGTTATCAGTATAACCCATCACCATGTGGTCTCACCCTTTGGTCCAACAAAAATGGAGGAAATTAATGAAATTTTCCCTATTTTTGAACCATATGGTCAAACCACGTGATTGAGAACATCCATCATGGAATATCTTCAATATGGGGTAATTCCACCAAGTAGGGATGAGAAGGAACAAATCCAGTGACGAGCGGCCAATTTTACACTTTATGATAGTCCAGAACACTAAAATATCCTTTACAAGCGATGATTTTTTGGAATTCTTTTCAGATGTATTGATGGAGAAGAGACTGCAACTGTCATGAATGAAGTACATTCAAGAGCTTGTGGTGTCCCCCAATCTGGGCACAGACTCTCCGATCAGATCTGATGCCTTGGATACTTTTGGCCTTCAATGACACAAGATTGTACAGATTTCACTAGAAAATGCCATCCATGTTAGGTGCCTTCCAAATTCATCCATAAACCCCCAGAGTTTCTACAAATAGCTAAATACTCTTTTCCATTTTCCACATGGGGAATGGATGTAGTAGGGCATTATCCTCCATCCACAGTAAATAAGTTCAAGTATATTCTCACTTCTACTGACTTCTTCTCTAAATCGGTCAAGGAAATACCTCTCAAGGATATCGGAGCCAAATGCATTGTTGGTTTTGTCAAAACTAATATCATCACCAGATTTAGCATCCTTATACTATTTTGAAAGACATTGGCACCAAATTATGTTCTGCTGAATTAAAAAGGCTGTATCAAGAACATAATATCAAGTCCAACCATTCATCTCTCTATCATGCAACATCCAATGGAAACATATATTCCTTGAATAAGAATTTATCAAATATACTCCAGAGGATAGTGGATAAAGATATGAAATCATATCCTGATAAACTTTTGAATACTTTATGGGATTATCAAAAAACTACCCAGACTGCTACCCAAGAAACTCCGTATTTATTGGTATATGGAACTGAAGAAGTTTTCCCAATTGAAATATAATTTCCTTCACATAGATTTTCAATCTATGATTGGATGTCTACATATGAAAGATCTCAGAAATGGTTCGATGAGTTGGAATGATTATATGAGAAAAGATTGCATACATTGCATCATTTAGAAGTCTATCAGATTAGAATAGCTTGAGCTTTTAATAAGAAAATTCTCCATCGCTCATTCCTAAAAGGAGAATTGGTATTGTTCCTTAAGACTCCAATGATACCAGGAATGAATCCTCCAAAAAATGAACCAAAATTATAATGAACTTATTCCATACATAAGGTATATTCAAATGGAGCCTATGCCTTAATCTCAATGGATGGAGAGCTCATTAAAACTCCAACCAATGCAAGATTTTTGAAGAAATACTTTATGTAATTATACACATCAGTCCTCATTTAGAGACATTAAACTGCACAGTTCCATGTCCTTTCTGTAAGACATAAAACTGCATAGCCCCAATGTCCTAGTTACAGGACATTAAACTGCATAACAACCATCAGCGTCCATGTTTCATGCTATCAAAATGTGTAGCATCTTCGTCCATGTCACACGATGTTAAAATGAATAACATCGTTGGTACAACTAAAGTTTTATCTATTTAACTTTAGAAGATTCTACAATCCAATATCATTGACATCATCCCTACTCCTTAGTAGTACATGAGTCCCTCCCTTTCCTATGTTAGAGTTAGATCTGCATAGACACCATGTTTCAAGAACTGTGTATGACTTGATTATCAATTTCAATGACATATATAGAGATGCATGAATATCCAATCATGAGCACATCCACAATCACGAAATCTTCTTATTTTCTTTTCACCTCCATTGTATGAAGCCGATCTATTCAGAGTGTTTCCTTAAGATATATGATTTTGTCTTTATACCGTTTTATGTCTTAAGATTTTCCGTTCTCTTAGAATGTGTAAAAAATCCCACATTGTTCATGTCGAAATCCATTATAATGACGAATGATTGTTTGAATAACTATGTATTACTTTATTATAATCTATTTATATATATGCAGAGATGCCTAGATCTCCAATCTTGGGCCTATTCGTAATAAAAAAAACCCCATTTTTTCTTTTTTAAGAGTCAAATATTCATAGAGAACGTTTTAAGAACTATGTATGACTTTATTGTTTCCCTAGTAAGATATATAGTGAGACATGGGTTTTATCCCTTAACCCATTTACAATATGTATTTCCTTTCATATCAGTTCATTGTTGTCATTCCCGCATGACATTAAACTATATGGAAATATGATACCCCTATTATTTATCTGTGTCACCTCTGTATTATAGAAAAGACCCTTACCACTTTTGGTTTCTCACACCGAGAAAATCTCAAGTGAGATTAGGAATTGGATAAGTTTCTTTTTAATATAAGTAAGGTTTTTTAATTCTTTATGGGGGTGAAAATGTCCTTATTTCATGTCTTTAAACTGCATATCATATTATTAATTCAGAAGGAATGAAGAAAGTCTTCAATTTACATATGAGTGAGATAAATGTAAAGGATTTCAAACTCATTTCCAATACTGGTTAAAATATGTCTCATTTCTATTGAACATAGACCCTTTCCATATTTCATGCTCTTAACCATGAATATTTTCAGATCATAATAATATTTCTTATGGTTTTTGGTAACCGAGTTTCTAATATCAGAGAGCTCTTTTTCTTGACTATATAGCATGTGCCCTTAGGTGGCCTTGCATAAGTTGCCTACATAATTGGCATGTCAGTCAAAAGATGAAACTATTTGGCTATGAAACATATTCTCTAGTAGGCCCTATATAATATAGGCCCCATAACGGGTTTATCAGGTAATGGTAACTTCGTTAATGGTTATAGTGTCTTTGTTCATTTCAATCTTGGATGACAACATATAAGAATTTGTATTTTAAAACAGCCATTCAAGTATACTTCTCCCATTATCTTTCTCACAATCTAAAAGTCTTTAATACCATGGTTTACACATTACCCTCACCATACATTCAATATAATATGATGTAACTTTGAAATCACCCGACAACATATGGTATATTGTTTCCATTTCATGTCCAGGTTGTATGACCTAAAACTACAGACACCATATCTCTTGCGTTTGGGTTAGACATTCATAAATGTATTATTCGTCCAATTATTTGGACATCTTGGTGGGAAATTGCCTTTCAATATTCAGGTACCTTTATCTATAAACCAAACTATATGCTTCGGAAATTCTAAATCTCCATAAGCATACTTTGAATTTTGGAAATAGAACATTAAATTTCTAAGAGATCTTTTGCCTGACAACGAAACATGTGCCCTTAGGAGTCCTTTCATAAGTTGCTTACATAACATGCCTATTAGTCAAAAAATTCCATTATTTAGATATACAGCATATGCCTCAGTTGGCCCTGGATAAAACAAACCCCTATAACAGGTTTATCAAATAATGGTAACTTCGTTCTTGTAAAAGACTTCTTCTAATGCTTTTATCCCTTTTCCCATATCAGTACTCAGTTTCAGAAACTCCCAAATCACATTTTACTTTTTTTCTCTTCCAAACCCAAATAAGCTAGTATGTTTCCTAATAAAATTTTTAACAAATTGGTAGATTTTTCTCATACCTTTGGTCAGAGCTAAAGAACTTAAATTAAATCCACCCAATGTCCTCACTACATGACATAAAATCGCACAGTACAATGTATTCACTGCATGACTTAAAACTGCAAAGCACAATTTCCTCACTGCATGACATAAAACTACACGTTACAATTTCCACACTTCATAACATAAAACTACATAGTACAATTTCCTCATTGCATGACATAAAACTACACGAAATAATATTAGAAATTTCACTTTCTGATAAATTTTAACCATTACTCATACATCAAATTTTCATAAAAATTGTTTTCCAATTCATGAATTATGTCGGTCTAAAATAGCCCATTTTCATTCATAAAATTCCTTTCATTGGAAAAACCACCTACTATGGTCTTATGTCATCCAAATCTTATTTTTTTCCCTTATGTATCAACAACAAAATGTTAAACTTCAAAGAACTCTTTTTTCTTGACTATACAGCACGTTCCCTTAGGTGGACTTGCATAATTACCCACATAATAGGTCTGTCAGTATGAAGATTCCACTATTCGACTATGTCGTATGTGCCCTAATAGGCTCTGCATAATACATCCCCCATAATGGGCTAGTCAAGTAATGGTAATTTCATTATTGGAAATGAATCCCCTTTTGTTGATACATGTTTTATATTTAGTGACCATAAAAATAATCATGACTCATGATTTCCCCATGAAATATTTAAAAAATATTAAAGAAATTAGTAGACACATAGTTTTGTTTGGGATATACTTCAAATTTTAGGGTTAAAGCTATTCATCCTTAAATATTATCCCATTATAGTCCAAAATTCATGATTCTAAACTACCAAACAACAATAGAATTGGTACTCACTGTATTAAGAACCTGCAAAGGTTATAAACAAAAGTCGAGTCCTAGCTCACTAACCATGCACTTTGTATAGTTTAGTTAATAATGAGCAATAAAAATTTAAGAGATTTAATATTTTTGGATTTATCCATATAACCCTCGAAAAAATTCAAATTATTCTCTCTAGGCACCATGGATTATGCAAAAATTAGTGCATCCTTCAAAACATAATGTAGCTCCAAATATAACTAAATGATGTTAGAATGCATCAATGTGCCCTAATTTTACCATAGAACAAGATTATTTTCATTCTAAACGAATCAAATTATAAGGGGGGATTTTGTAGACACCATGAAATGTGTCGCCTGCACTTATCTACAATTGAAGATGTATTTCCATGTGCTGCGACTCAAAATGAACTCAACCATGCTTGAAATGTTCATGGTGCGAATCTACAGTATTAATGGGGGTTTGTGACAGTAGCGAATGCACCGACATGAAGGGCCGAGACCACAGCCTGGAAATGAACCCAAGAAGGGGTGCGGGGGTGAAACCCCTATGCTATGGAGCAATTATTTTGCTATGTACCTAAGGAGGCACCCAAGGTACCTATGCATAAACACTTATGGCCCACCATGCTAAAGCTGATTGATGTGATGATTTTGGATAAGTCCTAAAGGTGTCATCCAAGTCTATCCAAAACACCTTTGGCATGAAAGGTACTTGTGTGCTCCAATTTTGAACGTAGGTCACTTGTGCACCCAACTCATTTCACCCAAGGAAACTTATTTTCCTATAAATAGAATTAGAGACCCCCATTTGTATGGATTAATTTACATGAAACCCAATTACTGAACTAGTCGCCCTAGTATATGTCCCCAGTCTTCTGAAACGTGCAAGGTAGTTTTTCAACACATTGAGCAGAGTATTTAAGGGAGGATTATTGGACTTATGTTCTTTTAGTGTTTGAAAACCATAACACGTGCACGCCAAAAGCGCCCAACCTCCCTATGTCCTAAATACTTGCATGCATCCCATTCCTCTCACAGGAACTTGAGTGCCCCACTTCTTGGATAACCTGTGAATACTCTTAAAGGATTGATCAAGGTCTCACCCAAGTATTACCATATAGTTTGTTCATCTCTTAAGTGAACATCACGTCCTCCAAGTCTACCTATGTGGCCATACATGCACGCCCAGCTCTACTTGGGTTCCCCTATTTGATTCACTTAATCTCTTCACTCTCTTTGGTTTACAAGCCATCATGCCTTCCTCAGCCATTCCTGGCAAGGCTTATTCTTCACTGGCTCCCTTGTCTGAAAGGAATTCTATTGAGACCTCCACCAAAACCACATGACTTATCACACCTTTGGGAAAGGCACATCAACGTGTCTCTAATTTGGGTTTGTATTTCCACAATAATAGGATTCCCACATTTGTTTCATAATAGGGTTAGGATTCATGTAGTGTTTGTGGATTTTTATATCCACAGTAAAATAGATCTTGATCCCAGAAACAATGTTGGGAACTTCCCAGTTCTGAGAATAATGGTTTGGGCCTCATCCTTTCCCTTCTTAAAGAGCTGGAAACCCCAAATTCTGGTGGGGAAGTTATAGTTCACACTTAGGTTTCCACTTTCCTATGAGGATCAATTTCAGGGTAGCCATCTTGGTATAATCCCCTCAACATCACCCCTTCTTCCTTCCATTTGGACCCTTGCCCAAAGTGAAAAGAACATAGGGAAAGATCATCACCTCGCCCTCTTCCATGGTCGACAAACCCTCTTCCATTAGCAGAGGACGAAAAGTTTGAAGTGTCATTGTTGAACCTTTCACATCCTATTGTTTCTCACATAGACAATGACTCATGTGGGATTAAAGATATGAGATGGTTACAAAATGAGCTCAAACACTCATTAAAGGAACTATGAGAACTCTGATTCATGTTCAAACCCTGATACGTTGGAAGATGTCTCAATGCCCGAGCTCACTGGGCATCCTCCTTAGGAAAGAATCCCCAAATTCAATCTTCAAATCACCAAGGCATCCTTTTTAGGATGTAATACCAAAATCCTCTTTCTTAGAGGACCATAAACTCCTATGATATTTATCAAAATACGTGGTCTTTGATTCCCATTAATATGGGATACGTAGGAAGCCTCATTATGGTTCAAACCCAACACATCAAATCAACCCCATTCTCCAAGGGCCATTGTAACATCCCCAAATGATAAAGGGTTAAATGGCTAAATGATATGACTCATGTCAACAAGGTGGGCCCCACGTGTCTGCGGGGCAACTGGGGGTACCTGGTGGGCCAAGACCCGACGACCACGTTAAGGCGGGGTGTCTGTGCTGTCACCGGGACCCGGGTGTCACATTTGGTATCAGAGGAGGAACCCAACCTTAAGTGTAGTGCACTGCCTGGGTTGAGATGTAGGGCCCACAACGAGGGAGTTGTGCTCTAAAGGGGGGGGGGGGTGATTGTAACATCCCCAAATGATAAAGGGTTAAATGGATAAATGATATGACTCATGTCAACAAGGTGCACCTTCCTTTTCGGGAGCCTATTTGATTAGAACTCCACAGTTAAGCGTGCTTGTATTGGAGTAGTGATCAGGATGGGTGACCCTCTGGGAAATTACCCAGGGTGTGTGTGAGTGAGGACAAAGCGCACTGGAAAGGACAAGTGTTGGCCTGTGGGGACTATCATTAGTCAGATAACCCGTTCAGGCATGTGGGTGGACCCTAGGGTGGGCCCCATGTGTCTGCGGGGCAACTGGGGGTACCTGGTGGGCCAAGACCCGACGACCATGTTAAGGCGGGGCGTCTGTGCTTTCACCGGGACCCGGGTGTCACAGCCATATTCCCAATAGGGCCTAATCCTACATGGAAAATCATATAATTTCCATGTTCCTTAGGCTGCTTTAGTATAAGTCCCACATTAAATTTGACGAATCATATTTCACTTAGAGGTCTTTATCACTTGACCTTAATAGGTATGATGTGTCATATTAAGTGACACCAAACTATGAGGGGTCTGATTCCTTTCACAAGGATACATAGGTAGCCCATTTGACAGACATGATCCCAAGATAAAAAAACCATTGTCTCCCTAGATGAAAACAAATTATAGAGTGCCCCACTAAGTGTCTTAAAACCAGTATCATCACAATGATGATTAAGAGAATCTCTAATCAGTAAATTAGAGGATCCCATTAATGGAAAACCTCAAATACATGGATGCTTCCATTAATGAAAAACCTTGAATGCATATTGATGATTCTAAATTTTACACATGTTAATATATGATTGTAAATTCCATGGGATACTTATGATATAAATGGTGAATTAGTAAGGATTCATGAAAATATATTAAATTTACAAAGAGAGTACTAGATTAGACAATAATTCCTCCTAAAAGGGTGTGATGAGTACAACCTCCCATCCTGTCGACCAATGCATGTTCTTAAGTATCATAATGTTCAAATATAATGAACTCTTGACTTTGGAATATTGGTACCCTTTGGATAATGAAATGTTGGTTGTTTCCAGTTGCATGAATAAATTCAATGGCAGCCTCTTGAAATAGTGATTATTAAAACTAGAACACATATTTCAAGGAAATATGAAACAAAAATGGTGAACCCGACGTGAATCTTTAACCAAGTTAATAATGTTACCCACCTGTTAGGACCCTATCAATTGATAAAGGAAGACCAAAAACATGAATTAATCATGCTTGTATCCATCTAAAAAATATGTTTCTTTAAGATAGATTATTTTTATCATCACGTGTTTTCATATAATTCCCTTAAATCCAATGAATGGCTTTCTCCAAGACAACCTCTATGAACATCCCGACCACTGCTCAAGCTGGATATTTATCCATGGGAAGGACGTCATCACCAACCTTGTGACTTCAAAACTAGGTCTCTAATATGTTGGTGAAGGAATAACTTCAGTTCTGCACAATCCTGACTTTGGATGCTACTCGACAGGACCTTCAGGTCAACAAATATCCTCAATCATCTGGCCAATGACGACCAATGATCAAGAAGCAAATGGTGCCAACCACCATCTCCAACCATTTCAGGTATTTATCCCCGAAATGAAATTATAAATCCATCCAATACTACATAGAGGCGAATCAAGAGGTAATTCAAGGCCTCAATTATAGAATGCATGATTCCTTCTTAAGGAATCCCACTAGAAATCATCACCAAAATCATGCAGTAGTGTACCCCAAAAATGATGGCGGTGTTGCCTCTAAACATTTGGCCCAAGTCTCTCAGACATGAGAACAAAAGACAAACTACCAGGGAAAATGTCTAATCCATAGATATAAGGTTCTCACCAATACCTCCTCTGGAGATGTCCATCAATTAATCTTGATGTCAAAAAATGACCAGGCACATAACCTCGCCCTTCCTAATTTTTCTGCTCAACAGAATCGTTTGACAGTAACCCACCAATCCCACCAGATAAACTTGGTGGAGTACTGTGAACATGCACATAAAACTATTCACAAGTTATCAGCCAGTCAACAGGCTTGTCTAACTGCATTTGAAGAGTCCCTCCTTTCAAATGTGGTAGAAACTAGTAAATAGGAACATACACCTGTTTACAATCACAAATTCTATCAGCAGTATCATCTTACAGTATTGAAGGAAGTCCATCAATCATACTTGATGGAAAATAGCCAGTAGGAACATACACCTTCCAATGTTCATCAAGCCTTCCAATAGTCTTGTTTGGTAGCACCAGGAGAAGACAGTCAGAAAGCTCCAATGAAAAATTTGGGGCAGACCCAAATCTCTGCCCCCATGTATGAGTACTGTCAATATTCATTAACAATAAGAGGAGGGCAGGAGTAGGAAAATTCACCTAATATTGATACATAATGGATGTATATTCTAATTCAGGACATTAAAGTCACCAATCACATCTTATCAATGGAGAAGGGAAGACACATATCCCTTCCCATATTATGGAAGCATACAAAGATATTTTAACAACTTCTTCCACAATATCAAGGGAACAGACACATAAATCTGTCCCCACACATGGGATGACACAGCGACATGACATCCTGAAGCAGATACATACATCTCTTATAGTCCAAGAGGGTCATGGGGCACACTCCCCCATATCATACAGACTACAAGATCAGGAACATACACCTTTTCCAATTGGATGTAATTAGTTTGTTATATTAACCACTCCGAGGAAGACAAATATACCTACCAATGATAACCACTTTTCCAAGTATGTGGCCTCAACTAAGTATAAGAGAACATCCAAGATGAAGTCTCCCCAATAATTTTTGGAAAATAATGAGCTAAGTTGCGACGTGGCTCATCCTAATGCTGGAGTTCTTGAAGCCCTCAGATATTTATCTGTTGCTGCTCAAGATTTTATCCTCTCATTACCCAATTATGGGAGTGGTAGTTGTAATTATGAAGTTACTCGTCGGACACTTCATCATGAAGGATAGATTCATGTAAATTCAGTAAATCTAGAGTGCCTATCTCTGGATGGGAGCCATGACAACCCTCCGTGTGGACAGAAGACCAAGGATCAAGAAGATTTATCCCATCATGGTGATCCTCACCATGATGGAATTTGCTGAAAAAGTCCCCTTCGTAGTAGTATTACACATTTTCAAGACTATTCTATAATTTACAATGTAGCGATGATAAATCCCTCTTATCTTGAGGCACTTAAAAACACAAGGATGATCATATCTGATGCCTTGTCATTGACGGGTGAAACAATTTCTCAACCAGAAGACGTCTTAAGGGAACAACCATTCTATGAAACTCCTTTAGTTCATTTATCTTCTAATACAGAGCACCCACTCTAGCTAAATGGGAAATCCCATTCTTGTTCTGGACTTGTAAAATTCTCAGTATAAAATTCCAGAATTGATAGCAGATGATTGCATTCATGAAATTCGCCTCAACATATAGAAAACTCTTTTCCACTGAAAACCAAAGTCCTACCATATGATGAATATCAAAATCAGGTAAAGTTAATAGAAGGGTTACAATGCCAAATTGACTTGGCATATCTCTCAGTTTACCTACATCCAATGGATGAAAAGCAGTAGTGAACCCTTCAGTGTGCATGTCTCAATTCTCTAAAGGGGATACACTAGTTAATTTCTGATTCCACATCTAGTGTTCGTATCAGAAGATGGGGTGCATATGGAGAATTTCATTTCACTGCACTCCAAAATCAGCAATGTCCACCAAAAGTGGTTTCATAAAATGTTATTTCCCATGACCGGCCATAATCAATAGGTTTTATATGTAATCAAATGTACGCAAAAGAATAGGCCTCAACCATTTGTAATCAGAAACAAGACCAAAGGAAAGAGGTTGTTGAGATACTTTTACATCAAGCATCTGAGAATTTTGAACAGAAATCCTGTTTAGAGTATTTTAGTTGTCATAGGATTCAAATGTCTGAAATACCACAATGATCTTCTTTAACAGGTGATTTAAGTGATTGTCAGATGATGCACCCAACTAATGTCCGAACCAAAATCTACAAAATCAGAAGAGTAGTTGCACGAATTTTAGACATAGAAGTTAAAGAATCACCCCAGATTTCTAGGATAGGGGATCATTTAATTCAACCTTCAAATTCATTAAACAATGTTCAATGATTTTAAGAAGAACCACAGGAACAACTCCAGCCTATAGGGGTGGGGGATTTTTCACATCTACAATCACTTCCTCAACGGAAGTTAGTTTTCTCCCGATTAGGGATGAAGCCCCAAGGAAAGCATACAACTAAACTATCCAATGATTCCCTTCATGTTACTGTCCACCAAACAGTTCCAAGTAATTCTTCATATAGTAGAACAGAGTCGCTTGAAAGACACCAAGGGAGACGATCTAGCAGAAACACTGACAGAATTCCATCGATGCATTATGCACCAGTAAATGTCATTAAATCCATTGTAGAAGATCCTCTAGAAATTAATTCCAGTTCAAGGGAATCATAAGATGATGTTCTTTTCTATAATATGGTACACACTGAGGCAAATTAACATGGTGTGTGAACCCAAAATCAGAGGCTTACCAAGGATCTAGGTATGCCTTTAAATAACCAACTCCACACTCTTTGAAAAGAATATAACAAGGGGAAAGGAAAAAAGTCATATTGCATATGACTTTACACTGTAAAGGTCAATATCATTCACTTGAAGAGATATTTTCATAGCAAGAAGAGGAAACGAAGTAGTTGAAAAGACTCAATATAGAGTTACTTCGAAACATCATTTCTGCTAGACACACTCCCTAGACAAATCCTCAACTTTCCAATCCTATAGAATCTCCTCTACAAAGGGGATTTTTAGTAACTATAGATGTGGATAATTATTTACCTCCATTGGGTACACAATCAAGGTAGTACCATATATATCATGATAGACCTGTTCCCGTGGGTTATCCAAGGTAGGTATCAGCACCAGCATTAGTGGTTTTATCAGTCATTGCACCAGCTGAAGCTCCAGTTTCTATACCTACATAGGTTCCAGCTCATTAAGATGTTCCCCAAATGATTATAAACACAATTGAGGTATTAACGGATCGATTGGAAGCTACAGAGGAATGACGTTCACCAGTTCAGCCAGAAAATAGAGCTTACCCTGAATGGCTGGATGCAATTCCCCCCCACCAAATTTTGTGAATACCACATTCCCAATCTTTAATCATTTGGGAGATCCTGAACAACACCAAACACATTTTATTTTTCATTGTGATCCTATGATGGGAAATTCTCAACAACAAGAAGTAGTTAAGGTTAGTTGTATGGTGTAGTCATTACAAGGGCCAGCTTTTGTCTGGTACACAACTTTTCAATCTTGATCAATTACTTTATTAAAATATCTCCATCAGAAATTTCTTCACCAATTTTCCTCTATGATACAAAAGATTATAGTTTTTTATATTAATAATTTTAAACAATGTGATAATGAATTAGTTTTATATTTCATTGCATGATGGAAATGATTAACATATTCCTTATGTGTAGCACTCCCTCAAGAAATGTTTCTGCCAATCTGTGTGAAAATTTTCCGTGACGAATTACGCACACCACTGATCCCTGTGAAATACACAAGAGGGTTTCGAGACCTTAAATTGATCACTCAATAGATTAATGATTCTGTTACAGAAACTAAGGCTAAAACTCGTGTAATTCCATCAACTCTGGGAAGGAGGATAGGAAAGGCAGAAGCTGCTACATTCACACTCAAGCAGGCACCTATACCTACTTCCACTTCAAAAATTCATCATACCAAAGGTCTCCACTTCCTAATAATCAACAATAATGACCACCTCATCAAGATGATCAAAGAGATGAATGGTGGAAGAAGTTTGAGGAATTAAAGGATAACATATTTTCTTTCATGATTGAGAATGTTCCTGGCTAGTTCATCTCATCCTTAGAAAACAATTTGGTTCAGTTTCCAAGGCCGAAAAAGCCAAATAATGATGGACATGAAGATCATTTGAATTATTGTCCCTTTTAATCAGATTTTGGGACACCTCATTCAGGAGGGAATTGTTTCAAAAGACCTTCAGAAAAATATGGTAGTCTCTGGAGAAGTGAAATTGAAAAGATCATCTACTCATGTAGCATGTGTTACTGCTACTAATCCAGAGGAAGAGAGAGAATGGAAAGAGGTTAAAAGTAAAAATGTGCAAAAATATGTTCATTGGATGATCCGGAAAATGATCAACCGGACTCATGCTATTTTACGAACATAGTTAAAATAACCAATTTTGTCTTCTACCACTCCTTCGATAGAAAAACCATATCCATCAAAAGTCCATTCCTTAAAGAAGCAAAGTGATGATAAGGACAAAGTGAATTCAGAAGAAGACGAGCTAATGTCAAGGAAAAAGTTGTTCTTGACCCTGATAGATTTTATTCCATCTATTTCAAAAGCATGGGTACCGCCCCGCTAAATGGAATATCCAAAACTAACCTGTCAAGAAGAATCTTTTTCAGATAAAGAATTAATCTTTGGTTCTGTTAATGTTATCTATTTAACAGATCCTTATGCCAATAGTGATTTTGATTATAATGAGCCAGAGTTTCAGGTACATAACTGGGGAACAAGAGGAAGTGTCCAAGGTCATGGATACAGGGGAAGACGTGTAAATTTTAGAAACCACCATTTTCATTCTATCCATGTTATAACCATATATGCAGATGGAACTTGTGGAAGGTCCCTTCAATAGAATAAAGTGGAACAATGAGATTATTCTATAGAAGAGAAGCTCGGTTTTGAAACAATTACATTGGAAGACTTATTAGATTCCACACAGTCTTCTTCTCAGCAAATTAATAGACTTATTCAGTCTAATTTACTCAAGTCAGTAGGATTTCTAGATTCTGCTCCAACACATAGTACATCTACAATAGAAGCATCAACTTCAAAATCACATGCAAAACCAAATCTCCATGATTGGAAATGCCGACATTTGGATCAAAAGTATGATTTTTTGAAACAATTGGCCCACGTTCCAGCCAAGTTATCAATTTTGGATGCTTTGAATCTATCAAAATATCTTTGAGAAGCACTCATTGAGGCCTTGTTAAGTCCTCAAGAATTTGAAAATGAATTTTCTACTTCTGAGGTTTACTGTATAGAGAATGATCCTGTAGAATATCATGCAGTCATATCTTTTATGGATGGAGATGAAGATGATATTGTACATGGAAATATCAAACATTTTTATTTTTTTGGCAAGGTCAGTGACGTTGATATACGAAGAGCATTAATTGATAATGGCTAGAGGGTGAAGCTCATTCCCGTTCGTACACTTATTTGATTGACCTTTACTGAATCTGACAAATATCCATCGACTTTAATGTTTCAAGGATATGACAATAATGAACAAGAACCTCTGGGTAAAATTACACATAGAACTCAATTTGGAGATCTTGTGTCTAATTCAGATTTCATGTTTGTTCGTCAGGACACATCATTCAATATTATTCATGGAAGGCCTTCACAGCATCAACATAAATCCATACCCTTGTCATACCATCAATGTATGAAATACTATTTCAATATCCAAATCAGAACATTTTATGGTGACAAGGCTCCGTTCAAAACATGTGAATCTCAATAAATTGAGTTCGAGTTTTATCACACAAAAGGAATGAATCTCATGAAAAATGAGATAACCAGATTTAATGTTCAAAATGGACTAGAAAAGATCCCCACAAATCCATTCATACATTTGAGTAGAGATTCTGTGTTACCCATAAAACAAATTAAAAGGGTGAAACCAAATCTAAAGACTTTTCCAATAACATCCATAATGTCAATTGTGGAAACAGATCTTGATAACATTTGAGAAATTATTGACACACTAAGAAATGATGAAAGCCTGAATGGAGATGTTTTAATCTCATATGTTGAACTACAACAATCCTCTACTTAGTTAACCAGAATAGAAGAAAAAGTGGTATTGCTAGAGGAATACAAATATGTTGATTCTCAATCCATCAATCCCAATTTATTGCCATAGAAAGACCATTCGTCATTAGTAGGGTCAGATCTGGTGGCCTTTTCTTCATGATGTTCAAATAATTATTTCTCTCCTAACACTGTATGTTTTGCCTCATCATCTATAATGAAAGTGGAACCAGATTAGGTAATACATAATAAAGAAGAAGAGGAAGATCCCAGGGATGCTCCCCCAGTATTTGAAGAAGGTGTCTCTACCACCATGGATGATCTTATAGAAACAAATATAGGTATAAAAGAAGATCAACACCCTACTTTAATTAGTGCGGCCATGACCTCTGAAGAGCTATAGGTATATACTTCCTTTTTAATGAAACATTGACATATATTTTCTTGGAATTATACAAAAATTCCAGGTCTTAATTCAGATGTAGCCACCCAACATTTGGATTTGAAAGAATAACATCATGGATTTAAGCTAGCATCAAGGAGAACACACCCATATCATGCCTCTAAAATTGAAGTCTAAGTTGATAATATTATAAAGGAAAAATATTTTAGGTAATTTCAATATCCCAAATGGCAGGAAAATATTTTCCCAGTGAAAAAAGAAGAATGGAAAAACTAGAGTCTGCATTGATTTCAGAGATCTTAACTGGAATTTTCCTAAAGATGATTTTCTAGTCTTGATTACAGAACTTATAATTGATGCAACAGCTAGATATGAATCTCTTTCTTTCATGGATGGATATTTTGGGCATAATCAAATCTGTATGGCCCGATATGATGATGAATCTATAGCCTTTGGATCCCCTCAAGGTGTGTTTTTCTATCAGGTAATACCCTTTGGCTTATAGAATGTAGGTGAAACATACCAATGTGTTATGCACAAAATATTTAAACTCTTATTAGGGAGAATTTAGTTAATGTTATGTGGATTATTTGGTGGTCAAATCCAGAAAATGTTTTAATCACTTGTCATATTTGGAAACCATATTCAATAAACTTTAGCAACACAATTTTAAGACGAATGTAACGACCCGAAACTTTGAATAAATCTTGTTTCCTAATTTCATGTGTTATTTTTTATACTCAAAAAAAATATTTTATTTGATAAACATGATTATAAATAAAATGAGACCATTGGTTTTTGAGTGTTATATGACCATCGGTCAATATGACCACCGTGAACAAAATGTTTTGATTATTGTCTCTAAATTTAAGTAATCTTGGTTAATTATTATAGAAAGAAGATTTGATGGCCTCACCTAGTAGCCTTGGGCCGATCGAAGCCCATCTAACAGAGATTGGGAAGGAGGTAGCACCATTGGGCTTTGCTCTGGACCAAATCCAAGCCGAACTTCATCATGTGAAGCTAGAACGGAATCGCCTTCGCGAGAAGTTCAAACTGATAGAAATTACTACTCGGGCAATGTTGACTGAGCCGCCCCAAAATTCTATCACCCTAGCACACCTTACTCTTAGGTCCTATGCGGGTATTATAAGGGGTTATGTAACGAGACCGTAATTGCCTTGTGTAATCCTTTTTTTAAATAAAAATTTGGATTTCTTCTTATGATGATGTTTATGAATTTTCAACTGACCGGATAAATATTGTATGCAGATTTTTGATGAATTTTAGAAAAAGGATATTTTAAAAATGGTTGTGTAAACCTTAAATAATTAAAAATGTGTAATGATTTTCGAAAAATGGTCTTCTACAATTATGTTCAGTACGAAATTTAGAGTCTAATAAGATCAACTTCATTTTTGATGAATAGTAAATTATGAATAGTGATTTTATGATTAGGATTAGTAATATGACCAAATGGATTAGTAATCTCACTTAAAGAAAGTTTTAAAATAATCTAGGCACCTTGATTAAGTAATGTGATTCAATAAAATAGTTAAATAACGGTTTCATTAATTATTATTCAAGTATTAGTTTTTTCAGGTGAATAGTGTTTTTTAATTAAAAATTTAATTAAAAATAATTAGAAAATTATTTTTATAAAAATGACTTTATTTTTGAACTCAGAGCATCGATATTATGTTATGGTAATTTTTGGGGTTTTTTCTGAAAAAAATGAATTTTCGATGAATAGTGTTTTTATTTAAAAATTAAATTAAAAATAATTAGAAAATTATTTTTATAAAATGGATTTCATTTTTGAAATCAGAGCATTGATATTTGGTTAATGTGAAATTTTGGTATTTTTCTGAGAATGTTGAATTTTCGGTGAATAGTGAAAGTGTAGTTTTTAAGTTACGGGTGTTTAATGACATCATTTAATGATGTATTAAGTATATATTCAATATGTTCGAATTATGAATAGTAAGATAAGGTGTGAGGTGTCCCAAGTGGCCAATACCATGGGCAAATACCATGGGCAAGCCCATGGTTTTGCCAAAACCACTAGTGAGGTGTCCCTTGGCCATTAATGCTTTGTCCCCTCACTTTCCCTATAAATACCCACCCTTTCCTCCCTTAGTTTTCACTCCCAAATCTCCCCCAACGAAGTTCTGGTCTTCTTACCTTCCAAAGAGTCCTCCCAAGGTTCCCCCAAGCCCTCAAGGTCCAATCCTTTGAGTTTCAAGAGTCACATTTTAAGGTAAGGGATCCGACCCCTCTCTTTCTTTTCATGTAATCTCTTTTATGTCATTCCTATTATGCTCCATGTTTTTATGTGAGAGGATGTTCTTTTATATTCCTCTTACTGCCCTTTCATGTTTATATGATGAGAGATTCCCTCTTACTCTCATCATTTCGTTTTATGAAAGTTTAAGTGACGCCGTTAGGCTGCCGAATTTTTAAGGGATTCTTTCACCCTTCTCATTTTTCAAGTTCGATTTTCATGTCAAGTCTTTCAAGTTCCTTTTTATTATGTTGGGGTATGATCTCTATATCTATCATACTGATCTCTTATGATAATATGATGAGGGACCCTATTTGATCTTGTCAAATCATTTTCTTTTGAAGTTAAGTGATGCCGTAAGGCTGCCGAATTTTCATAAGAGAAATCTAATTTTTTTTCCTTCCATGTTTTTCATTTCAAATGGTATGTCCTTCAAATTTCATTACCATGTCCATATATCCTTCTTATTCTGTCCCCTACTGTTTTATGGATAATTTATGAGTGGGTGACCCATGTCCCTTCTCTTTTCAATGTTTTCTAAAACCCCAAAACATAGCCGTTATGCTGTAGAATTTTCGTCTCAAAATGCCTCTCCCTCTTTTCTCAAAAATTATTTTATGTTATAAAGTGAATACTCAAAGCTCTTATTTCTACAAGGGTATTCACATATATATCAAAATGTTCCATTTTAAATTCTGGGATTTACATACATGAGACCCGCTTTCCCTTTCCGTGGGTTTAAAGTGACGTAAAGATCATGTCTTTAAAGCAGTTTTTAAAACGTTATGATTATGAAATGAAACCCATTTATTTTATGCTATGTGGGTTATTTATGAAATTTTTTATGATGATATATGTGGCTCACATGATAATAAAGGCAAATTTAAGGGTGCGCCCTGATAGCGCTCCAATGCATTGGGTAATGATATAACCACTAGAGATTACAATTTTCACGATACCTTGGTGAATAACCTTGGTAATTTTCAAATGACACCTTGGGGATGGACCTTGGTGATATGTTCATGATTGTCTATGTTAAATGATGTAGCCACATCTTCAAGTTATGAAAATGTTATTTTTATTATGAAATGCCTCATGATTTCTTTCTCATGCCTTAAAGCTCTTTTCATGTCCTTATTGAAGTATCTCAAGTTCACATGTAAAATGTTCCTCTTGTTTCCCTTACTGGGCCTTCTGCTCACCCTTTCTTTTGATGTATGTCCCCAGGTTATGAGATGCAGTAATGAACCTAGAATGAACTTAAGGAGACGCCTTGCAAGTGTTTAAGAAGAATTCTTTATGTTGTTTTCATGTATTATGTTCCTGGTTTCCAAGACACTAAACCTTAAAGATCCTCAGTTGTGTGTAATGTAATGAAAGTTTATGTTATAAAATGGCGGGATGCTATAGTTGGTATCAAAGGATGGTTTAGTTATTTGTGGAAATTAGGATATGAAAACTCTAGGAGGAACCCTATAAGAAAGTTTAATATAGGAAATCTTCCTGGTATTTTGGTGAGTATTGAGTAAGGGGTTGCCAAGCAAATACATCCCTGTCTGGATACGAGCAGGTAGAGGTGGCTCTGGCACAGATGTACATAGGGGTAAAACCCGAAAACACCGCTTTGATCTAGACTCGAACGGGAACTGGTACACGACAACGGGCCTTGCTGCACTCTTGGTTACGACACTCCCGGGGGATATGCTTTGGTAAATTCATAAGCTTGATATGAACCATTATTAAAGGAACAAAGATAAAATAAAATAAAGATTCAAATAAGAATATATGATCATGGATAACCTAGATGGGAACCTAGGGGATCACAAGTTAGGGTATACTTTTCTTCAACAAGTTATCCTTATATGCTTTAAGTTCCTTTTCATTATTATTGGTTAAGTATTTAAGCCTCTAATTATACTTTATCTTCTTAGTTAATGGTGGGAAATGGAATAACGTGTCCCAACAACCAATGTGATAGGAAATGCGACAATTTCCGTATTAATATGTCAGAGATGATTAGGGGATTAAAAGATGATTATTATTTTGGAAGGCGTTCACTATTTTGGGGATCCTATATGATCGAGGTAAATAGATTACTATAGTATTTTTATTGAGGAGTAAGGTTGACTTATATTTTGAAGAATTGATGAATTTAAGGTGGACTTATAGTAATTTAGGTTACTTTTGGGAATGATTAACCTATCTTGGGTAAAATATGTTTAGGTTAGCTACTTTTGTTATAAGATGTTAGGAGTGGTTGATGTTGTCTGGAGATGAACAATGAAGTTGTTTTGGAAGACTATGTTATCAAATCCTTCTTGTATTTGGGTTTCAATCTTAGTTTGGTTTATTTTGAGGAATTTTAAGGACCGTTATTTATGGAGTGGTCTATGATGAACGTTGGGTAGTACCATGGAACTTTGAAGATTTAAAAGTAGGTTCTATTCCTATGGGATCCTTTCTTTTTGAAGAGTTGTTTTACCTTAACCTTTCTGTTTTTGGGATAATGTTTAAAGATAGAAGAAATAGATAGTTAATCTTTTGTAGATTATGTGATTCTATAGAAGATGATTCTTGTGCTTTTATGAGACCAAGTGTTTTTGAATTCTCATCATTTGGCGAAAATATTAGTGTTGGTAGGGACTTGTTAAAGGATGAAACTCTACTTGAAGGTAGGTATATTTTCTTATGTTTTTGTTCTATGTAGTAAATGAAATCCTCAAAATTATGAAAAGAAATGTAAAACAAAAATGTTGTTGGTTTACGTTTCCTACTAGGTAATCGAAGACCGTTTACACACATCATAAGTTTGGGATTTTCTCATGGTTAACTTTCTCCTAATCATGTTCTCTATCACTCTCCCTCAGAAATTGACCCTTTGTTTTTTCCTCCATGTCCATGTTTTCCTACATGGAACCCGAGTGTGGGTTAACTCGGGTGGCCTTTGTACTTCCTTTTCTTTCTCTTAAAGTAATGGTGTTACTGACTCTTTTTCCGATGTGGGACTTTCAATGAAATTTCAAAACCCAATTTAAAAAAATTGCGAGGACACAATTTCTTAAGGGGGGAAGATTGTAACGACCCGAAATTTTGAATAAATCTTGTTTCCTAATTTCATGTGTTATTTTTTATACTCAAAAAAAATATTTTATTTGATAAACATGATTATAAATAAAATGAGACCATTGGTTTTTGAGTGTTATATGACCATCGGTCAATATGACCACCGTGAACAAAATGTTTTGATTATTGTCTCTAAATTTAAGTAATCTTGGTTAATTATTATAGAAAGAAGATTTGATGGCCTCACCTAGTAGCCTTGGGCCGATCGAAGCCCATCTAACAGAGATTGGGAAGGAGGTAGCACCATTGGGCTTTGCTCTGGACCAAATCCTAGCCGAACTTCATCATGTGAAGCTAGAACGGAATCGCCTTCGCGAGAAGTTCAAACTGATAGAAATTACTACTCGGGCAATGTTGACTGAGCCGCCCCAAAATTCTATCACCCTAGCACACCTTACTCTTAGGTCCTATGCGGGTATTATAAGGGGTTATGTAACGAGACCGTAATTGCCTTGTGTAATCCTTTTTTTAAATAAAAATTTGGATTTCTTCTTATGATGATGTTTATGAATTTTCAAATGACCGGATAAATATTGTATGCAGATTTTTGATGAATTTTAGAAAAAGGATATTTTAAAAATGGTTGTGTAAACCTTAAATAATTAAAAATGTGTAATGATTTTCGAAAAATGGTCTTCTACAATTATGTTCAGTACGAAATTTAGAGTCTAATAAGATCAACTTGATTTTTGATGAATAGTAAATTATGAATAGTGATTTTATGATTAGGATTAGTAATATGACCAAATGGATTAGTAATCTCACTTAAAGAAAGTTTTAAAATAATCTAGGCACCTTGATTAAGTAATGTGATTCAATAAAATAGTTAAATAACGGTTTCATTAATTATTATTCAAGTATTAGTTTTTTCAGGTGAATAGTGTTTTTTAATTAAAAATTTAATTAAAAATAATTAGAAAATTATTTTTATAAAAATGACTTTATTTTTGAACTCAGAGCATCGATATTATGTTATGGTAATTTTTGGGGTTTTTTCTGAAAAAAATGAATTTTCGATGAATAGTGTTTTTATTTAAAAATTAAATTAAAAATAATTAGAAAATTATTTTTATAAAATGGATTTCATTTTTGAAATCAGAGCATTGATATTTGGTTAATGTGAAATTTTGGTATTTTTCTGAGAAAGTTGAATTTTCGGTGAATAGTGAAAGTGTAGTTTTTAAGTTACGGGTGTTTAATGACATCATTTAATGATGTATTAAGTATATATTCAATATGTTCGAATTATGAATAGTAAGATAAGGTGTGAGGTGTCCCAAGTGGCCAATACCATGGGAAAATACCATGGGCAAGCCCATGGTTTTGCCAAAACCACTAGTGAGGTGTCCCTTGGCCATTAATGCTTTGTCCCCTCACTTTCCCTATAAATACCCACCCTTTCCTCCCTTAGTTTTCACTCCCAACTCTCCCCCAACGAAGTTCTGGTCTTCTTACCTTCCAAAGAGTCCTCCCAAGGTTCCCCCAAGCCCTCAAGGTCCAATCCTTTGAGTTTCAAGAGTCACATTTTAAGGTAAGGGATCCGACCCCTCTCTTTCTTTTCATGTAATCTCTTTTATGTCATTCCTATTATGCTCCATGTTTTTATGTGAGAGGATGTTCTTTTATATTCCTCTTACTGCCCTTTCATGTTTATATGATGAGAGATTCCCTCTTACTCTCATCATTTCGTTTTATGAAAGTTTAAGTGACGCCGTTAGGCTGCCGAATTTTTAAGGGATTCTTTCACCCATCTCATTTTTCAAGTTCGATTTTCTTGTCAAGTCTTTCAAGTTCCTTTTTATTATGTTGGGGTATGATCTCTATATCTATCATACTGATCTCTTATGATCATATGATGAGGGACCCTATTTGATCTTGTCAAATCATTTTCTTTTGAAGTTAAGTGATGCCGTAAGGCTGCCGAATTTTCATAAGAGAAATCTAATTTTTTTTCCTTCCATGTTTTTCATTTCAAATGGTATGTCCTTAAAATTTCATTACCATGTTCATATATCCTTCTTATTCTGTACCATACTGTTTTATGGATAATTTATGAGTGGGTGACCCATGTCCCCTCTCTTTTCAATGTTTTCTAAAACCCCAAAACATAGCCGTTATGCAGTAGAATTTTCGTCTCAAAATGCCTCTCCCTCTTTTCTCAAAATTATTTTATGTTATAAAGTGAATACTCAAAGCTCTTATTTCTACAAGGGTATTCACATATATATCAAAATGTTCCATTTTAAATTCTGGGATTTACATACATGAGACCCGCTTTCCCTTTCCGTGGGTTTAAAGTGACGTAAAGATCATGTCTTTAAAGCAGTTTTTAAAACGTTATGATTATGAAATGAAACCCATTTATTTTATGCTATGTGGGTTATTTATGAAATTTTTTATGATGATATATGTGGCTCACATGATAATAAAGGCAAATTTAAGGGTGCGCCCTGATAGCGCTCCAATGCATTGGTTAATGATGTAACCACTAGAGATTACAATTTTCACGATACCTTGGTGAATAACCTTGGTAATTTTCAAATGACACCTTGGGGATGGACCTTGGTGATATGTTCATGATTGTCTATGTTAAATGATGTAGCCACATCTTCAAGTTATGAAAATGTTATTTTTATTATGAAATGCCTCATGATTTCTTTCTCATGCCTTAAAGCTCTTTTCATGTCCTTATTGAAGTATCTCAAGTTCACATGTAAAATGTTCCTCTTGTTTCCCTTACTGGGCCTTCTGCTCACCCTTTCTTTTGATGTATGTCCCCAGGTTATGAGATGCAGTAATGAACCTAGAATGAACTTAAGGAGACGCCTTGCAAGTGTTTAAGAAGAATGCTTTATGTTGTTTTCATGTATTATGTTCCTGGTTTCCAAGACACTAAACCTTAAAGATCCTCAGTTGTGTGTAATGTAATGAAAGTTTATGTTATAAAATGGCGGGATGCTATAACGAACCCCATGAAATGTTCTTTCGGGGTAACCTACAGAAAATTCCTTATATTTTCTGTATTCCATCGTGGTATAAAAGTTGATCCTAAGAAAACAAAATCAATCCATGTTATGTAACCTCCTTGAAATTTAAAATAATCAGAAGGACTCCAAGGACACTTGGCCTTTATTCGACGCTTCATATCCAATTTGGCAGGCAAGTGTTTACCCATAACCAAATTAATGGAGAATGGAGTCACTTAACAATGGACTAAATATTTCCAAGAGGCATTTAATAACCTCAAGAAATATCTATTGATTCCAGCGGTATTAATTCTAACTATTAATGTAAGACCACTTATTCTCTATGTGATAGCTTTAGAGCGATCACTAGGTGCCTTCCTCACCCAAATGAATGATGATTTGAATGAAAATAGCCTTTACTATCCCAATCAAACTATGCTTGATGTGGAAACTCTGTATTAAATTATTGAGAAGTGATGTCTAGCATTAATATTTGTAGACCAGAAATTCAGGCACTACCTGCAACATCTTGAAGTCCAATTGGTGTCTTGTAATAATACAATCAAATTTATCCTCAGTCTTCATATGCTTACAGGACATTTGGAACAGTGGGCGGTTATTTTGAAACAATTTGGTATCCAGTTTATACCTAAAAAGTCAATAAAAGGCCAAGATCATGCTGAATTCCATGATGAACATCCATATGTGGAAGATACATCATTTAATACTAAGCTTCCTGATGATGAGGTCTTCTATATTCAAGATAATTTCCAAACATGGGAAATGTATTTTGATGGTTCTTCCATGAGTCCAATAGGAAAGAGAATGGAAAACCCTAAACTGAACATGGTTGGATTAGTAATTTTCATTATTTCCCCAGAAAATGAAGTATTGCCTAATTCTATCCTATTATCGGAAGGTGTTAGCAACAATGAAACAAAATTTCAAGCTCTCAACATGGGTTTGGAATTGGCCCTTCAAGTGCAAATGGATAATTTAATGTTAAAAGGTGATTCAAAATTGGAAATCAAACAAATTAATGATGAATATTCTATCAGAAAAAAATAATTTATTCCATTGTGTGATTACTTGAGATGGTTAATGGCTAAATTTCCCTCAAGGCCGATATTGTATTATGTCCTAGGATCACAAAATACTCAAGTAGATACAATATATGACGCATCTACAACCTTGGAAGATCTAAATCAGGACGAGACAGTTATCAGCATAACCCATTGTCGTGTGGTCCCACATTTTGTTCATACCAGAATGAAATAAATTTATGAAATTTTCCCTATTTTTGAACCATATGGTCATACTATAGGATGGAAAACATCCATCACGGAATATCTTCAAAATGGGGTTCTTCCACCAAAAAGGGCTGAGAAGGAACAAATCTGGTGACGAGCGGACAATTGTACTCTTTATGATAGTCTTGACCACCAAAAGATCCATTACAAGTGAGGCTTTTTTGGAATTATCTTCAGATGTATTGATGAATAAGAGACCATAGCTGTCATGAAAGAATTATATTTATACGCATTTGGTGCACACCAATCTGGGCACATACTCTCCAATTAGATCTAAAGGCTTGGATACGTTTGGCCTTAAATGACACAAGATTGTACAGATTTCACTAAAAAAATGTCTTCCCACTCAAGGGAAATCCAACATCATCCATTAACAACCATATTTTATAGATATAGATATATACTCTTATCCATTTTTCAAATGGGGAATGGATGTTGTAGGGCCATATCCTCCAGCCACAGTTGAGCAGTTCAAGTATATTCTCATTGCAATTGACTTCATCTCTATATGGGTTGACGCAATACCTCTCAAGGATGTCAGAGCCAAAAGCATTGTTATATTTTTCAAAACTAATATCATCAACAGATTTGGTGTCCCTCATACTATTTTGATGGAAATTGGCACCAATTTTTATTCTTCTGAAATAAAAAAGTTGCATCAAGAATATAATATAAAGTCCAACCATTCATCTCACTATCATGTAGCATCCAATGGACATATAAAGGCCTTCAATAAAACTCTATCAAATATATTCTAGAAGATTATGGATAAAGATAGGAAATCGATTCCTGATATACTTTTGAATGCTTTATGGGCTTATCGGATAACTACCCATTCTACAAACCAAGAAACTCTTTATTCATTGGTATATGGAACTGAAGCCATTTTGCCAATTGAAATAAAATTTTCATCACTTAGGGTTGCACTCTGTGATCAGTTGTCTAAAAATGAATGTTCTCAAAAATAGTTCGATGATTTGTAAATATTAGATGAGATAATACTGTATACACTGCATCATTTAGAAGTGTTTTAGAACAGAATTGAGCGAGATTTTAATAAGAATGTTTGCCTTCGTTTGTTTCTTAAAGGGTAATTGGTATTGGTACTTAAGGCTCCAATGATACTATGAATGAAACCTCCAAAACATGAACCAAAATTGGTAGGACCTTATTCCATACATAAGTTCTATTCAAACATATCTAATGACTTAATCTCAATGGATGGAGAGCCCATTACAACTCCAACCAATGAGAGATTTTTGAAGAAATACTCACTGTAATTTTACACATTAGTCCTCACTGCAAGACTTTAAACTGCATAATACCAAGTCCTTGATGTAAGACATAAAACTGCATAGCCCACATGTCCTAGTTACAAGACATTAAACTTCATAAAAACTATTAGCATCCATGCTGTATGACGTTAAAATGCATAGCATCGTCATCCTTGTTTCATGAAGTTAAGCTGGATAACATCATCTGTAGAACTAATGTTTTCTCTATTTGATGTTATAAGACTTCATAATCAAATATAATTGAAATCATCACTAATCCTTGGTAGTAGATGAGTCCCTCTATTTCCTATGACTTAGTCAGATCTGCATAGAGACCATGTTTCAAGAACTAGGTATGGCATGATTCTCATTTTCAATGAGATATGTAGGGATTCCTGAATCTCCAATTTTGGGCCCAACCACAATGACAAAATCATATTATTTTCTTTTCTCATCCTGTATATGAATCAGAACAATATAGAGTGTTTCCTTAAGATAAAGGACATTTTCCTTATAGCATTTTATGTCTTAAGATTTACCATTATATCAGAACATGTAAAATGGCCCCCATTCTTTATGTCAAACTCCATTAGCATGAGGAAGGATTGTTTAAAGAACTACATACGGCTTGATTATCATATATTTTGAAATACGTAGAGACACCTAGATCTCCAATCATGGGCCGAACCATGATAAAAAACCCCTATATTTCCTGTTTAAGAGTCAAATCTACATATAGAATGTTTTAAGAACTATGTATGACTTGATTATTTCCCCAGCAAGACATATAGTGACACTTGGGTTTTATCCCTTATTCTAGTTAAAATAGGTCTTTTATTTCATATCGGTCCATTGTTGTCCTTACCACATGATGTTAAACTATATGGAATCTAATACCCCAATTATTTATATGTTTCACCTTTGTATTATAGAAAAGACCCTTACTACTCCTTATTTCTCACACCGAGCATAGCTCAATTGAGCTTAGGAATTGGATAAGGTGATTTTTAATATAATTAAGGTGTTTTAATTTTATATGGGGGTGAAAATGTCCTCATTGCATGACATTAAACTGAATATCATAATATTAATTCAGAAGGAATGAAGAGAGTCTCCATTTAAAATATGAGTCAGATCAATGTAGAGGATTTCCAACTCATGGCCAATACTGGTTAAAATATTTCTCATTTTCATTGGAAAAAAACCCTTTCTATATTTCATACTCTTAATAATGAATATTTTCAGATCTTCATAAACTTTCTTATGGTTTCTGGTAACCAGGTTTCAAATATCTGAGAGCTCTTTTGCTCAACTATGCAGCACGTGCCCTTAGGCGGCCTTGCATAAGTTGCCTACATAATAGGTATGTCAGTCAAAAGATGCCACTATTTGGATATGAAGCATATTCCCTAGTAGGCCCTACACAATACAGAACCCATAATGGGTTTCTCAAGTAATGGTAACTTCTTTCTTTGTTATATTATCTTTATCCCCTTTAATCTTTGATGACAATATACAAGAATTTTTATTATAAAATAGTCATTCAAGTATACTATTCCAATTATCTTTTACACTATCTAAACGTATTCAAGACCATGGTTTACACATTTCCATCACCATGTGTTCAAAAAAATATTAAATAACCTTGAAATCATCTTGCCACATATTATATATTATTTCTATTTTTGGTCTTAGTTGTATGACCTAAAACTACAGACACCATATCTCTTAGGTTTGGGTTAGACCTTCGTAAAAGTCATGTTCCTCTAATTATTTTCTCATCTTGGTTGGAAATAACCTTTCCATATTTAGTTACTTTTCTCCATAAACCAAAATCTATGTGTCAGAAAATATGAATCTCTATAAACATACTTCAACTTTTGTTAATATAATGTTAAATTTCTAAGAGCACTTTTTCCTGACTATGAAACATGTGCCCCTAGGTGGCCACACATAGGTTTCCTACATAAAAGGCATGCCAGTCAAAAGATTCCACTATTTGGTTATGTAGTATATGCCCTAGTTGGCCCTGCATAAGACAACCCCCAAAATGGATTTTTTATATAATAGTAACTTCCTTCTTGGAAAATACTTTATCAAATTCATTTATCACTTATCCCATATCATTCATCATTTTAAAAAAAATTCCCAAATCACATTTTACATTTTTTCCCTTCCATACGAAAATATGATTGTATGATTCTAGAAAAAAATTTCATGAAATTGGGAGAGTTTTCTCATACCATTGGTCAGAGCTAAGGACCTTAAATTAAATCCACCCAATGTCCTCAATGCATGACTTGAAACTGCACAGTATAAAGTCTTCACTACAAGAAATAAAACCACACAATACTATTTCCTCACTGCATGACAAAAAGCAACACAGTACAATGTCCTCACTAAATTTCTTAAAACTGTATAATACAATGTCTTCACTTCATGACTTAAAAATTCATGGTATAATATCAGAGAATTTCTTTTCTGATAACTTTTAACCATTACTCATACATCAAATTTGCATAATTTTCTTTCCATTCTTGGATTATATCTGTCTAAAATAGCCCCTTTTCATTCTTAAAATTTATTTCCTTTGAAAAACCACCTACTATGGTCTTGAGGCATCCATATCATATTTTGTCCCTTATCTATAAATAGAAAAAATTTAAGCATCAAATAACTCTTTTATCCTGACTATGTAGCACATACCCTTAGGCGGCCTTGCATATGTTTCCCACATAACTAGTTTGTCAGTCCAATAACGTGGTTGTCAAGTAATGGTAACACCGTTCTTGGAAGAGAATCCCCTTATGTTGATATAGGTTTTATATTTGGTGGCCATAAAAAACCATGACTCTGGATTCCCCTTGGAAATATTTAAATAATTTTGAAGAAATTATTAGCCACATAGTTTTGTTTGGGATTTAATTTTAATTTTTGGGTCAAAGCTATTAGACCTTAAATATTAGCCCATTTTGGTCCAACATACATGACTCCAAACTCCCAAACAACAAAAGACATGGTACTCACTAGATTGAGAACCCGCAAAGGGAACTCAGAACAAAAGTAGAGTCCCAGATCACTAAACATGCATTTTGTATGGTTTAGGTAATATTGAGAAATAAAGAGTTAGTAGTTATAATGTTTTTGGGGTTATCTATATAAACCTATAAAAGATATATCAAAATATTCTCTCTAAGCCCTATGGATTATGCAAAAGGCAGAGCATTCTTCTGATATTGATGTAGCTCCAAATCTAACCAAATGATGTTGGAATGCGCCAAAATACCCTAATTTTACCATAGAATAAGATTATTTTCATTCTGAAGAAATAAAATTCTATGTGGGGGGGGGGGCTTTAGTACACACCATGAAATACGTTTCATGCAGTTCTCTGCAATTAAAGATGTATTACCATGTGCTATGACTCAAAATCACCTCAACCAGACATGAAAAGTTTGCGGTGCGACATTGCATATTTCAAAGGGGTCAGGGACAGTAGTAAATGAACCGGCCTGAAGGTCCATGACCATATCCCAACAAAGAACCCAAGAAGGGGTGTAGGGTGCAGCCCCCATGGTATAGAACAATTATTTGTCTAAGTACATAAAAAGGATCCCAAGGCACCTGCATACAAACACTTTCCCGCCACCATGTTGAAGCTGATTGAAGTGATGATTTTGGATAAGTCCTAAATGTGTTGGCCTAGCCTATCCAAAACACCGTCGGCACGCAACGTACTTGTGCTCCCAACTCATTTCACCCAAGGTCACTTATTTTTCTATAAATAGACCTATGGGGGCCCTATTTGTATGGAAAAATTTCCTTGACACCCAGTTGATGCTCTGGTCTACCTAGTACTTCACCCCAGTCTTCCAAAATATTCAAGGTAGCTCTTCAACACCTTGAGCGGAGTATTTGAGGGAGGATCATTGGACTTATGTCCTTTTAGTGTTTTAAAACCATAACACTTGCACCCCTAAAGCACCAAACTTCCCTAACTCAGAAATACTTGAATGCCTCCCATTCCTCTCACAAGAACTTGAGCACCCCACTTCTTGGATCACCAATGAATACTCTTTATGTATTGAGCAAGGTCTCACCCAAGTATTACCATATAGGCTTTTCATCACTTATGTAAACATCAGGTCTCCCATGCTTACTTGTGTGACCATACTTGCGTGCCTTTCTCTACTTGGGAACCCCTATTTGATTCACTTATTCTATTCACACTCTTTAGTTTACAAGCCATCAAGCCTTGCTCAGCCATTCATGGTAAGGCTTATTCTTCACTAGCTCCCTTGTCTGAAAGGGATTCTATTAAGACCTCCACTAAAACCTCATGAATTATCAAACCTTTGGGAAAGTCACATCAGTATGTCTTCATTTTGGGTTTGTATTTTCACAGTCAGAGGTTTCCCACATTTGTTTTATAATGGGGTTAAGATTCATGGAGTGTCTATGGGTTATTATATCCACAATAACATGGACATTTCTCCAAAAAAATAGTGATGGGAAGTTTCTGGTTATGAGAATAAGGGTTTTGGGCCTTGGCCTCTCCCTTCTTAAAGAGTTGGAAACCTCAAATTCTGGTAGGGAAGGTAAAATTCACACTTACATTTTCACTTTCCTACCAAGATCAATTTCATGGAAGCCATCCTGGTATAAGCCCCTCACCTTCACCCCTTCTTCCTTCCATTTTGACCCTTGTCCAATGTGAAGAGAATATATGCAAACATCGTCACCTCCGCCTCTTCCATGGTCGACACACGCTCTTCCATTAGAAGAGGAGGAAAAGTGTGAATTGTAATCGTTCAATCATTCACATCAAATTTTTTCTCACATAGAGAATGAATTACGTGGTCTTAGAGATGTGACATGGTTACAACATGCACATAAACAGTCATTAAAGGAACAACGAGAACTCTGATTCCTATTCAATCCTGGATATGTAGGAAGTCGTGTCAAGGTCAGATCTAACTGGGGACCCTACTTAGGAAATAATACCCAAATTCAATCATTAAATCATCAAGGCATCCACTTAATAATGTAATCCAGAAATCATATTTCTCATAGGACCATACTATCCTGTGATATTTATCGAACTATGTGGGCTTTTAATTCCCATTAATATGGGATATGTAGGGAGCCTCCTTGAGGTTCAAACCCAACACTTCAAATCAACCCTATTCTCCATGGTCCATATTCCCAATAGGGTCTGATCTTACATAGAAACTCATATCCGTTACAAGTTAATCAAGATTATTTTTTATAAGTCCCACATTAGGTTTTGACCAAGCATCTTTTTCTTGGAGGTCCTTTTCACATGGCCTTAAAAGGTATGATGTGTCCTATTAAGTGACACTGAACTATGAGGGTTATTATTCATATCACAAGGATACGTAGGTAAGCCCATTTGATGGGAATGATCCCAAGATCAAAACAAACCTTTATCTCTTAGGATGACAACAAATTCTAGAGTGCCCCACGGAGTGGCTTAAAAACCAGTATCATCACAAAGACGATTAAAAGAATCTCTAATCAGTGTATTATAGGATCCCACTGATGGAAACCCTCAAATACATGAATGTATCCATTAATGAAGAACCTTGAATGCATATTGATGATTCTAAATTCTACACATGTTAATAAGTGATTTTAAATTCCATGGGATACTTATGATATACTTGGGGAATTAATAAGTATTCCTGAAAATATCTTAAATTTAAAAAGTGAGTCCCGGAGTAGACAATAATTCCCCCAAAATGGTGTGATGAGTCGGACCTCCCATCCTCTCTACCAATGCATGTTATTAATTATCGTAAAGTTCAAACATAACGAAAACTTTCCTTTCTAATGTAGGTCCCCTTTGGATAATGAACTGTTAGATGTTTCTAGTTCTATGAATAAATCCAATAGAAACCCCTTGGAAATAGCGATTCTTAAAACTAGAACACATATTTCAAGGAACTATGAAAAAATATCACATTTGGAATTCTTTAAATATTTATTTATGTATATGGACAAAATATATAACAGATTCAGACAAATGGGAAAAAAAAGAAGATATTATGCGAAGTGGAAACTTAGAAGAGAATTGATATAAAGTGGGTAAGATAAGGTTATAATAAAAAAAGTTCTTAGATATAAGAATATGATTCTGTAAAAAAATTTATAAAAAACATACATTTATTATAATGGAATATTCTATAATTATTAAGAGTTTCAAGACACAAGGTAAGGGAATTTCATCTCACTCTTTATTTTCATGAGATATGTGCCTTATTCACCGCTCAATTTATTTTTTTGGGTATAAACTATCCTCGAATGTTTTACACTCATATTATAATTAAATATTTATTTATTTACCTAACCATATTATGATCATTATCCCATGTGGTCTATGTTTCAAAATTCAATGAATCAGTTAAATAATTTTGTCTCGATTTTCCTTCTTTGAGACACATACCACGTTATACACCTATATTTTTATATGAGGTGTATAAAATGACTTTGGTATGTTATAAAATGAATCTCCATCTTTTCATGATATTTTAATTCTCTATGTAATTTTATGTTTCTATACCAGGAGAATGATTCAAAGTTATAAAGTGGAAAGAGTTTATTAAAACAATATCAATGTTTATAGATACTGTTTATGATCATTTTTTCATTAATGAAATATTATGATCCATCTTCCAAGAACTCTAATTCCTTTCTAGGGAAGTTATTAAATGTTTCCATTCATATTATTTCCCTTAATGGGTTTTTTTAGATGTCATGGTGTTTATGAAACATGTTTCTCTTTCATGTGATATATACTTTTAAAACCCTCTACTTTCTAGGGTTATGTTTTTAATGAAATGATTATGAACCTACATATTTTTCCATAGGTTATGATATGATTAGAAGTTTTTGATACCAATTTTTTCATGGGATATTATATGAATGTATATGATCTTGTGACCCACGTGTGTATGATTTTATTATGAGATAGGAGGGGACTATATCTCTCCCCAATGCAATGGGAAATGACTTATATCTATTGATATAGACTAAGATGGTCATTAGAGTGAATACTAACTACAATGATTATATGAGGAGTGAAATAATGCTTCTAAGATAGCCATGAGAGTTATACAAGACTACCAAGATGGTATGTGGAGTGAACCCATACTACTATTATTGTCTTGGTTGTGATTCCTTTGACTCTATGGAAATCATATTATATGATAATCTTTTTCCGCAATTCCATGTTTTTATTTCTATGTTATGCTTTCATGTCTTATTTTATTTACTTCTTTGTGACTCATGTCTTATGAACTGTCAATATTTATTCCATTATTCATGTTTTTGATCTTTTATGGGTAGGTTATGATCTTCAAATTCTTAGATCATGTTCTCATACTCCTATGCTCATGTTTATTCTTATGTGTCCCCCATGTTTACCCTTACAGAGTAGCTATGATTAAACCTTTTTAACATTTACTTCCCTTGGTTATGAATCTATGTATTTATTATTTTGTGTTTAAGAAGGGTGATAGTAATGAAAAATATAGTGGGAGATAATCTTTATTAGTAATGTACTACTATTCAGGTTTCCATGTTCCCAAAGGCACTACACAATCTTGGTCTTTGGGATTCAGTTTTTGTAATATTTTTAGTATTAAAAAAAAGTGATTTAATATCTAAGTATGTTAAGATTAGGTATTTATAATGATAATGTGGTATAATTGCTATTGTTCTAGAGTTAATATGGAGTTTGGTGTTATGAATTTATGAAAATTGAATGGGTTGGTTTGGAGATATTTCCAATAGAACCGAATGTGTGATATGTCAAAGGGACACAAGCTATAGAACAGATGGTTTGACAATAATTTTATATGTTTTTTGGACAATAAAATTATTGAAAAGGTTTAGTGGGATGAATCTACATATAAGATAAACCTTAGGGAAGATCTAATTTAAGGTTCATTCATCATAATTATTTTTTCAAGTGATTATATTTCATAGATAATGGGAACTAGGATTATATGACCCCAACCTTAAACATTACATAATCAAGAGTTAATTCAATAATTTTAATTCATTTCAAATTGTAAATATTTTCATGTTTAGATCTCTATAGAATTAGTCCCTAACTCATACATTACAAAACTATATAAATAAAAAGTGGACACTTCCAACAATATCAATTTCTTCTATAAAATAGAATATTTTAAATTTAAATGTGGTTTCTTTTAATATTTAATCATCATATCTTTTCCATGATACCAAAAATGACTCTATAATCCCTTAAATCTGGTGAAAAATGTTTCAATAACCTAGGATTAGAAGAAATAGCCTAGTAAGGGATACATAAATAAGAAAAACTATTATTTTTGTGAAAACATGTAAACAATGAATAATCATACGATTGACTTCCACACATATCACTCATAAAAATCGAATAGATGTACAATAAAATTCTATATCCAATTATTTGGAGGTAATAACATAAACACCCATACATGGTTTATCAAGGAACCACCCGCCTTTTGTTATTCACATAACCACCTATCAAATGTCTAAGTACTATTATTTAATCCTAACATATAAAATATTTCCATTGTCAACATTTGACTCATAAATTTTTATTTAAAATCACAAAAAATAATTTAAAGATATTGAAATATTAAATCCACATTCAAAGCCATTTTAAATACCAAAACACACAAAATGATAATAAGGGATTTCATTACCTTATAAAAAAATTAAGGCTTATAGAGGAACCAAAATATAAAATAATGGATATGGCGGTGGAGAAGTCGTTGTCATCACATATGTTATAAAAACATTCATTTTTTCATTTAGTAAAATGATTCAATGAAAAAAATTCTATTCAAAAACCATTGAATGAAATTAATATTCAAAGGGAAATATTAAAACCCGTATAAAATAATTTGGTTTATATTATCGAAATATTCATTAATGAAAGGAGATTGAGACGAAGTCACATACCTAATATTCGATTCACCGTGTATGTTCCTTGTTATTCCAAAATCATAAACGTAGGTTGATTTTAATTTATTGGAAAGCATTTTGAATTTTTTTATTTTTTATATCACTTATTACTGAGTTATAAAAATTACATTGCTATTTACGTTCATATCAGACGTTTTGTCGATATTTGGTACTTGAGTTGAAAATGAACATGGTTTGTTGTCTCTATTCCATGTGGTCATAAGTAAATCATCTCAAGAATAATATTAATGATATTATTATCACTTTTATTAATAATTTATACATTTAAATCAAACCATGAAGGATGGTTTGAAAAATGAACAACATTATCTTCATGGAGATAGTAAGTCAATCGTACGCATGAGTAATGCATTCATTTTTCAATAGTCATAATAAAAGTAAAGTAATTAATATTTTATCTTTCATTAAAAATCATATCATCAATAATATCATATCAATAATTTACATGTACTTATATATATCATACAATTGATATAATGATTAAAAATTAGTCACACCGCTTCGTGGAGATGATAATTCACACATACGTATGAACGACATTATCATTTTATGCACATGGATGTAAAAAAATAATTGGAATATTATTATGTAATAATGAATAACATGTAATTAATATCAAATATTATCATTAAATATTTCATTATAACTATTTACGAGAGACAGTTATGGAAAACGAATTAGATCAGTTCGTAGAGATAATGGTTCACAGGTACGCTCATAGTAATAATTTCATTCCAATTTAATAGAAATGTAGATGCATTTAGGTGATGATATTAAAATTCATAAATATCAGTATATTGAGGCTACTAGAGTTATTATCTCATCATATTTGGATGATATTGTAAGTAAGTGGAAGAAGAAATAAAATTCAAATACTTATATAAAACGATACCGCTTCCTTGGTTGATCAACATTAAGAGCACCTTAACACCTCTAAAGAGGGTGTTATTACTAAAATAAGGCTTCAATAATTGTGGTAAGGTTTCTTGGAAAGGTTTTGGATAGATTTTTTCTGAACAAAAAGGCTTTGAAAGTGTGAGTAATAGAGAGGAATGAGTTCCTTTTTATAGGAGATGGGAGGGACACCATTGGAGTTATTAAAATTATTAAACTAATATAAATTATATTTTCATTCCAAATGGTCCAAAAATAATTTATTTAGTATATAAGAGGCGAATAGTTCTATTTTTGGTTTACCCTTAATTAATCCCTTTGAATTTTAATTGTTGTGACACAATTTTAAATATTAAGTGGCCATAAATTTTATATATATGGGATAAATTGAGTATAGAATAATAATTGATGAACGTTTCGACCTTATCATGGTCACTTTTTTATTTTTAAATATTTTTATGGTTATTAAATAATTTATGAAAATATTATTTTTATAAAATATCAATTGTGTCAATTATGAAACTATTCAATACAAGGAATTTACATAAAATATAAAATATATATAACTTTGAAATATTCCATTTAATGGACTTATAATAAGAAATAGTCACCTATAAATTTTTTCTATGTCATCCATTAGATTAAATTATTTTTATTTTTATATTATTAGTATCTATTATTTGATTCTTCTTTTAATAAATCTATTATTTCATCATCATTGTGTCACAATTAAATTTAATTTTTTAATGTCTAAAAATTATAAATAAAATACCATGATGTGGGTAATATTTTTATCTTTATAAATAATATTTATATTATAACAAATCATTTATATAACCCCATAATAAAATTGATTAATAAGAATAGACATGTTTAATATATTTTTTCCATTACCTTAAATTAAATGTTATAAATGTCTTAATCCCACCCATGTGGCTTCCAAAGGCCTTCATATCATCCCATGGCTTGTCCTAGTTGGGAACAACTCACTCAATAAGGATACGAAGAATTTTATTATACTTTTATATTTTTATAATATTATTTTAACCATTGTTTATGTGATTTACCCTTTAACAATAGTAAATAAAATAATAATGTTATTATTCACCAACAATTATATTGGTCCTATTTGATCAATTTCTGTTTTCAAACTGATTACAACCATGTATGTCCAATTTTTTAAAATTTAAATAACAATAGTGACTAAAATTGATTTATTGTTAATTGTATTGATCGATTGAGGTAACAAGTCTTTAAAATGTAAAAACTATCAAACTATGGACATGTGTTTATATTTAATTAAAATTTGAAATTACTTCCAATGGAAAACATTGTATTAAATGATTAAAACATAATATAATAATATATTAAAACCATGTTAAAGTATAATATATCAATTAAAAAATTATATGAAAATGATTTTTTGAATGAAAATGACATATTTTTCAATATTCCTTAAAAAATAAAAATTATTATAAAAATACCAAAAATTTAACTAACATAAATTTTCAGGTCAAACAACCAAATAAAACGCTTATTTTGTGAAATGGAACATAAAAAAGTGAATAAATATAAATTTAAAAAGGTTCACAATTAAAAGGCATTAGAAATACCAATTATTTATATTAGACTATTTATGCTTAAAATTAGATTTATTCTCATTTTACGCTACAAAATTTTTAAGAAGAAGGTAAAAACATTAAATAAACATGTTTAAACATAATATAGTATGTTTATTTTGTTCCCTCCAATACATAGGTGAGGTGATAACAACAATTTAAAATAATAATATTAATAATGTATTATTTTCCCGTATAACTCTATATTCAGTGCAACATATGATTTCAGAGAAACTCTTTGTTGCATGTTGGGTACACTATAAGAAAAAGAATCACATTTAATGTAAAATTAATATCTTCATCATAAATATTAATAGACATGAAATTTTTTTATTCTATAATTACCTGCGATGTTACATCCTTCCCCCTTTTGGAAATTTCATTCTTGTAATTTTATTCACATATCAAATAAGTGGGGGTATTTATCCCTCATAGCATTTTCCGATTCCTAGGTTTCCCCTCCAACCATTTTGTTTTCCCATCAAAACATTTAACCTAAAAAATCTCCTTATTCCATAACACTTTCTCTATGTGGTCAGGAATATGGATTGATTGTTCCTTATAAGAAATATTTTCTTCAAACTGAAAAACTTCAAGACACAAAACGTGTGATGGATCCAACATATTCTTTCCTAAAATTGAAACAAGAAAAACATTTGTACCTAAGATAAACTCGAAGTTAATGCCACCATGTAGAAAACAAATCCAACATTCACTAGGATTTCATAGGGTCCAATGAACCTTGGAATCAGGTCACCCTACTTACCAAAATGAATCACACTTTTCCCTAGAGAAACATTGGGAAATATATGATCACCTACCTCAAAATAATGATCCTTCCTTTGGGTATCCAAATAAATTTTCTACCTACTGTCAGCTATCCTCATATGTCTCTGAATCAACAAAAAAAATTTCTACCATGTCTTCTACCAATTCAGGTCCCATCAATTTGCATTCACCAACTACAACCCAAAAATATGGGGTTTCACACCGCTTTCCATATAGTTCCTCAAATGGTGTCATCTATATAATGGACTGAAAACTATTAATATATGAAAAATCATAAAAAAATGATGGTGACCCCAACATCCCTGGGAATCCATTAAATATGCACATATAATGTCCTCCAATGTTTTAATTGTTTATTCTAACTACCCATATGATTGAGGATGAAAAGCTATACTAAAATTTAATTCAGTACCCAACGAGTTCTAATGTCCTTTAAAAAAGATAGAAGTAAACTTGGTATCACTATTGGATACAATGGAGAGGGTAACCCCATGCAACCATACTATCTCTTTAATATTAAACCAAGAATGTTTATCAAGAGAAAAAGTATATAGAATAGGCAGAAAATGGGATTATTTTGTTAGTAGATTAATAATAGCCTAAATTTCATTATTACCTTGATACATATTTGGTAACCACACTATGAAATCCATGTATATATTTTCTCATTTCCACTCAGGAACTAGTAAAGGTTAAATCACCCCTTTTTATAAATTCCACTATACTTGAACCTGTTGACAAATCAAACATCTCTAGGAAATTTCCATAATATCTTTTTTCATTCAACAACACCAGTAACAGTTCTAAAGGTCTTTGTACATTATAATGGTGCCATGATGAACTAAAAATGTAGAAATATGACATTCACATAACAAATATTTCTTAAACTATGAATCATAAGGCACGCAAAATATCATTCCAAAACTCAAAGAACAATCATTATCATTGTTAAATTCAGGTAACTTACCCTTATGAACCAATTCTACCTTTTTCTAAAACTAAATGTATTCCATCTTTAATTGTTTAATTCTGTCTGATAGAGATGATTTAACTACCACCTAAAACGAAAGAAATAAATTTCCTGCATGAAAAATATCCAATCCAAATTCATCAAATAAATAACCACTATATCTCATTCCAAATGTATAATTGTTAATATAGCATTACTTTTTCAATTCGAATAATGAGTCACATTATTTTCTTTTTTCTAGAGGGTAATGAATTATGAAATCATAATCCTTTTTTGATTCTTTCCATCTAGTCTATCTCATGTTCAATTATTTATGAGTTAATATATACTTCATACTTTTTTGATCATTATATATTCCACACTTTATTCCATAAAAATGATGCCTCCAAATTTTTAATTTAAAAAAGTAGCTAATTACAAATCATGTTTAGGGTAATTTAACTCATGAGGTTTCAATGGAGGTGAATCATAATCAATTACCCGATCATTCAGAATTAGGAATCAACTAATCCCATTCAATAAATAATCACTAAAGACAAAAAAAAATTTACCATTCCAGTAAGGTAGTTGTGAATCTAGAGCATTTACCAATATTTATTTCAGTTCAAAAAAACAATCACCACAATTTTTTTCCAGATGATCATAACTCCCTAACATGATAAATTAGTTAGTGGGATAGATATCCAAGGAATGTTTTTAACAAATATTTTTTTACAACCCACTAATCAAGGAAAACTATAAATATTTGTAGTATTTGTAGGTATTGACCACTCTTTAACAACTTTTTTAGTAGGATATGTAGTTTTACCATATTTAAAAACAATATGACCAAAGAAAGAATTTTTTTACAAACAAAATTAATTCTTACTAGATATTCCAAAATGTTTATTTTATTTTATGGTTTGCAAAAAATCATTATATGACTTTCATGTTCCTCCTAAATTTTTGGACATATAAAAATATAATCAATAAACACAACCAGAAACTGATCCAGAAATCGATAAAATACTCCATTCATGAGATTCATAAATATATTATGGGCGTTAGATAATCCAAAGGGAATAAATACATACTTATAATTCCCATATCAAATTTGGAACATTGTCTTTGGAATGTCATCATCTTTCACCTTTAGTTGATGTTACATAAACCTCAAATCAATATTTGATAAATACTGAGCTCCCAAAATTTGATAAAACAAATCATAAATATGAGGAAAAGGATACTTGTTATTAATAGTGATTCTATTCAAGACTCTATAATTAATAAAAATTCTCATATAACCGTCATTATTTTCACAAATAAGATAGGAGAACCCTATTGAAATGTTCTAGGTCCAGTGAACACTTTATCAAGAAATTCGTCAAACTATTTTTTTCAATTACACTAATAATAGTTTAAACATTAGATAAGGGGTTTTAGAAATAGGAATAACATCAGGAACTAAATCAATAGTGAATTCAACATCATGATTAGCAAAAATATGATACAATTCATCTAGAAAAATAAATTTGAATTCATTTAGTATTATAATGTCACTAAAAAAATATTTATTTCATTTTAAAAACATGAGATAGATATCTTTCACTTCCATATTTAATAAATCTCTCATCTTCCTGGTAAGTTATAAAATGTATAAGATCATTGAATAAAACATTATTGGTATTTCAATCTATTTTATCATGATAAACTGAATACTAATCAACACCCAAAATGATATCAAGTTCTACAATGGGATGTTCATCATGATTTGCAGGAAAAACCATCCGAAAAATAAAAATAGATGATTCCAATAAATCTGGTGTGTTTTAATATATCCACCTGGATTTTTTTACAAAAAGTTCTATACCACATTCATGATATTGTATTTCAAATTTACCTGCAAATCTTTTGGAAATGAATGAATGTGAACATCCAGAGTCAAATAGAGTGTTGGAATATGTTTATGAATTCTGTAATATTCCTATCACTTCTTCATTTGATGGTTCTCAATCAAATATAGTAGTAGAAAATTATTTTTCAATGCACTCATGCTTTTTATAATGTAGGTTTTCACCCTAGGTAATCAACTTTTGAAACACATTGGCATAATGATCTAACTCATTAAAACTAATACATCATACTACTGATTTTTCATTGTTTCCCTAATAATCTCCCTTCATGTCATGATAAATTTTACCAACATTACCACATTAGAATCCCTTCCCATACGTTGAGATACATTCTCCAAAATTATTTTTACCACACTTCTCACAAGATGTAAATTTAGTTTTATTGTTGTCAAAATTATTTGATGAATTCTTTCGCATTTCCTTCCAAACAGATCACTTATTTTTATTTCTCTTAGAGAAAATATAATCATAAAAACTCTATTTATAAATTCTCACCATATCATATTAATCATTTAAATATACTTATATATATCATACAGGTTAAATAATTAATAACAACGAGTCACATCGCTTCATGGGGGTGATAATTCACACACACACAAGCAATTAATTCTTTTCCTTTTTAATAGAAGTGGATATGGATTTAAGTGGTGACATTAAAAAAATAACATATAATTAAATTTAGGATATTGGAGTTATTATCTCATCATCGATGGATGATATTTGAGGGAAGTGGATAAATAAATAAATTATAAATACTTAAAAAAAGGGATACCTGTTCTTCAATTGATCACCTTTGAAGAACCCCTTAACACATATAAAGAGGGAGTTATTCATAAAATAAGGATTAGATAATGTGGGGAGGAATTATAAGAATTATTTGGGAAGATTTTGGATGAACCCAAAGTCTTTGGAATTGTGAGTAATATAGAGGAATGTGTGCCATTTTAGAAGATTGCGGAGGGGCACCCATGGAGTTATTAAAAGTGTTGAATTAATATAAATTAAATTTCTATTCTAACTGGTCCAAAACTATTTTTTTGAATATAACATGAGGATAGTTTTAAATCCTCTCATCCAATTATTTGTATAAATGTATTGAGTTTAATTTGAACCTTATCTTTTAAGTTTTCCCTTAATTATTTCATTTTAATTTTAATTGTGGTAACAAAAGATTAAATATTAACAGGATAAAAATTTTACATCTATGGAGTAAATTTCCCATAAAATGATAATTTATGAACTTTTAGACCTTATAATAGTCATTTTTTTAATTTTTTTATAATTTTATGGTTTTTAGATAATTTAACAAATTTTTTTTAAATATCAAGTTACAATTTTGACAATTCATTTCATGGAATTTAAATAAAATAAACATAGAAATATAACTTCAAAAAAGAACATTTAATAGAATTTTAATTTTTCATTGAAACCTATAAAATTCTTATATGAAATCTAATAGTCAAAATTATATTTATTTTAATATTATTTGAATAATTAATTTGATTTTTCCTTTAAAAAATCTATTATTGCATCATCACTATGCCATAATTTAATTTAATTATTTATGGTCTTAAAATTATAAATAAAATAAGATGATTTAGGTAACTGTTTTATATTTTTAAATAATATTTATAGTCTAATATAACACTAATATAACCATATATTAATATTTTTTAGTTATAAGAGATAAGTTTACGATATTTTTTTCTTTTACACTATATTAAATGTTATAAATATCTTAATAACACCAAAGTGGCATCCAAAGACCAATAGATAATCCCACAGATTTTACTGGTCAAAAATCACTCATAATATAAGTTTAGAACATGTTTTAGGTAAGATTTATAATATTATAAAATTATTTTAACCCTCTTTTACCCGATATACCCTTTAATCGTGCGAAATAAAATAATAAAGGTATTATTTAACCAACGTTATTATGATCCTATTAGATCAAATTTTTTATTCTAATTACAACCATGTATTTCCATTTTTTAAAATTCAAACCACAAATGTTACTAAAATTAATTTAACGTTAATCTCATTAACGGATTGAGGAAACAAGTTTCTAAAAAGCAAAAAACATCAAAAGAATGACATGTGTTTATATCAATTTAAATGTAAAATTAATTCAAATGTCTAGCATCTGATTAAATTTTAAAAAAATCATCAAATTAATACTTAAAAGAATGTTAATGTATAATATATCAATATAAATAAATTAGATTTAAAGGTAGTTTTGAAATAAAATGCAGTATTTTTTACTATTCATTAAAAATGAATATTATAAGAAAAATACCAAAAAAACAAAAAAGTAAATTTGGATAAGCCTCTTATAAATAAGTAGTTTATTTTTGTAAAATATAACAAATAAATGTGAAAAAAATTATATTTAAAAAATGGTTCTCCATCAAAAGGTGGTTAAAATATGATTAAAAAATATTACTATATTTATGCTAAAAAAGGATTTATTCTCATTTTTGGCCTCTAAAATTTATTTGAAGAACGTAAAAACATTTAATAAACATTTTGAAACATAATATTATTAATTTTATTCAATACCTCCAATACAAAAGCAAGGTGATAAATACAATTTAATATAATAATATAAATAACGTATTATTTTTGGGTATAAATCAGTTTTATATGCAATGTAAGATTTTGGAGAAACTTGTTGTTCAGTGTCTGGTATGCTATCAGAAAAATAATCCCTTTTAAAGTAAAATTAATATCTAATTCATAAATATTAATAGACATTAAAATTTCTTATTCTAAAATAACATGGGATGCCACAAGGATTGTAAAGACACAGAATTTCTGTGGAAAATTATTTATATAAATACATGGGAATTTTATGAGTATGTGAAAATTTACAGCGCTTGATTCCAAGGCTCAGTGTTCCCAGAATAAATTTTTGATGTTTTCTTCAGGTATGTTCAGCAAACGTATGAGAAAGATTTTATATCTTTTGAACTGGTTCTCCGAAAAGAAATACAAGGGCACCATTGAACTCGCATCACCCGTATTCTCTTAAGAAGACTTTCACCTCGATGACAGTTGGTCGAAAATGGAAGATAGTTTTTGGGATTTTAATTGAATTAAATAAAAAAAATGTGTTAAGTTTATTTTTATTTGTGGTGGTTAAAACATCCAAGTGGAGGTTAGGGGTGTGGGCCACCACACCATAACCTCCCATGAGAGGTTATGGGGGTGGGGCCCACATGAGGTTTAAAAACCTCTTTAAAATTAGTAAGGTGGGGACCACCCGAGGATGAAACCTTTGGAATCCCCATTTATGGAGCCACCACCCATGAAACCTCTTGAACCCTACTTAATTAATTTGTGCCTATACACAAGAATTAATTATGTGGAGCCCCCCTTAATTAATTCCCCATTTGAATTATTTATGACCAAAATTTAATAAGATTTGATATTTTATTATTTTTGGGGTTTTTATAATCTTTTAGTGGAGCTTAGGGAGGAGAAGAACTCTCTAAAGAAGAACGCGATGAACACCTCTTCATCTTCCACCGAAGAATGAATAACTCTTTCTTCGATCTTCGACCGAGCCAAAAGAGAAGGAGACGACTGTGAAGAACGCCGATGACGCCTCATCCTCGGTCTCCTACCCCGAACACTTCTAGACATCCATGAATGGACAAACACCATTCCTCTCCTTCCACCATCAACGATTTACAAGCAAGGTAGGGGTATTTGAGTTGATTTTGTACCCATTATACGTTTTTGAATTTATAGAATGTGATTTGTCAAATGATGACACCATAATAAGGAGGTCTCGGATCACACGAACACGGGTTGACCCTCCCCCTTTGTTGACCTCATTTGTTGACGACCATAGAGAAAAGCAGCGGTGGCTGGCGTCGGGCCAGCCGTGAAGGAAACCGGCGGTGCAAGGCCACCAGGGCACTAGAAGGGCGCGACACCATCATGCTGCGTGGACGAGCATGAGGCCGCAGTCATCCCGGGCCGCGACAGAGGGGGCGCAGCACCGTCGCGTCGCGCGGAGGATTAGGAGGCCGTGGCCATGCCCGGACGCGGCAAAAATGGTGCGACACCATTGAGTCGTGCGGTGGTGCAGATTCACGACCCCGGGCGGGCTGCGACAGAGGGGCACATCATCGGAGCTCCACACCGGTGATGTCGAACCGGCTGGCCGCTCGGACAACCGAACAAGGCGGGACCCCCCAGGTCCCGCGGGTCACTGAACCGGTGCCTAGGGCTGGTTCTGTTTGGAAGGTAGGGGTGATTCACCCCCCCCCCCCCACCCTGCCACCCCCATGCATGGCCAGCCGGTCCACGCGGCTACCAGCCAGCTGGGCCACGAGGCTGCCAGCCAGTAGGGCCACACAACTTCCAGCCAGCCGTGCCACACTGGCTACCAGCCAGCCGGGCCATGCAGGCCGCTAGCCCACCGGGCTGGGCTGCCTCCCAGGCTGGGTCGGACCCGCGGACTGGGTTGGACCCCGAACTGGACCCGGGCCGGGTGGGGTCGATCCGGCTGGGTTGGACCGGACCCAGACCCGCTATGGCTTGTTTTCACCTTTTCGCCCATATCATGGGCTATGAGTGTCCGATCAACAAACTGTCTATGGTGACAGAATTCTCAGAGCGATATGGTTCCCTTGGAATGCCCCTTATGAGGTTTGGACATAGATTGGGTATGGTTGGGTTGGTTTTGACCTAAAATCCAACCGAGCCCCTGGAACGGAAATGCCAATAACTAACGAACCGGGCATCCTATTGATACACCGTCTATTGAATTGAGATCCCTACAATGAGTCGGACCTTTGAGATACTTTTGTGTGTGATATCATGATAGTTGGAGTGTCAACCCATAGCTCATGGCGCGGATCCATGTGGAGATGAGTGAGTGGAGTAAAGAGACGTAGTAGCTGGCTGAGACCTGACGACTGATGACCTTTCGACTCGGAGTGTTTTGAATAGCCCAGTGGGGAGTGCCTCCGTGTGAAGCAGAAGACCCACATTGGGGAGTGCCTCTATGTGACGTAGCTAACCCATGGTACTCAACAGGAGGAGTACCTCAGCAGGCTATGAGGGGGAGTGCCTTTGTGTGACGCAGCAGACCCACAGTGGGGAGCGCCTCTATGTGATGCAGCAGACCCACGGTACTCGACAGGAGGAGTACCATAGCAGTTCAGGAAGGTGGGAAGTGCCTCTGTGTGATGCAGCAGGCCCATTGTACTCTATAGGGTAGGAGTACACCACAGCCGAGATTCTGACAGTTTGACTGTGGATGTTACTTACTACTACCCCAAGAATGAAATCCTGGTTTGAGTTGAGTCAGTGAATTTTGTGTTTACCTTATGATTGAGATGGGTTACTAGATAATTTAGGTATATGTATTGGAATATACCTATGTAAGGGTTATCCCTTGATTCCTTGATTTGTGATTATCCTTGTTGGATATTGTGAGACCTTGAGGGTCTCGGGGTCACTGATGAGTATCGTTATACTCACACCTGCACGGGCTATGCCCCCACCTCATTATGTTGGTTGTAGAATATGGAGAGTGCTGATTGAGGTAGAGAGTAGCTGGACTAGATGGTACCCGGAGGTGGACCACTCAGAGTGATGGTGCACGGAGCGAACAGACTGACGTGGAGTGCTAAGGAGGCCATATGTACCTACCCTTCAAGTAGGAACCCCGGAGGACAACCCAGTAGCTTCTTTAAATGCTTTCAGTTGTACTCGCTTTCAGTTATACCTATTCATTACTGTTGGGATTCTATTTCTGGCCCCTTTTACTTTCCAGTACTTCTTCTGTATACTGTATTGCTTAGAGTTTTTCATCCAGTCATGTACTATGATTGTGTGTGTTTACCTTTTATAAAGGAAATTCCTTCCAATCTTAGGGATTTACGCCTTTGGTGATAATCGCCAGCCCCTGGCCTATGGAAGGCGGGCTTTGGGTAGTCACGACACAGGCCCTAAGGACGGGTCGTGACAAATTGGAATCAGAGGAGTTAGTTCTACCCTTGAACTTATCACTCTAATCATTCTCTTCTGTGAAGCAATACTGTTAAGGGTACTAAGTGTGGTTATCAGGTCAGGGACTCTAGTATTGGTGTGGGCGACTAAAGTATCCGTACACCAGGACCCTGGCTACTGACATACATGTTAGTGCACAGAAACATGGATTACGTGTCTGTTTTCAAAAGTTTTCTTAAGTCTGATCAACCAGGTCAGCTCACCAGGTATAATCTTTTCACCACGTCACATTTGATTCTTTCATGATTCCTCCCCACAGATCCCCAGGAGTTGTATGCTCTGACAACCCACCGAGCTATGATGCCTCGATGTGTGCCCTTTACCATCACATGAACTAGTGGTACCACTTCCCGTTGGGCCACTAATGCCACCAGCCCCAACAGCAGACGATGCATGCTGCTTGAGCATGATTCATGAGTTCCAATGCTAGAGGCCACCTAGGTTCTGGGGAGAGATGGACCCACAGGCAGTTGAGGATTAGATGGAGGGTGTGTGAGAGTCTTTAGGCTGGTAGAGATTCCAGCAGACCTCATGGTGATCTTTGCTGCGAGTCTCCTTCAAGCAGCAGCAGGCAGATGGTGGAGGCTGATGCTCAAGGTCCACGACGAGGCAACACTACTCTGGACAGACTTTGAGAGCCTGTTCCTAGTGGAGTTTGTTCTAGAGACTCTACAAGTGGTACAAATACAGGAGATACTTCATTTTCAACAGGGCAACATTACAATAGAATAGTACTCAGGAAGATTCACCGACCTCTCACGCTACTCCACATATATGGTGCAGGACCCATTCATCAGGGCATGGACCTTCGAGCAGGGGCTCAAGCGAAAGATCAGGGAATCAATGATCTCCCTCAACATCCGGAAGTAGGTGAGGGTGTTAGAGAGATCCCTCAAAGTGGAGAGTTTCCATGCTGAGAAGTCCCTAGCAGCGAGACCCACTATTAGTCGACATGCACCGCAGTCTTCTACGGCTAGCAGTAGAAAGAAGAAGCAGAGGTCCAAGAGGACCAGACCCATGGGTGGATGACCGTATGACCCAGGATCAGTTGTCCGGGGCACCCGGGGAAGTGAAATATATGCCAGGAGAAGACAGTGTTACTCACACGGCGGGCAGGGTCACATGGCTCTTGACTGTCCGACCCACCGTTTAGATGATCAGAAAACAGTTGAGGGACCTCCTAGGAAGAGGAAAAAGGATTGATCGAGGTGGTCCGCAGGGAGGAGGAATACATGGTAGAGGATATGGTTGAGTAGCTGGCAGTGGACGATGTTACGAGGTGCTACCGCAACCACCACTTGGTGGTCCACCCCGACCGTAGGGAGTGGGTGGACATGGGAGAGCCCAACTTCAGGTAGCTGAGGCCTATGACCATTGCTCTCCATAGATTATTCGAGGTATGATATGTTTCTTCTACCTTAGCTGTAGTTATTATAGACATAGGTTCCAGTCATTCGTTCATAGCCTCTACCCTCATTCGGAGCTCAGAGATTTCGACTTAACCGTTGGCTTGATCCTTACGGCTAGAGACTCATACGGGAGAAGAGTCGACGATTACGCTCTGGTTCCGGTGGTGTTATATTACTCTAGGAGGCGAGATCTTCGGCTGGGATCTCCCCGTAGTGGCTTTGAGGCCTTACGACGTCATCATGGGTATGGAATGGTTATCTATAGTCCATTCTCAGATTGACTGTATTAGGAGAAAAGTGAAGTGTGTCCACTCAGAAGGGACCATGATTATATTCACCGACAAGAAAGGAACCTTTGAAGTATAGGATGAACCTACTCAGAGGAGGGTGTAGCTGATCACTCACCAGTTGGCTATCCTTACTCTTGGAGTAGATGATGTGGAGAGTCTGACTTATCATGTACTGGTGGACCAGTATCTAGAATTTTTCCCTGATGATGTCCTAGGACTACCTCCTTATAGAGAGGTGGCAGTCTACATTGACCTGTACCCTGGGACGACACCGATATCTATTCCAACATATAGGATGGCTCCCGCTGAGCTTCTTGAGATTCTGATACAACTAGAGGACTTGCAGGGAAGAGATTCATCTGAACCAGTGTTTATCCTTGGGCAACCCTGATTCTTTTTGCCAAGAAGGCGGATGGGAGCTTGAGGCTCTGGGTTGACTATCGTCGCCTGAACCAGGTGACTGTGAAGAACAAGTACCCACTCCCGAGGATTGATGACCTCTTTGATCAGCTCAAGGGAGCACAATTGTTCTTGATGATAGACCTCAGATTAGGTTATCACCAGCTTTGAGTTTGAGACGAGGATGTGTATAAGACAACCTTCAGATGTCAGTATGACCAATATGAGTTCTTGGTTATGCCTTTCAGTGTAACCAACAATCCAGTAGTGTTCACGTGTCTCACGAACAAGATATTCTAGCCATACCTCGATCGCTTTGTGGTAGTCTTCATCGATGACATTCTGATCTACTCGACTACTGAGGAGGAGCATGCCTACCATTTGCAGGTAGTACTGGACACACTCCAAGAGCATCAACTTTATAGTAAGCTTTCGAAATGCCTGTTTTGGATTCGAGAGGTTTAATTCCTAGGACACGTCATCTTGGAGGCTGGAGTTGTAGTACATCCAATGATGATTGAGGCAGTACTTGCTTGGGAGCCACCCAGGAGTGTGATGGAGGTACAAAATTTCCTAGGCTTGGATGGATACTACCGGAGACTCGTTCCAGACTTCTGCAGAGTTTCAGCACCATAGTCGGCCTTGACGATGAAGGGGAAACCATTCGTGTGGACTGGGAGATCCTAGCAGAGATTTCCAGAGTTGAGTGATAGGTTAACTAGTGCCCCAATCTTGAGACTTCTAGAGGAGGGCTTAGGGTACATAGTTCACTATGATGCATCAAGGACCGGACTTGGGTGTGTCCTAATGAAGGAACGAGCAATGATCACATATGGTTCTTGGTATCTGAGATAGCACGATCAGAACTAGGATACCCATGAACTAGAGTTAGAAGCAGCGGTCTTTGCCTTGAATATGTGGTGGCACTATCTGATGGGAGAGAATTTTACTGTGTACATTGATCACAAGAGTCTCAGGTATATCTTCTCACAGAAGGACGTGAACCTGAGACATTGTCATTGGCTTGAGTTCCTCCATGATCATGACTTTGAGATAGTCTATACTCCTTGGAAGGGGAACGCTGTTGCAGATGCACTCAATATGAGATCTGGTATACAGCTACTAGGAGAGGCGACAGAGCAACTGGCTACCTTGTAGGTATTCTTTGTGGATAGGGATGGAGCATCCTATCTACAGTCTCTTACAATCACTACTCCACTTCATCAGTGAGTCAGGGAGTCACAATGTGGAGACGCTGACTGCGAGACACGATGTGTTCAGTTATCCACAGGACAGGCACCTGATGGATTTTTTGAAGGTGCAGAGCATGTCATCCTATTTAGAATACATACCATGTTACCAGTTGCACTTCAGGAGGAAGTGTTGAGGGAGTTCCACACTTCCCCTCTTGAGATACATCCAGGAGTGGCAAAGAGGTACCAGGATCTTCGACAACAGCAATGGTGGCCAGGCATGAAGAAGTTGGTAGCAGAATTTGTCTCATGGTGCCTCACTTTCCAGCAAGTGAAGGTAGAGCACTAGGTACCAACAGGCTTGGTTCAGCCCTTAAAGGTCCCAGAGTGGAAGTGGGATGGGATATCCATGGACTTCGTGATGGGTCTTCCACGTACATCCATGAGTCATTATTCGATTTGGTTGATCGTCGACTGACTCACCTAGTCAGCCCACTTCCTACCGATCAGAGAGAAGGGATCAGTAGAGAGATATGGACACCTCTATGTGTAGTATATTTTACGTTTTCATGGAGTAACTTCTTTTATTGTCTCTGACCATGACACACGGTTTACTTCTCGTCTGTGGAAGGGGTTTCAGGAAGCTTCCGGGACACAGCTTCGATTGAGAACCGCCTTCCATAATCAGACAGATGGTCAGGCCAAGCGGACCATCCAGACCCTCTAGGTCACTCTCCGTGCATGTTTCCTCAACTTTGGTCACAGCTGGGAGGATCAATTTCCTTGGGTGGAGTTCTCCTAAAACAACAGCTATCACTCCACCATCATAATGGAACCTTTTGAGGCCTTGTATGGTTGACCTTTCAGATCGCCACTGTGCGGGACAGACCCAGGGGAGTCAGCAATAGTGGTACCAGAGATGGTACGTGCTACCATGGAGAAGGTGCAGATCATCCAGGAGAAGATGAAGACTACAGTGAGAAGACAGAAGTCTTATGCGGACAGGAGACAGAGACCTCTGGAGTTCGAGGATGGTGACCACGTCTTTCTATGGGTCTCACCTCGATGAGGGATAAAATGATTTGGACAAGGCGGAAAGTTATCTTGGTGGTTCTTCGGAACATTCCAGTTCCTCAGCAAAGTAGGTGAGGTGGCCTACCGCTTAGCTCTTCCACCTCAATTGCACCGGGTGCAAGACGGCTTCCACGTATCTCAGTAGAGGAGATATGTGCACGACCCTTCCCACATCATCGATCACAAGGAGCTGAACATCGATGATGGGGAGACTTTCATAGAGGTTCCAGTGGAGATTGAAAATCAACAAGAGATGGTCTGGTGTGGATAGTCAATACCTCTAGTGCACGTATGTTGGAAGAAGAGGAACCTCCAGGAGAGCACATGGGAGCAGGAGGCTCAGATGTGTGCTCAGTACCCTCATTTGTTCCCTTAGTTCGAGTTGTAGCTTACAGGAAAGTAAATACCTGATGTGGGGAGAATGTAAAAACCCAGAATTTCTGTGGAAATGTTTTTCTTAAATACATGGAAATTTTAGGAGTCTCTGAAAATTTACGGTGCTTTATTCTGAGGCCCGGTGTTCCCGGAATCAATTTCTAAATTTTTGTTTACGTGCGTTCAGTAAACGTACCAGCATGATTTTATATCTTTTGAACCGGTGCTTGGAAAAGAAATCTAAGGGCACCGTTGAACTTGCAGCGCCAGTATTCGCTTAAGAATACTTTCACCTCAATGACAGTTGGTTGGGAATGGAAGATAGTTTTTGGGTTTTTAATTGAATTAAATAAAAATAATGTGTTAACGTTATTTTTATTTGTGGTGGTTAAAACCTCCAAGAGGATGTTAGGGGTGGGGGACACCACACCATAACATCCCATGAGAGGTTATGGTGGTGGGACCCACCCGAGGTATGAACACCTCTTGACAATTAGTAAGGTGGGGACCACCCGAGGATGAAACCCATGGACTCCCCATTTATAGAGCCACCACCCATGAAACATCATGAACTCCACTTAATTAATTTGTGCCTACACACAAGAATTATTTCAGTGGATCCCTCCTTAATTAATTCTCCATTTGAATTCATTATGCCAACAAATTAATAAGATATGATATTTTATTACTTTTGGGGTTGGAATACTCTTTTGGGGGAGCTTCGGGAGGAGAAGAACTCTCCAACGAAGAACACGAAGAATGCCCCTTCATCATCCACCAAAGAATGAAAATCTCTTTCTTTGATATTCTACTGAGCCAACAAAGAAGGATCCAACTGCGAAGAACACCGATGATTCTTCTTACTCGGTCTCATACCCCAGGCGCTTCACAACGTCAATGAATCGACATCCGCCAATCCTCTCCTTCCACCGTCAATGATCGACAAGAAAGGTACGGGGATTCGAGTTGATTTTGTACCCGTTCTACATCGTTGAATTTATCGAATGTTAATTTCCAAATTATGACACCATAATGAGGAGGGCTCGGACCGCACGAACACGGACCGACCCTCCACCTTTGTTGATCTCGTTTGTGGACGACCGCGAAGCGGAGCAGTGGCGGCTAGTGTCGGGCTGGATGAGAAGGAAACCGGCGGTGCAAGGCTTCCGGGTTGCCAGAAGGGTGCGACACCGTCGTGCCGCACGGAGGAGCAGAGGGTTGTGGCCCAGAAGGGCTGCGGCGGAGGGGGCGTGACGCTGTCGCACCGCGTAGAGGAACATGGGGTTGTGGCCAGGTCGGGCCGCGACGGAGGGGGCGCGACACCATCGCGCCACGTGGAGGAGTAGGGGGTCGTGGCTAGGTGGGGCCGGGGTGCCGTCGCACCATGTGGAGGTGCAATAGGCCGCGGCTAGGCAGAGCAACGGTGGGGGTCGCACGGCCCCGTCGTGCCCCGTGGTGGTGCAGAACTACAGCCAGGGCTGGCCGCGGGGGAGGGACACGACGCCGTCGCGCCGTGCCTGTGGTGTGGAACCGGCTGGCCGCTCAGAAAGTCGGAAAAGGAAGGACACCCGAGGTCCCGCGGGTCACTGAACCGGCACCCAACGCTGGTTCTGTTCAGAATGCAGGGGAGCTGAACCCCCCCCCCCCCCCCCCACGCGTGGCCAGTCGGGCCACGCGGCTGCCCTCCAGCCGGGCCACACGGCTGCCAGCCAGCCTGGCCTCGCACCTGCCAGCCATTTGGGCCATGCCGGCTACCAGCCAGCTGGGCCACGCGGGCAGCTAGCCCATCGGTCCGAGTCGGACCAGCAGATTGGGTCGGACCCTAGACCGGACCTTAGTCGGGTCGGGTCGGTTCGACTGGGGCAGACCGGACCCTGACCCACTATGGCTTGTTTTCATCTTTTCATCTATATCTTGGGCTACCCGTGTCAGATCGATGAACCGTCTATGGCGACGGAAAGCTCAAAGAGAGAAGGGTAACTTGGAATACCCCACTTAAAGTTTGGGCATAGTTTGGGTATGGTCAGGTTGGTTTGAACCTAAAATGTAACACCCCAGGTAAATAATGAATATGAAATTTTCATATTTATCCATATTTGTGAATAAAATATTAATTTGACTTTAAAGGGGATGCTATGCTCGATGGCGTACCCAACACGCAACAACGAGTTTCTTGGGAATCGTATGTTGCACTCTAATAACAAAATAATATTAATTCAAATGGTAGTTAACATGTAGCCGTTGTATTGGCGGGAATGGATAGAAATAACTAAAATATGATTATATATGTTTTTTAAATGTTTTTACATTTATCCAATAAAAGCTAAAGGCTTAAAATACGGAAAGAATTCAATTTTAGGCGTATATGCCCTAGTTTTCACTAAAGGTTCCCTTATCGCCTTTTAATGGAGAACTGTCATTAAATATAGTTTTGTTCACTCTTAAACATTCTTTTGGACCAAATAAAACTCTTATTAAGAATCGGGACATCAAATTTTACTTTGTGTAATTTTTTGGTATTTTTCCAATAAAGTTCATTTTTTAATGAATAGTATAAAATGTTGTATTTTAATTCAAAACCTCTTTTTAATCTAATTTATTTATATGATTAGATTATATTTTTAATTGGTTTTAAAGTGAAATTAGAAAATATTTTTACCATTAAATCCAATAGTGGTTGTTGGAATTAATTTCACTTTGAAATCAGACTTAAACTAGTGTCAATCTTTTGATACTTATTATTTTATAAAAACACGCTATTTGCTCTGACAGCGGGAATTAATTATTAAATTAATTAATGTGACTAATATGTTTTGAATTTTTTAAAACGGACTTCATTTTTGAATTCGGAATATCAAATATAGCTCAGGGTGAATTTTTTGGGATTTTTCTGAAAAACTTCAATTTTTGATGAATAGTGAAACCACTAAGTGGTACTTATAAAAGCTGATTTTCCGTTTAAATGAAATTTTGCCATCATTGTGTTTTGAATTTCAAAAATCCGACATACATGGTTGTCATTAAGAAGTAAAATGTGGTTCAATGAGATTATAATAATTTTTTGGTGAATAGTAACTTATTAAGTTCTTAATCGCGATTAGAGGTAATTAGTGTAATTTAAGGTAAAAATGATATTATAAGAATGTGAAAACACCATGACACTTGTCCTACACCCATTGGGTGAGTCATGGCCGACCAAGACAAGCCATGGGCCAACTTGGGGACCCCATGGAGACACTTTGGTTGGGAAATGACATAAATAACTTTTTATTTAATGTTAAAATTAAATTGACACAAACATGAGTTGTTTTACGAAAACAATTTTTAAGTAGGGGTACACAGGTACAAATTTTAATTATAAATAGTCATTGGAAAGATAAAATAATTTCCTACATCATAGTATTTTTTTTATAATTTTTAGACATTAAATAAATTAAAATATTTATGACATAATAATGCTGCAGCGATGACATCATTATTTGACGATTTAAATAAAATGGAAAGATAATGTAAAATCTATGAACTACACATGTCCAAAACCAATTGGATGAGTGTATTTCGAAGCCTTATTACCTTATCCACGAATTAAATCAATGTGGGACCTTTTAAAACCGAAACACATTTTCAAATAAAGTAATATTTCTTACTTTCCAAAAGTGCCCCTCCTCTCCTCTTATAAAAGGCCCCCACCTCTACCTCATTTCACACACTCCTCAAGCCTTTGGCACGGCCAACCCCTGCCCATTTACTCTCTCCACATACCTCTCCTAATCCTAGAGTATTACATTTGGGCAGAATTCTTTCAAAGTAAGCCTTTAGACTCAAATCAAAAGGAGTTACACTTTTAAAGGTAATTCATTCTCTCATGTTCATTTGTTTTATTTTGCTTCTCCAACCACCTAAACTCTTTTTATTTATTTCTTTTGTAACAACACCAGTATCTTCAATATACTAGGATGTTTGTATAATATTTATTCGGGCTAAACTCTCACACAACTACATCAAATGGTTAAAGAACATACGGTTTTCGTGGATGGCGAAATTCTGCCTCTCGAAACGATGATTGTTCAATACTCATTTAACACCTTCAAAGGTGGGAATTATGATGCCACTATTTTTATATATGATATATAATATGTTTATGTTTTCCTTAAGCTTCTGTTTTTTTCATTTTGGGCATACCTTTATGGTTTCCATTATGGGTAAACACGATATCTTCATTTAAGGAAGTGCGGACTACCGCCCCCTCAAAGTGATTTGATTCGTTAAATACCATATGTGGGACGTATAAAGGATGGAAATATGATATTATATATGATATTATACTGTAATTATAATATACCTTTATATAATTATTATTCCATTCTATAAAATACGAAATAGAAATGAAAGTAGCGTTCATGCGTACGTACGGCTTACCGTCTCCATGAACGGTGCATTTCATTTCTTACCTCTAAATGATTATGTAATGTTATAAATGCATGCATGTACTGGATATATATGACATATATGATATCTACATAATGAATACAATTCTGGATATAATAAACATTTGGCCACACGAACAACATGTAATTGTAAGAAGTCCACTTTCGACTTAAGAACCAAATATCGGCAAAACAAAAATTATTAACTTAAATGATTACATAATGTTTATGACATGGAAATAAGTGGTATAAAAGTACTAATGAACTTGAAAAAGGTTCTTAAGGAATTATAAATTAACTCAAGTTTTTTATTCAGGATATTAAAGAACGATCGAGTCAAGTCGGACCCGAGGTAAGGGATCCTACAACTCTCTTTCTTTTTAAGTACACTCTTTTATGTCATTTCTTTTAAGCTCATCTTTATTATTATTGGGATGTTCTTTTATATTACTCCTACTGTAATTTTTATGTTCATGTGATGAGAGACCCTATTCTCTCTCATCAATCGATTTTGGAAGTTTTGAGTGGCGCCGTTAGGCTGCCGAACTTTCGTAAGAGATCTAACCTCTCTCTTTCTTTTTAAGTACTCTCATTTATGTCACTTCTTTTAAACTCCTCCTTGCAATGTTGGGGGATTTTATTTTATATTCCACTTGCTTTAAATTCTATTGTAATATGATGGGATACTCTATTTTATCTCATCAATCCATATTCGGATGTTTTATGTGGTGCCGTTAGGCTGCTGAGTTTTCGTAAGGGATTTTTCATCTCACTTTTATTCCCGTGAGATTTATGCTACATTTGCCACAAATTCCATTGAGTGGTGTATGTACTGCCCATTATTCTACTCTTTGTGTAATATACTTTCTTTTATGAGTATTTACATCAATGACCTATTGTCTTTCTTCGTGGGGTGTATGTTTTGAAAGATACCCAAGTCGGTAAGGGAACCTTTCACCCTCCTCTTTTTTAAAAGACTTCTTTTATTGGGTCTTTTAATTTACATATTTTTATGTTGGGATATGTTCTCATACATCCTTATTGAAGTAAATTTTATGTCCAAGTTATGAGATACACTTTTTATCTCTCATCAACTCATGTGATGCCGTTTGGCTGTCAAGGGAACTTTTTAACCCAATTTCGATTTCTTTGGGTTCAACTTGTAGTCATCGAATATGTCATCCATTGAATATGTGTGAATGACATTTTATTGTTTTACACTTAATATCCACTTATATTGGGTGTATATATATTTGTCACACATATTTTTGAGATTTATTTGTCCTTAATTTAAGGATACCTTCTTTATAAGGGATTTCATCACATTTGACATTTCTATTGAGGGTTCATTGTTGCTATGCACCAATTCACTCTTATATGGTGTATATACTGTCCTTTGGAGTATTATATCATGAATCCTTTTATTCTCATGATATTATAAAGTTCTGACTAAATGTTATTCCTCGATTATTGTATTCAAGTGTCTCTAATTTCGGTAAAACCCCTTTAACCAAAATATCGTTTTAAATGTTTTAATTATTTGTTCTTATTAATATCCATGTTTTCAAAATGGTTTTAGGGATTTATTTATATGGATATTAATGGTTTAAAATATTAAAAGCTTCAAGGTGGTATGGGACTTCGTCTCAATCTCCTTTCATTGAGGCATATTTTATTTTATACACAACTTTCTTTTATACGGTGTATAAACCCATTTGACTTTTACGTTTATTCAAAAGGAATCTTTTTTATACGAAGCGTTTACTAAAAGACAAAAGGGAATGTTTTTGTCGTACGTATGTGGCGACAACGACTTCTCCGCCGTCGTGACCGTTATTTGAGTTTCGGCTTCCTCTACAAGCCATACCTTCTTTTTAAAAGAAAAACAAATACCATGTTTTACTTTTCTTTTATTTTAGTATTGAAAATGGTTTTCATAATGTTTTTATATCAATGTGTTGTATTGATATCTCGTGATTGAAATGTGGAAATTTTATGTTTCCTTTATGCATGTTTTATGAGATATGATTATGTTATGGTTCTTGGGCATTATTATGAAGACGGGTGGTTCCGTGATAAACTAAGGGCGGGTGAGCCCGTTATAGCTCTCCAATGAATTGGGTAACTCGAAGGAGTGAAACGTTAAGGTTTCTCCGAAGATATTTAGGGAATATACTGTGATGGGTATTCCAAACGTAACCAAGAGGGTTACTCCCTACGTAAGAATGTTATGAATGCCTCAAGTTACCTTTATGTCTTATGTTTTCTATGATTTATTCATGGTTTGATGAGGTATGTTAAAGTGCCTATGTTTTATGGGTAAAGTACGATTTCATTCTCATGTATATATGAACTCATGTTTCCTTTCCATATTTTTTGTAACCCTTACTGAGCTTTTTATGCTCATCCCAAGTTTTTGAAATGTTTTTCACAGGTCAAGGGAAAGGTACATGATGTGATGATAGTGTCGAGGATGTGTCAAGAAAGAATCAATGTTTCATTTTAAATATATTTCCGTTGATGGGAAGAATGAATACTGTCTTTTATGTAACCACTTTGTTTAAATGTGGAATGTAATGCATGTTTCATGATCTAATTCTCTAAAACTCTAAACCTGAAAAGATCCTCAATGTGTAATCTTGTAATAACTCAAGATTAAGTAAGGTTTAAGGCTGGGGCCTTATATAAAATCCATCCGGGCCCCTGGAACAGAAATGCCAATAACTAACAGACCGAGCGTCCGATTGACGCGCCATCTGTTGCATTGAAATCCCTATGACGAGTCAATATTTTGAGATACTTTTGCGTGGGATATCATGATATTTGTAGTGTCGACCCATAGATCATGGAGTAGATCCTCCCGGAGATGAGTGAATGGAGTACGAAGACTTAATAGCTTGTTGAGACCTGACGACTGTTGACCTTTCGACTCATAGTGTTTCGACTTTCCAGTGGGAAGCGCCTCTGTGTGATGCAGCAGACCCATAGGGGGGAGCACCTATGTGTGACGTAGCAGAATCATGGTACTCAACAGGTGGAGTACCTTAGTAGGCTATGATGGGGAGCGCCTCTGTGTAACGTGGTTGAACCACTGTGGGGAGCGGCTCTGTGTGACGCAGTAGACCCACGGTAGTCGACAGGAGGAGTACCATAGCAGTACAAGAAGGTGGAAAGTGACTATGTGTGATGTGGCATGCCTACTGTACTCTATAAAGGAGGAGTACAACATTAGTCGAGATTCCAACAGTTGGACTGTGGATGTTTCTTGATACTACCCCAAGAATGAAATCCTGGTTTGAGCTGAGTCAGTGACTTTTGTGTTTACCTTATGATTGAGATGGGTTACTAGATAAATTAGGTATATGTATGGGCCTATACCTAAGTAAGGGTTATCTGTTGATTCAATACTTTATTGTTATCTTTTTTGGGTATTGTGATACCTTGAGGGTATCGGGGCCCCTACTGAGTATCCTTATAGTCAACCATGCACCGGCTATGCCCGCACCTCGTTGTGTTGGATGCAGACGACAGAAAAAACTGATTGAGGCATAGAGTAGCAGTACTAGACAGTACCTAGGGGTGGACCAATCAGAGTGACGATACACGGAGTGGACGGATAAATGTGGAGTGCTGAGGAGGCCATCTGAACCTACCCTTGAGGTAGGATCCCTAGAGGATGACCCAGTAACTGCTATACTTGCTTTCAGTTGTACTTGCTTTCAGTTGTGCATGTACTTTACTATTGGGAATGTATTTATGACCCCTTTTACACTCCTGCACTTCTTCTGTATACAGTATTGCTTAGTGTTTTGCTTCAATTAATGTACTCTGATTGTGTGTGTTTAATTTTTATAAAGGCAATTCCTTACCAGCTTAGCGATTTATACCTTTGGTGCTAGTCTATAGCCCCTGGCCTATAGATGGAGGGCTTGGGGTAGTCATGGTACGGGCCCCGAGGATTGGTCGTGATAAGGATGAACATGAATTAAATGATCTTAAGAAGCCTAAATTTGAATCTTAAGCATTTTTAATGTATTGAATATTTTTTGGGGATGGATTATATTTATCATCCTTTCATGAATTTGTCATGTTATTTCCATATTTATACACCATTGGATCGTCATATAGTTAAGGTTAGTGAGGATAAATATTACAAGAAATCACTACATATGTTCGAGTGTCTAAGATTATTGAATTATGTTTCCTCTATTTATTATCTAAACATTGAGACATGGTTGGAAAGGTTAGAGACCAATTTCCATTTTATCAATATTAAAATGGCTTATTGTATAATATTGATAGTAAGTATGCTTCATGGATCATATCATCAGTAGTGGAATTCATTTGTGGGATATTGTGATGAGTTCGAAGTTTCATGGGAGAAGTCCCACTGTTAGTTCTAGGATATGCTCCCCTATATATCCATGAAGGAAACATTATAGTGAGATATATTTTATCATTAACAAGGAAATTATAGAATATGGAATCTTCAGATTAATTATTAAAATATCCAAAACTATGGTTCAATAATTTTACAATTTGAAGATAATAGAGTGAGGTATTTTGAGAAGGTATTTCATTATGAGATCTAGTTTAAGGTCAATCCATTCATGTTGATGAAATTTCTTGATGGGATGGATATTTATGTTCTTTTAAAGATGATGTTGATGTAATACAGACTATCATGTGAGAGAATAATTCTTGAATTTTCAAGGAGAAAATATGTTGGAATTTGTTCTTAATTTCCTACTCAGTTGATGTTTTGGGAAATATGGAAGTGGATTCAACTACTCTCATATTTTTTCACCCGAGCATTAATTAATAAGTCTTATAAAGGGTGATAAAATATTTTTTGATTTCATTATAGTTGTCATATATATGAAAATCATGATTATAATACCTTACTCTCCTTTTTTCATGTATATAGAGGCTGGATATAGGGTATAGACTTGAAACCATTTCCTTCCGTAGAATATCATAAATATCAAAAAGGTTTTTAGGGTTTTATACTATGTATAAGAGCTATGATGTGTAGATTGAAGCCCTGTGTTCCCGTCCCCCATTTTTATGAATACATGGATGACTGTAGTTGATGTGGTAGATATCCATAGGTTCAGCGAGGAAGAGAAGCAAGATGAGGCTAGAATCTTATAATATGGTGTTCAATTATAGGTGAAAAAAAATTGAATGGGGTAACGAATTCTTGCCTTTTACTTGGTTTTATCCATTATTTTATTGAGTATATATAAAATCATTTATTACACACATGTTATTCCACGCTATAACAATCATGTTTAAGAGAACTACCATGTAATTTATTTTAACTACAGAAGTTTGGAGTTATGTTTACTTGTATTATGTGTGTAGATATTGTGAATTAGTGTTACGGAAATATCAGTTTTCTATATAATTCGAATATATATGGATATATCCATATGATGTAATTTTTAGCCAAAATTATTTATATTTAGTTTAGCCTATAGTTGGTTGATTCCAGAGGATGGGGGTTTTATTTGATATAGAAAGTGATTATTTTATTTTTATTAGTGATGAGGAGAATAAAATGTGATTTTTTTATAAATAACTTATATATATATATACTAAAATGGAAAAATTGATGCCGAGTCCATCGTAGATTCTTGTGGTGGTTCTTACAAAGGCAATAGAATAATTACTTAATGTTTTATATGGGGACATTATGACCCTCCACCAACATTATGATTTTGAGTTTGAGTTTGAGTTATAGACTAATGTATTTTAAATTCCAATGTCCCCATTTGAGACTAATCCTTATTATTTTCATGAGTTGAGGATCCCTATCACTGAAATTTTACAAAACAGTTTCATCATTCACAGTGTATCACTATAGGGTGACAATGTTTTTGAAAATAATGAAGATAGTAATCTATGATTTTTATAGTATCATTAATGTATCGTCTCTGTTCCTAGAATTGAATAACTTTGGGTTTCATGGGTTCTTGAATTCATTTTTGGTAGTTTTTAAGAAGATATCCTTATGTACTCAAGGCACGAGGAGGATTATGAATATAATTTATGAACCATTCTATAAATTCATAAATGTAATTATTTATATATAAAGGCGTCTATTGGTATATTTTTTAGTGGATGTTGGATTTATTAGGAAATGTTGTATATCAGTTGGGAGAGCTTATGGATCCTTCAAAGAATAAGGTAGTTATTTTCATGGAAACCGTTATTAATGTTACATACTATTGTGGTTTATTTTATATAATAGTATTACATGGGAGGTTGATAATATATTTGTTCACATTTTAAATAGTTAATGACATTAATTTGGATGGATGAGGTGTTCATATGATCCTACCAATGTAGGATGATTTTTATCACCTAATGGTGATGTTGATAAGGGCTCATGTTCATTGGTTTTCGAATGAAGAGTTTATTTTTGTGGTATTTGTTTCTTTATGAATGATAAGAGTTTGTGACATACCATCAATAAACAAGAGTTTGTGACATACCATCAATAAACAAGAGTTGGATAATATTTATGTAAAAATATGGTGTAATTATAGGATTATGGATGTGAGATATCCTATATATTTGGGTAGTGGAATATGGTAGTGGATTTGATGAGTAGAGTGCTGATGGATTTTGTTTTGTGTGTGAAAATTCAGGGAGAGTTACTTGAGGGAATACAACATTGTATCTTGATATGGATTATGTAAGTAGTTGAGGATTTTTTTATCGTTTGAAAATTTATTAATCCATGTTGAAACAGGTAAAATAATGTATGTTGGGGGAATATTAGGGTGAATTTTAGTGTATTAATGTCATTTTTATAGTTGGAAATTAGGAATATACATAGGATGATTAACAATCGGTGCTTATTTAGGGGAAGTTCTTTGTTATTTCTTTAATGCCTAAGTTTTTTTTCAATGAGATCTGTAGCTCACTCTTTTTAGTATATTTTCTATAAATAGGAAATATCATGTTCTAAGGAGTGATTTTTATTGAATAGAATAAATAGTTTTGTTATAGTTTTTGTGTCTCTATGTTTGGGATCCTAAGATATATTGGTCAGACATCATGGTAATAGGGGGTTTCTTAGTAAATTATGTTCTTTGATAGGTGTGGGGTGTAATAGAAATTGTTATGTTTTTCAGTTTTTTCATGATATCAAGGTGGATATAATTATTGCAGGGTGATTTTAGATTAGTTTATGACATCAGGAAACATCATAGAAATCAAGTTGTCAAACATAATATATAATTATTTAAGGTGGTGTGTGGAGGATATTTAATTGATTCCTGGGGTTCAGGGGATAATAGTCTATAATCAAGACACACATTTTATAATATATATATAGTGGTATTTAACATTCTTTTAGATCTCAATTGTTACCTATTAACCTCTTTTATATGTAGTGGTATGATTAGACCTTGTGGGAAATTTATAAATTAGAGGGCATGTTAGATTAATGTGTTATAGATTTTGGTGGATTATGAGTGAATAAGCTTCCATTGGTAATGTTTTATTACAATAAAAACTATCACTCATCCATTTTTATTTCTATTATCCATGTAACATATACACAACCATTCATATCTCAGCTATGATGGAGTGAGGTAGGATATGTGATGATTCATAGACCATAATTGTTGGTGATTATGATAGTGAAGGTATGGGTAATTTTTGAGAAGATAGTGAAGTCTCTAGATTGTGAAAAAAACTAATGAAAACCATATGAAGAGGCCATTGGAGTTTGGAATTAGATATCCAATTTTTTGGATAGTTTCACCTCATAATGGTCAGCGGAGTATTAATCCTGTAATTTAGCTTTATTCATGATTTTTTGGACCTTTTGAGGTGTTGGTTGGGTTTCATTTAAGTTGGTTCATCCTCGATAGATATATTGGTTCCATGATGTTTTCCAATCATCATAACCTTTTTTATCTTTTATATTATTCTCATATCATTGAAATTAGTGACATATATGTCGTAAATGATGACCCAATCTTGGATTTTCCTATCTAGATTCAATACTATAATGATAAGGTGTTACATAGGATTGTTATTCCATTGGTTCTTACTGTATAGTGATATAATGACATAAAATACTGTACTTGGGAATGTGATTCTTAGATATTACCATAATATATGTTTGTAATTCGATGATTTATTTTGATGTAATTATTTGTTTCACCCTAGTTTGATTGTTGATATATTGATGATATTGTGAGATCAAGACATTTTTACCCTTTGAAATATTCTCATACTTTTTTCTTTTCTCACGAGGATCAAAATTGTTTATGAGGAATCTATGTAAGGGCCTGGATTTTAAGAAGTAATTTTTTTCTTTTATTAGGTGTTGAATGTGTTTGAGGGTATCTTGTGGTGAATATTTTGGTGAGGGGGAATAATTTTTTATTGGGTTTTTTGTTTTCAACAATAATCATTCCGTAACATAATGTGTTACACTTGGAATTCATATGTTGTGAAATTGGTAAATAGAATCAATTGGGAAGGTACTTATATGTTTTTTCGTTTAATGTTTTGTAAGGATTTATGTTTAAGTTATATACTATATGAGGATCGATTAAACAATGATTCTATGTTATGTAATGTGGATATATTACTAAAAAATACTTGGTTCTGTCTTTTTGGGGATTATTTATCCCAGGGGCATAAGATAAATTCTGATATTGATATGTGGTGGGTCATTTTTTATAGAGATGTTTATAAATTAAACAATGAATCCTTGATATTAATATATTATTAAATAATTCCTTTTATTTATCCTTGATTCCATTTAATATCATCAGCCAAAATACTTGTTACCTATAGTGCAATGAAAAAATGTGTAAGCTGATCAGATAGTGAGAAATAGATTTTAGTTGGATTATAATATAATTTTATGCATCCAGTTGTGATATAGTGCTTCAAGGTTTTATATATAAATTTTAGGTGTCTCTCAACCTCATTCCATTTAAACCTTATTCTCTCAAACATTTTTTGTACATGAGAAAATTTTCATTGATCCCAAGGCCCTATAATTGATCGTAAGTCTCTAGCACCATGTAATAATATTATATTAATTCAAGCTATCTTATTTTCTCATTTTAATCACCATTATCCTTTTATTACTTTTTCACTATTCAATGGTAGCCAAGTTCTCTCATTTTTAATGGTTGCATTATAATGACCCAAGATTAAAATACAATGACATTTCCATTCATTTTTAGAATACAAAATAAATTACACAAATAGACACCCAATGACCGTGTTAGTTTACTATATTTGGAAAATTGTAACATAATATTCTAACTTGGGAAAAGATCTTCAACATCTCCCAAAAATATCATCCCCCTTTTTTCTTACATAAAACATTACTCTATATCCATGAGAACAGAAAACACAAAAAGGGTGATCTCAAATGCTCAGTAAGGGTAAACACGGAGAACATAAATTAAACCATATACATAAGAATGTAAATACATGAACATAATGTTTAAATATAAAAATCTTGTGTCATGGAATAAATCTAGGAAGTACGTATGGTATAGAACATAAATGAACATTAACCATGATAAAATTGCAATGAAAAAAATTTGAATTATGTTAAAAAAACTGGAACATAATATGATTTCCATACTAGCCAAGGAATTTAATACAAGACCATCATAGTGGAAAAAGTCCATTACTGAATCAGGTTTACATATTGTTCCAACCATGTATTACTGAACCCGATTTACTTGTCATTCTAATCCTGTATTACACAACCCGATTTACTTTTACTTATAGTCATGTCTATCTCATGGGATATAAATATTTTACCAAGGCATTAAAGGGAGACATAGGTCCCACCCATATCATAATGAAATCATTTTTACATGTTCCACAAAAACCTAAACCATTCACTATAGTATAACCCAATGAATAAAAAATGGGTTTCAAAAACATCATTCCATCATAATCCATATAAAATAAATGGATTTCCTAAAAATAATTCCATTATAAACACAATAAAATTAATGTTATAATTTGTATAAAAGCATAAAACTATGTCAAATTATATGGATAATAACTTTGATTAAATATTTGAAATTAATTCTTGAGGAAACCATCCATTCTTCTTCAAAAACATTTTCTTTCCTCAAAATGCCACACAATTTCAAAAGAAAATAATGTATTTGAAAATACCCTTGTAATCCTATAAAGAATTATTCATGGAAATAAAAAGTTATGAAGGCTTAAAAATCCATCAATTTCATAAATGTTAAAAAATAATTATTCTCATACTCTTGCTAGAAATGTAAAAAAGTATATGGTATAGAAAATGAAAGAAAGATTTATTTTCTAACATTTAATAAAAAATCAATAATGTGTAAAATTGAATATAAAAAACAGCATACGATTATAAATAATACTATATATTTAGAAAACATAGAAAATGAAAATAAATAAACCCCAGTAAATACTTACAAATAAACAATATTAGATAATAATGAGACTGCAATATAAGCCAATGAGCCCGTACTCGAGTGGTAAGGGGTCCTTCTTGGCATCCAAGAGACCCGGGTTCAAAACCCGGTGGATGCGAATATCCAGGTACTGTAGCAGTACTATAGCAGTTAGTGTTCGGTAATGTAGCAGCCGAAACTATTCACCCGATTTAGTCCTTCGAGCGACAGGTTTGGGCCTATGGGTGTCCAGGGGCATTGGGTCATCATAGGCCTTTGGGACATAGGGCCTTAGGGTCACGTAGACCATAGAGTAGCGCAGTTCACACAGAATAGGCCCTAGAAGAGGATCATAGCAAAAGGAGTAGTAGCCACCAGATGCAGAGCTAACTATATTGAGAGATTGAGAGCGTATGGCAGCTGCCATCAGGACCAGGCACCGTGCATCTTTGTATGGGGCAATGCTAGCCGATCAGCAATGCAAGGTGGGGAGCTAAGGTGACCAAGACACTGGGGAGGGGCGGTTCTAGTGGGATGGGCCTGCGGGTCATGTAATGGGCATGGTATGCCTCTCGGCCTTCGGGTCATGTATTATGGGTCATGTCGGGCCTTGTTCCTTGGGCCTATGGGTCATTTACGGGTTCCCCTTCAACCCTTAAAAGGGGGATTTTCATTAATAAAATAAAAAGAAGGCCTTCAGTCCATTCGGTCTCAGATTGCAATATAATCCCTTATCTTAACAATTATTTATTATTTATGTCTATAAAACAACTTATAGTGGGTTTAAAAATATTATTAACTTATAAAAGAACCATAAAAATATTTATTATATCATATATGATTTACTTATGACTTTATATTACCTGTTTATTTATCAATTCCATGTTAAAGATACATTTTGGGTAATAATAGTTTTATTTATCATATGTGTTTAGATTTATTATCCTTGATATTATTTATCTGATAATGATTTACTTATTTAAATAATTCTAAAAAAATTTATATATCATAAATATTCATTAAATAAACATATATAAAATTTAGATAAATGAAATGGAATACACAATTCATGGAGATGGTAGGCCGTACGTATGCATAAACACTGTTTCGATTTTCCTATAGAATAGAATTGAAGAAATTAAATCACACACATATATATAAATAAATATACTAGAATTATTATGTCATATATTTCATATTAATTTATTGTATTTTCTTTATAATCATTATTTAATTGTAAACATGGATAACGAACCTCATCGCATCGTGGAGACGGTAGGTTGTACGTACGCATGAACAAATATATCATTCAATTAATGACTAAATGGTTTTTAATTTGAGGGTATATTAATTATAAATAATTTCATATTATATTAATTATTTACATCCATTATAATCAACATTATAACCATCCAAATTATGTACTGTTTAATCAAAAATTACACCAAATAGTGGAAACGGTAAGTCATAGAAACTCACACATGGTGATATTGTTATTCCTAAGTATGATAAAATGAGGTATAAGGTTTTACCCTAATTATAAAAACATATCATCATGTAGAAGATATTTTATTGTTTAATTTAGTATGGTAACAACATAAGTAGAAGAAGTAGAAGAAGAAAGTAATTTTTAAATATGTGATAAAATAGTCACCTATTTTTCAAGTAACTCTTTTTGATTTTCAAAAACGGTCTCCCTATGATAGATTTATGCACAATGTGTGGCCATTATGATGAATCTAGGGAAGTTGGAAGAGGAAATTTGTAGGTTTTAGATGAGAAAAAGCGCTATAGAGGTGTGATTAAAAGAGTAGGATATGTTTTTTTATAGGATAGGTGAGTGGCACTATAGGAAAGTATTTAAATGTTAATTTATTATAAATTTATTTTAGGTTTTTAATAGTACAAAGAAAATTTATTTAAAATAAAAGAAGATTATTTCTAGAAATACTCTCAACTAATAAGTTTTATACAAGTTTAGGTCACAAATTCAACATTATATTTTATCTTTAACCTTGTCTTTTATCATTAACCCTTAGTTAAAAACATTAACTCTTACAATGTCTTTGTCTATTTTGATAATATATTTTTAATATAGTTACAATAAGTTTACAAGAGAAACATAAGTGGATCATTAATTAAAATTTTAACACTATATAAGTCATTTGGCTGAATCATTGATTTTAGGACTGCTATATCATTTAATAAAATAGTATTTGTTTTAAAAACATATTTATGCCAATGTTTACACTATTCAGTAATTGAAAATTTTTAGTAATAAAAACATGATTCTATTGAAAAAAAGAAATTAACTAATCCCTATTATTTAAATTTCATCCAATAAATTTCATGGATGGAATCAAAATTTTCAAATTACATTTATTTTAATATTTATAACATTATTTATTGGAATATATTCATTAATAACCTAATCACTACATCGTCATTGCGTCAAAAATAAATAAATTTATTTAATGTCTAAAATTTAAAAATAAAATTCCATGGGGTAGGAAATATTTTTATATTTATAATTAAAATTTATAGTCAAAGAGATAAATTATGTAAACAATAATAGAATTGGTTTAGTAAAATGTTTCATGTTTATGTTATATTTTCCATTACTTTAAATTAATTATTATAACATGACATTTTCACACCCAAGTGGCTCTGAAATTCCAAAATCTAGGCCAAAGGATTTTTTTCTATCTCCCATTACTCATACAATAGTATAAGGACACATGTTTGGGTAGTTCAATATTAATATAATATTATTTTTTACAATTATTTACTTGATGGATCCTTTAACCATGGTAAATAATTTTTTTACTAAAGTTAATATTCATATTATCCAAAAAAAAGGTATATATTTACTAAATATAAACCTTATGATTCTAAAACAGAATCATTTTTTGTAATTCATAACACATAATTGACAAAAACTAATTTATAATTTATTCCCATTGTCAAAATCTGAAAGTGAGTTTTAAAGAAGAAAAAACTATCAAAAGATTAACATGTGTTTATGTCCAATTTAAATGTGAAATTACTTATAAGGACAAAAACTATGTTAAATTATAAAAACATAAACCGGTTACCATTTAAACCAAATTTATATGATAATATATCAATATAAATAAATTAGACGAAAACGTAGTTTTGAATTAAAATTCTATGTTTTCACTATTCATTGAAATATGAATTTTATCAGAAAAATAAAAACAATTCAACCAATGTAAATTCTGATATCCCACTTCAAAATAAGAAGTTTATTTTTTCAAATAAATTATATTAAAGTGTTAAAAATAGATTTATTACGGTTGCACCATCAAAATTTGGCAAAACAACATTTTTTTGAAAAATACTTTTTTTCCAAAAAATTGAATTTGTTTGTATATCTTGACTAGAAAAAACATAATATGAATTTTAATGTTATATAAAATTAATAATTTGGTTAATAATATTAATAATGGTTAGTTTATACCATATTATATAATAATATTTTAATTTTATATCATTGTTTCATGAAACTCGGTATAGGGTACAATGCAAGCAATCGAGGAAGGTCGCTATTGCGTGTAACACAAGACAAGTCAATATTTTTCTAGTGAATTCTTATTTTGGTGTTCTGTATAACATAATAAAAAAATAGATTTTTTTACATTGAACAAAATCTAAACATAATTTTTCCTCTATCTTACGCAATCTCGGTGTTGCGTGTAACATACGACAAGTCGGTTTAGTGTGAAAGGGGTGTTTGAATTAGTTCATTTAAAAATATAAATGAAAATTTTAATTTATTAGAAAAAATTTCAATAAAAACATGGGGTGATAAATTATACCCCATGTAAAATGAATTACTCTCTCTAAATTCATTAGTGTTATAAAAGGTTTACTATTTGAAAGTTTATTTCATGGAAACCCACATCGTAAAAAGGAATACTAAAACGTCATTTTGAAAAGGAATGTTAGAAACATAAAGGTTACCCAAAGTAACTCATCACTAGGTTTTCACGTCAGAGAACATTGGTGGGAATTGAAAACATGGATATGGAAGGTAAATATAATTATCAAGTTCTGATGGATAGTTATAGAGGACAAGGTGGGTGGAATGTTAACAACCAGAATGCCATAAATCTGTGATGATTTAAGGTTCCATCTGATTTTTTAGATAAGAAGATACTAAGATAAAAATTTTGGTTTTCAAGATCATTTCCCAAAAGTTGAATAGATTTTTATGAGAATAAATACTTAATTTATTTTGGTAAAATCTCATCTTTTTTCATGCCTTGAACAATTTCCACATCATCTATTATTTAAAGAAATGATGTGGAATTTTCATTTATTAAGTGTTATCAAATCAAGTGATGGAATGGGAATTCATTCCATATTTCTAAAAAAAATGTTTTGAACTTGTAATAAAATATGCATAAGTCCACATATAGTGAGATAATACCTTAATCTAATAAAATTAAACCAAAATATAACTTATACTATCCATAAATGGATAAAATTAAAATCCTTCCAAAAACTCAAAATATAAAACTTTAGAAAGTGTTGAACTAAATTGACTAAAAATTTGTCTCCCATATCTCATAAGGTATTTATTTGTTTTTACCTTCAAAACATGTGAATACCATAATAATTAACTCTGTTGAAAAATTATAATAACATGAATTACAATAGAACCCGAGTGAAAACATGAATTCTGTCAAAATTAACTCTTTCCACACATCAAAATTACCAAAAATTATATATACTCAAACCATGATATCACTTTGTCCTTATATAATTCATGAGGTCATTAGTACCATCAAACATCATAGTATTTCTTTATCCCATCATTATACACATATCATGTGTTTTCCAAAACATTATGAATAACTTTTAATGTTTACCGATATAATTCACATATACTTCCAAATAGTTAAGGAAAATCAATTGTGTAACAATCCTTATATGTTTCTTTATTCTATAATACCAAAAAATTACATATAAAACATTATTCTTTATAATCATGTAATCATTACACTATCAACTTAAATCATTGAATATGCTTCATTATTTATTTCCATAACACTTCTTTCATCCCATGTATCATTTGCAGTCTCTTCATCATCATCAACATAAATACTACACATAAGACCATACTTATTATCTTTATGAGATTTCCCTTAGGTAATATATTTTCATAAATCTAGTAAAATACCCTTTTAAATCATTTAACTGTCATTGATGTTTTATAAATACCATTATCTTTATCTATTTTGCTAACTGAACCTTTTCCATTATAATTACTGGATTTTTTCCTTCTTTTCCACAATCAAAGAATCATCTAGTTTCGTTGGAACATTCTCCATGATGACTCTTACCACCTAATTTAAATGAGGAAAATTGAACTTTTTTATCTCTATGATCATCATGAAACTCTTTCTTTCTCTTATTAGTTTGGTCCAGAAACTCACCAAAGTTGAGATTTCTGATCATATTATGAAATTACTGAATTGGAATAATAACAATTTTTCACCTTCCAACTCCAATTTCATTTGGTTTCTCATGAAAATTTCATTCCTTTGTCAAACAAATTCTTTATTAATATGAATCCTCCTATTTCCAACCATTTTTAAAAACACAAAAAGAATAATCTGAGAGGAAAATTCATACTTTCAAATCATCATAATCAAGGGGAGTACATTCAGTCTCTAACATATTAGGTTAAATCATTAGTTATTCATGATAGTTACAATTATTATAGGATTGTAACCTATAGTTATACTTACCCTTAGGGACATCCCTATAAATAACTAAGAAATATCTCTTGGGATCTCACTATTTTTTTCATACATGTTTCTAGAGGTTGACTAAGCCATCGCTCTAATAAAAACTGAAATATCCCAATATTGATGTAAAATGACATTACATTTCTTTTACAAAATACATAATAAATTACAAAAATTTATTCCCAAAGTCCATTTTATTTAATTGTTATTGAAAACATGGAATATAATCTTCTAACATGGGGAGATGTCTTCAACATCTCCCATAATGATTTTCCCCTTTTTATTTTTCTACCTAATAACATGGGGAAAACAAAACATAAAAAGGGTGATCTCAAATTCTTAGTAAGGGTAATCATTGAGAACATAAAATAAAACAAATACATAATAATTTAAAGTCATGAACATAAAGATTAAATTTCAAACCATTGAGTCATGAAATAAATCATTGTAGTATGTAAGACATAGATCATCATAGAACATTACCATGATAAAATAGAATTGGCATAAAAAATAGAGTTATTGAAGATAAACAAGTAAAAAATATTAATTATTTAGTAGACAAGTAATTGGTTTCAAGACCATTATAATGAAAAAATTCCATTACAGAACTGGGTTTACTTGCAGTTCCGACCATGTATTATTGAACTAGATTTACGTACCCTTATAGCCCAGTATTGCTGCACTATATATACATGTTGTTATAGTCAATTCTATATCTTGAGATATAAATATTTACCCAATTAATTGGAGATATATATAGGTCCCATCAATATCATAATGAAAACATTCTCAAATGTTCCACAGAAACATACACCATTCACCCTTGCATAACCTAAGGTATGGAAAATGGGTCTCTTAAACATCATTTCATCACAATCAATATAAAATAAATGGATTTAATAAAAATAATTCCATCATAAATTCAATAAAATAAAATAAATAATAGGTATATAATCATAACCCTATGTCATATTAGATGGAATTTTATTTTCACATACTTGAAATTTATTAATGAAAAAATATCATTTCTTCTTCAAGGAAATTTCGTTTCTCAAAATGCCAAACAATTTTAAAAGAAAATAATTTAATTGAAAAAAGAATTGAAATATTTTAATGAATGATTCTTGGAAATAATGAGTTGTATAGACATATTTTTGTCACTCTGTATAAGTTAAAAAATCATTTTTCTTGTACTGTTTCCATAAATGTAAAAAAGTACATCATATTGGAAATAAAAGAAAGATCCCTTCCATACCATTTAATAAAAATTCATCAAAGGGTATAATTGAATATAAAAACAGTATAATTATTGAAATAATAGTATATATTTATTAAACATGGATGTGGATGATAAATTTACCGCAGTGAATACTTACGAATAAAAAATCCTTAATAATAATAATATTGAAAACTTGTCCCTTACCATAGGTCTAATTTCGTCCATAAGTGTCTGAAACATCTTTAATAGTGGGTTTAAAAATATTATTAACTTGTAACAGAACCATAATAATATTTATTATTTCATATATGAATCACTTATGACATTATATTTCCCATTTATTTATCAATTACATGTTAAAACAACAATTTGTGTAATAATCATTTTGTTTATCATAACTGTTTTGACTTATTATTATTAAACTTATAAATTTTATCATGATTTAATTACTTATAGAATTAAAAAATTATTTGTATATTTTAAATATTCAGTATATAAATATATATAATTGATAGATAAATGAAATGAAATACACAATTAATAGAAATTGTAGGTCATACGTATACATGAACACTGTTTCTATTTACTTATTGAATTGAATGAAAGAAAATAAATAAAATATATACATATATATAAATCCATTATCAATATTATGTAATATATTTCATGATTATTTATTATATATACATTATAATCATTCTTTAATGGTTAACGTGGAGAGTGAATCTCATCGCGTCGTGGAGACATGAGGCCGTACATATGCAAGAGCGACAATATCATTCATTTAATGGTTAAATGGTATCAAATTGGATTGTATATTATTTAAAAAGATTAATTATCATATTATATTAAATATTTAAATCCATTATACTCATCATTAGACCCATTAAAATTAAGTATTGTTGAATAAAAAATTACACTACGGCGTGGAGATGGTAAGCCGTATATACTCACGCATAGTGATATTGTTATCCGTAAGATGGATAAAAGGAGGTATAAGGTAATCCCATTATTATAATAATATAATAGAATGTATAATTTACTATATTTATTACTCTATTATGGGAACAAAATAATAAGAGGAATTATAATAAGAAACAAATTTTGAAAGAGGTGATAAAAAAATTACCTCTTTTTCGAGTATGTCATTTTGATTTCCACAAAAGGTATCAATAGGATAGATTTATATCAAAAGTGTGGAATCGATGATTAATTGAGGGAAGATTGAAGAATAAATGGTCAGGGTTTGGCCGAGTCAAATTTATTTCAAGGTGTGAATAAAATATAAGGAGATGTTCCTTTTTATAGGAGAAGTGGGGGCACTTTAATAAATGAGTCTATTTTTTGTAGAATTATATTGGATATCGATCATATAATAATTCCAATTATATGGTTTATTTATTTTTTCTTTAAGGTTTCTATGAGACAATGTTATAAGATACTAATATGGTTTATCTATTCATGCAATGGGTTTATGTTTTTTCATTTGATCAATAATGATATCACATATCTCATGATAATTGATTATTATAAATATTTACTTTAATAAATTCATATTCCATTTATCATGTTTGATGAATATATCACCCAATTGTCTTCAATATTATTTTCTCTGAAATAATTTTATATTTAGATATGTTACATTTCACACCACATAGAATATTAATCTTTTTATATAGAATAACTAATTGTTTCTTGTATTATACAGAATACCAAGTCAATATTTTGATACAAGAAACCATTATATTAGTCTTTTTGGAGAATTAATACTATGTTTTTCATTTATTACACACAATTCCAAGCCCCTTCAATAGATTTTATAATAATAATGGTCATGTTTTACCAAGATAAAATATTCAATTAATGATATTATTAAAATTTTATAGTAGCTAACACCTTTTGGTTGGAATGGTTGTTACGACTAATATTAACTAAAATTTTAAATTATTATTTACCCTTGTATAAAAAATTAACTATCTTGTTGTCAATTATTATAAGTAGACATGAGAACTATTTGAAAATAATGAAATTAGTTTTCTAAGAAAACTATTTTTCTTTTTAAAAACACATTTTTAACTCAATAAATTAAATAAACCACTTTTTATTGATGTTTTCAATAATATATATATATATATATAACAATTCAATATTTTTTTCTCATAAAAATATTTTTTTTTTCTATATATGATATCATATATCCAATTTATTGAATTGAAACATATAATTTTCAATGGTAATTTTACAGCATTTTAATAGATAAACTATTATAAATATTATGTTTACACTTTTATAATTTTCATATGAAAAAATTGGACTCTTAATAGAAAAATTTAGTTTGGAAGAATTTATTTTTATTTTTATGATGTGATTTATTTTTGGATGAATAATTAAAATCACTAAATTTTAATTCAAAAATGATATATCAATAATATATATATATTGTTTTTAATTTTTTAAGTAAAATTAGTTAAATTATATATAAAATAATCCAATTTCAGTCATTGGGATCAATTTCACAATGAAATGGGATATGAAAACATACCAAGATTTTTGACATTTTTACTTTAAATTCCCACTTTGTCATCCCATTCGAGGGCTTTAATTTGTATTTATTTGGGGAACTTATGTATTTTGAGTTTTACAAAATGAAACCCCTTTTTTAAATCACTATAATATATAATTTAAAATATGTTAAAATATTTTTTTTATCAAATAGAAATTATTGATAGTAATTAAAATTAATTAATGTTTCTAAGAGAAAAATTAGCTTGACAATGGACTAAACCTTACACTAAAGGACCATAATGACTTGGAAACTAGTACGAAATCTTTTTATTTCCCCTATTAACAAAGTATAATCCTTTTTTCCAGTTTTTTCATTTCTATAGCCACCTATAATAAGAATAAAGAATGTGGAATAGAGCTTTCAAAAATTTACAGGAATGGAACTCCTCCCCCACTATCAAAAGGCACTCCCCTCCAATTTATTCAAAACATTTAAGCCATTTTTTCTCAAAAAAATGATAAAATATTCTCCCAACATTAATAAATTCATCATAGTTACTTCTTTTGTATCATTAAATCAACAAGTAATCGCTTTGATGAAAATCAAGTGGATATTCCCAAACAAGAGGTAACATCCTTCCTCATGGTCCTTTGTTTTAATTTTCATTATCCAACCCATAAATTATTATTATTAAAAGCTGATTTAATTACCTATGTATAAAAAATATTCTTAGTTGTACTTTAGTTTTAGGTTTCTGCCTATAATTTCACACACTTCCATCTTACAGGTATCAAACTTACCATTCTTATGTCTGGTGAACTACCTCCTAATGAAATAGTGTTGTTAATTTTCACTTTACCACCTCTCATGTATGGGAAATAATATGGGAATTATTTTTTTTTTATTAAATTTATAATTTATTTATGCTTTAGTAACTATTATATAAAAAATACCTTCATTCCCTCCAATTCATGTAAATGTTATAACACCGTTTCTAGACGCGTAGACTACCACTTCCTCAAAGCGATGTGATTCATTCACACATTCCATGGATTTTAATATGTACCATTTTAGTGAAAATATATGATATATATGGAATAATAATTCCAATATAATAATTTAATAGAGATACATATATTCCAATTACCTTCTATCTTTCAATAAGACAACAAAACAGAATCTATAGCCATGTGTATGTAAGACATATCGTCTCCATGGTCGTTGTATTCTATTAAATAAATCAATCCATTTTAGATAATTTTAAATATTTTCTCACTTAATTTTTTGGATATATAAAACATTTTTTACATTTTTAAATATGTTATATATATGTTTTTAATCTGTATGAATAAATTCAAAACTCAAGGTAATGATTTTTCTCGTCTCACTTTTATTTTCAGTGATACACAAGCCATGTTCAACACATATTTCTTATATGTGGTGTGTATACATCCAATATATGTATTATATGATTAAATTTATTAAATTTATGGGTATTTATATATATCTTTTTTCGATATTTATTTCATGGGGATCATGTTTCAAAATATACAATATTGGTAATGTAATTTTGTATAAATTTCTCTTCTTTATGAAACATGACTTGTTATGCACATATAATATTCTATGAGGTGTATACAGTATAATTTTATATGTTTTATCTTTAATATTACACTTTCCATTATATTTTTAGCTTAATTTAATGCAATTTTTTAAATGGTGAGTATTGTTTAAATTTACCTTTCAGTGAGTGTATATTGAAACATTATCATTATCTATCGGTATTATTTATGAATATGCTTTCCATAATGAATAATTATTATCCATATTTCAATAAAACTAATGATATTAATCTGAAAATATTTAGTCATGATGAAATCATGTTTTAGTGTCATTTTTCCACTCATTGGAACAAAATATATTTAATAATGTCCTTTTAATAAAATAAAACATTACCTCCCTCTTTGATCGGAAAATCTACGTTCCATGAAAAGCATGTTTTCTAAAAATGTTATAAAATGCTTTATAATATTTTCATATGATATTTATAAGTAATTTTTACACACGTTTTACATTTTGAACAAATTTATTTTCTATAAAATTGAATATTCATGTCATTATTTGGTTGAAACACTTTTCTAAATATTTTATGGTGAAAATGAAATGTTTATAATATATTGAATTATCGGATATCATTATTTTCATTCTAATAAAAATTCCATTGAATAATAAAATAATAATTATTTATAATTTTTTTATAATATTCCAATCATTCATTGGTTTTAAATTTATTTTCATAGAAATATGATTTAAACAAATTATATTTATAATGTGCTTTCATTCATTTTCCAACCCCCGATTATATATGTTATAATTATTAATTTTAATGAAATAGATCCCAATGACAAAAAAAATTCACTTACATGTTATAAAAATATTTTCAAATATTTTTTTATAAATCAATCATCCCTTTTTAATAAATTATTTTCATAAAAAAATTCATACTCCTATTATATGTTTTCAATTATATGTTTTGAAAATGTTTTCAAGATTATATTTTCTAGGAAATGGTTTTCAAAATGTTTTCATGTTTAGTTTATATGTTTTCAAGGAAAATGGTTTTTATGTTACTTTTTATGTATTAAAATTTATTTGCATTTTAATTGGACATAATATGTTTTTTATTTTTTAAAATAATTTTTTTCAAATAATATGTGATGTTTTTCTCTAGAAATGTATTTCAATGTTATTTAAAAATTATTATTGATATAATATAACTTCTATTGGGGTCACTGATTCATTTATGGGGAAATAATAAAGAGGGTCCATTAATATTATTTATCCAATTGGTTTCAGTTTTGAATTTATGATTTTTATGAATCCTTTTTCGATTTCATGGTTTATATTATTATGATACTCGCTTCAATTTCCAATATTATTCATTGATAAAATGGTTATAAAAGCTATATTGTTTCACATGTTCTGATATGATTACATATTTATGTAACACATTTCAATTCATTGAGTAAGTATATTATTGTTCATTATTTTCTGTTATATGTCTCTATGATTTCATTATGAGTTGGTTGGGACCCATATATCTCTCCAATACATTGGATAAAAAAAATACACCCTAGAATATAAAGAATTATCCACTATGGAATATGGGGAAACCTAATACACTTTGAAAGATCTGTATAACTGATAACCAAGGGGATGTTGGGGAATCCAAAACCAATATGGGATGATGGGAAACCTGATCTCTTATAAGAAAAGGATTGTGATAAGGGAATGTAGTTTATCCCACCCAATAAGTGTTGTCCTGGTCATGAGACCAAATACATTTTTGGAAACAATCCATGAATTCTTAAGAATGATATTACATGTTTACGTGTTTTCCAAAAATTCTATAACTTGTTCCAATAATATTCTCTCATGGATCATGTTCTCAATTATAGTATAATTCCTGTCTTACGAACTTTAAATATTTATTCCGTGTTTCATGTTTCTGATTTTTCATATATAGAGTATGATCGTTGATTGGTATTATCATGTTCTTGTACCGTTATATTCATGTTACTCTTATATATTTCCTTTATTTACACTTTAATGAAGTTCAAGATCAACGATTTAATATTATTCTGTTCCTAAATATATAGAGAATTGTTTTAATTAGACATAAAAAGGGGAATATCTTTATTGGAAACATTGAATATGTTTCCTCTTTTAAGAATATTTTGTTCCATGTTTCCAAAGACACTAAACTTGTATTTTCCCTTGGCATGCACTTTTGTAATGTTCTGAATATTTATAAAAAATGATGTAACAACCATGTATGTTATTCCTGGTTCATTATAGTTAATATCAAAGGAAATTTTTAGTAATTTTTTTTATATTAATATAAGAAAATATTTGTGATATCACATATAATAGTTCTAATGATCATTAATGAGATATATCTATGGATAAGTATAAGTATGAGTTAATGTTTACAAAAATTAATTCAAATTTGGTAAAATATTGAATTACTAGTTTCCTAGAAATTTATCCTAGTATGGATTCAACAAATGGATGTCACAATGGCATAGATTTAAATATGGGTAACCCGAAAACATCATATTGAGCTAGAATCATCCAGGAATTGATTCATGGTAATGATACATTCTACAACACATATATTGAATCACCCATGGGATATGATTTTGGAATTCAAAAACACATAAAAACCCACCATTAAGGATTTGAATAGAGGATTAATATGAATAACCTTGGATAAACCTATTGTTTTAAACATTATATAAGTTAGTTTCGTTATCTATGAAACCTACAAGAAATTTTTTCAAAGAATAAATGGGTTTCCACAATGATTAGTAATCCTCACACTATATTTTATTGCTCTAGTAGGTGGACGGAACTACAAGGAAATATATAAATTTTGAATGTGGTGGAAAGTTTTATGGTGAGTAGTCAAATGAGATGACCAATATTGTGAAGGATGTTGTGATCATTCCTAATTAGTTATCAGAGAACATGATTAACTACGTGTTCCCAAACAAACTCTTATACTCACCAAGAAAGAGAATTAATTAATTTTTGATGATTTTGGGTAATGGAGACCATTGATGAAATAAGAGTCATTTTCTGTTGTGTAAAGAACATTGAATGAATCCCCAACGTGAATGTCTAAGATGAACATGAATATTTTTTTTATTATGGAAATGAAGGACAGAAAGAAAGTAACTACCAAGGAAAAGTGAAGGGTTCAATGAATGAAATTGTTAGGAATATTATCCTCATTTAGGCACCTTATGAGGATAATTTATTTAACTTTTTAATGAATGTTCATTATGAAAATCAATTTACCATGTGGAAATCTCCCGAAGAGAATTATAAAGGTGGTACTTGTAATGGTAGTATTATAGATAATGATGAGACTAAATATGACATGGGAAATAAATTAAATTTTTTGTAATAGGATTAGTTATAATTCTTATAGATTAGAGATTAAGTGGAACAATCAATGTTCAATGTATTTGAATTCAATAATTATGATACATGAATATTTAAATATATATGGATTGATCTGTTTATGTCTTTTTTCCTAAGTACTTAAAAGAAATATATTGAATGGTTCTGATTGAACATAAAAGTAATTTACCATAATTGTGATGTCCCTAGAAAACACATGATTAATGGATCGTGAAACCTTAATATGTTAATCATGTTAAAATATTTTTTTTGGATAAAGATATGTTGGAAATGAATAAGTAAATTGGACAATAATGATTACCATGGAAATAATTAGGAACATGTTACTAAGTGGTTTATTCTTCCATTTATGAAGTTTACAACATTATATGACTTATTTAATATATTTAATAAACTTTGTAATATATAAATCATTCTTTTTTTTAATAATTATTTCTGGTAATTCAATTTATTACCATTTTTCAGGGGAATAAATGGTGAGGTATTCAAATGATTAGTATGCAAAAAAAGAGTTTTTTTATGAAATATGTTGGATCAACGATAATCTACTTTTTGGAAATTTAGTGTCTATATTTATAATGTTATGTACTCCATAATTTATAGGGGATATAACATTATGAATTTGTGTAATGGTTTATGTAAACATATTATCTAATTATAAAAGTATTTATTTATATATGAGAACCTTTTATAACCTTTTTATCTGATTAAGTAGGATTGAATGACATATAATTATATTTATATATCTCATAGATATATAAATGATTCAGGAATGAAATATTCCCCATAATTTCATGGAAAATGAGATTATGTGGAAGTAGATCAGTGCACAAAAAAAGGTGTGGTTCTCCCAAATCATGTAATTTTACATTCTCAATAATATTTAGTAAAATTTGAAACAAGGATATTGAAACCAAAAAATTTACCGTAGTTCCTTCATTTCTGATGAATGAAACTTCCTCTTAAATAATCATATATTTAAGTCTTTAAGATGGTCAACATTATCATAACTATATTCTCTATCAATCTCCATCAAAACATGATAGTCATATTTCACATCCATGTCCATGTTTTCACATCTCACATATGTTCACTTATGTGGGAACCTAGTTATATTATACTTTGTGTAACCATTTATTTTCCATGATTCCCTTTTTTAAAGGATTTTTTATTTGTGCATTTTACGATGTGGGATTCTACAAAAGAAACATTAAATTATTTATCCATTGATAACCCAGAAACATTTCATGGGTGAAATTTATTTTATGGAGGTATAATGTAACACCATGAGATTTTAGAAATTATTATTTTTTCTATTGATTGAATATTTGGATATTTTACATTTCATGTAAAAGTGAATAATGTTATTATTATACGAATTAAGTAAGTGTGGTTTTAATTGTATGAAAAAACAATCCATTTTTTCACTACATGTAACACATAGATTATCATCTAGTATATGAAAAACTGTTTTTAGATTTAATTAAAAAAAGTCATGTCCCTTTGACAGGTTGTGTAACACATAAGGTCGAGTTATAATGAAATACAAGATACTATTAATAACAATATAAAATATTATTATAGATACCACTTAGGCATTGTAATGGAAGATACAATTAATATTTACTAAATTGTGAGAAATTGGATATTGACATGTATAAAAAATAATCCTTTTCATATAAATTAGTATATTTTAAAATAAGAAAAAATTGAAATAATGAAATTACTTTTATAAAGAAGCTATTTTTCTATGTACAGACACGATTGTATCTCAAATAAATGAAACAACCCACTTTTTATTTATGATGGAAATAAAATTAATATATTATATAGTCAAAATATATATTTTTTTAAAATATTTTTTATTGGTATAATATTAGAATAAATCCAATTTTATGAGTTAAGATATGTATTTTTAAAAGGTAAATTTACCACTTTTTAATACAGAACCCATTTCAAATATAACTTTGACACATCCATGAATTTTATTAAAATAAATTAACTTAAATTTTAAATAGGAATATCCAAATTCAATTTTTGTAACATTTTGGTATTTTTCTAATATGTCTCATTTTATGATGATTACATAAAAACAATAAATATTAATTCAAAATTTATTTTTCATATATTTTATATATACAGATAAATTAAATTTTTAATTGAATTTAATGAACAATTAAATAAAATATACATAAATTAATGTAATTTAGATCATTTTAATCATTTTAATAATGAAATTGGATATGAAAAGTTTTCATGCATGTGATCATTTCAACTTTAAAAACAACCTTCGTCATCCCATCTGCGTGATGGGATTTTTATTTATTTCCGACACTTCATTGTTTAAAATTTGGATAAATGGATTATATAATTTGAATCATCATAATATTTAATTTAAAATAATTCCAATTTTTTTCTTCAAAAAATGTATTACTGAATGAAAATAAAATTAATTACAACAATTAAGAGAATTATTTGTTTATCAAAGGACTAAACCATAAACATAGGGGACAGAATGACTTGAAATCTTGTCAAAAATCCATTTTATGGCCATATTCCGACCCGATAATACATTTTATTGGATATTTTTTATTATTTAAGCCAATTTACATCAGAAAATTTTGGAGGAATTCAGTTTTAAAAAATATACAAGAATATCACCTTCCCACCACTATAAAAATACACTAAACACTTCCATTTATTCACACATATCACCATCTTTGGCTCTCAAAAAATCTACGATAATAAGACCTAAACATACCAACCATAATATTTGAAGCCACCCTTTGTGATGAAATACAATAAAAGATTCAATTTCGTGCAATCCAAGAGGATTGACCCAAATAATATTCCACATCATTCTTTAAGATCATTTATTTTATTTTCATTCTCCACCCCTAAACTATTTTTATTACATTCTAGTATAACATCATAATTATAAAAAATAAACATAAAATTTTTAATTATATATTTTATACCTACACTTAAACACTTATATATAATGTGTAAATAACTTATTGTTCTTGTGTGTGGGGAACTACCACCTCACGAAATGATGTTGTTCCTTTTTACATTAACACCACTCATGATTGATAATAATGATGGAAGATATTTTTTGGGTATTAATTATTTAATTAATTATTAATTTATGTTCCATTAATTATTATATAAATAATTTTATCATCCATTCAATTTATTTTAAATATGAAAACTTTATTACAGTAGTGTGGACTTTGACTTTATTAAAGCGATCTGATTCATTTATAGTCAACCTATAATGATTAAAGTATGGGTTTAGTGATAATATATTATTTATATGTAATAAAAATTATAGTAAAATTATATATATATATATATATATATAAAATTTTATTTATCTATCAATTCAGTAAGAAATCATTAACAATGTTCATCCGTGTGCACGACCTACAGTCTCCATGAACAGTGCATTCCATTTCATTAATCTATCCTTTATAGATTATTATAAATACTTATATTTTTAATATTTAGGATATATATATAAATATATGAATTCTTTTAAATAAATTAAATCATTTTCTATGTAAAATGATCAACAATAAAATTCAAAACATATTCGGAATGCAATGAGGATATTAACAATAATGTAATGTTAACATGTAAATTTTTTACAAAAGGGTAATAAAAATACATAATAAAATAATCTATGTTATTAGATATATTTATGTTTTTATAGGGTATATTGAAAACATATTTATATTTATTATATACTATTTTTGAATGTGTATGAATAATTTCCAGACATAAGTTAAGGGTTTTTTCATATCACTTTTATTATCGATGAGACAAAAGCCATTTTCACCACTTATTTCTTATAAGTGTTGTGTATAGTACCAATGGACGGATATAATGATTTATGTACATATGTATATAGGTATTTACATATCCATTTTATAACCATACATTTATGGGTTTTATGTTTCAATAGTTACAAAATCAATAATGTAATTTTGTCTCAATTTAGGTTTTTGAGACAAATTCCATGTAAGGAACCTATATTCCTTTATTAGTTGTATAAAATACCCATTGATATTTTATATATTAAATATAATTAATCAATTTTATTTTTATCATCCTTTATAGTCATTTTATTAAATGGATTTTCTAATTTAATGTTACAATGTTGTATGTGTTTATTGAAATAAATATATCTTTTATCTAAACTTATTATTATTATGATTTCAATGATGAAAACATATTATGAATTTTTTAAAACACTCTTGAATTTAATTATTCCCTATTTATCCAAGATAAATGCATGTTTTAGTAAATGTTTTCACTCTTATGTACTATGGATTATTGAGAAGGTTTTTTAAGTAAATCTAACCTTATTTACCTCTCCGATTAGAAATATATTTCTCATCAAAATTGTGCATTACAAAATTATTTTTTTAAATGAATATTTATGTCATTCTCTGATGAAGACATTTTTTTAAAAAAAATTACAATAAAAAAGGAATCTTCGACATGTATGGATTTCTCAACCATCATGACATCCCATCCCTTGATGCATCCATTTCGCATTTAAAATTTTCATTTCTAATAAATTTTTTCTATAATATTATTTACATTATTCATTTTTAAAAGGATTTTTAAAGATAATTTTTTTAATATTTTTTTCTAATTAAATTTTTTTTCAATATATTTTCAATGCTTCTATTATATGTTTTGAAATTGTTTTTTTCAATGTAAAATATTTAAATTAATGAAATTATTAATTTAATATTTTTAAATTAATTTCAAATAAAATAGTTTTAGATTTATTTTGTAGCTTATTTTATAAGGAAATTGGTTTTAAAAATGATTTCATCATTCTATTAAATGTTTTCAAAGAAACTATCTTCAGAATGTTTTCATGGTTATGATTTCAAGGAAAATGGTTTTAAAAATATTTTCAATTTTATTTTTATGCTTCTAAGGAAATTTTGTTACAAGATTAATTTTTCAGTATTCATGTTTTTTTACAAATGAAATTCTTTTCAAATGTTTTTTTAAAAAAATATTTTTTTCTCAAATAATAAATGATATTTTCTTCAGTAAATGTTTATAAAATATATAACAAAATTATATTCAATATAAGATAACATCTATTTGTTTTACCCATTCCATTATGTAGAAATAATCCAAAATTTTCATTTATATACTTTCTATGAATGGTTTATGATTTCTTGGAATGAATTTGAAGAAACCTATATCTGTTTCATGGGTTGTTGGATTTTGAAACCCAATTATTTTGGTGGGTTATGATTTAATAAAATTATTATGAGATTGTTATTTTTTCCCATGTTAATATATGATTACATGTTTCTAACACCCATGTTATTTCATGGGTTATGATATGATTTTTTAGGATTTTGTGGTACATGTATGTATGATTTCATTATGATATGGTCGGACCTATATCTACCTCAAATTAATTAGGTAAAGTCTATATCTCATGAGATAAATATGGTAATAAAGTTTACGTGCTTGATCCAAAATATAATATTTAGAAAATTGATCCAATATAGAAGATGGGGAAACACGATCCACTATATGAAGATGAGGAGACCCGATCTAATATGTAAATATGGGGTTACCTAATCCCTTATAAGGAAGGGATTCTGACTTAAGATGGTGGTTTATCCCACCAAGTATCTTTAGTCCCCATGATGTTCCATGATATGTTTTCTGGAAATGATCCTTGATATATAGGGAAATTAATTACATTTTTTATATGTTTTACACAAATTATAGGTCTTCATCCTATTTAATTATCCCATAGTTCATGTTGATATTTATCATGTGATTCATGTCCTATAAACATCCTATATCTTTTCCACGTATCATGTTTATGATATTTTATTTTCTTGGTATGATATACAAATGTTATACTTGTTTTATCGTACCCTTATTATCATTTAATTCTTACACATTTAATTTATTATCACCTAATGTGAATTTGAGAATGCACCATTATTATCTTCCTTTCCGAAGGTTATTATGAATGGTTTTAATTTGTTTTCATAATGGGTAATATCATTGGGGGTAACAATGATGATCATTCCCAAAGATAGAAGATCGTGTTCCATGTTTCCAAAGACAATAACTGTTATGGTCCTTGGGCAGGTTATTTTTTAATGTGATGTGTATTAATAAAAATGATGTAATATCCAGGTATTTTAAAAATGGGTGTCTATAATTATCCACATATTGAAGGTTATGCATATTCGTAGGTTATATCCATTCGGATTTATTATGTCATCATAGACTTATTATCATCTTATTCTCATTGAGGACATTCAATTATTGATTCTCATTTTACCAATACTTAAAATTTGATGTCACCCTTGTTATACTTCCACTTCTCTATGATATAAAAAATAGGATTAACAAATTATTCCTCAATGGGAATTTCATAACGGCAATGATGATGTCTTAATGTGAAAAAGAAAATATAGGTTTAGTGGGAGAAATTTGATTTTAATGTCATGTGAATTCTTTGTATGATTTCTCTTAATTCTCTAAAACTATAATCCAAAATGCCCCTTGAGAAATTATGTGAAACAATTTTTCATTTTTATACTACAGTAGAATCTTCATCTAGCGGTGGTTTTTTTTCGTTTAGCAGTGGTTATAACCGCCGCTAAACGGTGTGGTGGCGGTTTCCAGAAACTGCCGCCCAATACGGCGTTGCCAATCTTTTCACAGTGGTTATTTTCATTTAGCGGCGGTTTTAAGGAAGCGTCGCAGCTGCCTCATTTCGCGGCGGTTTTAGCGGCGGTTATAACCGCTGCTAAAAAATTCAAATCTAGTGCTGTAAAACCGCCGCTAAATCCAGAAGAACCGCCGCAAGTTGAGACTGCCACGATGCGACTATTTCGCGGCGGTTATAACCGCCGCTAAACGTATATTTTATTTTAAGTTTAGCGGCGGTTTTAAAGGATTAGCGGCAGTTTAAACCGCTGCAAAATAGTCGCTAGTTTTCAATTAGCGGCGGTTTAAACCGCCGCTAAAAAGTTTCCCAGAAAAAAAAATTACCTGATTCTGCTGCCCCACATCCTGAAAACCAAACCAAAACACATATAAAAGAGAGAACAAGTATAATACATGAAAAAAATGTCAGGGAAAGAGGTGAATCTATAGGTTGAAGTGAGTCAATGGGTAGGAGAAAAGATAGGGGATAGTTCAAGAAATATAGAATATAATCTAGAAACAAGGTAATCAAATGTTTTAAATGTAAACAACTTGGACATGGGTTACTTTAAAGATAGTAATAATGACCATTCCCTATAAGTTGAACAAGACTTCGACACTACTAATGTGTTAAATGTCACTGATATAGCCATCTTATATGAATAGAACCAGGATTCATGATGCTCATTCCACATGTTCCCAAATAAGGAATTCTTTACTGAATTAAGGGAGTTGAATAATGGTGAGGTATTTCTAGGGAATAATATGAGCGGTCACATCATGGGCATAGGCTCAATTTTACTAGAGCTTCATGATGGGTCTGTTAAAACTCTTGAATAATTTAGGTGGGTACCTGAATTAAAAATAAACCTAATATCCCTAGGAACCCTTGACCAGAAAGGGCACGGCTTCACGTCTGGATCTGGAAGCCTTAGAGTTTCCCAAGGATCCCTCACTGTAATAAAGGGAACCCTTCGCAATGGTCTTTTTATGTTAGATGGAAAAGTGTATCGAAATCCGTTGAATAGTTATTCTGGTTCATAATGTGATTCCACCACCTTATGGAATAGGATACTACGGAATGTTAGTGCCATGGGTCATAGTGAGCTTAAGAAACAATGCCTTCTAAGTAATATCACTCCTAACAGTTTACCTTTTTGTGAAAAGCATAAATCGTTCCATAATCATGCATGTATGATGCATTAAATTACCATTTTCGGATTGATGTACCCCATCAATAATGAGAACTTCTTATTTTGTTTTTTTCAACTGATGTACCCCTACAAACAGAAACAGTATAGTATGTTCATCTTCCTTTAACACACACCATATGCATCGTTGTCTTGCCTACAGAAGGTGTAAATCAAATCTTTTATAAATGGACCCGAATTTTGTGCTTTTCACTTGTTGAACGATGCCGGTTCTTTTTCATCGTGTAGCAGGGATTCATGGAAACACTTCTATACAGTGCTGTATTTTTTGGGCAATGACAGAACAGTTTTTAAAGTTTGCAACCATTCATAAACATCAAGACATATCAATCTATCATGAAAACCATTTCTATGGAATTTGAAAATATAGAGTCATGAATAAAGGGATAGAAATCTGCTGGGAGGCTTACCGTTTGCATCTAGGTACTCCTATTTCCATAAAAATTAGATCTTCTATCATCTGGTTTCTCCATGCAACCATGTTACGACAACCTGAAATCATATTGAAACAAAATATTGATGCATAAAACGGGAATATAAGTGGATAAAATATGAACACCATTAAAATACATGAAATATGATTAAAACCCTAATTGAATTGATTATTTAATCTGAATACATGTATAACCTGAATGTTGTTCATACATTGACATCATCCTTGCCAAAGGGGACATCATATTATGCATTGCCTTGTGGTCTTTGAGTAATCTTGCTACATATCAAATTTACAACATCAGTATACAAGAAAGAAATCAAAGAACAATGAACACCTTAATGAAAAGATCAAACATACTTCAAATAGGCTCACTTATGGATAAGAGAGTCCTAAACTTCAATATTAAAACAGAGTAGTCTGGTGCATGCTGTAAAAACAGTCTGGTGCATGCTGTAAATCCAGAGCAATATAATATTATTCAGCCTCATGCAATATAATATCATTCAGCCTCCTGTAATATAATATTATCAAACTCTTATAAACATAGTTAGATAAAAATCTACATGTATTTCAATGCCTCATGTAATATAATATTATTTAGCCAAAGCCATATGATTGCCCAAGCATAATCAAAAAAATGTTTCCATTCACAGAGAATAATCTAAAAGCTCAATTTCAATTTACACCATAACCAAATCATAGAAAGAATAAAATAAATCTGCAAGGCAAATAAAATTCATAAAAATGCTCATAACCATGATTTATAAAGTAGTCATAACCAAACACATAAAAATAATAATATAGAACCCTTGGAAAAGTTCTTAGTAGGCAAATAAAACAATTTATTCCTAAATGATATATATGTCACTTGAGAAATCGATACATAAAAAGAAACATCAGAAATCAATAAAATGCATAAAAGGAAAATGAGAAATCAAGGAAATTTTAGGACATGAAAATGTGTGGTGGCAACTATGTGCCACAAATGTTACATATACAAACCAACTGTTTTCATATTACAAATCAAAAATACAACTACTCAGGGTCTGATGATGCATCATCACCTTCTCCACCATCATCTCCACTTTGTGCTGTCACCTGTAAGAACATTATATTGAAAATTAAATACGATTTCATATTTATATTAAAACTTTAAACTAATGAAAGTTATAAAACTAAATGATTTTGATTTTTTGTGATTTACCTGCATACCACCAGTCAATGCACTACCACCGGGGGCATATCTACTCATCTACTAACATATTTAAATAAACTCTTTCTGCAATGCAGATATCTGATCCCCCTGCTAGTGAACTGTGTTTCGTAAAGAAACAATCTCTCTCTTATCATCTCCCAGTATGGGCTGACTAAAGTCAGGAGTAGATGCAGCTGCTATCCACGATGGCCTGCTAAAAATCTCAGATGGTACGGGTCCCAAACCCATCCCGCGCACTCTCCCAGCATGCTATTTCCCAAGGACCTTAGAAACCGGGTCATCATGGGAGACTAAGTAGGACTTCATTGGATTGGCATCCCATAGCTCATTAATTTTTACCTATAAATCAAATATCAAAATATATTAACACAGTAAAAACTGATAATAAGTTATTACGATGAAAAATTGACATCATACCCCAACTTCTTTAGCAGGCTCGTTAAAAAAACTTCCATCTGATTTCTTATGAACATCCAACCACAGTTCAGTCCTGGATTTTTCATGCCCTAAATTCTGTGATTGCATTAAACAAAGATAAATCAACAATTCAATATATTAAACAGATAATATTGTCTTATAAATATTTAAACTAATTAAAATATTACCAATGTCGTTCGGCTTCTAGAAAAACTTTTTCAGCCCGCAGTGTGCGGGATGACTTGCTTTCCCTGGTTTGATGCATTTTGTCTTGAATGATCTTGAAATAAATAAAAGGTAATTTAATACTGATGTATTGAATGTCATGTCCTTTTCATATACATATTTAAATGTAAAATGAGGATAATATAATAATATATATTTAAATACCATCCGCTTCTGATCATGATGTATGTCAACAAACACTTTCCACTGCTCCTTCGGTACCCCACTGGGTAGCTTCTCATACATTTGTTGTGTGGTCAACGAAGTATCGTTGACATCACACCATAATCTCCATTTGAAATCTTTCCACTTCTTACCTAGATTTTTCCACGTCCACTTCCGTGCTATCACATCAGCAACGGTAAAGTGGAAGAACATCTGTATACAGAAATTCATTTTGAACATATTAGTAACATGACAGTAAATTAAACCATAATGTAATAAATTTACCTTTATTTGAGAATCAAACACTTCATTTTTCCAGCTTGAATGCATATGTCTCCAATCTTCATATGAAATGGGAAGGGAAATGGGCTCCGCTGCCAGCTGGCCTATAATCTGGCCAAGTAACCGCTCGACATCATCCATAGGGACCCCGTAAGAATCAAATGGCACAACAATCTTCTCGCCATTCAGATTCCAAAAATCTGAACTTTTTATATTTTTCTTCACGGTTTCATTTTTGTCATCTTCAATGAGCAAACAATTAGTATAAACAAAATTCAATAAATTTATTTAATTAAAATTTGTACCTATGATAGTGACACTCCAGTGTGTCCGGGATGAACTGGAAGGGGCACGACGCTGCCCCACTGTTGAGCCTCCTTAAAGGGGATTCAACGACTCACCCTCTACTGGGACATCCATGGAAGGTGTGAGAGATGGTGCAGGGGGGGATGGTGCAGGGGTGTCAGCACCTGGCATCTCATATGTCATGGGGAGGGAGACAAATGGATCACCATCTATCGCGGAACTAGATGAAACAATATACCGCTTCTTCCTTGGCATTCCTGTCATTGAATCAAATAAAATTAAGTTCAGAATATATATTTCAAAAAAAAATATGCAGAAAAAAAATTAAAAATGATAATAGATGCCCAGTACTAACAAACAAAATATATATACCAATGATAATGAATGACTGCAGAAATGAAACAAGTGGTTGCTGAATAAATAAATAATTGTACATACAATCATTTTCTCCTTCAATCATATCGGTTTCCTGCTCCATTTCTTCATCCACTTCATTCATCCTTGCTAGACTAATATTTTCAATATCATGATTGACAACTAATTCTGCTTCCTGTTGCTGATTAAATTCAATTTCAGAGGTCAAATTTTCCACTTCATCACCAATATCATACAAATATCTTTGTATTACATGAGCAACTACACTCCACCCTTCATCGGCAACATCATTCACATAATATACCATTTTTTCTTGTGATGCTATGATATATGGATCATGCAGTTCATGATCACCAACATCCATCAAGCGAGAGAAGTTCACAGAAGTAAATGGCAAGGAATATCTTTTAACACCTCTAATAATATCGACCCATTTGCATTTGAATAAAACAACCAAAAAATGCCCGTGGTAGTTTAATTCAATAATATCATATAGCTTTCCATGGTATTCCACTTCAGGAAATGTAAATATACCACTGTTCTTTGTTTTCAAACCCACTTCTCGATCGACTGTACGAAATCTAAAGCCATTCACATTATAAGCATCAAACTTTCTAACTTCTTTTAGAGGACCTCTAGCAAGAAAGTTCAAATCATCTGACACCTCTGCTCGAGTATCAGTATTCATGATCTAAAAAAAGAAATATACTTTATTAGATTCACAAAATGTATGTGTCAAACTAATATTAATATTTATTGTAATATTTATGAACTTACACGTCGTGCAAACCATTCTACAAGCTCTTTATTAACAGCTTTCGTTATATCTTTATCATTTCGTGTTCGGCCTCTCATTCGTCTCTTTGTTTGTATCCTCAAATCTTCAATAAATGGATCTGCACTTTCACTATTCAGCAGCACATATCTATTTGCCTATAATAATTCCAATTCAGTTAGTGTCGCATTTGAGGTCCTCCCAACTGATCGGCCAATAACAGGAAATATTTTGGATTTTTAATGTATTTGAGATTGATTCGATGTGTCGTCAACATTTCCAACTCGATTAAATCTTGTGTCAATATTATTCAAGTATCGAGAACAAAAGGTAAGACACTCCTCAGCCAAATAGCCTTCAACAATTGAGCCTTCTGGTTGAGCTTTATTTCTCACGTATGATTTCAAATGTCCAAGATATCTGTTAAATAAAATAAACATAATTATGCATTTAATTAAGTACAAAAAATTGTTTACTTAACTGGAAAACATATAAATAACGTACCTCTCAATTGGATACATCCATCGATAATGTACGGGGCCTCCTAATTTAGCTTCCTCAACTAAATGCACAGTTAAATGCATCATTACAGTAAAAAAGGACGGAGGAAAGATCATCTCCATTGGGAAAGGGTCAATAAAAACCTCTTCTGGAGGTTCTCAAGATGAAATGGATGTAGACATTTCTCACATAGTTGTCTGAAAAATGTGCAGAACTGCAGTACAACAGCAGTAATATTTTCAGGTAATAATGTACGCAATGCCAGTGGTAGTAACTGTTGTAACAAAATATGTGAATCGTGACTTTTCGATCCATGTAACCTACGATTCTTCAAGTCAACACACCTCGAGATGTTACTTGAATACCAATCAGATACCTTAACATTCTTTAACATTCGAAGGAATGTATCTTTATCCCTATTTTTCATTGCAAAAATTGCCAGAGGATACTTTTCATTCTCATCTGGCCAATGATCACGTTTTATGTTCATTGCTTGTAAGTCTTTGCGAGCATTGAGATGATCTTTCGACTTTTGATGCTCATTAAGAAATGTGAAAATCAAATTGTCACAGAAATTCTTCTCAATGTGAATCACATCAAGATTATTCCGCAACAAATTAAATTCCAAATATGGATTTTTGAAGAATATACTTTTTTTCTTCCATTGTTGCGTTCCGGTTTCGCTTGACGATGCACTTCGGACCCGTTTTCCGCTATAATTCAAATGATGAACCTTCCCAAATTCTGTTTCAACATTTTCAAGCTGTTTCAATATTTCAAAACCATTTAACAACTTTGGAGGTGGTATACGATCAATGAAACCATTAAATTTTGATCTGTTCAGCTGAAATCTATGAGATGCATCGAGAAATATTCGATGACACAAGAAGCACCATTTTCTACTGTGAGGTAGCCATTTGGGCTCAAAATCAAAGTTACAAACGGGACAAACCAAACCCGTGTAAGTGTTCCAACCAGATAAATTCCCAAGCCCAGGGAAGTCACTAATGGTCCAAATTAAAGCAGCATGCATTGTGAACATTTTTTAGAAGAAGCATCAAATTTATCAACACCGTTCCTCCATAACTCCTGCAATTCATCAATCAAAGGCTGCAAGTATACATCAATATCATCTCCTGTCATTTTTTTTCAGGAATAATCATCGAGAGGATAAAATATGTTTGTTGCATACACATCCACGGAGGCAAATTATAAGGGATCAAAATAACTGGCCAAATGCTATAATTTGTACTCAAAGTCCCAAATGGGTTGAATCCATCGGCAACCAATCCCAATCGAACATTCCTAGGATCAGCTGAGAAATCGAGATGTAATGAACCAAATGTCTTCCACGATTGAGAATCTCGTGGATGTCTCATTACCCCATCATGGTTATTATCTACAGAATGCCACTTCATGTGTTCGGCGGTTTTCGATGACATGAATAATCTTTTCAATCGAGGTTTCAATGGAAAGTAACGCAAAACCTTTGCAGGTGTGCTCCTTTTATTCTTCTTCTCCAAGAAGTTATGTTCATTCAGACTTCCAACATCACTCTTTGCCTGCCATCTAGAAGAAGAACATTTCTTGCAATTCTGTTTACTTGAATCCTCTCCCCAATAAAGCATACAATCATTGGGACACACATTTATTTTTTTATAATTCAGACCAAGCTTGTTAACAAATTTTTCATATCATAAAAAGATTCTGGGATTTTTGCTTCAGGAAATTCATCACGTATCAATTCCAATATCATGGACATTGCCTTATTTGTAATTCAACATAGACATTTGATGTGATACAACTTCAGTAGAAATGAAAGTTTTGAATATTTTAAACACCCACAATACAACTCTTGATTTCCATCGTCAACTAAATCATGAAACACATTTTCCTTAGTGATTTTTTCTCTTACACTTGGCTCCACAAAATCAAGAGGAGGATCCAATGATATGTGACAGTCTTGATTTTCCTGTGTTACAGTATCAAAAACAACACTTGTCACCTTGCAATTTGTAGCACCCTCTTATGGTTGTTCTGATATGTTTTGATGCTGATAGTGGTGCCTTGCGGTGCCGAATGCATCATTTATTAAGTTTTGCATTTCATTTTCCATTGTCGACGAACTTGGGACCTCATTCTGCGGATTAACATCAGTGCTCAATATTTCTGTAATGTTCGATTCTCCATGCCAAATCCAACAAAAATATTGATCATGGAATTTCTTCAGTATTAAATGTTCATAAAACTCATCTCTCTTCAACCATGTTCTAAATTTACATTTAGGACATGGACATTTTATTCTCCCTTCAACGGATCGATTAGAAATTGCAAAATCTAAAAACTCATTCAAACCCTTAACATACTGAGGTGTGTTCCTCGGTAATGTTATCCAACTTTTATCCATGTATATCACAATGTTCCTACACAATAATAAAAAAAATTAGAACACATAGTCACTACTAAATAGATAAAGAGATTCATATATACGATAGTATAAGATTACAGAAACATAATATAATAAAGATGATACCCTGAGTTAGATATGAACCCTTAGTGTTTGGGATAGGGGATGTTTCTTTGGTAAAGAGAAACAATGTGCTAACAAAGTGGTATCTACTTTAACATGAAAACCAAAACACATTGTTAATTTGGAATAACCCCAATAATTGTGAGAAACACTTTTACAAAGGTGTGGATTTTCATTTTTAAGCTGAATTGGATTTACTGGAATCCTAGAATACAGTGGGCTATTGCTTATGCAGTGGGTTCCCCTATTTGAATTGACAGAGAAACTGATAACCCAAGGTATGGGCACTATGCAAGAGTCCTCGTCAAGATTGACCTAGCAAGAACTCTGGTTGAGGTGGTGGTCCTCACCACCTTTGATGATACATTGAATATAGAAATTATGTATGAGAGAAGGCCCATGTTCGGTGGGAATTGTAACATTATTGATCATTCGATTTAGGAATGTAGAATATTAACAACCTATGACAGGTGTAATCAATGAGGCCATCATGATGGAGACTGCCAGAAGATGAGGGGGAAGGGAAAAGATAATTTGATCCACCCTCTGAGAAGCATCCCTCTGTCAAGTCACTGATTACTGAGCTGATACTTTCCCCTAATATGAAAACTCATAATGAGGTGGCCCCCACATCCCCCTAGGATGATCACTCAGGTCCTGAGTCAAGACCTACTCGTAATTTAGGCTCTACCACAGGGGGAACAAATATTGACTTAATTGTTGGCCCTGGTCTAGGCTAGGCTAATCTCTTTGAGGCTGACAGGGATGGATCAACATCAGATGCTAGTGGAACCAAATTCCTCTTACCTGTTCCTGCTATAACTGTTAATGTACAGGTTGGTGATGGGCTAGAATTCTACATTGCTATGGAAGCATTACAATGATCCTTGGCTCACCCAAGTCACCGAAGGCACCAGCCCTCCAGGCACATCCTCAAGTTTCACCTACATCTGACTCGGTGCTTGCCATATGTGGAGGTGGATATGGTATTGATAGGATGTAGGAGGGGGATTTATAACAGGCTGTCCCGGCTCCGGAACCTGCTTCCTCCCTGCATGATGTAGGGTTTCGAACACCACTACACACTTGGCAGAGAAGGGCATGCAGGTGGTCAGCAATCAACCTTCTATTAATAAACAGACCGATGTAGCTCTTATCACCTCTTGTGCCAATAAAAATCCTTTCCCAATGCTGTAGTATACTTATTGAATTGAATTTTCTATTAACAATACACCAACACAAATTATGGGTGCCCCTCAAATTCAGTTCAGAGACCTCAGGATGTCATAGTGGGCTCCCCCTTGGAGGGGACCTCAAATCACTCATCTGGGGAGTATGGCACACTGGGAGACCTTTTAACTAAGTTCACCTCCCTGAAGGATAGGAAGTATGTGAAAAGGAATCCGGATGGAATGTCCCCAAAGGTTGATACATGTGTTCTAAAAAAATTCTCACCCCTCTAAAGTAAATACTAGGCAGATGATGGTGATTACAATCATGAGAAGGTGGATGATGATGTTACAAGAAAATCGAATCCTGATAAAATATCCATTGTCCAAACACCCAAGAACAAGGGTGGGAAAGGTAAAGAGAAGAAGATTAATCAATGAAGACCCTCTTTTAAAACTTTCGAGGGCTTGGGAACTCTCCTACTGCCTATTCCCTATATAATTTTCATTCACATAATAGGCCGATGCTAGTTGTAGTTGATAAACCCAAAATGAACATTGGGAAATGGAAAGGGTTTAGTTGGGATTCTCTTAAATAATAACTGTTTGCACACAATGGAGATCTCAAGGGCTCTGAAACCCTATGGGTTCTCAAGCATGATGATATTCGGATTACTTTTAATGAGATTAGTTCCCAAGTCATCACTATCTCTACTGTTCTAGGCGGTGTTGTCACCAAATTTTTATTTGTATATGCATCCTATGACTACACCAGGAGAAGAGAGCTTTGGAGGGATCTAAAACAAATTAATGACCAAACAAAAAGTAATTGGGATATTGTGGGGGATTTTAATACAGTCCTATGGTCGCATGAAAGGTTTGGTCCTCATTTTTCTCATAATTCTGCAGAGGAATTTGAAAGCTTCTTAGATAAGTGAAACCTAATAGAGGTCCATATTACAGGGGACAAATTCACATGGGGAAGGATTACAAGAAATAGAAGACAAGAAAGTAGGATTTATAGGTGATTCTTCTGGATTAATGATCATTACACTATCACTAAAATTTCCAAACATACACTTGAAAAGTTCCACTTGGATCACAATCCTCTTCTCATCAAGATTCTGGAAGGCCCCACAAGGTCGTCCCCCTTACCATTCAAGTGTAATAATGCATGGCCTACCATTCATGGATGTAGGAAAATTGTCATTAGTGGATGTAATAGTGTCATTCATGGAGGTTCCTTTTTCACTGTCACGTCTATGCTCAAGTGCATTAATGCCCATAAGAGGGAATGAAGCAGATGATCCTTCTACATTTTGGATGATGACATTAAGGAGGCTGAATCATGGCTTAAACATTGTCTAATTGTCAATAAATAGCATAATATACCATAAAGATGTATGAGATTTCTATAAAGAAGTTGTATTTAATTTTGGTGATAATAAGGATCTGTTTCCAACAATAGTAAACTAGAATAATTTTGTGATGTCATCTTTAATAATGGTTGAAGTCTTTGATTGTACTTATGATGGAAATTATGATTTTGACACTTCCTCAATGGAAATCAATTAAGTAATCCCTACAGAAATAATTATGTCTTTTTTGAAAATCCGAAAGTGGTAGAGATGGTAGAGTAGTAGGAGGAGATTCAGATAGTGGATGGTACTATGAGGTCCTTTAACCACAACCCCTAGGAGGCCCACGTCAGGCATAAAGAGCTCGGGGCTAGGGAAATGGACAACTTCATGCTTTGGATGTCTACGATCCAATGGCACACGAGATGATTTGAGTTATTATTTGTGTTTATTATGATCTTTCCTTAGTATTATGAAACATAGGTTCTACCCATTATTTTATCCATCGACTCCTTGTGTGATAGTTAGAGATCAATGTTGAGACATTATCAAAATAATGTCGTCTTGAGGTTCCTACTGAGAACACTTCATTTGAAATTCCATTTACTTGTAGTGAGAGGTATAAATTATCCCATAATGGTTAATGTGAGATCATTTAGTCATCACAATGGATCCCTATGATTTCATCATGGGCACATATTGGCTTTTCATGGTCTAGGAATAGATCGACTTTCACTATAGACTAGTCATATGACTATAAACTAATTGGATGAGGTTCTCCTTTTATGTGATAGATATATCAAGGAAGTTTTGGTGGATGTTGTGAATAAGAGGTTTCAACCTATCACCCATCAGTTGGAAGGGGCATCCCTTGGATCCATAATAAATTCAGGCATCTGGGTTCCTTCAATTATGGTTGATTATTTGAAATTTTTTTTCTGATGTTATTTCAGGAATACCTCAAAGATGGGAGATGGAGATTTTCAATTTATTGGATCATGTTATTTCCCTAATATTTTTTGTGGCATATCAGATGGTACCTACTGTGCTTCATGATCAATGGTTGCATTTTTAAGACCTTTGTGGGAATTGTTTCATCAGACCGAGTATTTCCCCCTATTCAACTCCATTCATGTTCAAGAAAATGTTTAAAGAGATCATATGGCTTTGTGTGTATTGTCGTTTCCAAAACCTGAAAATGATAAATATGAATTACCCCTTTTCAAGGAATGATAAATTTTTTCACCAGTTTTGAAGCATGATATGGTTCTAGAATATTAATTTCAGTAACATCTATCACTAGTAGAGGGTTTGCATGTCTGATATTCCAAAGTTTGATTGAACCATTTTACAAAACAAATCCTACAAAAAACAAGTCCAATCTTGAAAAATAACTATTACTTTATCTGATACCAACATAAACACCTCCGACTCACAATTATGGATTCAATTCTAAAAACAAAAACTTTACAGATACACTTTGATATATAGTGGAATGACACTGGATAAACAAACATATAATTGAAATCATTTTCAATACATAAAACATTTCATCTCATAAAAATATCACAGTCCCATGAATGAGAGGTCTAGTGATGTTGGGAATGAATTATATAAGAATAATATTTTATGATTAATGAGAAAATTTCTATATGGCCAAACCACATTAGATCTGCATCCTGAATTATCATACGATATAAACATTATTCTAAAATATAGAATGAATATCTTACAACAGGGTGAACTAGAATTCTAAATAAGTGAAAAATTTTAAAATATCATCAACGGTTATATCACATAGAGAATAAAATAGTAGTAGGGGAGAAATGTCTTATTTAAAAGTACATGGAATAATAATAGTTCTCCATGAGTTATGATTTAAGGAAATGTATTATAAAAAAACTATATTTACCATGGAGAAATTGTGTGGGTTCATGTTATAATAAACATGATCCATGATAAATAATCACAGGCATAGGGAATATAAATGTAACATTCCCTCGCAATAGAGAATAGAAAATAAATTTGGCACCAATATAAGAATTGTGAAAATCACATTTTGGAGTCACACACTTTCACTCAGGATTGAAATTCACCTTAAGCACACAGAAATTTATATCACCTTCATGAATCACACACATGCACCCAGGATTGTGAGATAACTAAATAATTCTCATACATATATATCAAAAGATTTATTCTTCTAAACTATGAATTGGAAGAAGATAATTAGAAATCCAACCCTAGGGTTTGTATAGGTCATCGGGCAAGCCGGGTCACCGGGGTCGCGGGGGGCCGGGGTCGCCGAGGTTGCGGGTTCACCGGGGAAGCAAGGTCGCCGGGTTGCGGGGTCGCCGGTGTCGCCGGTGTCGCAGGGGGCCGGGGTCGTAGGGAAAGCGAGGGGCTGGGGGAGCGCTGGGTGAGAATGAGGGTCGGGGTGGGGGAAGGGTCGGGGCCATGTAAAAGAAATTGTTTTGCGGCGGTTCCTAGAACCACCGCTACAAAACCGTAGCTAAACGGCAGTTTAATTATCAACTTTAATGGAGGATATGAAAGTTTTATGATTTTAGCATCAGATCGAAGAGTGTATGTATGAAGCTATTTTACCCAAATCAAGAGTGAACATATGTGGTTATCTAGTTACCAAATTAGGGTATAGAGGATTTTATCCTAGTCCCATATTAGCCACTAGGGAGTTCAGCACTAACCACACCTATTATGAATTCCTTAGTTGGTATCCTTGAAATGAGATCTTATATTCTTATTTATAGTCCCCAATACATGTATAATCCCTATGATATATCACATGGATCATTTTCATTGGTTTTATTAATATTATGTTTCTATAAAATGTCAATATTTATTCCACAAATCCAGCTTATGATCATTGATAAGAGTAATTTGGTTTTTAATAATTACCCTCATGTTCTCACAATATTTTTCTAATTTTTTCCAATATAGTCATTGAAATATCCATTGATTACCCTTACATAGAAACAAATACCATCTTTTTCTTGCATACCATTTCCATTTATTATGAAGAATTTTTTTTATTAATCTATGAAGGTTTGTAGTTATGATGAACCATGTAGAATATGATACAGTTCATTTATGAACCATTTTTTATTTATCCATGCATCCAATGGATTTATACCTATATTATTATTTTTGGGATCATTTTTATAGGTAATGAATATTAATATATTATGATTTGATTTCAATTGATGAAAATTTTGGGTTTTTATAGTCTGTATCATAGAATTGATGTTAATCCATTGGAATATAGGATGATGAAACCTTAGCATGAACCAAAAGTATAATTCTATGTATAAGAAGATATCCTGGAATTTTTGTGGTTGATATAGTGATTCATTTCAATGAAATTATATCCCATTAATCATATTATATATGTATCCAGAACTCAAACAGATTTTCCATGGGTTAATAACATAGAAAATGGATCATTAGTCTTTGACTGGATTGTTACCTTATTCATGAGTATGTTCCTTGTTGTAAAACTGGTTTGACACTCCGTGGTCAATTTTTTGGAAATTAAAAAACACTTTATTAATCATCATGAAGGAATTGAATAGATAATTATCATTAATGACCTAGGTAGAACCTAGGTTGTTATATTTCGAATTTAATGGGTTGTGATTTTAAAATTCTATAACTGATTTTTTAGGATTTTTGGCCCCCCCAATTATTATTTTTTTCCATAATATGATGTTCTGGTCAATTTATGTATCCTAAAGTAATTAAGTTAATGTAGAATGTGATGTAAAATTAAATAATTTTTCTCTGGAGAAAAATATTGATATGTTCAACAGAATGAAAAATATTATTTCTGTGATTAAAGAAAATTCTCAAGTGAGGAATCATGATGAGATTTATAAAAGAATAAAGGAGGGAATAAATTTTTGATCCCTTTAGGAGTCAATATCAAACTTATTTTCTCATTTCTACTGATACATTAGTTGATGAGAAATGGATCAATAACAATAAAAAGATATTTTACATTATTTAGTGTTGGGAACCTAGAATATTAATTTTTTATGTGTATTGTTTTGAATGAGAAGTAGATAAATAATGGATTCTTATGATGAAAATGGGGAAATATGAAGAAATATATACCATGTTGTAAGATTACATAAGGATCTTATTTATCTAAAATTATGTACCTTATTTAATTCACCCAAAAATATATATGAAATTAGTTGACTATAAATTGATGGGTGATGAATATGTCAGTAAAAGTGAGGTTAAATTCACTAGAAATATCAGTTATGGTTCTTGAATTGAAATATATAATGAAAATAAGGGTGATAAAATTTTTATTGCCTTAAAACCATGTTTCTTAAGGGTGTCAGGTGAAAGGACATTAGTGAGTTTGAAAAAATCATTTTATATACTCAGTGTGGAATTTGAGATAGGATTTTACCCTGAATCTTGTGGGTTTGAAGCCAATTGGAATGCATAATTCAAATTAATTTGTAAAAAATATGGAGAGTAGAAGATGAGAATTACCATATATTAAATGTGTGGAAGGAATCATGGGGATATTTTAGAGACCTTGTTTTTTATTTGTGAGGTTTTTAAATGTTTATAAATATTTTTCCACAGTTAGGAGTAGATATGATATGAAATTTTCTGGCCTGGTATTCCTGAAATTAATTTTAAATAAATATAATATTTATTTTATATTTCCCATGAGTGTTTATTTATATAAAATGTGATAACTCATAAATGTTTTTTCAGAATAGAAAACTGAGAGCACATTTGTGTCTGGAATGCGGTCTTTTATGTTGGAAGGACATAAAAATGCCAGTGTGCGACGTTCAAAACCCTAACGTGTTGGTCACACATTTAAGTTATATAATTAATTAACTTATTAATTTATTAATTTTTTTGACCAAATTAAAATCATAAAAATATTTTATTTGAGTTACTTTTACACAGTAGGCCTCACCATTCTGAAAATCCACTACTGAGAGCTTCAATCCTCTCTTTGGATAATTCCATTGAAAATGATAGAACATTAGATCGGATCAGAACAAGAAATTTTGAATAAAATAGTTCATTATCTCACATTTGTGAACACATTCATCACTAGTGATTAGTCAAATTAATAGGTAAGAATTTTATTATTTTGGTTTATCATCCATATAATTGAATGGTTGAGTATATTGTTAATATTCATATGATTTGTGTCTTTGAAAATCCTTGTATTCCCCCATGATTTAAGAATTATATTGTTTACATGCACATCTAACCACATGATAACATTGATGATTGTAAAATAGGAACTATTTTCCAAAAATCAAAAAACCATTATTTTTTTGAACTTCTTCCCCTATTCTACGAGTTCTTCTCCATTAGAACTCTGCAGTTCACTGCTCGATATTTGTTGGGAATACAGAGAAGAAACATGTGCCCAAATGATTGGTGGATCAGTGAAACATCAACTATTATTCGAATGAATCACAGATCTAGAATTACCACATGAATCGATTGTAAATAAATTGGTTTTATGCCAGATCATCAAGGATTAGAGGCTCATTGGTGTGTAGAACATCTAAAAAATCCCTTGTATGTACCACTAGACAATTCCTCATTACTGACATCCAATGATAATGACATATATATAGATCCAATGATATTGGGAAGAAAAGATCTAGGACCAATGGCGGTTTGAATTGATTTTAAGCATGGACAAAGATACATGAAAAACCAATGATTCTGAAACATCCCAACTACATGCCGTATTGGACTAAGAAGACGTGGTGTGTTGCCTCCCTTAATGGAAGAAGTATGGTTTGGGAGATGATAAGGATGACGTGTCTTGTTGTATTTCCTTTCATTCCATGTACACCCTCCTGTTTTTGAAATCTCATGTGATGCGTCACAAGGATGGGGAGTCTGTGTACATGTACACGGAGATGGGTTGGCCACACAAGCAGAATCCCATTTGGATATACATTCCATGTACCGAAGTACATGGACATGGGTTTTGAGTTCTTGGACACGACCAAAAAAAATGAACTAGCCCACATTTATGTGGGACATGTCGTTTAGTAAACCTACATGTCATATAACACTACACTAATTAGAAATTTTTACTGACTAGGTACATGGAAATGGAGTGAGGAGGGACCACACACCATGTGGGTCCCCTCACATGCAGTGTTTTACTTGAGATCTTCCTTTAGATCTTCATACCTCTGTATGTACTTCATTTTACCTCAGAATGTTTCTCACGAGATTCATATCCTGAGTGATTAATTAAATTTAAAATTATGGTTCCCTTGAAAGTTGAATTTTAGATATTATGGGAAATCTTATGTATTTGGAACACACTAAGAGGACACCATATGATGGTCGTGATCATACAGAATTTCAAGAGATTTTCTAAGAATACATTTTAGCTAGGCTTGGTAGTTGATTTCTTCAATTGAATTTCTGAGAATACCCTCCAGCTAGACTAAGAAGTGGTGTTACTCGATTAATTTTTTAGGTTAACCCTCCAATAAGACTATGTAGTGGCATTCCCTAATTATCATTCAGAGTTACCCAGTAGAATAATAGGGTGCTGCAGTTCCTTGATTTTCCAGGATTAATCTATAGTAGGGCTTAGTAGTGGAGTTACCAAATAACATCTTCCAGTTGTAAACCACCATCTTGGTTGGTCAATGTAATTTCCCTGAAGAACCCCCAGGATTTCCCTCTATTAGGTCTATGCATGGGAGTTCACCATTGACCCTCTCGAGTGGTACCCACCAGTAGGACTATGCAGTGGCATTTCTTGGTGAGTACCAGGTTAACACCGTCATGTCATTCAAAAGAACAATATTTTTTCATAAAACTGGTGACCCTTAAAATTTTTGGCACATTGATGAGTTGGGGTTTGATGATCCTTTAGACTCATGATATAGTGGGACGATGTCCTTACCATAATTCATTCTTGTGATGTGAATTAAAATTTTCAGTGTGAATCAACTCCTCCCAAATCAGATAGTATCAAGGTGTGGTGACTGAGCCCATTTGGAATGTGTTTCCTGTAAGGATTCATGAGATGTTGGGAATCAATGATGGACACCTTTTTGAGATAATTGTTTACCCATCTTCTTTGTATGAGCCATTACATGGAGATATTCATACACTCTCTTTCATTATTTTTTCTATAAGAATATATATTTATATTTCTATCTTATTTCAATAGTAACTCTTTTGGTATAAATATTGTCCTTCTTAATGAGGTGAAGACAGATGTGGTATTCTATGTGTTCTTTTTGGATTCTCATGGTAGGATGAGTATGCAGTATTTTAATAGGTAGCGATGAGTCAACAAAAAGTTCATATTCTCTCAGTGTCGATCTCCTAGTTTTTGGAATAGTTAAAATTCACACACATATTGTGTGGATATTTAATCAATTACTATTCCTTGATCTATATAATGCATCCCTATTCAGTTTTATCTCATAATACCCTCTTCCTTCAACCTTTTGGGATTTTCTATTGGGGTTTCATATAATCACCCCAAAATTGGATTTTCCGAACATGTGTTGTGTATTTTGTAGATGATTTATAGGTTTTTCATGACCTTAGAAGTGAATAGGGGTGAGTTGTTCATGGACCACATTCGGTGTTCATAGCTTGGGATACATGAGATGGGATCTCTTATCTTATTATCCTTTATAGTTTTTTATGTTGGTACATATTTCTTGTTTGGGCTTGTATTTTTTCCCTTTATCATTTCAGTATACACTACCATTTTCCATTTTGTTAAGTGGTCCATTCATATTTTGTATATTTGTAGTGGTGTTCCAGCTTTTAATTCCTTACCTCTTACCTATCACATTTATTTGGCTATGTGAATGTGTAAATGTTTTAAGGAAAATACCTCCATGAATTTAGTGTCCCTTGGGTTCCTGTCTCCACCCCCAAGCCTATGGATGTGGTCTTGGGGTAGTTTTCATTCATGCCCTAGCTTGGATTTGGTATGATAGATTGGTATCTAAGGTAGTTGAATTCATGGGGCATTGTTCATGAATTGCCTAAAAATGATTTGGGGGGTTTAGGTTAATGGAGTAAAAGTATCTTGAGTACGGCTCTCAGGCTAGGGAGTCTAGTGATGGTTTGGAAACTGATGTAGTTTTTCACTAGGACATTGAATACATTCTTGTTGACTCATCTTTTTGAGTCATTTGTTGCAGGGATCAATGGTACATTCATCAAATACGATTCAGTATTTTAATTTCATTCCAAAGTCAACTCCCTATTTTTGTTGATATATATGTATATGATCATCTGATTTCATTACTCCTTGATAACTTTTAGGATGTATTTGTAATGATATCCAAATAGGATACCAGGTTTTGTTTGTGATAGTGACCCTATGGGAAATAATCCCTTCGTATAGGGTCTGTCTCACAATACACTTCCTATAGGTGGTAAATTAGTAGCACCTCCACATGTTGACTAGAATATTTCCCCTGTAGAGTAGGTTGATGATGTTCTCATTTCAAGTGTACTATGAATGTTATTGCATCATAGACCCTAAGGTTATGTGGATATCCAGATCCTTAGGCAGTAAGGATTGGAAAGAGTCAGTGGTCTTTATATTCCAGATTATTCATGCCCAAATGGATCATCTAGTGGAATTTGTGGCCAGTGGTTTCCACAGATCAGTTTGGTATTGGTTGATCCTGGTTACCCAGATGCATGATGAGTCGACACTCTCATGCTAAGAATTCCAATAGTGGTTTTGTGAGGATTACAATACCTCTTGCTTATGGTTAAATTGGATTCAAGAGGTTTTGGAGATTCATCAAGGATGGATGGAATTGGATGAGTAAGTAGCTACACTGATATACCATACACGCTACTCTCTTGACATGATCAGTGATTGATACTTTTGATTATAGATATATGAGTGGGGAATACACAGAGAGATTCAATGAAGTTCAGTTCCCTTTTGTATCCTCACCTTTGTCAGGTTGTAGGAGTGAGTTCTTGTGACATCATGATTTTTTCATAGGGAGGATATGTAAGTAGATATAGTAGTGGGTGTGATAGTGCAGATTCATCTACAGTGGAAGGAATGGGCCAGAGATCTCAAAAGGGGAGATCCATTAATAAGAAGACAAAGGGACATGGTCATACAACACAGGGGAAATGCAAAGAACCATGGAGGCCCGATGATGGATGGATCTATTCTTCTGATGGGAGAGGTTACATGGAATGATACTGCATGACCAGGCATACTGAGCATCCCAGGAACACATAAGATTGACCACCATTCCATAGACATTGTTGTGATCGGGGTGGTACATAGAGAAGATGATATGATAATGGATTAGTATGAGCTATAGGTGGATAATGATTTAATAAGGTACACACACCTCCCCCATGAGGTGGCCCACATTAAGATCAGGGGGTTGGTGTCTAGGGTAATGGTTAGCTATATCGTTTTGATATCTATGATCTTGTAGTGCACAGGATGGTTCAAGGTATGATATGTGTTTATTCTACTATTTCATCTGTATTTATAGACATAGGTTGCAGTCATTCCTTTATCTATTATCTCATGGTGTGATAGCTAAGCTCCCAGTAGTGACACTACAACTTTATATTTCCCTCAAATCTTCTATAGGGAATGCTTCCTCTATATCTTTTATCATCTAGTAGAGAGTGAAATATATTTGAGGAGATAGGTTCATGTGGGACCTTTTGGTAATAAGTATGGAACCATACGACATCATATTGGCCATGGATTTTCATTGCATGGTTAAATACCAAATTGATTATCATAAAAACTAGTCATATTTCTACACACTGATGGGATGAGTTAATACTTTTTTTTGTGAGAGATAACTCATATAAAGATATGTGTGTGCTGTGAGAAGTAGGTTGTATTCTATTACCCATAAGTTGGAAAAAATAACCCTTGGTGTATGAAACTATTCTGGTATATGGGTTCCTTTAGTTGTGGATGATTATGTGGACATCTTCCTCAACGATGTTCTGGACTACTTCGGGGTAGGAGATAGAGGTTTTCATTGAATTGAAACCAATTATTACCCTGATATCTTCCATAGGATATCAGATAGAACCAAAAAAACTATGAATTTTTCAGTTTCAATTGGAGGAACTCCATGAGAAAGGTTTCATCTGACCTAGTGTGTCCCCCTAGGTAGCCCCTAATCCAAACCTAGAAAATGAAGATGTGAAATTTTGGATTTGCGTGGAGTATCGTTGCCTGAACGAGGCCACAATAAAGAAAAATTACCCCTTTGCAATCATTGGGAACCACATTTATTACTTGTGAGGTATGAGATGGATCTACAATATTGAACTCAAATTCAACTACCACCAGTACAGGGTTCTCAAGGCTCATATTCTAGATTTCTCAGTCAGATGTTGCTATAGATATTATGAGTTCCAAGTGATAACTTTTAGTGTGATAATTGACCCCTAATTTCTTTAAGGATATGTTGGGCCATGACATCCAACCATACATGGATTGGTCTATTTTTATATTAATTGATGATGTACTCATCTACTCTACATTATAGGAGTATCATACAAAGCACTTGAGGATGGTCCTAGATTTTATTCGAGAGCACCAGCTTTCCAAAAGATCTCGAAGTGCTAGTTTTTATAAACATGGTGTTCACATTTTGGGGAATGTCATTTTGGAAGAATTTTTTGTCATGGATCCATCAATGATCATGTATGTTCATTCTTGGGAAGCACCCATGAATGTGTTAGTGGTGTAGTGGTATTTGTCTTGGCAGGGTACTAATGGATATTTTTTTATTATTATCAAGAATCAGATCCCCTTTGATCACCCTATCATGGAAGGGAAAATAATTTACCAGGACTGAGCAGTTACAGAAGTCCTTTGAGGAGTTCAGGCAGTGGCTAAAGAGAAATATTGTTTTGAGGATACTATAGAAAAGCATTGATTTCTTAGTGTATTATAACGCCTCAAGAAATGGTCTCAATTTCTTGTTGATCCTATGATGAGTAGTCATCACATAGGGGTAAAGGATGTAGAGACCCCAAGAGTAGAAATATGAGACCCATGACTATGATATAGAAACTGTAGTCTTTTCCATGATGATTTTGAGGCAATTCCTATTGGGATAGTGCATTGTGGTTTACTCAGACCACTGGAGCCTCAGGTATGTCTTCACTCAGAGAGACCTGAACTTGAGGCAGTGATGCTAGTTGGAGTTCCAGAAGGACTATGACTAAAATATTTTCTATACTCTAGGGATGCATAACGTTGTATTATATTCCATTTTTTGGATGTCCCAGTCTCACATAGTTAATGAAAATTTATTGAAGTTAGATTCCCTATCACAATACCGGGAATAATATAAAGGTACAAATTTTTTTAGTCAATGGTGTTTAATCCATTGCACCTATATAATGTGATTGAGTAATATATGGGTGTCCTTGAAGGCCACCATTATACTGGATGGATATTAGAGAGTCAAATATCATAGTTCCAGAGTTGGTGGAGGTGGTCAAAGCTAATGTTACGGTCATCTGTGGGTGGATGAGGATAACATATAGTCAATAGAAATGTTATAGATATTTTCATTGTAGAATTTTAGAGTTTGACCAAGTAGACTACATCACCATTAGAATATCACCATGATGAGGAATATGGAGGATAAAACTTGTGAGGAAATCTATCATCGAGGTTCATCAAGTTATTTTTTATTGTGCATAGGGTTGGTGAGGTTTCTCATCACATTTCTCTACCCACGATGGTGGAGAGGGTGAGTGATCTCTTCCATGGTTCACATGTAATGGCCCGAACCCAATTACCCAAAGTTGGTGCATTATTACCTAACATAGGAATGATACAAGAAATCATGTCATGAAAAATTGATTAGTTTAGTAGGCTTGGAAGTACTAGATACATACATAAGTTTTACATTACATCATGAAATAAGAAAAAAACATTATGTCCCCTTTGGACACTCTTATATCCCTTATCCTATTCCTATAGGTTAATCATAATATAATTCTTTTCATCCTAAAAAAATAAAACATAATAAAGGGGTGAGTTCAGATGATCTATAAGGACAAAAATATAGTGTAAACTATCATAAATAAGCATAAAAATTTATGGCAAGGTATAAGACTAAAACACACGACTTTTAGACATAAAATTCAGCCTAACATGGAAAAGATAAATCAAATAAAACCATTTACTTATTCACAAGTATATTCTAGTAGTTGAATAATCACATGTAATATCAATATCCAATTTCATAATTATGGAATGCATAATCTCAGACATCATAACCACATGGTTAAGGCCTCATGCCAAGACAATAAATAAGATTTTGTCAAGGCCTAATGCCAAGACACTATTCTATCTCATGAGACCTACCGATGTATCGACGAGCTATAGCTGGATCCACCCATCACTTACTGTGTCCAATGTATTCCTCATATGAAAAGTTTGAAACATAACATAAAAATTCATATTAAAACTAGAATTAAAATTGTTAATATGTTAACCACAATTCATGAATGGTTTAAAAATATCACATCCACAGTCAAACATAACTCATTATTTACAATATGGAAGATTTTATTATAATAAATCAACCTCAATCAAGAATAACTAAGGATATTGATATAGATGAAAATAACGAGTAAAACTATTTCAGATAAATATCCCCATTTTCTTGAAAACAATTAAAAGTATCACTATTTATCAAGAAGCTATTAAAAATATATTTTTGAATCAAAGTTTCACATACCACTTTGAAACATTTAAAAGGAATTTTAATTTTAAATCATTCATGTCTATAAATAAATCCTTAAAACCATTTTTTAAACATGGACATTAATGAGAATTTTTTAGAAGTATAAATATTTAAAACATTGAAAATGATATTTTAGTTATAGTTTCTAACCAAATGAGAGATGCTTGAATATAAATAATTGACGTAATAAAAAAATTATAATATCATGAGAATAAATGGTTTCATGATATACTATGCCAAATACAGTATATACACCATATAAAAGTGAATTTATGTATAACAACAATGAAGTCTAAATGGAATGTAAATTGGGATGAAATACCTTATAAAGATCCTATTATTAAGTTAAGGACAAATCAATGACATAATTATGTGTGAAAAATATAAATAAACACAATATGATTGGATATTCTGTGTAAATAAATTAGAGGACATTAACACATATTCTTATAAAAACAACACCAATGACTTGGATGTTTAACTCAATTAATGGAAAATGAGTTTTGATTACTCTTATCAAGTCCATATTGATGACTTGAGAATTTACCGATGGAGTGATAATGTGTATAAAAATTATATCCACACAATGAGTAGTGGAAATTAATACATAAAAAAATAAATAGTTATTTCACACAAAATCTTGGTGTAAAATAATCAATAAAGATTTCATAAAACCCAATGAGTGGAAATTGAAATTCCAAATTTCCTTGCTGAATTAGTAACATACAAAACATAAAACCCATGAAATAAGGATCATACATTTAAGATTTAAATTCCAATAAATTAAATTATATTACACATAGAATACAATCAAGGGTAGTACATACAACAAACAAAAATAAATAGTGCCAATATAGCATGAATCTCATGTGAATAAGAAGTGAGAAGAAAACCCCTTACCACGTTGTAATCAATCGAGTCATATGACCAAAAGTTAATAACAACAAAATGAATCAAAAAATAACACAAATATAAATATAATCATGATAATATATAGATCTAATGGCAGTGCACAATACACGACATGCAATAAATAAGTGGAAAACAATGAAAATCTCAAAGAATTAAAAGTTAGATAAGAAACCCATTACCTTTACATTTCTTTAGTTAAGGGTACATTATCCTCCTGTATAATGGTGAAATATTTGTTAATAAATTATTCAATAACCATATATATAAATATGATATCATATATGATCTTTTAATATTGCTTTGTTAATAATATTTCAGTAGTATCATTTTTTCGAGAGTTAACTGATCAGTTTTTCTATATATGTTTTGTTACGTAAGTCACATTTTTTATGGATATGATGTATTTGATTTATATAAATAATGATATTATGTTCTTAAAACTTATTTTTTAATCATAAAATTAATCTTATTCTTGAATGGTTACGATGGGGAATGAATCCCATCACGTTTGTGGAGATAGTAATTCGTACGTACGCTTGAGTGACAATAACAATATATATTGGGTGAAATCATATAAAATTGGATGGTATATTATATATAAAGAATAAATAAATTTTTATATTTATGATTTACATCCTTTATACTCATTATTATACCCATCCAAAAAATTATGTGTTCGAATAACAAACTACACCACAATGTGGAGACAGTTAGTCGTACGTACGCACGTATGGTGACTTCTTATTCATAGGATAGATAGAATAATGAATATGGATGTACCATATTTATAATAACATTGAATTATGTATAAATTACTGGAGTTATTATTTTGGTATTGAAACAACAAAGAAAGAGAAGTGGAAGAAGGAAATATCTTTGAAAGTGATCGTGAAATTATTACCTCTTCTTCGGGTGTTCCTTTCGAGTTGATCAAAATGGCTCCTTAGGTTTGCTTTATGATCAAATAATGGACTCTATTTAAAAGTTAGGGTAGTTAGGAGGATATTTGAGTAGGTTTTTTCCAAGACAAATGGCATTGGAGGAGTGGTATTGAGAGAAGAGGAAGTACCCTTTCATAAAAGATGGTATAGTCACTTTAAGAAAAACATGAAATATTATTTAATTATACAATCATATTCGGTTTATAATGGCACAAAAATGATTTATTTCGAGGTTAATGTGGGGATGGGTTGAAAAAATCTCAACCAATAGGTTTCAGATCGGTTTCGATCACCATATAAAACATATCAATTAGATTTAATTCTTTGTTAAATTGTTTAACTTTTACCATGTATTTGTGTATTATTATAATAAATGGTTAATAAACATACTATAAAAATCCAAAAGAACCCCAAGTGGTTAATTATTGATATATCTATACTTATCTAATTCTTTGAACTAACCCTATATTGTTAGGAAAATTATATCAATTAAAAATATAGTATTTGTTTTAAAAACTCATTTATGTCAATTTTGACACTATTTGGTATTTAATTTTTGTGAAAGTCATAAAATCATTATTACTCATAAATTTTATTAATTAACCCTAACATGTAATATTAACCTATAAAATTAGTTTAATTCGTCAAAAGTATCAACTTAAATTTATTTTTAAATTTAAAATATCAATTATTTTAATCATTTATTAATAAGGTAATTACTACATCATCATTGTGTCATAAATAAATTTAAATATTTAATGTCTAAATTTTTATTAATAAAATACCATTATGTATGAAAGCTGTTTATATTTCAAATTAATATTTATAGTCAAATTTATCTTATGTATAGCCTTATATTAAAAATGTTTTAGTTATTAAACATTGAATTTATCACTTTTAACTGTTCATTAAATAAAATAATAATAAATGTCCTAATCTAATTAAAGTGGACCAAAAGGATAATATTTTATTCTTGAGGTTTATTTTTGTCAAAATAAATATATTCAATAGAATTATGACATGTATAAGGGTAATTATAATATCATTTTTACCATTATTTACCCTATTTACTTTTATCCGTGGTAAATAAAATTCAAAAGCTACAATTCACAAAAAATTATTTTAATCATATTGAACCATATTTTATTTATTGATTTCATCTTTTTATCTCAGGTTTTTGAAATTCAATTACTTAAAGCGGTAAAATTATTTTTTATGAAAATTTGCTAACGTTCCTAAAAGGTGGGTAAAAGACATTAAAAAATTCAATAAAATTTTAAACATCTAATTTTAATATAAAATGAATCCACTGAATTAAATTGAAATAATATAGTTATTATTTATCTATTTATAATTAAAAAAATTTAAATAAAACCAACAATTATTTAAATAAAAAGGCAGTTTTTAAATAATAACGTAGTGTTTTTCACTATTCATCAAAAAGTGAATGTTTTTAGAAAAATAAAAAAAATTTACCCTAAGATAATTTTGATATTCCGAAACAATAAATGATGTCTATTTTAACAAATTCAAAACATAAAATATTCATTAAATAATATAAAATTTGTTCTCATTATCAAAACCAAAAAGTGGGTTTTTGAAAAGTTAAAACTATCAAAATATTGATACATGTTTTTATCAGTTTTAAAAGTGAAATTACATCCAATGACCTAAAATGGATTAAATGATAAAATTATAATATATTTATACCTCAAAATAATTCCAATATATAATTTATCACTATAAATTATGTTGACTAAAAAAGATTTTTTCAATTAAAATTGAGTATCTTTCACTATTCATTAAAATATTAAAGTTATCAGAAAAACACCAAAAATTTATCCTAACTAAATTTTTATGTCCCGCTTCTAAGGAATAATTTAATTTAATCATATTGAATATAAATAAGTGTAATATATTGGATTTATAAAGGGTTATCCATTAAAAGGCGGAAAAAATATCATTTTAAAAAAATACATATTTTATCTGAAAAATTAAAATTTTCCTTATATTCTATATATGAAACACAGAAGAAGAATTTTATAATTTTATGGGATATATATAATAATCAAAATGTTGTTATCAATATTCATAACTGATTTTTAAATAGTTATTTTGATAGGTCGTGGATCGCTTGAACTCGGTGTTGCGTACAACGCACGCTATTGTATTATTCAAAGAGAAGCATATCGTGGACGCTTGGGGTGTTACATTCTTCCTTCATTAAATTGATTTCTCACAGTTTGAAATTGTTCTTCGGTAATAAAATGTTAAAAATAAATTGAAAATATATTTTTGGAAAACCCACATCGGAAATAGGGTTTATCAAATTTAGTCTTAATAAGAGGGAAAGGGAAATGAAATAGTCACCACCAAATAAGGATTTTGAATAGAAATACATTGGTGGAAATAATAATTCGAGAAAAAACATAAATATTTTTTGGGAGTGATTGAGGTCATCAATCCCAAACAAGTGAATTTAAAATTGAGGGCCTTAAAGGAAAAAATCTATGATGAATAACATATGGTATTAGAATAATACATTTTTGGGTTTCAGATATTTTACCTATTGTTTAAGAATTAATTTATTCATAGAATAAAAAAATACATGATACGAAGAGTTCCATCCTTTATCAAATTTCTACCACAAACACATCCTTCACTCCAAACGATGAGTATTCAATATGAAATGGCCACAAATGATGTGCTAGAATCAACTTATAAAAAATCACATAATCCACGAAGGATGAACTATATATTTCTCTTGTCTTGAGAGATTAACCAAAACCAAAATGGTAAGTTCAAGATCAGATGATCCCCATAAAGGATAACCCTTTAGAGAAAAAAACTAATCATAATTTCTAAAATTAATTCAATAATTTTCAATGTTCAATAAATACCATTCAATAAACAATTGTCCTTAAAATATTTTAATACAATCCAAACTATGATTGAAACCCAAAACATTGAAAAATTTTATTAAGTAGTCTTCCACAAAAAATTGTATCGCCAAATAACATCAACTACTCTTAAAGTCACATAATAATATTAACCTAATTACATATTCACTATGATAGGTTAATCATTTACATAAATAACCAAAATCGCTATAAATCAAAAATAAAAACATTGATAAAAATCCACCATTACTCCTCATATGAAATCCCATAGTATTGTATTTTCCTTATGCATATAGTGTTCCCGACAGAGTGAACGTCTTCCAAACAAACATTTATCACTTAATCAACAAATGTTTTTCCAATACTAAGGATATCCATTTAATAAAACATAAGATCCTAAATCGACTTATTATTGATCAATAAAATAATTTATCTAAAGATAATTAATCACATTTATGAGGGACATCACGTAGTCCAGTGGTAGGCAAAAATCCCAATCACAATTTGGTTGTGGGTTTAATTCCTATAGCATTGTCTGACATGAAGGGTTCTTACATAGTCTGCGTGTTGTCCTTTTTCAAATTCTATATTATATAACATTCCCAAAATGAGGTAAATTTCTCAAAATAACCTTAACATAATTTAACCACAAATGTTATCTCATACATCCCCTTTTCATCCCATAATTTAATTACCTATAATTTCCTCAAATTCAACGACCATATAAACCCAAATGGTTATTTAGAACTATATCCAAAAAATAAAATATAATTCTTCCTCAAATATAATTTTCACATAACAAAATATAGGATTACACATACAAGAGAAAAGTCTTCCAAAGTAATCCCATCAACAAAAAGAACTAATAATTTTAAACATTTCATCATCCATTTATTTCCACATAGGTTCTTCCTTGACTAATATGTTATCCTATAGAATGAGGAATTGACTCGGGTAATGCCTAGGTTCCCTATATTTATGGAAAATGACTTTAAATGGATTCTTAGGATCATTTTTATTTTCTTATATAGTACTGTTCATTTTTCCTCGACAATTCTTTACTTTATGTTATTCTTTCCCACACATGAAACATTTCTTTATTCCATTGAGACACTTTCTTGTGTCTCTCCTTCCAAATTTCCTATGTGATGGAAATAGAGCATTATTTTTTATATTGTCTCCACTACTAGAGAACTTATCATTCACCAACTATCTTTACATTGTTGAGTCAGGGAGTTGATTAATATATATATTATTGATCATATTTTTTGAAAACATATTCATCATGAAAATGATATATATAAAACCTATAAATATTCTATTTCATTTCTCATTTCCTCCACCATTCCCACCTTATACATCATGTCCAATGTTACTATGAATTCCATGAAATCCATTCATTGACAAAATTAGAAAGCATTGTGTGAGTAACTATAGTCATAAAATAAGATAGAGAATATCATGAAACCCTATATTCAATCTAAAATGCCTATGTATTAACCAAGGTTATTTATTATCATATTATATTGAAATCCTTCAAAACAGTTTGTAAAGAAAATTTGAATTATCCTAAACATATACCCTAAGACTTTCATAACCAAGAGTGCAGGAAGACCCATTGTGATGTACCAGGATACCTCAGGTCAAGCCTAAAATGCCATGTTGGAGCTTTCACTCCTAAGTACATATGTTCCATAGCCGACTCAACCTGCTCATATCCAAATAGGGATGTATTTCTGGGAAAAATCACAAAAACCTACTTTACCAAAATTCTATGATGTTATTTTATAAAAATCCTTAGTGTCTATCATAGGGTAATGTTCTCTAAATAGAATTTTTCTAAATCTAGCTTTGAAGGTCTGTAATAAAATTCCTATGATAGCAACTGTAATGCTTTGACCCTAGTTACCCCGACATGGTGCATTATTACATAACATTAGCATGATATAAGGAATCTTGTACCAAAAGACCTATAAGTTTAGTAGCCTTAGAGGTACTATATACATACATAAGTTTTACAATACATCATAAAATAAAAAGACAAAATTGTGTCCCCTTTGAATACTATTATATCCCATAACCTCTTCCTATAGGTTAATCATAATATATTTCATTACATCCTGGAAAAAATAAAACATAATAATGGGGTGAGTTCAGATGCTTTGTAAGGATAAAAAAATAGCGTAAATAATCATAAATAAGAATAAACATTTAAGGAAATATATAAGACTAAAACACAAGCCTTTTAAACATAAATGTCATCATAATATGGAAAATATAAATAAAATAATACCGTTTAATTATTCACATGGATACTCTAATATTAGAATAATCACATGTAATATCAATATCAAATTTCATAATTATGAAATGCATAATGCCAAACATCATAACCACATAGTCCAGGCCTTGTGCCAAGACTACAAATAAGATTTGGTAAAGGCCTTGTGCCAAGACACTAGTTTTTCTCATGAGACCGACCGACACATCTTGGAGTTATATTAGGGTCCACCTATTGCTTACTATGTCCAATGCATTGTTCACATGAAAAGGATAAAACATAACATAAACATTCGTATTAAAACTAGCATGTGAAATGTTAATATTTTAACAGTAAACAATGAATGGATTAAAAATAGCACATCTATAGTCAAACATAACTCATTAAATACAATATGGAAGACTAAATTACAATAAATCAACCTCAATTATTAATAATGTAGTATATTTACATAGATGAAAATAACTAGTAAAATTATTTGAGAGAAATATCCACTTTTTCTTGAAAACATTTAATAGTATCATTATTTAACAAGAAGCTATTAAAAATAGATTTTTGAATCAAAGTGTCCCAAAGGACATTAAAACATTTAAAAGGGATTTTAATTTTAGGACATTCATGTCCATAGAAATAAATCCTTAAAACACATTTTTAAAACATGTACATTAATGAGAATTATTTAGAAGAATAAATATTTAAAACATTTAAAATAATATTTTAGGTAAAGTTCCTATCCAAATGGGAGACACTTGAATACAAATAATTGAGGTAATCAAAATATTATAATATCATGAGAATAAAGGGATTCATGAAATACTATGTCAAAGTATAGTATATACATCTTATAAAAGTTAATTGGTGCATAACAACAACAATGTCTCAATAGAATGTAAATTGAGATCAAATCCTTTATAAAGACCGCATCCTTATGTTATGGATAAATCAATGACATAATTATGTGTCAAAAATATAAATACACACAATATGATTGGATATTTAGTGTAAATAAATCAGAGTATATTCACACATATTCTTGTAAAATCTACACCAATGACATGGATATTTAACTCAATGAATGGAAATTGAGTTAAGATTACTCTTATCAAGTTCATATTGACGACTTGATAATTTTTCAATGGAGTGATTATGTGTATCAAAGTTTTATCTACCCAAAGGGATTGGAAATTACTAAATAAATAAACAATTAGTGATTTCACACATAATTATTGATTAAAAAAATCAATGAAGTTTGTGTAAAACAACAATGAGTGGAAATTCAAATTAGAAATTCCCTTATCGATTTGGTAACTTATGAAACACACAACCCATGAAATAAGGATCATTCATTAAAGATGTAAATACACAAAAAATTAAATTATTTTACATAAATAATTAAATAATTTTTATTACATAAACCCCCACAAAAGGAAAGAGTGTCAATATAACATGAATCTCACGCGAATACGAAGTGAGATAAAAACCTCTTACCACGTTGTAATCAATTGAATCATATGAACAAAAGTTAATAAAAACCAAATGAATCATATAATACCATGAATATAAATAGAATCATGATAATATATATATACATCTAATGGCAGTGCACAATACACCACAAGCAATAAATAAGTGGTGAACAATGGAAATCTCACGAAATTATAAGTGAAATAAGAAACCCCTTACCTTGTACATTTCCTTAGTTGATGGTAAGTTAACCTCTTATATAATGGTGAAATAATTGTTCTTAAATTATAAAATAACCATATACATAAATATGATATCATAAATGATTTTTAATATATATTTATTAAAAATATTTCAGTAGTACCATTGTTTCGGTTGTTAACTGATCTGTTTTTTATATATGTTTTCTTATTTATGTCATGATTATTATGGGTAGGATGTATTTTATTTGTATCCAGAATTATATTATGTTCTTAAAAATTAATTTTTAATCATAATAAGATATTTATTCTTGAATGGTTGCGATGGGTAAAAAATCACATCAATTTTGCGGAGAGGGTAATCCGTATGTATGAACGAACGACAATACCATTCTATTGATGGTGAAATAATATGTAATTGGATGGTAAATCATATATATATTTCTTACCATGTTATATTTATTACTTATATCATTTATAATCATAATTATACCCATCCAAATAATAAAGTGTTTGAATAACAAACTATACCATGATGTAGAGACGGTTTGTCATACGTACACACATATGGTGACTTGTTATTCATAGGATGGATAGAATAATGAATATGGTTGTACCATATTTATAATAACATAATAGTATGTATAAGTTATTGGAGTTATTATTTTTTATGGAAATAACAAATAATGAGTTAGTGGAAGATGAAAAGAACTTTCAAAGAGATGGCGAAATTATTACCTCTTCTCGAGGTGTTTCTTTTTTAGCTGATCTAAAGGGCTGCCTAGGTTGGCTTTATGATAAAATTATGGCCTCTAGGTAAAAGTGAGGGTTGTTGGGAGGATTGTTTTGCAGGTTTTGGCTGAGCCAAATCACTTTGGGATTGTGATTTTCATATAAGGGGAAGTGCCCTTTTATAATAGAGGTTAGGGTCACTTTAGGAAAATCTTGAAAAATTATTTTATTATACAACCATATTTGGATTATAATGGTTCAAAAATGATTTATTTAGATGATAAGGTGGGTATGGGTCAAAAACATCTCAATTCATAGGTTTTAGACAGGTTTAGGTTACCATATTAACCTTATCTTATAGATTTAACTCTTTGTTTAATAGTTTTACTTTTACCATGTATTCGTGTATTATTATAATAAATTATTAATAAACATACTATATAAATCAAAACGAACCCCAAGTGGGTCATTATTAATATATCTAACCTTATATAAGTACTTTGGCTGATCCTTGTATATTTAGGAATGTTATATCAATTATTAATATAGTATTTTTTTAAAAACTCATTTATGTCAATTTTGACACTATTTTGTATTTTGTTTTTTTGAAAGTCATAACAACATTATTACTTAGAAAAAATTTATATAATAAACCCTAAAATTTAATATCAACCTAAAAAATTAGTTTAATTCACAAAAAATGTAAATTAAAATTTATTTTAATACTTAAAATGTCAATTGTTTTAATCATTCATTAATAAGGTAATTACCGCATCATCATTGTGTCATAAATAAAATTAATTATTTAATATTAAAAAATTATAAATAAAATACAATTATGTAGGAAATATTTTTATATTTCTAATTAATATTTATATTCGAATTTATTTTATGTGTATCACTATATTAAAAATGTTTTAGTTATTAAACTTTGAATTTAACACTTTTAAGTACTCTTAAAATAAAATAATAATAAATGTCTTAATATAATTCAAGTGGACCAAAAGAATCATATTTTTATTTCAAAGGTTTATTTTGGCCTAAATAAAATTATCAAATAGAATTATGACATGTGGTAGGGTAATTATAATATAATTTTTACCTTTAGTTACCCTATTTACTTTTAACCGTGGTAAATAAAATTCGAAACATACTATTCACCGAAAATTATTTTCACCTCATTGAAAAAAAATTTACTTAATAATATCAACCATATCTCTCAGCCTTTTGAAATTCAATTCACAGAATTGGTAAAATTACATTTTATACAAATTTTTTAACATTCCTAAATGGTTGGTAAAAGACATTAAATAATTCAATTAAATTTTATACATCTAATTTTATTAAAAATTGCTCAAATTAATTAAATTTAAATAATATTGGTATTATATATCTATTTTGACTTAAAAAATTTAAATAAAATAAATAATTATTTAAATGAAAAATCGGTTTTTAAATAATATCGGAGTGTTTTTCCCTGTTCATCAAAAATTGAATGTTTTTAGTAAAATACCAAAAATTCACCCTAAGAAAAATTTGATATTCCAAAAAAAATGATGTATATTTTATAAAATTCAAAACATAGAAGTTTCATTAATTAATTTAAAATTAATTTTTGTTGTGAAAACCAGAAAGAGGGTTTTTGAGAAATAAAAACTATCAAAAGATTGATATGTGTTTATTACTGTTTTATAAGTGAAATTACTTCCAATGACCAATATTGGATTAAATGATAAAAATATAATATAATTATTCATAAAAAGAATAAAAATATATAATTTAACAATATAAATTATTTTGATTAAAAAAGTTGTTTTCAATTAAAATTTAGTATCTTTCACTATTCATCAAAATATGAATGTTATCAGAAAAACACCAAAAATTAATCCAAACGGAATTTTTATTTCCCACTTCTAGAGAACAATTTAATTACATAAAATTTAATATATAAAAGTTTCAAATATTTAATTTAGAAAGGGTTCACCATTAAAAGGCGGAAAAATGCATTTTTTTAAAAAATAATTCTTTTATCTGAAAAATTGAATTTATCATTATATTATGTTGATGAAACACTACAGATGAAATTTAAAATAATATGGGATATATATATAATTCAATATTTTGTTTATTACTATTCATAACCACTTTCTAAATAGCTAGTTTGATAGGTCATGGTGCACTTGCACTCGATTTTTTATACATCACATGCTATTGTATTATTCAAAGAGAAGCACACTGTGGAAGCTTGGGGTGTTACATCGCAGCTGAGGAAATATGTGCATGAATATATGAATGTCATTAACTTGGTAGAGTTGGACAAATAAAATGGAGCCTCATTTAGAGAGAGCACTCAATAGTGATTGAGGATCGATAGGATTGGACCTTGAGAGGATAGACCATCCCTTTGGATTGCATGCTATGGAAGCATGTAATCGTGAAAGAGTGTTCATGGGAGTGGGAGGTCTAGATTCTGGATCCACATCCCATGTTTTTTTTCATGTTTTTCTTTTCAGGGAATAAAATATTAACAAATTTACTGACACAGAGACATAATTTTTCTTTTTAATACTTTGAAAAATTTATAAATATATTTTGAGAGCTAAGAACTAAGAAAATCTGAAATTCTGAGGCACATTGTTCTTGAAATTGATTGTATAAAAATATTAGATATATTTTATATTTTTCTCACGTGGTTAATTAATAAAAATAGTATAACACATAAATGGTTCATTGTATTGGAAAACCTAGACCATGGTTGGGTTCGGAATGAGGTGTTTTCCTTAGGCACGACATAGAATGAGTCGGTGCGGGATGTTCAGAACCTGCATTTGTTGGTGCTGAATTTAAGTAATTTAATTAATTAATTAATTGAATAAATCCCTTTATAAATATTTAAATACATAGAAATACTTCATTAGTGGGATATGTCCAGGGTTAGTCTCACAATTCTCAGAATCTACCGATGAGAGTTTCAATCCCCCCTTTGTAAAATTCCTTTAAATAATGATAAAATGTCATATCTGATTGGATCAAGATGTAGCAATCACATCATATCCTCCTCCCTCATTAGTGAATTTTTTCTTCAATAATGATCAATATAAACAAGAGGTAGTAATAATTATTTTTGTTTTACCTCCCCTATAATTAAATTATTGGGTAAATAGTTATTATTCCTATGATTTGGGTATTTGACTATCCTTGCATTACCCCAAGAATGAAGAATTATATTACTTCCCTTGGTTCATATAATCCTAAGAAAAAAAATTTACCATGGGAATAATACCCTTTGACAACAATAGTAAATCCTTTTGTTGTAATTTTCCTCTTTCGTTCTACAGATTCATCACTTTAAGAACCCCGCAGTTTTTGGCTTGATAGTTTTCAGTCATCTGAAGATTTATCAGGTGACCAAAATTATGGATAATTAAAAAAAGTTAATGAATCTTCAGGAAAATAACATATCTATAATATGTTCTATGAATGAATGGTATTTATGAAGTTTTTAGATGGGATCATCAAGGATTAGAGGTTTAGTGACATGTAGAACATATGAGAAAACCCCAAAATGTATCAGTGGCTGATTCCACGTGAACGATGACTAAGAATCATGATTTTCATCTTGATTCAATGATTTATGTATGAAGTGAGGCAAAATGTATGGTGGTTTGAACAGATTTTAGGCATGGATGAAAATACATGAAAACCCAATAATATAGAAAAATCACTAGTACACATTATGTATGATGAAGAACATGTAGCATGTAGCCTCCCTCAATAGTGGTTCCATGGTTTGAGAGAAGATTATGGTGGAATTGAATTTAGTCTTTCCTTACAAAAAATGTACACCCAACCCGATTGGATATATCGTGTGATGGGCCATATGGATGGGGAGTTTGTGTAGAAGTACGTGTACCCAGGATAGCCACATGGGTGAATTCATGTATATATAGGCATGTTTTATACCAATATACATAGACTGGGTTGGAGTACTCAGACATGACCATAAGAAACGTTTTTATCCCCAGATAGGTGGGCTATGGAAGCAACACCTACACAGATGGGACCCATGTACCAACCAAAGACATGGTCGGGGAGTGAGGTGGGATGGAACACAGTGTCGGTGCCCTCACACACTACATAATACTTGTTCTATTCTAAGACTTGTTTATTCCATCATACCTCCTCCATTTAAACTCATATATTTCCAGTAAGATGCATATCCTGTGTGTTTTTTCATGTAGAACGAAACGGTTCCCTTGAATGTGTCTTTTGATGTGTGATGGGAAATATTTTTGGTTTGAAAAATTAGAAGGTTACACCTAATTATGGCAGCGATTGTACAGAATCTCCAAAACAGTTCTAGAAAACCCTCCTTCGAGGCTACACAGAGGCATTCCCTAATCGTTGTTCTGAGAAACCTCTATCTAGGCTAGATAGTGGCATTCCCTGATGAATGATTCAGGCTTACCTTACAGTAGAACATGGAAGTGGTGTTCCCTAATGATATTTATTTGTCTTCCTCTGGTTGGGATATGAAATGGAGTTCCTCAACATTCTAAGCCTACCATCCCATAGGTATGGGAAGTGGTGTTCCCCATTGGTAACCTCCTTGTGTAACCCTCATGATGGGATGTGAATTGTTGTTTACCTGACAACTCACTGGGATACCCTTCAGTAGGACTAGTCGGCGTCGTTCCACATTGACTGTTCCAAGTGGTACCCTAAACTAGGACTATGTAGTATCATTCCTCAATTACTACTAGAGTAGGACCATCCTATCAAACCAGGTCACATGTTCCTTTCCTAAAATTGGTGAACCCTCGGGTGTGAAAAATAGAGATGAGGCATGGATTAACAAACCATTTGACTCATGAGAAATAGAGACTCTTTCCCGATTATGATGCATTCATATAAGATGAAATAAGACCATTTAGGTGAGTCGGTTCTTCTTAAAAAGAAATGTATCATGGTTTGGGGATGAAGTCTCCTAGACTTGTGTGTCCTTGGTAGACATCTGAGATGATGGGAATCACAGATAAACTTTGTTTTGAGATTGTAGGCTCCTCATCTTCTTGGGTTGAGATCTGAGATAGAGATCCCCTTACACACACATTGGGGATTTTTTTACTGAATATATTTATATCCAACATTACTACTCAATACTTGTGAATAGTTACTCTAATTAAATGATAGGTAAAGATATGTGGGGTACGCCACCTTCTTTCCATGTTTAGCATTTCATTGTTGGATGTGTCCACTCTCCTACTATAGGTACAGAATACCTGATGAGAAGTTATTATTCTCACTGTGTCGATCTCTTTGTGTTGGGATGAGTTCACATTCACACTCTTGTTGGGTTGAGTTGTACTTGTTTATTGTTCCATGTTAAATTTTCTACTTACATCATTAGTAGTATCTCTTACTACTCCTCCTTCATAATTTTGGGGAGGTCTGCTATGTTTGTATATACTCACCTATATATGGTATTTTCCTAACATGTGTCATCTTTTTTTCCAAAGGTGGACATGTCAATCAGGAAAACATATGAGGATTGTGATATGGGGTGCTTAGACCACGTATGGTGGTCATAGCTTGGGATTCATGAGCTAGGATGTCTCAGTTGTCTAATATTTTCTAGTTTGGATAGGTTAAGACATAATTCTAGTTTAGTAATTTATTTATACCCTCTATATTTTCAGTATACCCAACAATTTTTTGTTATGTTTCATGGTCCCTGAATATTTGGTATTTTTAAAGTAGTCTGGCATCTTTTATTTTTTTCCATCTACAATTTTTCATTTATTTTCTTGTGAGCATGTCCAAATGCTTTTAGGTGATGATCTCACAAATTTTAGTGTTCCTTCTGTGATTGTATCCACCCTCTCGCCTATGGAGGCGGTCTTGGGGTAGTTTCATCTCTATCTGTAGATTGGGTTGAGTTGTGAAAGATATAACCTTAATAAGACTACTAAATTTTTTCAGATATAAAAAATATTGTCATTGGGAAATTGAAGGGATATTTTTTGAGAAGGAATCTAATGACGCAAATAAAGATAATAATACAAAAAATTAACAACCCACATTATATGGTTTCAAAAGAATGGAGTATAGGATATTCTTTAAACAATTCCAAAATAAAAATTTTAATGATGGTGATCAACCATATAAACATCTTATTCCAATAGATAATGTGAAAAATAATCTGATAACTATTTTTGAATGATAAGTATGGTAACGACATGGTTAATTTTACTCTTAACATCAATTATATAACAATTAATTTTCTATTTTATTTTGGAAATAACAAGTAAATTTTATATAAATATTTTTCTAATGGTATCCAAGTTCCTTTATAAATATTAGATGTTTAATTATAAATAAAACCCCCTAATGTAATGGTGATCACATATCATGTCTATGATTATTCTCCAGTTTATGTTTCATTGAATGTGCTGACAGAAAATATTTTTCTCCACTATCTGGATGAATTCTATTTTATCTTAGTCAGGGATTTCATTTATCTACATAAACCCATAACAATTTCTGATAATGGTATGTCACATTAGATATTCCCATCAAAATTATTATCCTCTATTATTGTGATGAAAATTATGAATATTCAATATATATGACATCAATATTATGGGTATTAATTACTATTATAAATGGTTGTTTATCATAGATGGTTATAGTGAAACCTAAAGTCATGAAATTCCCATTGTTTAGATGGTTTTTAATGTCTTCCTAGATTAGTTTCATAGTCTTCCACTAAATCCTTATGTAGAACTCACAGTAGAACTCATAGGTGGATATATTCCGATTTCAAAGAATCCATATTTAATTGAATGAATTCTGTTTAATGAATTGGAGAAGAAGCTCATGGATAATCTTGAAAAGGGATTCATTTTGGTAATTGGATCACCTTGGGTTTCACATATCATTTTTCATAAGAATAAGGATGTATCAATGTTACATTCCATTGATTATTATGATCATAACAAGATAAAATGATAAAAAATTAGTCTTCACCCCATACTCAAGATTTTTTGACCAACATTACACAGACCAATATCATTCTAATATTTTGATTAATTTTGGATACTATCACATAATTTGTAATTAGAAGGACATACCCTTGAACCCATTCCACTAATGGTATGTGAACTATTAATAAATAACAATTCCATCTGGTCATATTAATTCCCCATGTTTCTTCATGGATTTAATTATTTTTATTTTCATATATTTCAATGATCATATTCTGGTTGTATTTATAGAAGAAATAATTATATTTTAAAAGGTTCGGGATGGAAAAAATATCACATGTGAATTTTTCTAAACAACATATGAATTGGAAAAATATATGAATAATTTACAATATGTGAGTTTTAGCTACAAAAAAATACATATTTGGTTCATATAATCTAATTTCTGGAAATATCAGTTGATTAATAAATGGTAATGGCTACCGAGCAGAAGCCCAAAAAAACAACTCTGATTGAGATTTGTTGTTTTATTTTTTTTCTATATCTCATTGATGATTAGTGGAAAATTTATTACTCCTTTCTAATGCACTATAAAATTTTTCTCATAAGGTATCTATGTTCAGCTAGTTGGATGAATTTGGGGAATCATTCATGGAGATTAAGAGAATATTAGAAAGAGAAACTATTTATAAATAACCCTTCATTGGATTTGGATTTTTAATCTATATTTATGAATAAAATATGGGGTTATGGTTTATCCTAATTTTGAATGATATGGGGATAACGTCTTCCTTACAATAATTATATTCTCAAAATAAAAATTATTGAACTCATAAATTGGGGTTAGCTGATGTAATTTTATTATTATTATATCAATGAATAATATTCCATGAGAAAGGTATGATATATAAAATAAGAAACAAATTTTAATTTATATGTTAAAAAATTATATTTTCAATATGATCTAAAGAAGATGGTTGGAAGTGATTGAGGATTATGTCTACTTGATACTTTTCCACAAGGAATGGAAAAAATATTGGCCAATGTTTTGTGTCGAAAGGATCATGATAGATTATTTATGATTAGGATCATAAAGAACCAATATTTCATTATTTTCAGTGGATGGATATGGATATCTTGGTGGAATGGGAAATCTTATATTTCTCAAATTATTAGTTAACCATATATCCATGTCTTGATTAATAATGCACAAAATGATGATGTAGATATATATAAAAACATAATAAATGTTGTTGAGTTTAACATTGATTATGAGATAAAGATAAAGTTAAAGAACTATATATTTTTTCATAAAACAAAAATTTAAAGAAGGATCTATTATATAAATCTAATAAAACTTCGTTATTTATTCATCATGGAAGTTGAAAGAGTTATAGAGATCGGAAACAGTACATCTGTTGGGATAGAATGAATAGGGATATTTCATAGACTGTATCGATATGATTATTATATAAGAATGTAAATAATAAGAGGAAAAATAATATATGCATGTTAACCATTACCCATGCCATAATGGGAACGGAAAATATAAAATTAGCTTTCCCACTGGACTCCCCAAATTTTCTAAAGGGATTAATTCAATTCGTGTAATTTTCAGTCAAATTATAGTGTGAGTAAACATGATTTATATCAGAGAATATTTCTATCTGTAATATATTTCCAATATGTATATTACATAATTTGTAAGGATTTATAGAGTAATGAAATCTATTGTATCTGATTGGGATTTAACATTTCACTCAATGTTTTACTGAAGACATTAAAATTATCGTGTTATGAAATTGGGTTTCAGCACTGAATTTCATCCATACATAGGTGGATAGTATGAGAGTACATTTCAATCTCTAGAGTTTATTTTCAGATCTTGTTATATGGATTTCAATATTGGTTGGGTCCAAAACACCCTATAGTTGAGTTTAGTAAAAACAATAGTTTTCATTAAATAATTCAGATGGCTCCATATGATCCACTATATGGACATATTTTTATAACTAAAATTGCTTATGTGGATGTTGGATAAATAATTATATTTGGACTAGATAAATCTTATGAAATTTTATAGAAGGTTATAGACATTCAACAACATATAATTTCAACACAAAGGTGACATAAATGAATGGAATTTTATTATACACATTATAGAGTTTTATGTTTGTAAGAATTATTTTCATTGAATTTATGCATGGAATAAATTATTGAAATTTTCTATTAATGGAATGGGAATCCATAGGAATAAAGGGGCTTCAAATATTCTTGTTCATGTAGGGATAGTAACATATCATTAAATCCTTCCCTTTAACCTCTTTCATGAACACAAGGTGTTCTATGCATCAATTCTGTGTAGGTACAAACACAATTTATCATATTTAATGAATCCGAATTTCATTCTTATATGTCAAGATAATTATTATAATTAGAACGTATACACATTTTGGATCATGGAGGAAAATTTTTAAGAAACAACACCACTTAGTTAGTTAAGGTTTAATGGAAAACTCAATAAAAAAATGAATCTACATGAGAAACTAAGGATATTACGGGAAAGAAGAATCCTAATTTTTTGTGTCAAAGTGATGAAATTATGAGGGATAAATTCATTTTAATGTGGGTATATCGTTACACCACTAGATGTAATAAAATATTTTTTTGATAAATTGAATTTCTTTAGAAGGTTGCATTGCAATAACACATATATATAATGAACCAATATATTATATTAACAGTTCTACAAATAAACAATCATTATAAATCATTAATTACACAATTATTTATGAAATATAGTAAACATATTTTTAAAATTAAATATAATGGTTTTAGATAATGAAAAAATATTTATAAATAACTACATAATGTTTTACAACATCTCATATGTATCAAAATTTAATTTTTCTAAAAACATTTTTTTTATTAATATGAAATGATAATAAAATAAATTTTATCTATTTATAAGAAAATTATAATAAAAAGTGGCCATAAATTTTTAATTTAAATTGTTAAAATTATCTTATGGTTAATGTTTTATAATTATATAGAAAAAATTAATTTTCAACAAATAATGAAAAATAATGATTTTTATAGAATCATGTAGTTTTCATTAAAAAATTTAAAGCTTATTATATCTTTTTAAAATATTTAAATTTATCATTAAATTATTTATATAATTAAAAATGAAATTTTTATTAGCATAATAAATTTAATATTGAATTTTTTTTATTTAAAACCTTTCACACATTTGGAAATTTTGTCTTTAGAAAATCGTTTTACTATCATCGTGTTTGTGGGTTTATTATTAAATAAAATTATACAAATAATATGATTTGAATTTTTAAAAATGTATTCCATAATTAATATGACAATAAAAAATATTATATAATAATTTTTAATTAAAATTTAATAATAATTAATAGAATAAATAGTAAAACTTAACTATAGAATTTGTGGCATAATTGGGAATAACAAGTGTGAACCTAAATAGATAATTTCAAAATTAATTAAAAAAGTGTAAAATTATTTTTTATAGAAACATTTCAACAATATTTTAAATTAGGTTTTATAATGATCTTGTTTTATCCTCTTGCAATTTATTATATTCTGTTACAACTTCTACCTTGAAAAAATTTCCAACTATGTCCTCTTCGCCATATTTAAAAGTGCACCCCTCTCTTCTCCACATTAAACATCCAATGAATAATGGTTAATTAATTAATATAAAAAACAAATACATTAATATATCCCCACACCATAAAGGACTTATTTTTATTAGTAATCCCTCCTAGTAAGACTTATTCTACAAACTGAAAGTGCTTTCTTGAAGAAGATGTATCATTTTAACTGATAATTTTTATATTATTTCAAATTTCACCACCTTCAAATAACAAATTAACTATATGATATAATATCAATTTTATTTAATATCTTCCAAAAAATTAAACTATTAGATGAATTACACTATATATATCCCCATTTATCAAATTGGATAGGAAACATTCGATCATGTGTAGGGATGACTAATACCTCGTGAACCATTGTAATTTATTTTCAATCACTACACGCAATACATGGATATAAATAAGGATTTAAAGTATAAAAAATATATTTAGGAAATAATTATATATCTTTAACAATAACAACACTTATAACTACTTTGCTTCTAATATTTTGAAAAATGATAGCGTAACTCGTACATATTTGTGGACAACTAGCTGCGCAAAGAGAATTGATACTTTACTCAATTTATTTTTACATTATCGGTTTTGAGGATATATTTAATGAATATATATGATATATATGATATATAAATATTTATATAAATTTTAATTAATATTTACCATTATTTAGTTCCATCCATTGATAAAATAGAAATACATTTCATTCATATGTACAACAAACCACCTCCATGAATAGTGAAAATAATTATCCTATATCTAAATTTGATAGATGAAAAAAATATATAATTATAATATATGATATTCATATATTTGATATAATTATTTTTATTATGAATACATTTTTAAAATTACATGTTCCAAACTACCAAACTAAATAATAAATGCAAAACAAATAAGATATTTCATGAAACTTTGATTTTAATAAATAAAATTGTAACAAATGGGAGATAGAATTATATTATTAAATAATATATGGAATGATATACATGATTATTGTTCTATTTTATATGTATAATAACAAAATATTTATTTTAAATTGTTTTCAAACATGTACAAATTAATTTGGGACTTGAGTTATGAGATTTTCTTCTAACATTTATATCTATGGGACAAACTCCTTATTCACCACATGAATACTTTGTGTGGCATATATATAAATACCATGAATTTATTTAATGATTTTTCTCATGAATATTATTTTATATAAATTTATATATATTTTTATTTCATTCACTGGGATTGTTATTCAAAAGAAACCATTGTGGTAATTATTTTATTTTTCAATACCATTATTTTTCGTTATTGTTTATCAAATAAGTAACCCATATTTTAATATTATGATATACATATCAATAAATTAAAAATTATTCTTACCATGTGTTTAAATAAACATAATACATTTTTTCTATTCATTTTACTCTATTTAATAACTAATTATTCCATAATAATTTTTTTATAAAAAGGTCTTTATTTCTCACTTGGGTTGAAAATAATTGTTCTCCAATGTCAATGTTCTTCAAAATTTTATTAAGGGGTGTTTTTAGTGTTATAAAAATATTTTTAATTTAATTTATACATATGCAATATTTTTTAAAAAAAATTAATTAAAATCGTCTTATTGTTTTTAGAATGTGGTTTTTTGACTTTTTACAAATATGGTGAAAATAATGAATGTTGTAACATGAATGCCATGAACAGAATATTCCACCATCATGAATACTAAATTTTTTATTCTTGCATTAAGATAATTCAAATTAAATGTTAGTGAAAATATTTTCTTTAACATCTTTGATAAATTCTGATTTTATTTTAGAAATTTCCAAATTGAATGTATCTTATACTCACCAGAAGATCAAGTGCTTTTTCAAAATAATTTACCGTGTAAGATGAAATAATTTGATGTTACATGATCTTTAATGGGGATATGATAAAGTGATACAATCCAGATTATTTCTCAATATGGGTTCTTATTATGATAAAAATATGTTTTCAAACTCATATATTTTCTATAGGTTAGGTTATAATGTGATGGTTGCAACCAATATATACAACCAATTAATTGGGAAGTGATTTATTTTCTATCATTTAAAATGGTGAATAAGTTGTTTTTAAATTCATGAATAAAGAGGTTATATAAGGGGTTATCACAAACTGGAATCAAGATAGTTAATGGAAGGTTATAACAACTAAAAAATTAGAAGTTATGAAAAAATTTACACTGAGTCCAAAAGAGGGTACACTGAAGGATATCCATGTACAAAATCTATTACACTGGTGGTATAACCACATCAATCATGCACTCTCATATCTGAAGATAAAATAATTAACCTTATAGTTCTAGTTTTGTTAATGATGAAGATGCCCCAAATTAATAATATTTAATTTTTAATGGAAATATTAGATCACATACATTCTCAAGGACCTGCTACATTATATTTTTATAGAATAAGGAAAAAATAAAATATAAATAATAAACAAGAATACAATATATAGTATTTCTCATTGAACCAATCATTTAATATTCACATTAGGTCATAAAAATTATCTATATGAAACTCTTATATACATAATTAATCCAACATCTCACATTATTACATTGGTTAATGATACATAAGTATGATGACATTAAATGAAAAATAAGAATAAATATAAAAATTAATAATTATATTTCTTCAATGAGTCTAAGAAGATCATAAGGGCCTGATGAAATAATCAATGTGCCTGAGTATACCATGTTAATATTTATATCCATAAATACCATGATAAAAACCTAAAAATGGAATAGGTATTTAAGAAAAGAAATATTAATATGAATCAATAATCACAAGACATCTGATATCAATCATGATCAATGGAGACATTTATAACCCACAAAAATCATAATGAAAATGTATTGATATAATAGTGACCCTAGCCTTTTAGAAATATCATTACATTATTTGAAGAATAACTAGACATCAAATTAGAATACAAGGATCAGAAAGTATACTATCTTGGTAGATTAGGTAAATAAAACATAAAAGATATGAGTTAATTAAAAATTTCATTATTTATCATCCATTTAGATATCATAACATCCTTTGAGCATTTACAGCTGCATAAGATAACCTGGGGATAACATGAACAATGAGATGAGATAAAAATCCCATTAAGAGAATAGAGATTAAAATAAAACATAACAAATGGGTCGAAGGCATAACATTATGATATAAAAAGCAATGTAACAAGATTAAATATAAGGAATCATAATATGGGATCATATAATCCTAGAATCATATTAATGTGGATGAAATATAAATCATAACATTTGCACTATTCAAAACATGTTGCACATAGAGGATCATGATTCAAGGATCGTTTCCAATGGAGGAACAAGAGTCAAGGATGACCACAAATAATGTTTCACATTAAATATCACAAGTCAAAACATTACCCAATGAATTGGAGAGATTTCTAGGAAAACCCATCATAACATGTTCATGAATATTCATTCCATCAAAAGATTCATACATAAGTTATCAAACATAAACATAAAGTTTTCCTGTGGAATGAATTTGGTAACATAATGACGTCAAAAGCATAATAAATGAGAGTATTGTAAAAGTTTCCATGATGTAAACTAATTAATTAATACATGGACATTAATAAAGAAATATATTCCTATATCATAATAAGTGATGAGAAAATTAAGTGAAAATAGTCTTTAATAAACATTATAAATAAATCATTTTAATAATTTTTAAGGGAAAACATTCCATATTATTTAAAATCAAAATGGAATAATTATATTTGTTAAACCAGAATTAAAAAAATGTATTTTTTCCGGATAAAATTATTTATTTAATAAAAATAATGGTGTCTTAAAAAAGATTATGGTTTACACTAGAAAATGGGAAAGAATTTTGGATCTTCCATTAAAGTGGGCTTGCTTATCGGAAAGATTTGAGTAGGAATCGTTATAAAAACATGTATATCACCATATAGAAGGATGAAGGTATAATTAAACATTATTTTAGAACATATAAAAACATTTATATGATGTAAATAACTGTAAAATATAATTTCATTTGGCTAAAAAGAGAGAATGAATAACTCGATAGAATAATGGAGGTATGGGTAGAATCCCTTACCTTCTGTCTGAAATGATTCTACACTTTATCTTAATATCCTGAATAATAAAATATATCCACTAATTAAAAATTAAATAACAATTTATACATTTATATTATTTATTATAACTTAATTATGTTCATTTATGGCACTTTAAATGCATTAAGATATTTAATTTTATCATTTCTGAGTGTTGATTTCCTTGGGTTTGATGATCATTTTACTTGTATATGTGTATAGAAAATCATGTTTAATAATAACAGTTTTCCATAAATTAACATATATGTTATTAAGGAAAATGTATAGTATTAAAATTATTTTTTGATAGATGTTAGGACGAGTCATTAGAAAAATACGAAATGATAATCGTTTAGATTGATAAAGCATTTTTTAATCACTAAAAACTCTTTTTTGTATAAATTAATTTCTTGTGTATAAAATTGTTTTAGAAATTAAATAACATATAATCGAAATATAATAATCTGGTTTAAACATTATTTTTTTCCAGGACCGTCCATGAAGACTGAATTGAAATATGCAAGCACATAGTGCACGAAGCTGGTAAATCGACACCTAACACACAATGATTATATTTATAATGTAAAAGAGGGAGGAGAAGAGATTTGATGATGTATTCTTCCATTAACATGATATAATTATAGTATATATAATATGTTGGAGTTTTCATTCAATTTGGATGAAGGTAGGTGTAGATATAAAATGAATAAAAATGATATTGAAAAAGAAATTGAAAAAAACGGAAGAGGGTTTTACCTCTTGGTTCGTTATTCCTGAGAACCTCCTTAGGGGATTGGTTTTAGTGGTTTGTTAATACCAAAATCCCATTTAATTGTGGGAGTGGTTTGGGAAGAATATTGGGAATAATTTATGCAAATATATAGGCTTTAGATGTGTGAGGAGAAGTTGTGGTGAGGGGTGGTATTTATAGTGGAGAAGAGGAGGGCTCTTTGAATATTTTAATCATTATTTTATTATATTTATGAAGATAATGAAATATTGTGATTATTGAGACTAAAAAGAGTAACTAGGTTATGTGATTTTGATCCATTTCTGCTTACATCATCCAATTCTCAATGAATAGTTAATTTAACATATAATATATATATTATAATTTACCGTACAATACTTTTCGAAAAAAAATCAAGTATCTTAGAAAAATAAGAATATTTCACAATAATTATATTTCCACATTTAGAATTCAAATATTAAATCCATTTTATGAAAATAATTTTCTAATTATGAAAACAATTATTTTTAATTAAAATCAAATTTTACATGGGAAATTCAAATTTTAAAATTCAAAAAGATTTTCAAACACTTTGAAAGATAAATTAAGGTCTCATAAAATTATATTATAATATAATGACATAAATGATTAATTTATGTAAAAATATTTTGAATATATGTTTTATTTTATATTATTTAAATAATAAAAAAATGTAATTAAATTTTATAACCTATTAAAATACTAACACTTAATTAATAACGTTACAGTATGTATTTAATTATACTATGATATAATTATATAATATTTTCACTTATAATATGGATAAATATTATTTATACTATAATTGGTGAGGTTATAATTCAATTGGAATGTTTATTATTCACAAGGATTACATTATTATTCAAAGTCCAGGTTACAATTTCATCAGTATAGGTTCATAAACCTCTAGAAATTATTTTTATTTCATTCATTAATTTTTTAGAAAGATTTTATTGTGTTATCTTATAAGAATAAACACTCTAGCGATAAAACATTGGGTCGCTACATTACCCCTCCAGGAAATTTATCCCTCAAAATTACGTTTTACATAATATGGTATGTTTGGGTACGTTTCCTTCATCGCTTTCTTTGATTCCCAGGATTGATCTTCATTCATATCATTCTTTTGGAGTACATTGACAAGATTAGTAGTCTTAGTGCCTATAAAATTATCTCTATGATCCATGACATTCACTGGCTGGTCCACGTAAGAAATATTTATAAGGCCCAAACCTTAATCATTTCATAATATTGGAAAAAGTCAACAATTCACACTGATAATCTTTTCATGTTTATTGTTTTAGAGAATTAGGTCATAACTCATACATTACAACTCAAATATTACAAGTTGGCACTTATACTCACTATCTGGTTTTTTATAAAACATGAAAACATTAAAAAACATGGTATTGTTTCATATTTTAATAGTATAAAAATCCATTGATACCATACATGACTCTATTATTATTTAGGTCATGTGAAAAATTATTTAAAACACGGGATGAGCATAAAAAGCTCAGTAAGCAATATAAAATAAATAATAAACCCATTATTCCTAGAAAATTTAAAACCCATAATTTTTTTTTCAAAAAATCATACCTTTCACCCATAAAACATAAAAATCATAGCTTAAATTATGTAAGCATAATATTCATACAGAACATCATAGAAATCAGAATAAATAAAGGTAACTTATGGTATCCATATCATACTTACATCATTGTTATCACAACTACATAGGGAGTAACATTCATGGGTACATTTAAAATACTCCTCAAAGTATATTCCCTAAAGTTCTAAAGAGAAACTTTATCATATACCACTGTCACATTACCCAATCCATTGAAGAGCTATCACGGGATCACCCTCCTTAGGTTTATCACGAAACCACCCATATTTGGTTTATCACATGACCACCCATCAAATTTCCATGTAACATTTCATAATCCGAACACGTAAATGATTTAAATTATCAAAATTTCTCTTATCAATCACAAGAAACCAATTCAAGATATTGAAATAGTCAATCAGTTTCCATAACTATTTAAAAAATTTAATAAAGAGATTTTTTGGAATCGAAGTGTCCAATACCACATTGAAACTTTTAAAAAAATTGAGAATTAAAATTTTTAATGATATATTAACATATATAAAAAATCCTTAAATCTATTTTGAAAAAAAAGACATTATTTATAATGATTTCAAAGAATAAATCATTAAAACATTTAAAAAGATGGTTTAATTAATGAGTCTTATAACAATTGGGAAACTCATAAATAAAAATAATTAAATAATTACATCAAATAAAACATTAAATATCATGAGAATATCGAAATTTGTGATATAAAATGTTAAAATGGTTGTATATAAACCATATAGGATATTAAATGAGCATGATTTGAAGATATTCCTCAATTAAAGGAGATTGAGACATAATCCCTTACAAAAATCGTATAATTTGATTAATGATAAATCAATGAAATAATTATTGTAAAAAATATTAATACACCCAATGTATGTGTATATTAATTTCAAAACAATCAAAGGTGATTTATATATATTCTTTGAAAATGAAAACAAAAGACATTGATATTTAACTTAATAAATGGAGAATGAGTTTAGATTTCCCTTAAAAAGATTGCTTTGTTAATAAAATAGATTTATTATTTGTATTCACAATAATTCCATGTAAAAAAAGTATAAATACAAGATATGATTTCCAAATTCATTTCACACATAATCATAATATGACATAATAAAAAAGTATAAGATCGACCCAAAGATTGGAAATTGGGTTAAGAAGTTCCCTTAGAATGTTCATATAAATGAAATAAAAATTTATCAATGGGGTGATTGTGTTTATCCACAGTACATAAACATAAAGGAATGTTTAAATAACAACATAAATAAATAAATAATTATTCCACACATAATCATGGCATAATATAATCAACAAAGTATGTGTAAAACCCAATGAGTATAAATTGAGTTTAGAAATTCCCTTTCCTTGAATTCGACCGGTCCCATTCGTTCGTTAATTTACTGAATAATAAACATAGTATAATTTATACTTTATCTATATCAATTTTATTTTTTATTTTTTATTTAATATAACATATTAAAATGGTATAGAAATTAGTTAATTATTTGACATCATATCAGATGTTTTGTTGATATTCAGTACTTGAGTCGAAAATGAAATTGTTTTGATGTAAATTGTCCATGTAGTCAAAATTAAATCATATCTAGAATAATATTCATGATTAAAATATTATATATATCCAGTATATTAGTATTTATAACTATCCATAAAATTTGGATATAAGAAATTATATTCACCGTTCATTGAGATGGTAGGTCGTACGTACGAATGAACACAACATTAATTTCATTGTGATATTAAATAAATAAAAACTAAATTATACATAAGTATGGTATAATTTCAGTATAATATATTTTTAATATATGTTATAAATGTTCTGTAACACCCCAAACTTCTACAAAACACATCTCTTTGAATAATACAATAGCTTGCGTTGTACGCAACTCGAGTTCAAGTACACCACGACCAATCAAACTAGCCGTTAAGAATAGTAATAAACTCTTTTTGAAATTTTATAAATTTTATTTTTCAAAATGTACATCATTTTAGGATTCTTAAAATCAAAATTATATTTGGGTGAATTTTTGGTATTTTTGTGAAAACTTTCGATTTTTGATGAATAGTGAAAAACATTGCGCTATTGTTTAATACCAATTTTTTTAAATAATTATTTTTTTAATAAAATTTATTTTTGTTCAAAATAGATACATAATAACTATATATGTTCAGCATAATTCATTAGTGTCGTTTAATAATTAAATTAAAAGTATAAAATTTTATTAAATTTTTTAACGTCTTTAACGTACCTTTTAGAAATGTTAGAAAATTTGCATAAAACATAATTTTACTGCTTCTATAAATTTAATTTCAAAAATATGAGAGGCACAATTGACATCAGTAAGTAAAATGTTGTTAAATAGGAGAAAAATAATTTTTGGTGAATAGTAACGTTTGGATTTTTTTACACAGTTAAAAGTAAACAGGGTATTTAAAAGTTAAATTGATATTATAATTAAGATAAATTTTCAAAAATTATATTGTATTTGTGTATTTCGACCAAAATCATCCTTATGAATTAAATATGATCCTTTTTCCCACTTGGAATAGATTAGGACTTTTATTATTTTTTTATTTAAAGAATAGTTAAATGTATAAAATTCAATGTTTAATAACTAAGACATTTTTAAAATTGGGTTATACAAAAGATAAATCCGACTATATTTATTAATTATAAAGATAAAAATATTTCACACATAATTGTATTTTATTTATAATTTTTAGACCTAATATAATTAAATTTATTTATGGCACATTGATGATGCAATAATATCCATATTAATAAATGATTAAGATAATTGATATTATAAATATCCAAATAAAGGTAAATTGAGACTTTTGATGTATTAAACTATTTATATAGGTTAATATGACATGTTATGGTTGATTAAATATTTTTTTTAAAGTTATAAAGTATTTATGACTTTAAGATATTCAAAATACTGAATAGTGTCAAAAATGACATTATTGAGTTTAAAAAAAATATAGTATTATTAAATAATATAATACTCCTAAAAATCAATGGCTCATCCAAAGGACATAGATAAGGTTATATATGTCAAAAATTAACCACTTGGGGTTCTCTTATATTTTTGTTGTATGTTTATTAATCATTTGTTATAATAATACAAGAATACATGGTAAAAGCTAAACTATATAAAAAATTGTTAAATAAAAAAGATAAGGTTAATATAGTGGAATAAACCTATCTAAAACATATTGGTTGAGATTTTTCCGACCCATACCCACCTTATCCTCTAAATAAATATTTTTGGAGCCATTATAAACCAAATATGATTGTATAATAAAATAATATTTGAAGCATTTCCTAAAGTGATCGTCACCTATCTTATAAAAGGGAACTTCCCCTTCTCTCAAAATCACATCTCCAAATCCATTTTTTATGGCTAAAACCTGCTCAAATATCCTAAAAACCACCCTCAAATAAACCTAGATGCTTTAAATGTATCATAACACAAACTAAGGAGCTCTTTTGGTCAAATCACAAGCAAGCAACCGAAGAAGTGATAATAATTTATCACCTCTTTCAATGATATTTTCTTCTTCCACTTCCTCTTTCATTGTTGTTCCCATAACAAAATGATAACTCCAGTACCTTATACATATTGTGATGTTATGATAAATATGCTACAACCATATTCATTATTTTATCTATCCTATGAATGAAAAAGTCTCTATACGTGCGTACGTAAAACTTACCATCTCCACGTCATGGTGTAGTTCGTTATTCAACACTTAATTATTTGGATGGGTAATGAGTATAATTGATGTAAATAATAAATATAACATGTTAATGATTCTTTATATGTTATATAATATCAAATTACATATTATTTCACAACTAATAGATTGATATTGTCGCACTTGCGTATGTACGGATTACCGTCACCACGAACGTGATGAGATTTATTTCCCGTTGTAACCAATCAAGAATAATAATCACCATGTGATTAAAAAAATGTTTATCAACATAATATCATTTTGGTTATAAATAAAATACATCCTATCCATATCAAACATGACGTACATAACAAAACATATAAATGAAAACGAATCAGTTAACACCAGAAACAATGATACTACTGAAATATTATTAATAATGAAATATATGATGATCCTATATGATATCATATTAATTTATGAGCTTCATGTATTATTTAATAACAATTATTTAACTATTATACCAGAGGTTAATGTACCCACGATCAAAGAAAAGTATAAGGTAAGGGTTAATTCTACAATCTCTTCATTATTCTAAAGTTATTTTTACGTGAGTACACATTATCATCCACATCCGTGTTTCCTAAAAATATATTTCGAACTATTTTTACTATTTCCTAAACTATTGGATAATGTCATTTATACCATTGTTCAAAATTTTATGAAATTTTTTAAAGCAATATTTCGAATTTTTTCAAAACATGGTCCTTTATGAGCTATTCGACAAAATTAAGGAAAGAATGTTTTTTAACATATATAGTGAGTGCGGCTATTTTCCACTATTATAACACCTTCGAGGCATCCCATACAAGATTTTAAGAAAATTTTCAAAATATTTGTTTTCTTTTATAATTATGTGACTTTTAAATTATTTCAATATAGAAAGAGATATTTCTCTCGAAAAGTTTTGATTTTTTCTATGTCAACATCCTTTGATGGATTTTACACTTCAGTGAAGTTGATTTATTATGATACAATATTCCATATTGTATTGAAGTTTTTGAGATATGTGTGATAGTGGATGTGTTATTTTTCTACCATTCATGGTTTATAGTTAATGTATTAAAATTTCTTATTTTATTTTCAATACAAATGTTTCTGTTATGTTTCAACCATTTCATATAAGGAATGCATTGGACATAGTAATTTATAGGTGGATCCCACCATAGCTCCTCGATGTATCAATTGGTTTTATGAGACAAATTAGTGTCTTCGCATAAGGTCTTGACAAAATCATTATTTTTTGTCGTGGCACGATGCCTTGACCATGTGGTTATGATGTCTGGAATTTTTCATTCCATCATTATGAAATTGGTTGTTGATATTCCATGTGATTATTTGACTAGTTGAATATCGATGTCAATAAGAAAACAACATTATTTGATTTATATTTTCCAAAGAATGAAAAGCTATAAGTTTGAAAGTCTTTTGTTTTATTCTTATGCAATTCCTTAAATGTTTATGCTTATTTATGATCGTTTCTTCTATATTATTATCCTTACTGAGTATTTGAGATCACCCCTTTCTTCTGTTTTATTTTTCCCAAGATGAGAAGAGTTATATTATGAATGTCCTGTAGGGATATGATAAGGTATATGAGTGTATTATATAGAGAAAAAATGTTACTTTTTCATTTCATCAAGTAATTTAAAACATATGTATATATCTAGAAATTCTATGGCTACTAAACTGATCGGTGTTTTTGGACATGATTACATGTATCAAGCCAATGTTATGTAATAATGCACCGAATTTGGGTAACTAGGGTCAGCTCATTATAGTTGGTATCATAGGAAGTTAACAAAAACCTTGGAAGCTAGACTTAAAAAACTCTAAATAAAGAAAATTACGCTAAGATAGACTTTGAGGATTAGTATAGAAGAACTTCCTAAAATTTTGTTAATGTAGAGATTTTGTGAATTTTCAATGAAATACATCAATGTATGGAAATGAGTAGGTAGAGGCGGCTCTGGCATAGATGTTCCAAGGAATGAAAACTATGACAAGGAGTTTCGGGCGTGACCCGAGGTATCTTTGTACACAACAACATGCATTGCTGCACTTTTGTTTACGACACTCCCGGGGGATATGCTTAGGATATTTCACATTTTCTTTATATACCATTATGAAGGATTTATTATTAAATTATATCTAAAAGAAAACATTTTTTATGATTATGGATTATATTCATAAACTGGTCAATTTATGTTAGCTATTTTACTAGTTTAGAATTATGTACTGTGATTTATAAACTAATCTAGTGTATGCCACTATTTAGAAATGGCGCTGAATAGAAGGAATGGAAACCATATCAATGCACATAATCCATGTAGGTATTTCTCTCATACTCAAGATAATTATACTAGAGCTGGTGATGCAAGCGGTGCTGAACAACTTATTACCATACTAGGACAACTCACTATTGTTATGAATAATATCCTTACCCATATGGAGATCCCTGATCCACAGAGTGGAGGATCAATATTTGACCCCATAATGTGGAAACATCCACCAGCATTCAATGGGACTGCAAATACATATGTATCTAAGCAATGGATATGTTCCTTAGAGAAAATATTTTAATGCTTTGGGGAGAAGCAAATGGAAAAAATTTGTCTGGGTAGATTATCGCCTAAAAAGATATGCAAATCAATGGTGGTCATCAATTCAAAACAAAAAGGAGGATGAATAGGTATCAAATATGGAATAGAGGTTTAAAGATATTTTCATAGAAATACACTTTCCTCGTGACCATAGAGAAGATATAGAAAGGAAATTTATGAGTCTATGGAAAAGGGAGGATAAGAATGTCGCAAAGTATGAGGCTCTCTTTACAAGGTTAGCAAGGCATGATGCGGATTATATATGTAACCCATGAAAATGATTTATTGATTCATTTATGGGGATGAAACATTTCTCCATTGATCATTAGTCTCAGAATCCTTATCATCATACGAAGATATTATCTCATGTGCTATCAAGAACGAGAAGGAATTATTTTTGTCTTACGAATTTAAAGTAAAGCCAGAGAAGAAGAGATCTGCTAAAAACATTGTAAATATAAATAAGGGGAAGAAGGGAAAAGATTAATTTCCATCCTATGGTACATGTGTGAAGAAACACCCTTGTACTTGACTGATGGTAATGTGAGTCTGGTACAAGTTTGGTGAAAAGGGAAACCAATATTTTGATTCCAAGGGAAAGAAAAAGGCTGTCAATGTTGAATGCTACAATTTTAGAGAAATGGGGTATTATATAAATGAATTTCATAACCTCCAGAAAAACATATCTCAGAAAAGGCCAAGGGAGAAAGGCTAATTTTATTTGATCACTGCTGACGTTGAAGCTCCGAGTGGCGTGGTGGCAGGTAATTTAATTTTTTCCTCAATTTTTTCCAATACTTGGATCATCAAAATATTTAATATCTTCATATTTTTCTATGAAAATTATATATTTCCAATTTGATTTAACAAGGGAGTTGTCAGTTAAAACGTCTAGGGGATGTATCATTGCAAGAATGTTTTATGAATCAGTTCTTATTTGGGCATATAAACGTGCTTTATCTGCTTATCTCATCATCATACCCATGATTGAATTTTATATAATCCCCGGTATGGATTGGATATCAAACCTTGATGCGAGAATTTATTGTAAGAAGAATTTTGTTACAATTTGTGATGTAGATATAGAGTACCTTATCTTTAGATAAAAAACATCACCATCTGATTCTTATCTAAATCCACCCCCAGTAGCTCTACTAAATTCAATTATTGGGAAGGAAGATAGTTAAATAACAATGGGTGATTAAAGTAATATTAAAATATAGGACACACCTATTGTGCAAGAATATGTTGTTGTGTTTCTAGAGTATTCACTAGGAAATCATCTAGAATGAGAAATTGAGTTTTCCATTGATACAATTCCTAGTTCAAAGCCCATATCAAAGTCACCTTATAGAATGGTCACTATGCAATTAGTTAAACTAAATAGAAAACTTGAGGAATTGAGTAATAAAATATTTATGCTCCCTAGTGTGTCTCCATGGGGAGCCTATGTTATTCTTGTTAAGAAGAAAGATGGATCTTTGAGGTTGTGCATTGACTACAGGGAGATAAATGCTATAACAATAAAGAAGAAGTATCCCCTACCTAAAATTGATGTTTTATTCGATCAACTTCATGGAGATCAATATTTTTCTAAGATTGAACTTCAATGGAGATATCATTAGTTGTGTTCGAAGAAGAAATACATTCTGAAGATAGCATTTTAAACCAGTTATGGGCATTACGAGTTTACAGTAATGCCTTTTGGGCTATCTAATATACCCTCTATCTTCATGTATCTAATGAATAGAGTTTTCAAGGAATATCATGATGAATTTTTAGTGGTATTTTTTGATGATATCTTGGTATAATCCAAAATATATAAAGATCATCAAAATCACTTGTGCACTATTTTAAAGACTCCTAAAAGAAATGAATTATATGGGATCTTTAGGAAGTGTGAATTCTGGATTTAGGAGATTTGTTTTCATTTCCATATTATCTTTATAGATTAAATATCTGTTGATCATTCTAAGACAATAGTAATACAACAATATCCATCACCAAAGAGTATAACTAAGGTATGCAGTTTTATTTGTTTAGCATGTTATTATCGGCATTTCGTCCAGAATGTTTCCTGAATGGATAACCCATTACCAAGATCACACATAAAGGGGATAAATTTGTATATAAAAAAGAGTGTGAATAATCATTTGAATAACTGAAGAAAATATTTTTCAATGCTCCTATCATGACTCTACCATTGGGGAATGATGGGTTTTTTATTTATAGTGATACTTAAAAGAAAAGAATTGGTTGTATCCTTATGCAGAATGATAAAGTTGTTTCTTATGCATCACGAAAACTAAAAATTAATGATCCAAACTATCCCACTCATGATATTGAGATAGCATCTATAATATTTTCATTGAAGATATGGAGACACTATTTCTTTGTTGAAAAATGTGAGATATATACCGATCATAAGAATTTAAAGTATATGTTCTCACAGAAAGAACTCAACATGAGGCAAAGACGATGGCTTGAAATACTCAAATATTTTAATTGCACTATAAATTACCACCTGGGGATGGAAAATAATGTGGTAGATTCTTTGAGCAGAAAAGATAATGGAGTTTTGAACAAGATGAGAGTTGAAAGGGATATTTTGATCATGGATCTAGTAATTTTGGATATGGGAATAATCATGGAAGGTGAAATATCCATAATTTTTCAAATGGTTGGCAAACCATATGAAGGGTTATATGTAAAGAGATGGCACACACCAAGTTCTTATGATGATGTTGGTGAAAGAAAACTCCTAGGCCCAGAACTTGTTGAGGAAACAATGGAAAAGGTGAAGATTATCTGAACCGACATCAAAGTAGATGAAAGTAGGAAAAAGAGATATGCTGATTACCGAAGGAAGGAATTGGAATTTCAAGTAGAAAATCATATTTTTTAATGGTATCTCCATGGAAGGGTGTTATACGATTCTGTAAGAAGGATAAATTAAGTCCCAGGTATATCAGACCTTTCGTAATTCTAGAATGAATTGGAGTTGTAGCTTACCATTTGGAAATGCCTCCAAGTATCTCCAATGTTCAGGATGTGTTCCACGTATCACTATTAATATAATACATGAATGACCCAATGCATGTAATTTCCTATAAAGAAATAGAACTAGAACCCAATCCATCTTATTATGAAGTGCCTATCAGGATTCTTGATACTAGAGAATAAGTGTTCAGAAAGTGGACAACTCATCTGGTAAAAGTTCTATGGAGAAACCATAAGATAGAAGAGGCAACGTGGGAACCTGATGAACTTATGATTAAGAACCACCCAAATCATTTTATACAGTAATTTTCAAGAAAATAGGAGGATGAAATTTTTTGAAGGTGGGAAGAAAGTAACATCCCAAGCTTCCACGATACACTTCTCTTTGAATAATACGATAGCTTGTGTTGTACGCAACTTCTAGTTCTAGCACACCACGACCAATCAAACTTGTCGTTATGAATATCAATACCCACATTCTAAAATTATATAAATTTTAGTTTTCAAAATGGACCTCATTTTTTTATTCATAATATCAATATTATCTTAGGGTGAATTTTTGGTATTTTTTTGAAATCTTTGGATTATTGATGAATAGTGAAAAAATGCCCTATTTTTTAAAACTGATATTTTATTTATAAAAAGGTTTATTTTAATTAAATTTATTTTAGTTCAAAATAGATACATAATACTGATATATATTCATTGTAATTCATTGGATTCATTTTATAATTAAATCAGATGTATAAAATTTTATTGATGTTTTCAACATCTTTTACCAACCTTCTATACATGTTAAAAAATTTGCATAAAATGTAATTTTCCAACATATATTAATTGAATTTCAAAAATAAGAGAGACACCGTGGACATTAGTTAGTAAAATTTGGTTCAATAGGATAAAAATAATTTTTGGTGAATAGTATAATTTCGATTTTATTTACCATGATTAAAAGTAAATAGGGTAATTAAAGGTAAAACTGATATTATAATTACCATAAAAAATGTACTAATTCTTTTGGAAAAGTGTATGTAGACAAAAATAATCCTTAAGAGTAAAATATAATCATTTTGGTCCACTTGGATCAGATTAGGACAATTATTATTATTTTATTTAAATAAGAGTTAAAAGTGTTAAATTCAAAGTTTAATAACAAAACCATTTTTAATATAGGGTTATAAAAAAGTTAAATTAAACTATAAATATTCATTATAATTTAAAAAAATATTTCCTACATAATTTTATTTTATTTATAATTTTTAGACATAAAATTATTAAATTTTATTTAGGACACAATGATGATACAATAATTACCTTATTTACGAAATATTAAAATAATAGAAATTATAAATATCCTAATAAATTTAAACTGAGACTTATGAGGAATTAGAAAAATTTTATAGGATAATATTTCATGTTATGGTGGATTAAAAAAATCTATTCTAAGTGATAATGTTTTTACGGCTTTCAAAAAAAATAAGATACTAAATAGTGTCAGAATTGACATAATTGAGTTTTTAAAAAAAATACTATATTATTAATTGATATAATATTATTAAAAAAAATAATGTTCGGCCAAAGGAAATATATAAGGTTATATATATTAATAATGAATCACTTGGGGATTCTTTGGTAGTTTATAGTATGTTTATTAAGCATATAATATAAAAATACGAAGAGACATGCTAAATGTAAAACTATTTAACTAAGAGTTAAATCTAAAAGATAAGGTTAATATTGTGACCTAAACCTATCTAAAAACTATTGGTCAATGGTTTTTCAACCCATCCCCACCTTAGCCTCAAAATAAATCATTTTGGAGCCATTATAAGATGAAAATGATTTTATTATAAAATAATATTTCAATCTTTTCCTAAAGTTACCCTCACCTCACTTATAAAAGTGTACTTCCCCTTCTCTTAATTTCACACCTCAAAAGCCTTTTGTCTAAGAAAACCCCTAACAAAATATCCTCCAAACTTCCCTCACATCACCTATATTCCTTATTTTTATCAGAAATCTTTCCAAAGGAGCACTTTTGATCAACACAAAAGTAAACACCCGAAGAAGATGTAATAATTTCACCACTCTCTATCAAGATCTTTTCCTCTTCCACTTAATCTTTATGTGTTGATTATATAACAAAATAATATCTCTAGTAACTTCTACATACAATGATTTTATTATGAACATTTTTCAACCATATTCTTTATTCTACCCATCCTATAAATGAAAATGTCACCATAAGTGCATATGTACGGCTTACCGTCTCAATGTCATGGTGTAGTTTGTTATTCAATCACTTCATTATTTTGGATGGGTAAAATATTGAGTATAAAAAATTTAAATAATAAATATAATATGTTACTAATTCTTTATATATGATATACCATCCAATTACATACAATATCAAAATCAATATAATAATATTGTCACTCATGCGTACGTACAAATTACCGTCTCCACGAACGCGATGAGATTCAATCTCCATCATAATAATTCAAGAATAATTTTCATTTTATGATTAAAAATTATGTTTATGATCATAATATCATTCTGCATATGAATCAAATACATCATAACAATAAGAAACATGGCTTTGATAACCATGTATATAAATAAAAACAAATCAGTTGACATCCAAAATGATGAAACTACTAAATTATCATTAACAAAGCAACATTAGAGGATCAAATATGATATCATAATTATGTTTATAGTTCTTGTATAATCTAAATCAGGTAAATTCTTTTGATTTGTGCCAAAAGGTTTTCATGAATTCCCTTATGCACTAGGTATAACTTATTTTTGGAAGGTATGGTTTCTATAAATATTATTGGATAGAGATTTTACAAACTAAAAGTCTTTGGAAGTGTTATATTAAGATAAGAAGAAGTGACATTTTATAGAAGAGGTGAGGGTAACTTTAGGAAAGTATTGAAATATTGATTTATTATAAATAAAATTTCTAATAAAAATGGACAAAAAATTATTTAATTCTTAGATAAGATGATTTTGGTTCGAATAACCATCATCCATAATTTTTTTGTCATGTTTTTAATATTTTTTAGTCCTTATCTTTTTGTTTGAACCTTTATTTTACACATTTAAATCTTATAGTGATATCATGTTACTTTCAATTTGTGGGTTAGCATAATTACCATATCATGTCAAAAGACCCAAAAAGATCCATCTATGACATATTTAGACTTATATTAACCTTTTTGTGAAAGTTTAATTTTTTTAGGAATTTCAAGTCATTTTTTAAACTATTTTATATTTTATGTTATGAATTATGTCATTTTTTTCACTATTAATACCTGAAATTTTTAAAATTCATAAAAACACTATTCATTCAAAAAAAACATTGAATAAATCCTAACATATCATAATAGTCCATAAAATTCATGGATGACATAAATTATGTCGAATAATATTTATTTTAGTTTTTATAATATCATTTATTTGAATCCGTTATTAATGAAGCAATCCATCCATCATCAATATGTCATAATGAAATATAGTTATTTAATGTAAAAAAATTTTAAATTTAATACCATGAGGTAAAATATATTTTTATATTTATAATCACTATTTATAGTCAAATAGAACTATTATATAAACTTATATTAAAATTGTTTATGTAAAATATACATGTTAATGTAATATTTTTCATTACATTAAATTGCATCTTATAACATGTCATTATCACACTTAAGTGGCCCCATGGGGTTCCAAAATCACCCTAAAGATGCCATTTATTGGAAATATCTCACAAAATAGGATTAGGACACGTGTTAGGGAAGTTGTATATTATTATATTATTTTTATTTTACCCTTATTTACCTGATTTACCCTTTAACCATGGTAAATAATTATAATTACTGAATTTACTATTCATGAAGTCAAAAAAACGTACATATATAAACAATTTATACCTTATGATTCCAAATATGGAATCAATTTTTTTAAATTCAAAACAATGAATTTTTAAAAATAAATTTAAAATTAATTATCGTTGTCAAAACAAAAAGCATGTTTTTGAGAAATGAAAACTATCTAAATATTGACATGTGCTTATATAAAATTTAAAAGTGAAATTAATTCAAATGACCAAAATTGGATTAAATAAAAAAAAATTAATCCAATTACACTTAAAACACTATAATAAATGATAATATGTAAATATAAATAAATTGGATGAAAACACAGTTTTAAATTAAAATGTAGTGTTTTGCACTATTCATAAAAATATGATCTTTATTAGAAAAATACTAAAATTTCATCCAAAGTAAATTTTGATGTCCCAATCCTAAATAAGAAGTTTATTTTGAGAAATATAGCTTATTAAATTAACAAAAACTATATTTGATAATGGGTTCTCCCTCAAAAGGCGGTAAAACTACATTTTTTGAAAAATACTTCTTTTATCCAAAAAAATTGATTTGGTTCTTATATCATATCTAGAAAACATAAAAGATGAATTCAAAACTTTTAATAAAATATATAACATTTATATTTCATTAAATAATAATCTATAAATAGTGATATGATATTATAAATACAATTATTCTCTTTGAAATAGGTTTTCCTAAAAATACATCCTTGGTAATTGGTTTTTATTTCTATTTCTAATAAATTATGTACCAATGATTCCCTAATTAATAATTCGGAAAAAATATTTTCATATTCAGTTGATATTATTCATTTAATCAATTCCAACTTCTTGGTGTTATCTTCCATTTAAAATATTTAAAATATTATTTTATTATATTTCTGTATAACTCAATGTTGCATGCAATGTATGATTTTAGAGGAACCTGTTGTTGCGTGTCAAGTAAGCTATTAGAAAAACAATCCCCCTTAACATAAAAATAATATCTTATTCAAAATTATTAATAGAAATGAAAATTTAATATTCTATAGATAACTTGGTCATTACATCATTCCCCCCTTTTGGAAAAATTTTCCCCACAATTTTAAAATTAGGCTCGGAAACTGCATTAAAAATCAACACAAGAAAAACAGTTAATAAAACTATCAGTTTAAAAGAATGAAAGACAAGTACAAAGGATATCTGAGATAACATATAATTGGATTCCATGTAGGAAAACATTGATATGGAAGAAAATATACCCATCATGTTCTAATCGATTGTGATATAAAACATGATTTGGAGAAGGTTAACAACCAGAAATCCATAAAATTGATGTGGGTTAAATGGTCATAGATTTCAAAGCAGAAAATTGAAACAGAAGAAATTTTTTTATGATCCATTTCATAATGTATAGGAATTATTTTACAGTATAGAACATGAACATATGGAAATATAATTACTTAACAAATAGAGTTTCATCCTTTAGTAATTTTCTACCACACACTCATCTTTTCTCTAGAGAATCACATTATCCCTAAAAGATGAACTATATATTTCCACCATCTTTAAACATTTACCAAACCAAAAATGGTTAGTACAAGATAAGATAATCCACAAAAATTAATAATCCTTTATAAGAATAATGACTACTTTTAATCTCCAAAATTCAATAGTAACACCCAAGTTCTACATAGACAATTCAACAAAAAAGTCCTTAAAATTCATCATAATAATCGAACTAATATTGATACCAAAAAATAAATAGGATTTTATCACATTGTTTTCCATGATAAATTTTATCATTTATCTAAAATAACTTCAACCACTCTTTCTATCTCAGACAAAAAGTAATTAATCTAATCAGATTTTCTCCATAATACGTTAATCATCTACTTAAATACTCTAATTCACCATAAGTCCACAGTTAAAATCAAAGATTATTCCAAAACATAAGTCAAGAAAACATCCTCAATTAAATACCATATTATTATATTCTCCTTATTCATATAAAGTTACCAAAATAGAGAACATATTAAAAAATAAAATTTATCTCTTAATCACCAAATAATTTTTCTACACAAAGGATATCTATATGATAAAACATATGTTCCCAAAATAACATATTCATTATCCTTAAAATAATTTAACTAAAAATAATGATGTATTATAACAATGGAAATCATAGAGGGTAGTGGTAGGAGATAAATCCCAATCACACTATCGTTGTGGGTTTGATACACACAGCATTGTCTTACGTCATAGGTTGTGACACAGTTTGCATGCTGTACTTTTTCAAAAAATATATAATTCTAACTAAATTATGAAAATGAGATAAAATCCTCAAAAAAACCATAACATAATTTAAACTCAAATGTTATTTCATGCCTAAAATTTTTCATCCCAAAAATGAATAACCCATAATTTCTTCAGAGGTGAATGTTTCTAAAAATACCAATACTCTCCTTGAAATAAAATAAGGCTTAAAAGGTTTTCCATGTCATTGAACTTATATTATACCTAAAAATTATAAACCCACTATCATAACCCTATCTCTTATGAAATTATCCTAATCTCCAAATATGTCTAAACCTTTACTATCATACCAACTATAAGGGAACAGCCTTAAACATTACATAATCTTGAGATATGTCAACAAATCACATTGAGTATATTTTCAAGTTCATAATTTTATATAATTATGTCATAAATAATACATAACAACATAAATATTCCAAATAGAAACTTTTAATCACTATTCATTTATTTCATAAAACAAAAAATCATTAAAAATAAATATTTCATATTTTCTTTTTTTAATAGTATAACTTTCCCTTGATTCCATTTTGGACTTCATTCTTCTTTAATTCCCGTGAATAAAAATTTCAAAGCATGAAATGAGAATAAAAATATTATTAAGGAATATAAAATAAGGAATAAAACTGTTAGTCCATGAATATTTAAAACCCATGAAAACATTTTCGAAAAATCAAACTTTCCCCCATAAAACATAAACCACATAGGTTACATCTTGTAATCAAAATATTCTTACAAAACATCATATATATCATAAAAAATAAAGGTAACATGTGGAATAAATATCAAACTAACATTGTAGATTTCACCAATACATAGTTAGTAACCTTCATGGTTAGCATTGGAAGACCCATCACGGTACATTCCCTAAATCGCTTAGGAGAAAATTTATTTTTTACCTCTGTCACGTTACCCAAATCATTGGAGAGCTTTCACGAGCTCACCCTCCCTATGATTACTATGGAACCTCACATATTTTATTTATCACTTAACCACCCTTCAAATATACATGTTCAACTACATAATCAGAACAGATAAAATATTGAAATTATCAACATTTCACTTTCCAATCACAAGAAATCAATTCAAGATATTGAAATATTCAATCAGTTACAAAAACCATTTGAAACATTTAATAAACTGATTTTTTTGGAATAAAATAGCCCCATAACACATTAACTCTTTTAAAATAAATTTTAGAATTAAAATTTGAAAACATATATTATCACATAAATAAATCCTTAAAACCATTTTGAAATCATGGAAATTAATGATAAGGATTTTGAATATTATATCTTTAAAACCTTTTCATTGATGTTTTGGTTAAAGATTATCATAACACTTGAGAAACTCATATATAAAAATAATTAAAGAATAACATCAAACAAAACATTAAATATCATGATAATATGGAAATTAAAGATATAAAATGTCAAAATGGTTGTATATACACCTTATAGGATATTAAAGGAGAAAAATATCAAGATATGCCACCTTTAAAAGGTATTGAAATGTTGTCCCTTACAATGGTCCAATCATTAGATTAAGGATAAATGAATGCCATAATTTTTGTAAAAAATATAAATACAAAAATCATAAGTGGATATTAAGTGTAAAAAAATTAGAGGTCATTCACACATATTCTTGAATAAAAACCTATGAAATTGCTATTTAACTCTATGAATGGGGATTGAGTTATGATTTACCTTATATACAAAATTTTGATAATCATATAGATCAATTATGTGTATTTAGTATAATTACACATATAAAAGTATAAATATAAGATATTATATCAAAATTATTTTCTCACATAAACATTACAAAACATAATCAAACAGTAGAGGATCAACCCAAAGAATGGAAATTGGGTTAAGAAGTTCCATAACAATGTTTGTATAAATGATGTAAGAATTTATCAATGTGGTAGATTATTTGTGAAGAAAGTATATCCACAAAATTTAAAGTTGAATGTATAAAATAAATTAATAAATTTTTATTCCCCACATAATCTGTGATGAATATAATTTTTGAAGTATGTGTAAATCCCAATAAGTGGAAATTGAGTTTAGAACTTCCCGTACCTTGAATTTGTCCCATCCCATTCACTATTTAATTTTAGGAATAAAAAAATTAGATTAATTTATAATTAATTTAGAACCTTTTTAATTTTTATTATTAATTTTATATCACTTATTACTATTTATTTTCAATTAGATAATTATTAGAGTTCATATTAGAGGTTTTGTCGATTTTCGGTACTTGAGTCGAAATAGAATTTGTTTTGATGTAAATTTTCCATGTAGATAAAATTCCATCATCTCCAAAATGATATTAATGATTTAAATAACATATATATCCTGTATATATTTATTTATAATATTTTATAACATTTGGAGATAATAAACGAAATTCACCATTCATGGACACGGTAGGACGTATGTACGCATGAATGTTACTTTCATTTCATTATCATATAAAAGGAATGAAAACTAAAGGATACATAGGTATGTTATAATTCCAATATAACATATTTTTTTTATATGTTACATAATTTCATTAACACTATCATTTATATGTTCCATGTATGGAATGAACAAGTCATATCACATTGAGTGGGTGATAGTCTGCTTTTCCTCAAATGAAATTATCTTATTCACATGTTATAGAAAGAATAAATGTAAGTTGTAAATAAAAATTATATAATAATAAGGATACTATAAAAATAATATATATCAAATATAATTATAGTTACATCATAATGGACACCTTGATAGGTCGTAGGATAAAATTGAATAATCATCGTTTCGTGAGACACTAGTTCACCACACACAGAAACTATATGTTCGTATCCATTAGATGTAGGTGTGTGTAAAGGTAGTTCAAAGAATTCTCCTAAAAACTCCAATAATATTGTGGATACAGGTTTTTTATGTAATCAATGAATAAGTAAATCATATGAAGTGGATAATTTAAATAATAGAAAGGAACTGGAGAGAATACATTACCACTAATTCGGGTAACTTCTTTTGATTTGATCCAAAGGTTTTTCTTGACTTTCTTTCTACACAAGGTAAGGATTCAAGGAGTAAGTTAAGGATTATATAAAGATTATTGTATAGAGAATTTCTGAAACTTAATGCATTGGACGTGTGAGATAAAGATATTATGAAGTTCCCTTTTATAGAAGAGGTGTGGGTTACTATAAGAATGTCTAGAAATATTAATTTATTATAAATTAAATTTTGATTACAGATTGTACAAAACTAATTTAATTAAATTAAAACATTATATTGTTTGGAATAATCATTTTTCAATAATTTTGATAAATGTTTTGAATATTTTTGAACCATATCTTTTTCTTATCCCTAATTTTACCTTTTTTTAATCTTATTGTTATATCATTTTATTTACACAATGTGGGTTAATGTAACTACCATATCTTGTAAAAATACCCCAAAAATTCATTTATGACATATTCAGACACGTATTAACCATTTTTACCCATCCCATTTTTTTGGAATTTTATATCATTTAAAATACTATTTTAAATTTTAAGTTATTAATAATGTCATTTTTGGTCACTATTCAAACTACTTTTTTAAAAATTCATAACAACCTGATTAGTTCAAATAAAATATTGAATCAATCATAACATATGATATTCATCCATATAATTAGTGGATGATGTAAATTGTGTTTAATAATATTTATTTTAATATTTTTAATTTCATTTATTTGAATCATTTATAAATAAAAAAATCAATTAATCATCATTGTGTCATAATTAAATTTATTTATTTTATGTATAAAAATTATAAATAAAATACCATGTCATAGAAAATATATTTATAATTATAAAGATTATTTATAGTCCAAGTGATATTTTATATAACCCAATATTAAAATTGTTTTAGTAAAATAAACATGTTATTGTTGTATTTCTCTTTACATTAAATTAATTCTCACAACATGTCATTATTATACCCATGTGGATCCATGTGGTCCCAAAGTCCACCCAAATATTACTAAGGTATAATATATATCATCCAATATTATTACTACAATAGTTATGGAAGTTTTATATTATTATAATATTATTTTTTTACCCTTATTTTCCAATTTTACCATTTAACCATGGTAAATAAAAATAATTACTGAAGACACTATTCATAATGTCCACAAATAAAATTTTATTATTTACACAATTTATACTTTATGGTACCAAATATGTAATCCGTTTTTCCAAATTAAAAGTACATAATTTTCAGAAATTAACATAAAAATTATCTTCTGTTGTAAAAAAAGACTAGTATTATAAGAAGTAAAAACTATAAAAAGATTGACATGTGTTTATGTCCAAATTAAAAGTGAAATTACTTCTTATGACAAAAATTTGATTAAATGATGAAAACATAATCCAAATACACTTTATATACAATTAAAATGATTATCTAACTATATAAATAAATTATCTGACTAGACTATTTTTAATTAAAAAGTATTATTTTTCACAATTCATAAAAATATGAATTTTATCATAATAATAAAAAAATTACATCAAAAGATAATTTTGATGTCCCAATCCAAAATAAGTTTTTTATTTTATAAAATAGAACATATAAAAGTGAAAAATCGGTAGATTTAAAAATCGGTTCTCCATCAGATGTCTGTAAAAAATATTTTTAGAAAAATACTTCATTTATCAGAAAAATTGAATTTTTTCTTATGTCATATCTAAGAAGCACATAAAATGTATTTAAAATATGAAATTGAATATATAAAATATGTTTTTCATTAAATACAAATCCACAATGAGTGATATGTTTTTATAAACAAAATTGTTATTATTTTAAATAGTTTTTCATAAAAACACATCCATTATAATTGGTTTCTATTTCAATTTATAATAAATTTTCTAACCAATGGGTCATTATTTTAACATGTGTAAACCATATTTCAAAATTTAGTTGATACTATTTGTTTCCACCATTTTAATGGCTAAAAGATAACTACTATATAAAATAATAATATTATTATTTTATTAATATTCGGTATGACTCGATGTTGTGTGCAACGTAAGATTTCAGAGAAACTCGTTGTTTCATGTCGAGTATACAATCATAAAAAACATCCCCTTTAACATAGAATTAATATCTAATTCATAAATATTAATATAAATGAAAAATAATTATTCTATAAATACCTGGGTCGTTACAAGATCATTCTCCAACTGTACAACCTAAGAACTCAGAACATGTGAAGGATCAAGTATGTAATTAATTAAGAGGGATATGTAGAATACATCATGTACATGATACATGGATGTTGTAAGTGAAAGTCAATAGTCCAAAACTCCAACCATATCAAGGAGCCCAAAAGTTTGGATGTACCTAGGATATAGATTCAATTTCTTTCTAAATCTCATGATCCTCTAGCATAGAGATATGCATGGGAATACCATGTCTCCAACATTAAACTCCATTCCCCATAGATGATTGTTTTCATTTCTAATTTTTTTGAATTTTAGATTCTTTGATGTTATAGTTAATGGTTTTCACCTTATGTACAATTTTTTCAACCATTTTAGTTCCTAGTATCTTATGTTCTCCAACTTCATCCCATCATGTTGGTGTTTTACACCTTTACTAATAAAGGGATTCATATGAAGCGATTTGGATGCTAGAGTGGAAACTATTATTGTAATAGAAATCAAAATGACAATTATGTTAGACCCATCATCCATTTATTTCCATAGAAAATGCTCCCAAAATTTCTTCTAATATTTGAATAGTTCTAATAAATTGGCCAAATGTTTGAGGATGATTGGCCATACTAAATTCTGGCTTAGTTCTTAGAGAATGTTAGAGACTTTTCCAAGACATCATGGTGAATCTCATATCATAGTAAGATATAATATATAGTGGTACACCATGTAGCCTTACCACTACAATGAATATATTCATTCAATTTGACCATGTGAGAAGTCCTCTTGAATTTTAATAATGTGGGCTATCTTTATAAAATGACCCACAAAAACCCATATAGAATTTTTTCTTCTAGATGTCATTGGTTGTCTAGTGAAAAGGTCTATGGTGATGTTTTCCCATATCTAATATTTTACAGGTAATGGTTGCATCAACCCATTAGTATTTTACCTTTAATCCTTCACTTGATGACATCCGAGGCAATTTGATTTATATTCATAAATAAAAAATTCCATATTATCCCATTAGAGGTTCTCCTAGAGATATCGATTGAACTTTGTGCTCCTTAGGTGAGTAGAGAAGGTTGATCTTGGTGTGTCATTCATCAGTTCATTATTTATCTCTGTATTGGATGTTATATAAAGCATTACCCAAATCATATGAATCCATCCTCACCAATCATCAACTCAGAGGATTTCCCATTTCAGATAGATTTCACCCTTTTCTAAATTTCCACATCATTTCTAGCAGAATCCACTATTTTCACCACAAGGGATAGTGGAAAAATTATTTGTGAGAGGATTGATTATTTTCCTACCTTAATTGTTTTAATGTCCATCCTTTTTAAGTATAATAATGTTAGATCCTTCTCAATTATGATCATTGATAATGATGTGGGATAGTTTATACATACAGAATCCACCACATTAATTTCCTACTTAAGATGTTAGTGGATTGGTAGTTATAATCAATTATTAGATAAAACTATCTTCATTGGTTAATAATAATATCCTTCATTGTGAATATATATTTCTGACTCTTATGGTCACTATATATATCACACATCTCCCTATAATGATAATTCCACCTTATATTCAACACATTGATAGTAGCTTACAACTCCATAACATTCTTAGTATAGTTTTTTCATGAATTTTTAACTATCTTCAGACGTTGGTTTAACATTATAATTCATAATCAATACACAGCACAAGCCTTTCATGGAACCAATGTTGCACACAAAAAACAGTTCTCTAATCTTTAGAAGTATGAGTGGTAGCACAATGATAAGCTTATTTTTTGCCCCCTTAAATATTTCCTCGCATTCTATACCGTTGACAAGCATAACTCCATAATATGTTATCTTGGTTATTGGGATTTAAAATTGTGATATGTTCTTCCAAAATAATTGGTAGTACCTAACAATAACATGAATGTTGTGAGTCTCTATTTCAGATACTTTCATGGACAACTCTTTGATTGTATTTTTCTTGTAAGGGTCCACATATATTCCATATCTTATGACAACATTACCTAATTGTAAATTGAATATATTTTATCCATTCCATAATTCTTTATCATGGTATTAAAATGCTTCTCATATTCCTCCCAACACTTGGAGTATATTGTCATATCATTGATAAGGACTAGCACAAATTTTTCAATGTAATCTATAAAGGATCAATTTATTAAATCCATGATTTTTTGGAGCATTAGAGTGTGAAAAAAGAATCACAATAAAATCTTCCTATCCATACCTCATTCAAAAGGAAATCTTGGGAACATCTTCCTTCTTCAAAATTAATTGCATGTGTCCTGACCGAAGGTCCATCATTAAGATATAACTGGCCCCACATAGCTGATCAGAAATGTCATATATTTGAGGTAGGGGATACTTGTTCTTTATCAAGATTTTATATACCTCGTGGTAATATAAAAAAGTGCTCAATTATCCAACATTATTCTTAAAAAAGAGTATAGTTTTCCTATATGGTGTAGCATTCGATCATATAAAACCGTAGTCCAAATACCCTAATAACTGTTTTTTTAGTTCTTTGATCTCAACCATGACCATTCTATATGGTCTGTTTGAAATAGCCAGAGATCCCAAAATAAGTTCAATTGAGATGTAAACAAATCAATTAGGAGGAAGACTGGAAAACTCATTATTGGATACATATCTATAATCCCTAATGATGTGAATATCTTAGAGCATGTTCATATACTTTTTCTCTATTAATTTGAGAAAGTTATTCCATCTCAACTGGAATAAATATCCACACTTGGGTCAATGATTTTAGATGAATTTTATATTCCACCTTAAACATGTAATTAATTATATGATACATTGTGTTTTGAAGAGTGATCTCACTTTCCTAACAGTTGGTGTCAAATTTATATAAAGATAGTTAATCCATGATAAAAATAGCATCAAACTATACCAAAGGGAGTATGTAAAGAATTTATGGGATATTTTTTCCACAAAAAATATCTAGGGAGGATTTATGTACTTTGGAGGTAATAATTTCCCCATTATCTTTTCTCATAGGTAAATTAAACTACATATTTCTAGGTGGTGTTTGAATAGTTATAAAATTGCAAGATATGAAAGAATGTGTTAAACTAAAATCAAATATTATATTATCTATTATATACTGAATTACCACCATTCCATTCACCACATTGTTTTATGTTCCCACGTTATCAATTGGGATAGAATAAGACCTTTTCTGTTTCATTGGATGTTACTATTGATTTCCTCTAACAACCCTCAAATTAGGGCATTAGATCGCAAAATGACTGTGTTCTTTGCAGTTGAGACACATCACTACCAGCTGAGCATTGATATAGACCTTCCTTTTCTTATTAAAATTAGTGGGATTTTTCATATCCCTTGAGTACTTCATTTCTGGATGTATCATTCATCCATATTTAAAGCATTTTCCTATTCTCTTTAGAAAGTTCCCATGATTCTTCTTCCAAAAATTTTGACACATGGGATATTCGGTCTTCATTCCATCATGGGATTCATTTGATGATCCATCTATATTAGACTACATTTTCCAATATTTTCCACTAGGCCCATGAGACCAATGAGATTCCCTAGTCTCTATTTCATCATTGAGGTCATAACGAAAATTCTCCTCGTAACTGTCAAAGTCTAAAATCACAATTTTTTTTCAGTCTTGGTTTTACTCTACTAAATAAGCAATGCACCTTATATTGGCAATTTATGAAAAAACTAGAGGTGTATCCTGAAATCCTTGTAATTTTTTCTTCATACACCCTTGTAGGATCATCTTCCTTTTTATTATGTTCGAGGAACTCTATTTCCATCTTAATTAAAAGGGTTCGGGGAAAATATTTACAGAATAACATTTTCATGAATTCCACCTAATAAATAGAATAAATTTACTCCATGGACTATTTATTTTTTATCAATGTCCACCACTAATCATCTTCCTCATAAAAAGAAGAGAAAACTAGTAAAACATTCTCTTATTATAAGAACTGAAAGATATAGAATATATTTTCAATGGAATTAATCCATTGTTTCTTAAAAAGGAGAAAATAAGATCCACTAAACAAGGGAGTTATTTACCAGAAGATGTATTATGTATAAACATGATCTTTCTATAGAAAAGGATGGTGTTACATGCGATTAATATTATTATTAATAACATGAGTCTTTTGATCTAGTATTTTCATGATGTTTTGAGCACCCATTCAATCAGATTTGGCATATCATTTTGGATGTTTCCACATTTCCTATCACACTAATTGTTGGAACGTGTTCTTCTATTTCCTCCCATTAACTGTGAAAAATAACATGAAATTAGTGGGATTTAATAATTATCAAATAATAATAAAAAAGAAACATCAAACATAAATGGATAAACTTTTAAAGTGAATGTATATACTAACTTGTGATTCCGTATGTTTAAATCTTGAATATCCATGATATATTTCATAACATATATTCCTATGGGTATTTTGTATTCCCTTAATAATGGTTTTTAATATGTTTTTTATATTTACCAATACATATCTCTTGAGAGTTTCAAACAATATACAATGTACGGCACATTTTCGTGCCCTAGATTACCTGAATTCGGGCCCAGAACACCGTGTCAAAGTTATTACTCTTACATTATTTTAGGCAAGAACCAAATCCACATTTAGTATCCAGTAATAGTTGTGTTCTCTTCATAAACCACTTGAACAATATTTTCCAAAATTTCGGGATATTTTCATAGACATTTTCTTATTCATAATATTCTTACTAATTTTCTCCATTCTTAATCTAAAAAAATAAATAAACATTTCCGTTGATACCAAATATCGAGACCGAAAAACATTAAAAATATTATTCCATGATTTTGGGAAAAATTAATATCAAATTAGAATCCCTGGATGGAAAATTATAGTGTCTTGGAATACTAGGTACATAAAACTGAAAACATGAGACTTAATAAGACATTTCTTTATTTAACATATATTAAGATATTTTATCATCCTTTGAGCCCTTAGATATTAATAATATTACTTGTGGATAATATGAACAAATTGATGAGAAAAATATAATTATAATGTAATAATAATTGAAACAATTTTTAACACGTGGTTTATAACATATAAAAATTGTTTAAAAAAGACATAGAAACATTATTATACATAAGGAATCATAACATGGGATCATATAATCTTGGAATCAATGTAATGTGGTAGAAATATAAATCATTACATAATAATTATGCAAGGATTTATGCAAATAGAGGTGCAAGTGTTAAGTATCATTTCACATAGAGGATCACGAGTCAAGGCTATCCACAAAGATAGTTGCACATGGAGTACGAATCAACGATATATAATAATACCATTTCACATAATGTCTCATGAGACTAAACATTACCCAATTAATTATATTTATATCTAGGTGGACCCATCATAACATTTCCATGATTATTTTTTCTAAACAATGAATCATAAATTGTAATCAAACATAAACATAAGGGATACACATGGAAATAATTGGTAACTATAATCATTTAAAAATAAAGATAAATGGGAGTATAATAAAAGAGTCCTTTAAATAATGTAATAAAAACATACATGGGAATTTATAATTTAATATAGCCATATATCATGATAAGTTATGTCAGACTGAAGTGAAAATTGTGTTTAAAAAACTATAAAAATAAATGAATTTAGCACAGTTTATGGGAAAACAATCGGCATTCATTAAAATGGGAAAATAAAATTGTTTATATATAACAAAAATTAATCCAATGTATTTTCTCTTCATTAAATGATTTATTTTGAAAAAAGAATCTTAAAATTGATAATTTTGAAAACATGAAAATCGGTAAGAATTCAGGATGTTCCCTTAAATCTGGCTTGCTTATCAGGAAGAATTGAGTAGGGAGCCCTTTAAAGTAATGTATTTCCCCAGAAAAAATGTTAATGCATATTGATACTTGACTTGTAACATATTAAAATATTTTATAATATGTAAATGACAATTAAAAGGAATTTCCATTGGGTAAAAATATTGAAATAATAACCCAAATGAATAATGGAGGTTTGGGTAGAATCCCAATCCTTATGTTCAAAATGATTTTTCACATGAACAAAATGTTATTAATAATACAATTAGATCAATTAATTTATAATTCCAAAACCATTTTACATGTATTTGATTTATTATAACCTAATTTAGTTCATTTATGTAATTTTGGATGGGCTATGAGATTCAATTTCATTATTTAGAATGTTGAATCCCTTGGATTTCAAGATCTTACATGTAAATGATTATGGAAAATCATGTTGTACAGAACTAAAAATATATGATATTAATTTACTCTTACAATATTTAAATACCTTTTTTTCAATATATGAGGATTATTTATTAGATAAATCATTAATGATATTCATTTAGATTGATTTTGCATTTATATATCAATATATATATATATATATAAATTTATAAATTATTATCATTTGTAAAAATAGATTTCATAAAATTAAATAATATATAATTAATATAATATAATCTGGTTCAACCATAAAAATAATATCACGACAAGCCTTGAAGACATAATTGAGTGATTAAAGCTCATCATCCACGAAGGTGGAAAATCGACACCTCATAGATAACGTTTTCATTCATAAATTAAGTGTGTGGAGAAGATAATTGATGAAGAATTATTACATTAAGATGATTAAATTCCAATATATGTATTATACTACAGTTTTTATTCAATTTGGTTGAGTGGAGGTGAGTAGTGTAAATGAAAACAATTGTACCAAAAAAGGAAATTGAATGAAAACGGATGTGCGTTTTACCTCTTGATTCCATCTTTTTGAGAATATACATAGGGGATTGGTTTTGGCCTTTTTTTTGAAAAAATAACTTGGATGTGGGGGAGAGGGTTGGTAAGAGTATTGGGTATAATTTATATTGGGCTCAAGGAATGAGAGGTTTGAGGATAAGTGGTGGTTTGGGGAAGCATTTATATTGGAGGAGAGAAGTTTTTTTTTGAATATTTTAATAATTATTATATTATTTATATAATGAAAATCAGTAGTGGTGATTATTGAGAATAAATATAGTAATTAGGTCATATGAGTTTGATCAATTAGTTCATACATAATCCATGTCACAATTTCACAACTGGGTTGTAATATTTCTTAGGTTCTGGCTTTGGTCGGGGTTTAGATGAGTCCATATTTAAATTTTGATGCTTTCATTGAATAAAATTGGTGTTTTCGGTTTGGAAGCATATAATTCATGGGCATAGTGTGGTATATAAACTGTAATGACTCACACAGGTAACCATGACACCTTCCTGTCTTTAGAAAATAAAATAATAATTAAGAAAACAATAAAATGAATGTTAATAGAATAAAATAAAATAAAATTAAATGAAATGAAACAAACAAAATAAAATAAAACAAAGAAAAGGTTTTAACCATAATAATAATTATAACAATGATGCGCATAATAATAATATTGTAATTAAAATATATTTTTGTTATTTTCATTGTTAAAATTATCATTATTAAAAATGAAATGAATATTGTTATTAATTTTAACATTATATTGTTATAATTATTATTAAGAATTTTATTGTGATTATTGTTATTTATATCATTGTTATCATATTGTTATTATTATTATTATGAATTTAATTAATAACATTATTATGATTAAAATTATTATTAGTATTATTATTGAAATTATTCAGTAATATTATAATAATAAATATTAATATATCTTTATAATTATAATTATTAGATTGTTTTTTTGGGTTTCCTTTTTTCCTGATTTTCTCCCAATCTTTCCCTTTATATCCTCTCATGCAGCCACTCCCCCTATACTTACTATTCATTATGCCCTCCCAATGAGTACACCTAGCCAGTGTCTCTCCCCTATCTGGATAGCTACCAATGACTCCTTATCCTTCTATTGATTTTTTCTGGCACTCTTCCTAATCTAGGAAAAACCCACCCCCATGTGACCCCCTACTACCATTCTCCCATTAGTGCTGATGTGGATTTTTGGCACAACATCCCTCTCCTGATTCCACTCTGTCAAGCTCGTCCCCCCTTTTTGGCGCACCCACCTCCAGTAGACACTCCTCTAGCCACATGATCCTCTTTCGGAATGTTCCTAACCACCGGGAAACATCCATCCGGCTAGGATTAACCGTGTGGTATTTTTCTTCCTCATTTCCTTGGTTTAGAGTTCTTCCTTGGTGAAGATTATAGTTGGCCAAACCCTATATTCTTGAGTTTTATTATTAGTGTTAAATCCTCAAATATGGGGTCCAATTTTAATACTTAGTTTTGGAGTTACCTTCATTTGGGTTTGAATGAGTTGTGATTGTGATTTCACATTGGGTATTGGATGTTTTAAATAATTTTTTTAGGTATTCAGATGCATTACCCTTTAAATTTGATGAATTATTGGTTTCTTTATTTTCTAAAAAAATTCCAATCATTTTTTTAATTTTATAAAAGTTGGATTTTGGGTGACCGGTGCCCAACATACAACGCCAAACCAGTACAATAGTAAACAAAAGAACAAACAACCAAAACCAAAAAAGAATTAATGTGAGATATATAGTATTTATAATTTGTGTTTGAGTTGAAATGAAAGGACTCCTTCTGGTATTTTTACTCTTTAAGTGGTTAAACTATGTTTTTCAGTCTAAAGTTATCATAAATTTCCCAGTTTTCTCTTGTAATTTTTCTTTGGATTTTATGGGATGGTTTGGTTTCCATAAATGGGTTTTTATGTAGGATTTATATTTTCAAAGTTTAATTTTTATGTGATGTTGGGTGCTTTCCATGATTATGTCCTTTTTGTGTCATTTTATATTGTATTATAAATTATGAAATTAGTTTAAATATTTTTATGGGCTACATATTATGTATTGACATGGAATATATGTGAGGTTAATTTTTAAAGAGTTTTTTGGTGTATTTTGGTGTAGAAGCCATGAAAATTATAGAAAAAATATTTTATAAATTTATTTGATCATTTTATTAAATTGAAAAAAGGATAGAAACATTTTTGGACAAAATTTTGGGGTGTGTATGAATTTAAAAAAATATTTTTAATGTGAGGTGATTATTTTTTGTCTTTTTTCAAAACATATGTTGTTCAAATGTATCGTTGGATTTTTTTCATGTATTTTATGATTTTGATATTCATGTTTTGATTTTATAAATGTATTTTTGATGTCTAAAATGATTTTTTGTGTTTCCAAAATCAGTTTTCACCCCATGTTATGTAGGAATTCCTCTTTGGCCCTCGTAAATAAAATTTTATAATTAAAATGGTTATTTTACTTGATTTAATATATTTCCAAATATGTTTTTGGTTCTAAAATATGGTTATGTATTCTTATTTTAATGAAAATGATTATTTTTTGAAAACAATGTGAGTCCCTATTAGCACTTTTTATGTGGTCTTTTTCGGAAAGCCACTCTAGGAGAGAGTCTCTTTACTTGTGATGTATAAACAGGTATGAATGTCTTCCTTTTTAGACTCTACTTGGGTAATAATTATTTAACGTAATGGGATGATCCTTGAGGTGGAAGGGGTGGTTTCCGTTGTGTGATTGTGTGATGACATATGTGTATGGAATATTTTCTTCATATTGCTTGGCACACCCCTTTATGAACATAGCATGAGAACCAAGAATATAAAAGGATAATTATAAGAATATTTGTTGTACTAGTCTTGGTTATTTCACTAGATAGTGAACCATAAAAGAATATTATCTTATTGGTATTTCTAAGGTATTAGGACTCTATTTGAAACCTGTTGGGAAATAATCAGGCGTTAGGGTGTTATGAAATCATCGGGTAGGGAATGCCTTCGAGATATGTAACATGTATAAAATGTTTGATTTTTTCTCCAAGTTCCAATGATTTATTGTGTTCCTATGACATTAGTACCTTTTTTTCATTTCCATTATTATGTAGATTTGTATTCCTTATATTTGGTTCATGGTAAAAACATCAAAAATTGGAAACATGTAGTTTTTTAATGAGTATTTATAGAAATAATTTCTTTGAAAGATTGAATCCTCTCTACTATGTCAAATGTATGAAAAAAAATCATTTTCTTTTTTGGGTCTCTTTTTACTTCTCCCTTTGAGCCTTATATTATATTAAGGGAGGAATGGATTATATATTTTTTGTATTAAAATGAAAAATGTGGCAATCCTATGTTTTTATTTATTTAATTCAAACCATTCAATCAATATTTCGTTATTTAAAGGATATTCTTTGGAAATAGCTTTATCCGGGATAACCTACTGAGTTTTAAAACTCTTTCCTATAGTTTATCTTATATTTTTTTTCTTCTAAAGTTTTTTCCTTGGGTTTGGTCACCTTGGATGGTGGTTGGTTTTGGATTAGAGAGTTACCCTTGGGTTTATGAGGAGATTTCTTGGGCACTATGTCAAATTTGGGTTTTCCATTCATATTATGCAAATCAGTTTTTTTTATCTTTTGAAATATGAGTGATGTAAAAATATTTGGTAGTCGTGTTTAGTTTAGTTATTATTCCATTATTTGGATGATTTTTTTTATTCTTATTAGGATTAAAATTTACCACTCTCTCTATTTATATTTTTGTCACATGTTGTTATCCTGGGTGGATCGGGAATGACTCTCGGGCCTTACCACTGATCATTTTTGGCATTTGGTTCAGGGTCAGCTTGGATTGGTTCGTTGAAAAATGGTATCAGAGTCATGTTGCCTCTTAGATGACCCTTTTTAATAGATAACCCATTATACATGGGGATGTCAAGTTATAAGGAGTAGGATTGTATGGAATTGATGTGTAGGAACATGAAGGATGTCATGAACCATCACTCGTTCCGAACCTCAGGTAACTAGGGGTTATTAGGGTTTTTTGGTGTCCATTGTTTCATATGGATTTTTGGTTTTGGGAAGTGAAAAAGGAGTTAGGAATGTGGCATACATGAGCTAACATGGTATGGAAAGCTATTTGGATGTAGGGAAATTACACTAAAATTATCTCTATAATAGTGGTGTGATTGGAATATGGCTGCCAACCATGTGTCTGATTCACCCACCGACACTATTTACCCCTTGTTAATTGTTTGGATCATCCTTATTTTTCAAAATTTCATTGTTCGGTTTTTTTGGAACTGTGAAATGTTTAATTCAAAATGATAATGAATTTTTTTGATCGTGTTCCTTGTTTTCTTGTTTCATTGTGTCTGCCCCCACGAAGACTCGATGGATCCCCAAGGTAAAGCTTAAGTTGGAGAATCTTTACAAAACACTCTAGCTGATCATACTATAGGCTAATTCCTTGAATTTCAGAAGTTGAACCCTCCACTATTTTTAGTTCATGATGACCCTCTCGAGGTGGAGGTGTGGAAGAGAATTATTGAGAGGGAATACAATTTCTTTATGCTACTTAAGACATTAATGGTAATGTTTTCTACCTTTAGGCTCGAAGTTCCCACCTAGAAATGGTGGAATCCTATGTCTCAATGAAATTCTTTGGAAGATCTTAACATTGAGTTATTAAAGTCTTAAATCATCCAATAGTGTTTCTATGAGTTGATAGTGGTGATAAAGTGAATGGAGTTGGGTGGTCTTCATTTGGGTGTGGGATCAGTATTATAATTCTATCAATTCATTTTGGATCTAGTTTAATAAGACCAAAAATATGTGGCAAATGATATCGTAAAGCCTTGACATTTTTATTTGGGGATCCACCCTATACTTCAATCGAAGGTGGCCGAACTCAACCTTACAACTATATCTGATATGGTGAGATATGTATTTTGGGACTAATCTATGTTAAGAGGAGGATGTGGGATAGAAAATCCTCCATTGAGTTTTGGATGTGGTGAAAAGGCTACTGATAAGAATAATGGGAAGAAGCCTGATGGTATTGGTGGTAGTAAGGGGAATTAAAAGGAACTAAGACATCAAGTGAACATAACTAATTTTAAATTGCATGTTATGTCTTTATTGAAATAAGAAGGGTTATAAGAGGTCATCATTACCGAATGGTCCATGAATCTGTGACACATGTAACACATGGGTCCCTTCCATTTATTCTGTCAAGGTCTTTTCAAGATGTGTTGTGAAGCTAGACCTGACACTTCAATGGTTATCTCATCCCATACACATGAGTCTGTGATGTTTGGAATTAGTTTTTTTTCTCTTTTTAGTCATACTTGGATGTAATAGTCGTATCTTTTTCCATTTTATTGTGTTTAATTCCTTTTTAATTGTTAGGTTGTGTGGTCAAATATTTTTGAACACTTTTTTTAATGGAATTGTGTTTTGTGAAATTTTGATTTATGTGTCATTTTTTGGAGTTTATAATTCTTGAATAGGTGGTTGGAGATGCTTCAAAGATAAGATCTCTAGCCATTAGCCCCAAAGTGAATTTTTCACATAGTCAGAAGAACCAAATGGTGCAAAGATACCTTAGTTTAATTTTGTTCCTAAGTGTGGCTTGGTATGTGTCCTACTAAGGGTGTGACTTTGTTGGTATGTTTTCAATTTATGTTTTAATGTTTTTTAGATGGGCCCTTCCCTCCCCTCCATTTTTTCAACTTATTTCTTGTCAATTTCATGACGTTTTCGAGTTAGTTTAATTTAGATAATTTTAATAGTGGGGAGACCCATCGCAAGTCTCGCTGAATTCAATGTTACCCTGTTTATTATGGTCGGGATTACATACAAGCCTCTACATGATAGTATATTAGTCTTGTTCCTAGTCTCAATTTGGGAGTGGATGGTCTCATAAAAATCCACCTAATTCTATGTATTTTCCTTTGAATGAGTGTTGGGATTCGATTGATCTGGTGGGTTTGTAAATGTAAGGTTATTGAGTATTCCATGAGGTGGGGATGGAATTTAGTTTTTTTTTGGGAAGATGATATGAATTCAATTTTTGAATTTTTAAGGTATTAATGTTTTAAGGATATTTTGGGAATCGTAAATGTTTTATGTCTTTTGGAATGATAAACTAGGGGTTTTTATGCTTTTGGGGGTCGGTGGCACTTAGAGGGGAGTCTATATCGGAATATTGATTTCATGGTTTTAGTCATTCAATCTTTGGTGCTTTATTTGTTATATCTTCCTTTTTTTTCTTTGACATATCCTTAAACTCTAATGGGGTATCTGTTTTTGTTTTTTGGTTTGGTATTGTAATCACTTTCTGGGGAAAAAGAATTATAGTGCGGAGAATTTTCACATGTGAGTTTTAAATTTTCTTTGCTTCTAGATTGGGTTTGGATTCGGGTGAGTCCTTGTTTAATTTTTTGTGATTTTTTATACGTGTTCAATTTTTTTTTGTTGAATCTAGCAGACATGTAATGTGTGGTTTAGAAACCATGTTGCTTCACCCAGGTAACTGTACGGCCTGACCGTCTTCAAAAAATAATATACTAATTAAAATAATAATAAAATGAAAGTAAACAAAACAAAATGAAATAAAATAAAATGTAATGAGGAGTGAAAAATAAATAAAATAAAGAAAATGATTTCATTGTAATAATATTATTATTCTCATTGTGGATAATAATATATTTATTATTAAATTTTTGTTATTGTTTTCATTAATTAAATTATTATTATTAAAAATTAAATTAATGTTACTATTAAATTTATAATTATGTTATTATAATTATTATCAAGAATTTAATTATGATTATTATTATTTTTATCATTATTATAAGATTGTTATTATTAAGAATTTAATTATTAAAATTATTTTGATTATTTTTTTATTGTAATTATTTTTATGGTTATTAGTATTATTTTAAATATGATATCAATATAATTATAATTATTAAATTAATTTTATTTTTTTAATTCCATTTCGCCTAATTTTTCCCCTCTCTCCCCCCCTTTCTCTCCTCTCATGCAGCCTCTCCCTCATCCCTTTCTCATTAACATTCACTCCATGTTCACAAACCTAGTTAGTGTTGTTCCCCTCTTTTCCTGGATACCACGGATGCCTTCTCCTCCCAACGATTTCCTATATCGGTCCTCAAACTCTATGCACACACGAATCCCCTACAACCCCATATTAATGCGATCCCCTCGCAGCCAACACTAATCTCTTCCGTTACCTACCTCGGTCGGAGCCTCTTAGGCCAGCACCCCCCCTCATTCCATTGCATCCACCTATAGCCAACCCTCCTCCGGTTGTTCGACCCTCTTCTTGAGAGCTCCCATCCTCTTGCCACCCACCTTTGGGTGAGGCTCCCCCTAAGGTATTTTTCTTTCTTCATTCCTTGGTTTATGGTACTTACATAGTGAGGTTTATGGTTGGCTAATACCTAAAATTTATGGTTATATAGTTAGGCTTATTTCCTAAAATTTGGTTCCACTTTTGTCACTTAGGGTTTGAGTCACCTTACTCTAGGTGTGAATGAGGTGTGATTGAGGTTTCATACTGGGTTTTATAATTTTATCATCATTTGAGTTATGTATCCCAATGAATTACACATTAAATTTGATTATTTATTGTTTTATTGATTTTATCAACTAGTTTTCAAGATAATTAGTGATATGTAGTTTTTTGGATATTTTTTCACATGAAATGAAATGTTCTCACTCTTGAATTATGACACATGAAATGGTTTAACTATGTTTTCCATGATAAACGTATGATGAAATTCCCAGTTGTTTATTATAATTGTTATTAGTATTTAAATTTATGGGTTGGTTTCCTTAAATAGGTTCTAAAGTTGGCTTTTCGTTTTCAAAGTTGCAATTTTTTTGAAGTTGGGTGTTTTCCATGAGAAATTCTTTGTTGTTTCATTTGATATTTTTTTATAAATTGTGATATCGGTTTAAAATATTGTGCATGGGCTATGAATTATGATTTAATTGTCTATTAAATTATAAAAAAGGAATTAATGATGTTTGTATAAACATTTTTGGTGAGTATGAATTTAATATGGACTTTAAACGTGAGTTGCATTTTGTTGGGTTTTACACACCATATTTTGTTCAAATGGAACAGTTGGCTACTGAATGTACTCTATGATTATTATAATCATTTATTGTTTTTATTAATGTATTTTAGACACCTAAAATGATGGGTTTAGTTTCCAAAGTGGGGTTTTTCACATCATGTGGGGGTGGAATCTCTCTTTGATGCTTGTAAAAAATGTTTTATAACTAAAATGAAAATTTTAATTGATTTAATGTGTTTCAAAATTTATTTTTAGTTCTGAATAATGATATTTTATGGATATTTTCATGAAAATGATAATTTTCTAAAAAATAATTGAGGGCTGATTGGAACATTTTAAGTGGTTTACTTTGGAAGGACCCTCCTAGAGAATGTATCTTACCTTATAATGAATAAATGGGTGTGAATATCCTTGGTTTGGGGATCCACTTGGATATTAATTATTTAAGTAATAGGCATGATCCATGATTTGGCTAGGGTGGTTCCAGTTTCTTGATTATGTGATGACATGTTTTTAGGGATTTTTTGTTTGATATTTTTTTGCACACTACTTTTTAAACATTGAATGGGAACCTAGAAGAGAAAAGAGTAATTCTAAAAATGTATGTAGCACTAGTCTATGTTATTTCACTATTTGGTGGCCCATATAAGGGGATTATCTTATCATTATTACTATGGGATTATGATACTTTGTTTGGAAAGGTATAGCGATGATTGGGTGTTAGGGCGTCATGATGTCATTAGTTAGAGCATTGATTCACGAAGAGTCACATGTTTAGTATATTGTTATTCTCCTCTATTTTCCTAGGATTTCCCATTTTCCTCCGACATTAGTATGACTATTTCCATTTCACTCATTATATAGATTTGTATTCCTTATATTTGTTTCTTGGTGTTATATTAAATAATTATGAACATGTGGTTTGTTAAAAATGATTTAATTTTTTTTTTAAAGAATAAGAACTCTCCCCTTTGTCACTTTTATAAAAACATAATCATTTCATTTTTTTATCTTTTTTACTTATCCAATTTATAATTATTTTAAATTAAGAGGGAATTCATTATGTTTTTTTGTTTTGAAGTGAAAATTGTGGAAAACCTATGTTTATATTTTTTTAATTCAAACTTTTCCAACAATGTTTCCTTATTTTAGGGATATGAATTGGAAATAGGTTTATTATGGACTATATACGAGGTTTTAGTAGTCATGCCTATTGTTTATCCTATTTTTAGTTTCAACTTCAGGGTTTTTCTTGGGATATATCTCCCCATGTGAAGGATGGTTTTGGATTGGAGAGTGACCCTCTAGGTCACAAGGAGATGTCTAAGGTGCCAGGTTCTATTTGGATTTTCCTTTCTTACTTGTCTAATAAATTTTTTTTTCTTTTGAAATAAGAGTGATTTAAAAATATATGGTAGCACTATTTATTTAATTTTTTATTCCTTTAAACGGATGAATTTTTTATGATTATTGGGTGGAATGGTTCCCTCATTATCTATTGATTCCATTGGCGCTTGTCGCCACCTTAAGAGGATTGAGAATGCCTCTCAGGACATAACACAAATCGACTCGGGTAACTATTTTAGTGTCGACCTGGGTTGGTTAGTGACAGTCAATATATTTTATATTTAATAATTACTGTATATATACTATCAATTACTATATTTTATTATTCCCCAATATTTCATGTATTTCATAAAAATCCCAAAAATTATCCCTAACCAGTTTTCAATGTGAATAAATAAAAAATGAAATCCATTTTATGAAAATAATTTTAAAATTATGAGAAATAATATTTTTAGTTGAAATCATCATCAAGATTGATAATAAAATTTGTAAAATTAAAACTGTTTTTCTAACATGTTGAAAATTGAATTAATCTATCTTAGAATTATATTCTTATCTTAAAATATAAAAATATTAATTTTTGAATAAATTTTATGAAAATTAATTTTCCTTTTAAATTATTAAATTAATCAAATAATGTAATTAAATTTTCATAACCTATTAAAATACCAACATATATTTAGTAATTTTTAAAATATTTATTTATTTATACTATGGAATAATTATATCATATTTTCACTTATAATATGGATATATTTTATTTATTCATTATTCGGTGAGGATTATATTCAATTGGATAGTTTACTATTCATTAGGGTTGCACTACTATTTCAGAGATCAAGTTACTATTTTTCTGGTATAGGTTCCTAAACTTATAGAAAATTTTCTCGTATTATTCATTAATTATATATAAATATTGTATTGTTTTCTCTGGTAAGATGGTAATTTCCATTGATAAAAACTTTGGTCATTATAGTTATATTTGGAAATTATTTTCACATCACTTCTTACAAAAGGAGTAACCAATATGGTATACATCAATCCATGGGGTAACAAAGGCATTGGAGGGACACAACAGACCAACCCATACTTTTTTTAGCAAAAATAACCATTTTGGAATTATTAAAAAATAACCCATACCTTTGTATAACAGAACCACTTATACAAGGTTTATACTAGATTCAACCATAATTATAAACAATTTCCCAGAATAATATCATGAAAAAATTACACAAACCATTCATTTCATCATCAAATCATGGAAATAACCTATATTTACTTCATTACCTGATTAATCCATTGAGAGGAAATGGGTTTCATGTAAATCTCTTTGAAACATTATTAACCCATAGGAAAAAAATATTTCCTTAAGAATATACTTGAAACATGATAGAACCATGGAAAATAAAAAAGTTCTATACCAATATCATGAATACAATATTAAATGATGGAAAAATATTCCATTAAAATCTCTTTAAAACATCACTTACTAATGTAAACGTAATAGGTTCTATAATAATATATATTAAATAATCATAATACATCTAGAAAAATAATAAGGATGTGATCATTAAGAAATTTTCAAATTTTATGATATATAAGAAAAACATTTTTTTGTATTGATGAATGAAATTAAAATTAAAATATTTTTAAAAATATTTTATTAAAATATATTTTCATTTTTTCTAATATTATTTAAAAAAATTCAAAAAATATTGTGAATATCCATATCATTGAAAAGAAACATAGAATCACAAAATGGAAACATCATGTAATAAAATATAGTACATGGTGATGGGAAAATCATTTGATTTAAGGAATTTTTGAAAGAAGAACTCTTTTATGATCATTTTGAAAAAGGGAGTTTGAAGTGGCCAATTTGGAAAACATTAATAAATTTACTATTAAAAACATTTATTAAAATGTAAAATATCATGTAAAATGGATTTATAAAATCATATATTTTTAGAAAGAATATTTATTAAACAATTTTAGAAAAAATGGGTTTTAGAGGTAAAGATACCTGATCAAAAATAATGTACATGATCACTATCACATGAAAAATAATTTATTAATATGTATATAATGAATAATGGAGTTTGTGGAAAATAAACAAGGGAATATTTTTCATAATCAGAGCGTAATACAATTTATGGGGTTCAAGAAACAAATGTAACAACCAAAGGTTTTAAAAATAAGTTGAAATACATGAATCACTAAGTCTATACATAATAACACGTTGGTTTATAGAGATATATATAAATTAACTATTAAATATATTTTTTTCGTTTCTATTATATGAATTTTAAAAAATAGACTTACATGGTTGTGATCAAAAAATTATTTGGAGTTTGATAGGACAAACAAAATATTTGGAAAATAGTAACCAACACTAATGAATAGTAATTTTACCCTTATGAATACAAATATGACCTCGATGAATAGTATAATTTAGAAATGAATAGTAACCTCACCAATGAATGTATAATAAAAAGGGGTCTTATAAGTTAAAATATTATCATTGTATAAGTGTTGGTATGTTTTAAGTCATAAATAATTAGTTACACTTTTATAATTAATTTAACAATTTATTTTAAAATTTATTTTAATTGATTGTAATAATAAATTATTATATTGTTGATGTATGGTCATAAGATAATTTTAGGAGACCTTGAATAATTTTCAATGTGTTATAAAATCACTTACAGTTTAAAAAAATACAAATAATTTATCATATTATTTAAAAATAATATTTATCATAATTAGAAAATAATTTTGAAAAAATGGAGTTCATTTTTGTATTATAAATGTCAAAAAATGGTTATGGTGAATTTCTGGTATTTATCTGAAATTCAGGTTTTTTTGTGAATAATGAAATATGATAATTTAAAAAATAATCTATATGTATGAATTATTGGGTCATGGATGATGTTAGGATTATGTAATGAACCTTGGTTTGAATTCACATCCTCTCTTTATTGTCATAAAAATCCAAATTTTTCATAGTCTTGAGAAAAAAATATAAAACTAATGATTAAAATAATGGAAAACCCCTCCTCTCCTCCACATCAAATACCCCCATCACCCCCACTTCCAATCCCATATCTAATGCTTTGATATTTTTATAAATTCTAACTAACACCATTCCCAAGCATCTTAACCAAGTACAATAACCAATGGTATTACCCATAGTCCAATAAAAAATCCTTAAAGCGGTTCTCCAGGAGAAGAGATCAAGTGGTAAAAATCGTCATTCATTTTGTTGTGTTTTGTTTTTTATTATTTTCTTTTCTTATACTTTATTAACCTCCCATTATCCAATAGGAGTGAAGGATACATTATTATATACATTATGGATATTTATCGTGTTTATGGAAATATTCATCATCATTCTTCCTCTCCTCTTCTACTTATTAAAAAATTAAAAACACCGTATGTGATGTGTCGATTTACCAAAATCATAGACGATGTGTTTTCAATTTTCAGTAATCCATTATAAGCATGTTGTAAAACCATTTTATTGGTTGAAATATATCCTAATTTTTTTATATATCCTCTCAAATTTTATATAATTAACTTATATTTATGGTATTATATTATATAAAAAACTAATTTGTGATTATCAAAGAACCGCCATAATGATCTAAATGAATATCGAAAATGATTTATCAAATGATTAAACCTCATAAAATATAACCAGAATTATTTATAGAATCATATAATTTTACGGAAACATATTAATACCATTTCATTCTACTTATTTATTTTCTCTTCCATTCTACAAGAAAATCATTTATGAACTAACTGTGGTAATGATGTAAAGAACGCATCTGAACCATGTAAATAACAAAATTATATTAATAAATAGATAAAATGATGTTATAAAATGATCATATTAGATATTATAAACATGAGTATATTTTTTATAATATTAATAACACTCTCTTAACAAATATTAAGTATTTCCAAACATGTTTTATGTTAGTCGAACAGGAGGTATGTGAATTCTAAACACCATTTCTATTCATTGGGTTAAACATCGACTTCATTAATTTTTTTAAACAAATATTATTTGTGTATATAATTTCATTTATATGATGATTTATTATTTTTATATACAGTATATACATCTATTCTATTCATTATATTAATTCTCACATCAATTATGTGATATTTGTGAAGGAAATTCCATTAATGTCCTCTTTTAAATTTCTATTTTACAACACTCAAAAGTAATGTTTTTATGAAAATATTCTGGTCTTAAGATTTTTTTCTAGTTCATGGGAATTGTTTATTATGAATAGTGGGACATATTTCTCTCTCCAAATAATTTATTATGTTAATGCTGGAGGTCGACTGTATGGTTACTCCCTGTGTAACTAGGATGGTTACACCATAAGGTAGCCATGAGGGTTAAAAATTATAAGGTAGTAGTGATGGTTATAAAATATGTAATTAATTCCACATTATAATTTTTTGGTATTATATATGTTTTGTACTTTCTTATGGAAGTCTCATGTTTCACAATGTATGTATATATGGGAGAGAAGTATGTCTTTGCGAAAATGATTTCACATGATTATAAGTATTCAATGGATATTGGTTTCCCACTATATATTTATATCCCTTACAATGATTTTTATGAGAATCCCATGTTTTTAATAGTTCTCCATAGGTTATATAGATGTGGATGAGAAAAAAAAGTCAGTATAAATGTTTTGATGATTTTTCAAAGAAATTGTTTTGTTGCTTTCTGTTAAAAAAATTATGTTTTGGAATAAATGTATATTATTTAAATGGTACACACTTCGTATGATTGTTGGTATAAATGTATGAGTATTGTCCTAATATTAAAAGAATATAATTCAAAAATATCTTTGGGAATTTAATGTTGTGAAATCTAGTTGAAATAGCTAAACTACGTAATGTTTAAGTTCGGTCCTTCTAGTTAGTATCATATCATTGTTTAGATAAAATTTGATGTTAGTATGATGTTAACATAATAAAATAAATTACTTACAACTTATGAATTTTTTTAAATGTTATAGCATTTAAATATTACCATGTTTCTTCGAGTAAGATTTTTCTATTCAGAACGGTTTTTTACAAAAAAAACTGAGAAGCTGAAGTCAGAAGGAACTGAGAGGCCAATATCTTTACGAATCCAAATCATAGAATATTGTGAATTCAAACCAATCCATTTGTGATAGTTTGGGATCTACTAATGTGGGATTCTAATGGAGGTGGAATCCATGAAATAGAATAAATAGAGTTACCATAATGAAAATGATGACATTTGATTATTTTATGAAGCAAATCCCTCCTGATTTCTGTTGAAATTTTGACCAAGTAGCTGCTGAATGATGGATTAAAGCCCTTGAAAATATATTAAATGTTATGGGATGTTCAAATAATAAAAAGGTTTTTCTTTCCATTTATCATTTTGATGTTGAATCTGATCAGTTTTGGTCAATGGTCATGAATATCAAGTATAGATATGATATTTAAGCCTTAGAGTGGAATGGATTTAAATATATTTTCCCTGAATTTCTTTAAGTTGGTTCAGCTTAGGATGGATAAAAAATTCTTTAAATTAATGAAAAATGAGGAAGACTTTGTGACTGTGTGTGAATCAAAAATCACCTGAATGGTCGGATATTATAAAAATATTATTTTTCATTTGATAGAAAAATCGATCCTTTTAATCAAGATTAAAATCAAGATATAGAAGGGAATCATCTTCCCATGAGTTCCAAAGTATTGAAAAACTTAATGATGTGATGAGAAAGAATAAATAGATTTTTCTAATGTCTACTTGTACTTTGATGACAAGTAGAAGAAGTGTTCCAATTGAAAAGTGATGTGTAAGAATTAATAAATGAAATCATAGGGTAAGAATGTTCAATTTATAGTCTATGAAAAGTGTTCTAAAAACACCATGGGGGAATTACATACCAAAACAAGGAATTATTTTTGATGTGGTGTGTTTGGATATATGTCCTGATATTATAATGAAAATTATACCAAGACTAATTCAGATAAGAAAACTATAACGTTTTTTAATGTGGTGAGACGAATATTTATGAAAATACCTTTCCAAATAAAGATCATAATGATACAAAGAATCCAAAAAATAAGATTAAAGGTATATTGAGATCCTTTGCTACTACATAGTAGATATTGGGCCATCTCATGAAATGGTATTAGGTACTTTTTTGTTTACTCAGATTTTGTTGATGTCTTGTTTGATATGGGGTCTACACAATACTTTATTTCAGAATAATTCTATTTTAAATTTGAAATATGACTTCATCAAATGAGACTAGAACTCATTGGTAAAAAAACAAGTGAAATGTTACTGTAGAAAGAAATTTCAATAGTCTTCCCATTATTATATGTGGAATTACATTACCATCAAACCATGATTTTTCCTAGGTAGAGGTTGATGTCATTCTAGGTATGGATTAGATTTTAGTTTATCATACTAAGATTGATTGCATATATATATATAATTTTTTTTATAATGTGTTTCAGTTTGTATAAAAAAATGAACCCATAAAATTGATAACTTATTAGAAAGATGAGAAGATATTAAAAGATTGAAATGAATGATATCTTTATCATATTGTTGAAAATAAGGGAACTGTTCATATTAATGGTATTCTATTGGTAAATGAATACCTTGATGTTTTTTTAAAATGAATAACCTAGTGTTATACCTAATCAGGATGTTGAATTCACAATTGAAATAGTTCTCATGCTATGAAGATTTCATAAAACCATTATCGAATGGCTTAAATGGAATTCTTTAATTGAAAAAAATGATGCAGTAGTTTCTTGATAAAGACATAATTTGTGATAGAACTTCACTAGGGGGTTATCGTATTTTTCTTTTTAAAAATACGGATGGATCCATGATATAAATTGATTATAGGGCTTTGAATAACATTACTATCAAGAATATGAATCCTTATCATCTTATTGATGACTTGATTGATCATCTCAATCGAGATCATTATTTTTACAAGATTGACTTGAGATCCAGATAACTTTAGTATAAGGTGAAGGAATATGACATACTGAAAACAAATTTTTTTACTATATATATTAATTATGATTATTTTTAACTTTGTGATGAAAAGTTCCCCAACTACATTCCAGGATATTATGAATAAAATATTCTGTGAATATTTGGATACATTTTTTATTTTATATATTAACGATATTTTTTTCCTTTTAAAATTTTAAAAGGATCAAGAAAAACATTTAATTATTGTCTAGAAAACATTAAAAGTAATGAATTTATACATAAAGTATAGAAAATGTGTTTTTTGGATTCAATAGATTTCTTTCCTTAGGAACATTGTAAATTATGATGGAATAATAGTTGATCCTATCAAAAAAAATGTGTTTTATGAATGGCGAAGACCTACAAATGTTACAAGGATTCATAGTTTTCTTTTCTTAGATGGTTATTAGTGGTGATTTGTTAAAAAACATTCACAGTTATCTGAACCACTAAATATTTTAACAAGAAAAGGGATAAATTTAATTGGATTTATGAATGTGATTTTTGTTTTCAGCAACTGAATAATAGAATGGTGAATGCTCATGTTTTTTCCTTGCCTATTGGAATCATTGAATTTTTCATCTACAGTGATGCTTCATTGAATTGACTTGGTTGTGTTATGATACAGAATGGTCAGATAATTGATTGTACATCAAGAAAACTGAAACATCAAGAGTTATATTATTCCACACATGAGGAAGAGAAGATATTTTGAATTGATAAAGAATTATGATTGGATGATCAATTACCATATTGGAAAACCAAATAACATGGAGGATTCAATAATCAAAAAAAATCATGCATCATTAACCATGATTCATTTAAAACATGACCTCTTGAATAATGATTTAATAAATATTGTATTGTAAGTTGTTGGTGTAATAAGTTTATCTATTTTTTTAGGTTTTAGTGATGTCATCATTGTCAGACAGAATTTAGAAATCACAGAAGAAAAATAGAGAGTTATAGAAAAAGGTATAATTGATCAAAATTGGTTATGTGATTGAATTTAACATTGATAAAGATTGTGTTTTTAGATTTGGAAAATGGTTGTGTCTTCCTTGTGTTTCCCTACTGAAGAATTAATTGTTATGTGAATCTCATAGTTCTCCATTTTTAGTTCATCCTAGATGCAATAATATGTATAGATACCTCAAGAAAATTACTGGTGGGATTGAATGATAATAGATATTGAATATTTTACTGTTATTTTTTTGACATGTCAATATGTTAAAGAATATCGAAAACTACCAATGAATATTCTTAAAACACTTCCATTTTGAGAGTAAAAATGGGAAAATATATCCATTATATTCATGGTGGGATTACTAAATACTTCTCTATGTAATAGTGTGATTTGGGTTATTATTGATCAGATGACTAAATTTTCACATTTTCCTACCTATTTGAGATAATATGTATTTGGATTAGCTATCATGACTGTATCTAAAAGATATTATTAGGTTACATGGATTTCATCCCTCTGTGGTATCTAACTGTGATCCCATATTCAAAACTAACTTTTGGAAAGGCATTCTAAAGTCATTGGCCACAAAATTAAATTTCAAAACTGCTTTTCATTAGCAATCAGATGGACATACCAAGATAAAAAATAATCCATTTTTTGAAATGCTTCAAGAAAGTTCAATGGTCTACAAGTGATGTTGGGAGAAACATATTTTTTTCATTGATATTTCTTATAATAATAGTTTTCAATCTAGTATACAAATGGAACATCATGAGGCATTATATGGGAAGCAGTGTCGAAATCAATATATTTGGGATAAAGTCGGGGAAATGAAGTTTGTGAGATAAGTATTAATAGAGTTAGTGGATGACAATGTGAAGATGATTCTGAAACACATGAGTACAACATAGAGAATATAGATAATTTATGAAGTTAATAGGAGGAAATACTTTTCATTTAAGGTGGGTGATCATGGTTTTCTTAGAAATCAACATGGAAAAATGTTATGGATTTTGGGAATAAATGAATGATAAGTCAACAGTAAATTGGACTATATAAAACCCTGGATATTGTTGGAACAGCTTCCCATTAAGTATCTTTCCTCTGATTTTATCTTAGTTACACACTTTTTTTTAGGTTTTGATGTTGAAGAGGTATGTGCCAGATTCATCACATTTTATGAGGCTGGAATCAGTTTAGCTGGAAGAGAACATTTCATAAAAAGAAAGACATTTTCAAATTCATGATCGATGTGAAAATGTATTTCATAATAAGGTAATACACTAGGTAAATGTATTTTGGAGAAACAATGTGGTTTAAGAAGCAACATGGGAATTTGAAAATGTTATTTGTTGATGGTACCCTCATTTTTTTAATATATAAATAAAATTGCGAGGATGAAATTTCTAGAAGGTGGAATGAAGATAACACACCATGGTTTTAAAAATAAATTGAAGCACATTGAACATTGAGTCTCAAGATAATGAAACTATTTTAATGGGATAATTATATACAAGTTGTTAAGTATAATTTTTCTTCTTCAGTGTTTTGAATTCTGAAAAACGGTCATACACAGTTGCGATTAGTAAGTTATTTTAAGTCTAATAGGAAAGACATAATTTTTGGTGAATACTAACCTACACTTAATAATAGTAATTTTACACTTATGAATGTAATATGACACTTTTAAATAGTAAACTAGACAAATCAATGATGACCACATTAATGAATGTGTAAGAACCTTGTTTTTGGCTATAAAGGACTTTGGAATATTCTTGATGTTATTCCAGAGCCGCGCCTTCAGACGGCATGCAATTCTGAGCCCCAGTGTGGCCGGAGTTAAATTTTCAGTGTGTTCACACTAGGCACGCCAAATAAATGGGATAACTCCTAAACGGTGATTTAGATCAGAAATATGAGTGTATAGATGGGTTCAGAATGGGGTTTTTACCCTAGGAACGACATAAAACATGTCGGCACGGGATGTTTGGACCCCTCGCTCGCTTCTGGAACGTTAAACGGGTAAATTAATTTATTTATTTATTCGTTTAATGGAAAAACTCAAGTACTTATTAAAAGGTGGCTCAGATTGGAAAACTGAGGGAACCATTGAGTTCGAAGCATGCCGTTTATCCTAGGAGGGGTGTAAGTTTCGCAGGCGCGGGCCGTCTGTGAAAAATGGCCCCAGGGGCATTTTCTTAATTTGGCAGCCTCGGGTGTTGAGTTTAATAAATTTTGAATGGGGTCTTAGATGAAAATTCCGAGACCTCCTTTGTGCTTTGGAGGTGGTTCTTACCCTAGGGGAGGCTTAACCTCGACCCCGTCGAGGGCTTCAGATGCGGGATAAATTAAAGATGAAATTAATTAAATTCTAATTAATTACTTTTTTTCCTATTTAAACCCAATTCATCCCCTCCCTCTCCTCGGTTTCTCTGGCAGAAGAACCCTCAAGGTATCCCCCCTGAAGCTCCTCCTCTCCTCCTCCCCTCCGAAAAGGCAGTGGCGTGGAAGCGGACCCTTCGAGAAGCATCGGGCAACGCCCAACCGGTAAGAGTTTTCAGTTTTTCATTTTCATTTACGAACTCTACTTACAAGTTGAATTTTAGCATTGAATTGCTGTAGAATCTAAAAATGAAGCCCATAATCATGTAGTATATCATATGATCATTCCAATTCATATTTCGTTTTCGAATTTGGAGTCATGAGGCCTACGCAATCGCCCGCCGAAGTTTGCGGGTTTTCGGTTTCCGGTGGGTTCGAGCAGCGGCGCGGCGTCCCTAGGAGGCGGCGGCGGGGCCCTCGGACGGTGGCGCGGGCTAAGGCCGAGCGTCAGCGGCTTCATCCGGGCTAGGGGCGTCTGAGGGTGTACGGAGTAGGCATTCGCGGGGCATCGACGGTCAAGCGGAGGCGCAAGGCGGAGACGGTTGGCCGGGGCTTGCGGATGGCGAGCATGGCGCACGGCGGGTCGTCGGCAACAGGCGGGCACCGGCCTGGCGTGGTCAGCGGGGGAGCCATTGCGGCGACATTTGGGGCTACGGGAGGAAACCAGGACCCGCCTTTTGGGGGTCCTGTAGGGAGAAGAAGACCGGCCGAATGGCCGGTCTGGTGAAAAAAAAATTATCTAAAAATAATAATAATAATAATAATAAAAAGTTTATAATAATAATAATAATATTATTATTATTATTATGGAAATGATTTATATTGATAAATCATCCGATGTGTATCCATTTTGAGTGCCGTCTGTGGTTGTGGAACTATATCGACGAGGGGAACTTTTTGAGATGGTTTCGGGGATTTTTAATTCCCAAAACGAGGGGCCTCGGAGGCGTGACACGTCTTTAAGGGAATTGATGTTTTTCCGTGGGTTCATGTTTTGAGCGGCGCAGATGCATCCTACGTCCGTTTTGAGCGTCTTCAGCAGCATTGGGACCCTGGTGTCGGGGCGAAGCTTTCCAGGGTGGTTTCGGGCGTTGAAGCCGAAGTTGAGGCATGGGCCCCATGGCCCGTATGTTGTGCTGCGAGCAGCGTTCTGTAACTTTTTCATCAGACGTCTGATCATGGCATGCGAGAAGTCGATGTTGGGTGTTTCTCTGAGGGCATCACATTGGCCCAGTCTGCCTGCTCAAATTCCCCACAGTGGTGCGGGCCCCACGAGGGTCATTTCGGGAGTTGACGGTGATATCCAGCATTATCACCGGGTGTCCTTTTTGGACAAGTGATTAGTAGAACTTGTGTACTTTTTAGAGAGGATTGCAACAGTGTGATCCGTTCATTGTGTTTAGGGATCGGGTTGCGGGTCCCATGACGCACCGCTCATGTGCGGTGCGCCGGAATGCATCTTTTTCTCCGGATATCTGTTGCACTCAAGTGAGCCATCCTTTTGACGTGTTTTCTTGAGGGGATCGTAATGGTGTGATGCACCTGACTATTTTCGGGTCTGAGGCTCGGGATCACGGGACGCCGTTCAGGCGTAAGGTAGTGTTGGCGCCTTTTCCGTCATATTTCCTATTGAGGTGAGTGGGTATTCTATCCCGCGTGTTTTTCCACGAGGATTTCAGCGGTGTAATCCATTGGGATGTGCGGAGTCTCCTTTGAGATCTCATAAAATGTGGAAACATGAAAGGCGTACCGATGGTGGTTCTTTCTGCGATGCTTGAAAAGAACCCTTGGCACGTGATCGTGTGCACTCTCGTGTGAGTGGAGTAAATGCTTAATGAGATTTGTTCGGCCATGCCTGGGCTGATGAGGTGGCAATTTGGCGACTTTATGTTTACACCCTTCGATTTGACGTTGGGATGCTGTGTGCATGATAGCCTTAGGGCTGGAGACGTGGTATACTCTGGTAGTATGCGGGAATGCTTGGAGGTACATGATGGGGATGTTTGTACTTGAGAATGGTTGTGCGCTTGGTTGGGGTGTAGATGGGGCCACACGTCGTGTGGTCCCCACGTGCATGTCGTGTTCATCTTTCTGTACTTTGACCTCTCGCGACGTAGAGTGTCTCTCTGTGCTCATTTGTTTGACCAGCAGGGTGGATTTTTCCCCTGGATCTATGCTCGTTTGTTTGACCAGCAAGGTTGAGTGGTCTCCCCCTGGTTTCATTCATGATGGTTTGGCCGGTAGAGATGGGTTGTTCGTCTGTTTCTTCAGTTGTGAGGGGTTTCAGTACCATTCCCTTTCACCGGACTACGAAACCATTTACGAATACTTGTGTTCGTATAGTGTGGGTGTTTTCCCCAATTTTTAGGATGATTTGTCTCCGTATACTTCGATAGTGACTCAACGGATTGGAGCGTGATCTCATTCAGAGGCCCGAAGAGATTCTCCTGTCTCTTCGTGGTCCCTGGTAGAGTTCTTGTGGATTCAGTGTGACCAACAAATTACACGGGCACCGATCTTCTACCCAGGATGTTGTTTCTAAGAGGGCTGGCTAGTGTGGTTGTTTTTAGTAGGGATGGCCAGAGCAATTTTGGGTATACCCTCCAGCGGGGCTGGGCAGTGGGTTGCTCATTGAATTCTTCAGGGTTTACCCTCGTGTAAAGACTGGGCAGTGGGTCGCTCTTAGGGTTTACCGTCCATGAGAGACTGGGCAGTTGGTTAGTCAACTACTCAGGGTTTACCCTCCAGTAGAGACTGGGTAGTGGGTCGCTCTTAGGGTTTACCCTACAGCAGAGACTGGGCAGTGGGTTGCTCGACTACTCAGGGTTTACCCTCCAGCAGAGACTGGCCAGTGGGTTGCTCGACTACTCAGGGTTTACCCTCCAGTAGAGACTGGGTAGTGGGTTTTTCGACTTAGGGTTTACCCTCCAGCAGTGACTGGAAAGTGGGTTACCCGACGAACTCTTATGGTCTACCCTCCGATGGGGCTGGGCAGTGGGTTACCCGACAACTACTTTCAGACTCAGTCCTTTCTAATAGGATAGTCTGTGGCTATTCCTCCATGGCTACCGGAGTGGGACCCCTGGTTGTATGGGATGGTGATGTGACAGCTTGACATTGAGGTGTTCTCTAGACTTGGTGACATAGTCGAGGTGTGGTTTGACTTTTCCCAGATCTCTCAAGTACGAGGGGATATTTCCCCACCGAGACGTGTCCTTGTGACGTGACCTAAAACCGTGAAGGTGAGTCAGTTCCACCCAAAGTGGATAGTGTCAAGGTGTGGTGATTTTAGCCCCATTACTTGCAGTTTGGGGAAGACGTGTGGGATGGTGGGCATCGATGGTGTTTATTTCTGGGACTGTTGTCTACTCATTTCTTGGGCTGAGCTACGGGATGGAGATCCCCTTACGATATTGTTCGGGTTTCTTTTTGAGCATACAGATATGTATATAACTTGTTTCTGGTACCAATTTCTTGGGTTTTGGATAATCTTCTTCCAGGAGAGGAAAAGACGCGCGGGGTATGCCACATGCTTTCCATGTCTTGCTTCTCATGGTTGGACGAGTATACTCTCCTACTATAGGTAGAAAAGACTTGATGAGAAGTTCATATTCTCACCATTTCCAGCACCTTGTGTCTGGACGATTCTATCTCCTTTCTCTGGTTGGGTTTAGTTGGACCCTTTACTGTCACTTTACTGCACTCTCAGTTGTACTCTTTTACTTTCCCATGTTTGATCTATTGCTCACCCTTTGGTACATCCTTTATTGCTCCCTCGAGCCTTCAGGGTATCCTACTGAGTATTTTTATACTCACCTCTACTTGGGATTTTCCCGTACTTGGTGTGCCCTTGCAGACGACAGACAAGTTGGTTGTGACATCAGAGGAGCTTAGGAGTTTGGGAGCTTGGACCGCGTGTGGTGGTCGGAGTCGGGTTCTAGGTGGGGGACCCTTCCAGCTATTTTCCTTTTGTTTACCTATTTCCGGGTTATGTCACTTTTCTTGTTGGGTGCATGTTTTTTCCCTTTTCATTTCAGTGTACATTCAGCTTTTACTTTGTACTTTTAGAGGTCGATGCACTTTGTGGTTTATTTATAGAAGTTTCCCTTTTTCATTACATGTCTTTTCTTTTACTCTGCACTTTTTCATTGAGTGTCCTACGTGTGTGTGTGTACAGGTTGTCAGGGAAAGGCCTCCCCGAGTTGCTTAGCCTTTGGCACTTGTCGCTAGCCCCGGGCCTATGAAGGCAGGCTTGGGGTAGTTGCGGCTCTAGCCCGAGTAGGGTCGGGTCATGATAAAGTGGTATCAGAGGTGGTTCGTTCCATGGGGTAATGTTCGGACATACCTAAAAAGGAATTAGTTAAGTTTTGGTGCAATAATGTCAACGTGTCTCAAGAGAAGCTCTCAGGCCAGGGATTCCAGTGATGGTGCGGCGGCCAACATATCCATTCACCAGGACCCTGATAACCCGCTTATCCACTTGGTATGCTGAGACACTTGTTGCTGCGAAAATTGGTTTGTGCATCACATAGGATTGAGTCTTTGAATGTTCTACTTGAGTCAGCTCCCCATCGTTGTTGTTATTGGTATATACATATATGCTCCTTTGATCACGACACTCCTTGATAATATTCAGGATGTCTCCGCGAAGACAGCTAGCCAAGATACCAGCTTTGGTTCGTGATGACGACCCTGTGAGCCACAAAGCCACGATCCATGACCCATCATGCGAGCCCCTTTCTCTGGGTGGGTTGGTAGCAGCACCCCCACCTGTTGAGTAGCGGACTGGTTCAACAGAGCAGATGGGGCTTGAGCGCGTTCCGTGAGATCCAGCGGCAAAGACCATTGAGGTTTAGTGGTGAGCCAGACCCTCAGGATGTAGAGGTTTGGCTAGAGATAGTGGTTCTCCTTTTCAGTCTTGTGCAGATACTGACATATCTTATGGTGGCTTTGGCCACCAACCTTTTTCGTGGAGCATCTTGGCGTTGGGGGAGTCTGGTTACTCGGTTTCTTGACGAGTCGTCACTTTTGTGTGGCAACATTAAGTTATTGTTCTGTGAAGTGTTTTGCCCCTCTTTCTTGCGCTCCATTCAGATTCAGGAGCTCCTGCAGTTTCAGCCGGGAGGGATGACGGTGGCCAAGTATGCGGCTAGTTTCGTAGACCATGCATGATTTTACACAGACTTGGTCCATGAAGACGACATCCAAGCATGGATGTTTGAGCACAGTCTCCTTCGAGAGATTTGTGTTGTCATAGTACCCTTGGCCATTTCCACATTTTCCAGGGTGCTAGGGCAAGAGCTGGTGACAGAGAGCTTCCTGTCACGTTCTAGAGTTGGTGGTGGCAGCAGGAATGTTGGAGTCGAGACGTCTGCCACAGCTAGCGGGCATCGGCAAGAAGAACCTGGGCGCAGGTGGCTTTCTGACAACCAGACCCTGGGGCGTGGTCGTACACCACAGTGGAGCCGGAGGGCTCCAGTGCAACCCGAAGAGAGTCGGTGCTATATTTGCAACGTGCGAGGTCACTTGGCACAGGACTGCCCGACCAGGCTTGTAGAGAGCTTCGAGCAGGCAGTAGGTGCACCACCACAACGGAGGCAGCGTCGTGATCGGAGTAGTACCCAGATAGGTGGTGATAGTAGAGGAGTGGGAGGAGCCAGAACTGGAGGAAGAACTTATGAGGTCTTCCCATCACCACTAGGAGGTCCATGTCAGGCTCCGGGAACTGACAGTTGGGACCACAGACAGCCGCGAGATTTGGATGTCTTCGATCCTGCATAGCATGAGGTAATGAGAGGTGCTCTCTATAGCTCTTCTTCTTTTTTGCAGTAGAATTGTTAGACTCTGTGTGTGAAATTCTTTTCTCCCTGCTCCTTGTTTGAGGTGTTACCGGGTTGACGTGGGGCATCGGCGTGGTCCTGTTTTGGTAAGGTAAAAAGGCATAAGACCTTTTATTTAGTCGACGGTGTTGATGGCTTCACTCTCTGAGCATGTAAGAGAGTCTTGGTTGCGAGACATCGACTATGTAACCTTGTGTGACCAGATATCCATGGGTGTTTCACCATATGGATGTTCTGAAGGAGGGAATCATCGGGCCTTGTTCCAGGTGCGGGCGGTGATTCCAGTCGTGGCGTGCGACGTAGAGGTTCGATCAGGGAGGTGAGATAATCTCGGGGTCCTTCGGACCGTTTGATAATGTGCGAAGGGATGGGGAGGTTCCCTGCAACCTTGCCCTAAACACTTGTCTGGAGTGGGTGCACGATGTCTCCCGCGAGACTTGCCCGAGGAGATGTGTTCGTGCCCCTAGGCTCGTCATCGGCGAGGGGATACCTCGCGTGAATGGATCAACCCTTTGGTCTATGTGCGGTGGCACAGAGCTGTTTAAGAGTTCTTTTGGGTATGGGAGAGCCAGATGTGGGCCTAGTTCCCTAAGTCATTCCCTGGTTTTTCTTTTCGGAGATGAAAATTTTGAAGGAGGGAATGATTTAAGAACCCTATTATTGGCTATAATGGATTTTGGAATATTCTTGATGTTATTCCACAGTAGCACCTTCAGGTGACGTGCAATTCCGATCCCCAGTGTGGCCAGAATTAAATGTTCAGTGAGTTCACACTGGGCATGCTTAATAAATGGGATAAATCCTAAACGGTGCTTCAGATCATAAATCTGAGTGTTCAGATGGGTTCGGAATGGGGTGTTTATTCTAGTAACGACATAAAACATGTCGGCGCGGGACGTTTGGACCCCTCGCTCGCTTCCGAAACGTTTAGTGGGTAAATTAATTAATTTATTTATTCGTTTAATGGATAAACTCAAGTATCTCTTAAAAGGTGGATCGTATTGGAAAACTGAGGGCACCATTGAGTTCGGAGCGTGCCTTTTACCCTAAGAGGGGTGTAAGATTCGCGGGCGCGGGCCATCTGTGAAAAATGACCCCAGGGGCATTTTCTTAATTCGGCGGCCTTGGGCGTTGAGTTTAATAACTTTAGAATGGGGTCTCTGATTAAAATTATGAGACTGAAGTTGTTCACGGGAGGTGGTGCCTACCCTAGGGGAGGCTTAACCTCGACCCCGTCGAGTGCTTCAGATGCGGGTTAAATTAAGGATGAAATTAATTAAATTCTAATTAATTAATTGATTTCATATTTAAACCCAATTCATCACCTCCATCTCCTTGGCTTCTATAGTGAAAGAACTTTCAATTAATCCTCCCTCAAACTCCTCCTCTCCTCCTCCCCTCCGGCAAGATAGCGGCGTGGCGGCGGACCCTCCGTGAAGCTTCGGGCAACGCCCAACAGGTAGGAGTTTTCGGTTTTGCATTTTCATTTCCAAACTATACTTACAAGATTAATTTTAGTGTTTAATTGCTGTCTAATATGAAAATGAATCCCATAATAATGTAGTTTAATTTATGATCTTTCCAATGCATCTTTCAGTTTTGAATTTGGAGTCCCGAGGCCTACGCAATCGTCCGCCGATGTTTGCGGGTTTTCAATTTCTGGCAGGTTCGAGCTGCTGCGCGACATCCCTAGGAGGCGGAGGCGGGGCCCTCGGACGGTGGCGCAGGCTAAGGCCGAGCGGAAGCGGCTTTAGCCGGGTGAGGGGGAGTTTGAGGGCGTGCGACACAGGCGGACTCGGGGCTTCGGAGGTCGAGCGGAGGCACCAGGCGGAGTCGGTCGGCCGGGGCTCGTAGATGTCGATTGCGGCGCGCGGCGTGTCTTTGGCAGCAGGCAGGCGCCGGCCTGGCACGGTCAGTGGAGGAGCTGAGGTGGTGACCTCGGGGGCTACGAGAGGAAACCAAGACCTGCCTTTTTCAGGTTCTGTTCGGAGAAGAAGACCGGCCGAATGGCCGGTCTGGTTTAAAAAAATTTAAAAAATAATAATAAAAATAATAAATTTATTATTATTATTATTATGGAAATGATTTATATAGATAAATCATCCGATGGGCATCCGTTTTGAGTGCCGTCTGTGACTATGGAACCATATCGACGAGGGGAACTTTTTGAGATGGTATCGGGAATTTTTAATTCCCGAAACGAGGGGCCTCAGAGGTGCGACACATCTTTAAGTGAATTGACGTTTTTCCGGGGGTTCGTGTTTTGAGCGGCGCAGACGCATCTGACATTCGTTTTGAGCGTCGTCAGTTGAGTTGGGACCCTGGCACCAGGGCGAAGCTTTCTAGGGTGGTTTTGGGCGTTGAAGCTGGAGTTGAGGTGTGGGCCCCACGACCCGTCTGTTGAGCTGCGAGCAGCATTCTGTAACTTTTTCATCGGACGTCTGTTCGGGGCATTGGAGTAGTCGATGTTGGGTGTTTTTCTGAGGGAATTGAATTGGAGTAGTCTGCCTGTTCTAATTATGCAGGCTGGTATGGGCCCCGCGAGGGCCGTTTCAGGAGTTGACGGTGATTTCAAACATTATCACCGGGTGTCCGTTTTGGACAAGTGATTAGATGAACTTGTGTACTTTTTTGAGAGGATCGCAACAGTGCAATCCATTCGTTGTGTTTTGAGATAGAATTGCGGGTCCCACGAAGCATCGCTCGTGTGCGGTGCGCTAGAATGCATCATTTTCTCTGGATATCCATTGCACTCAAGTGAGCAGTCCTTTTGACGTATTTTCCCGATGGGATCGCAATGGTGCGATGCGCCCGACTGTTTTCGGGGCCGAGGTTCTGGATCACGGGACGTTGTTCGAGCGTAAGGATGTGTTGGCACCTTTTCCATCAGATATCTGTTTGAGGTGAGTAGGTAGTCTATCCCGCATGTTTTTTCGCGAAATTTTTAGTGGTTCAATCCATTGGAATGGGCAGAGTGTCCTTTGAGATATCATCAAATGTGGAAACATGAATTGGCTACCGACGGTGGATCTTTTTGCAATGCTTACAAAGAACCCTTGGTGTGTGATCGCATGCACTCCCGTTTGAGTGGAGAAAATGCTTAATGAGATGTGGTTGGTCATGTCTGGGCCGATGAGGTGGCAATTTGTTGAAGTTACGTTTACGCCCTTCGTGTAGATGTTGGGGTGTTGTGTGCATGATAGCCTTAGGGATGGAGATGTGGTATACTCTAGGAGTATACGGGAATTCTTGGAGGTACACATTGGGGATGTTTGTACTTATGAACGTTTGTGCTCTTGGTTTGGGTGGAGATGGGACCACACGTCGTCTGGGCCCCATGTGTGTGCCATGTTCTGCTTAGCGTACTTTGATCTCTCGCAACGTAGAGGGTCCCTCTGTGCTCGTTTTTTTACTAGCAGGGTGGTGTTTTCCCCGGGCTCTGTGCTCGTTTGTTTGACCAACAGGGTTGGGTGGTCTCCCCCTGGTTTCATTCTTGATTGTTTGGCCGGCAGAGATGGTTTGTTCATCTATTTCTTCAGTTGTGAGGGGTTTCAGTACAGTTCCCTTTCACAGGACTGCGACACCGTTTACGACTACTTGTGTTCGTACAGTGTGGGTGTTTTCCCCACATTCTAGGATGAGTTGTCTCAGTCCGATTCGACAGTGACTCAGCGGATTGGAGCGTGATCTCCTGGATATGCCCGGGGAGATTCTCCCTTATCATCGTGTTCCCTGGTAGAGTTCTTTTGGATTCAGTGTGACCAACACATTACGCGGACACCGATCCTCTACCCAGGAGGTTGTTTCTAGTAGGGCTGGCCAGTGTGGTTATTTTCAATAGGGATGGCCAGAGCAGTTTCGGGTTTACCCTCCAGCGGGGCTGGGCAGTGGGTTGCTCATCGACTTCTTTAGGGTTTAACCTCCAGCAGAGACTAGGCGGTGGGTTGCTCTTAGGGTTTACCCTCCATCAGAGACTGGGCAGTTGGTTGCTCGACTACTCAGGTTTTACCCTCCAGCAGTGACTAGGAAGTGGGTCGCTCTTAGGATTTACCCTCCAGCAGAGACCAGGCAGTGGGTTCCTCCACTACTCAGGGTTTACCATCCAGTAGAGACTGGGTAGTGGGTTGCTCGACTTAGGGTTTACCCTCCAGTAGAGACTGGGTAGTGGGTTGCTTGACTACGTAGGGTTTACCCTTCAGTAGAGACTGGGATGTGGGTAACTCGACGACCTCTTAGGGTCTACCCTCCAGCGGGGCTGTGTAGTGGGTTACCGAACGAATACTTTCTGACTCATTCCTTCCTACTAGGCTAGTCTGTGGCAATTCCTCCGTGACTACCGGATCGGGACCCCTGGTTGTACGGGTCGGTGATGTGACAACTTGAATTTGAGGTGTTCTCTCGACTGGGTGATAGAGTCGAGGTGTGGTTTGAATTTCCCCAGAACACTCAAGTACGAGGGCTACTTTCCCCACTGAGACGCGTCCTTGTGACGCGACCTAAAACCGTGCGGGTGAGTCAGAGCCACCCAAAGTGGATAGTGTCGAGGTGTAGTGATTTGAGCCCCTTGACATGTAGTTTGAGGAAGACGTGCGGGATGCTGGGCATCGATGGTGTTTATTTCTTGGACTGTTGGCTACTCATTTCTTGGTCTGAGCTACGGGATGTAGATCCCATTACGATATTGTTTGGGTTTCTTTTTGAGCATACAGATATGTATATACCTTGTTTTTGGTACCCATTTCTTGGGTTTTGTTTACTCTCCTTCCAGAAGAGGCGAAGACACATGGGGTATGCCACGTGATTTCCATGTCCAGCTTCTCGTGGTTGGTCGAGTCTACTCTCATGCTATAGGTAGTGAACACTCGATGAGAAGTTTATCTTCTCACTGTTTACAGCTCCTTGTGTCTTGATGAGTCTATCACTTTTCTCTTGTTGTGTTGAGATGGACACATTACTGTCACTCTACTGCACTCTCGATTATACTCCTTTACTTTCCCATGTTCGATCTAATGCTCACCCTTCGGTACCTCCTTTGTTTCTCCCTCAAGCTTTCGTGGTATCCTACTATGTATTTTTATACTGACCCTTGCTTGGGCTTTGCCCGCACTTGGTGTGACCTTGCAGACGATGGACAGGTTGGTCGTGACTTTAGAGGAGCTTAGGAGTTTGGGAGCTTGGACCGTGTGTGGTGGTCAGAGTCGGGTTCCAGGTGCGGGACCATTCCAACTGTTTTCCATTTGTTTAACTATTGTCGGGTTGTGGCACTTTTCTAGTTGGGCGCGTGTTTTGCCCCTTTTCTTTTCAGTGTACCTTCAGCTTTTACTCTGTACTTTTAGAGGTCGATGCACTTTGTGGTTTATTTATAGTAGTTTCCATTTTTCTTTAATTGTATTTTCTTTTACTTTGCACTTTTTCATTGAGTTTTCTGTATGTGTGTGTGTACAAGTACTCAGGCAAAGGCCTCCCTGAGTTGTTTATCCTTCGGCGCTTATCGCCAGCCCCTGGCCTATGGAGGCGGGCTTGGGGTAGTTGCGGCTCGAGCTCGGGTAGGGTTGGGTCGTGACAGAATGTATAAGAATATGGTATCTTTTAGGTAACAATATGAAAATTATATAATTGATTTTATTTTTGTAAGTCGTAAATAGTATAATTAAACTTTTATGATGAATTTAATAATTTAAATAAAAATTTTGGTTCACAAAGTTTAATAATTAATTATTTTTTTTATGGTTATACGATTGCTTTATGAGGCTTTAATTAATTTTCAATGTGTTATAAAATGATTTATAATTTTAAAATATTTATTTTTAGAATAAATTATTTGTTTATTTAAAAATTAAATTTATCTTATATATAAATTTATATTGATAAAATGGAGTTCATTCCTATATTATAAATTCTAAAAAAATTATGGTAAATTATTATTATTTATCTAACATATAATAATTTTTTTGAATAGTGAAATACTATAATTTACATAATAAGCTAAATATATGAATATTTGAGTCATGCATGAAGTTCTCGTGATGTAATAACCCTCGGTTCAATCTCAAATTCTCTCTTTAATATTTTAATTACAATAGTTATGTTTATTAATATTCTTGAGAAGATAATAAAAATATAATGATAAAAATAATTAAAAGCCTCTCAAATCCTCTACTATAAATACCATCCCCACCCCGCCTCTTCCTCCCACACCTCTCATGCTTTCATAATTGCCTAAATTATACCAAATTCCCTTACCATGGATCTTCCCCACGTACAAGAACTTATGTTACCATAAAATAGCTAATACCAAATGCCTTATGGATGATCTCAATGAAAAGAGATCAATTGGTAAAAATCTGCATCCATTTTCATGGGTTTTCTTTTCAATTATTTTCTTCTATTATAATCTCTTCACCTACCCTTTTTGAAGAGGAATTAAATCACCAGTATTATATATATTCATTATTTTTATCTTGTTTAAGGATAAATTCATCATCATTATTCCACTTATTCAAAAATTAAATCACCGTCTCTGTTGTGTTTATTTACCAAAATCATGGACGATGTGTTTTCAATTTCAATTACATCCTTCTAAGTCGGTTTTAAAACCATTTCAATGGTTAAATATAGTATATTTTGTATTATATATCATCTTTTATGTTCTATAATTAACATATATTAGTTATTTTAAATTATATGACTAAAATAATTATTGATTATCAACCAACCACCAAATGATCTAAACGAATATTACTAATTATTTATCTAGTGATTTATCTTCATACCTTATAGCCAAAACAATTTATGGAATAACATAATATTCTAGAAACATAATAATAAAATTTCACAACACTTCTATAGTATCTATTCTATTCGGTAAGAAAATATTTTACGAACTGACCCTGGAAACCATGTAGATAATGCACACAAAAAAATGGAAATAACAAAATATTATCAATAAATTGGTAGAATGATAATATAAACTGATAATATAATGTTTTATAAAATTAATTATTTTTCTATAAAATATTAATTACACTACATTAAACATTATATTATAGGATTAAGAAAATTTGAAATAAGAAGAACCTGAGGTAAGGTAATTCAAAACCCAATTTCCATACAATAGGTAAACCTTCTACATCATAAATTATGTCCTCCAAATTATTTAGGTAAGGAATTTAGTTAATATTATGATATATTATATTGATTTATAGCATATAAACATGTTATTTCATTCTATTAATTATCACGTCAATTGTATGATATTTGTAAAGGACTTTCCATTAAAAATCCTCTTTTAAATTTGTGATTAAAAAAATTCAAAAACAATGTTTTTATGAAAATATTCACATTTTATGATTATGTTTTGTTTCTTAGGAATTGTTTATGATGAATGATGGTACCTGTATCTCCCTCCAATTTATTTTTTATGTGGAATTTAGAGGTCGGACATGTGGTTATTTCAATTGTAACTACGATGTTTACACCATAAGGTAGTCATGAGGGTTACATTGTACGATATTTGTAATGGTTACAAATCATAAGGTATCCATGAGGGTTAAAATAAATTTAAGTAATTCCCCAATATACCTTTATTGTATTATATATATTCTATAATGTTTTATGTAAATCTCAAGTTTCATAAATTAATTATATATCGGTGAGAAGTATGCCTTTATGAAAATCATTTCATATGGTTATAATAATTCAGGGACTAAATGTATATTTAATTATTTTTATATCTGTTACTGATATTTTTTTGGTCATGCCATGTATTTATGTGTTTTTAAAAGGTTATAAGAATGTGTAAGACAAATATGAAAGTCAAGTTAAATGTTATGAATAATTCTCAAAGAAATCAGGATGTTGTTTTGTGTTAAAAAAGTTATGTTTTGGAAGAAATGGATTATGTTTTAATACTACCCACTTTGTATTAGTATGAGTTAATATGTATGAAATTATGTCCTAAATTTCTAAAAATCTAAATTGAAATGTTATTCCTGAATTTAAAGAAGTGAAATATATTTGAAACATCTAGACTTTTTAATGATTAATGTTGGATCCATATAACTTATATCAAATTATTCCATAAAAAACATGAATGTAAACAAACCAGTAAGAGATAAGATTGTTAAATAAATCCTTTTCCACATGGGAAACTCATTAATTATAGTCCACATGAAATAGTATCATAAAATAATATATTAAATATAATAAAAATAAGATTTCTCTTTATATAATAAAGAAAATAGATGTATATACATGTCACACATGAAAATAGGTTCATATAATAATCATATGTCTCAAATAAATAGAACTTGAGAGAAATAACACTTAACAAAAATCATATCATTTAATTTGTGGTTGAATCAAGGAAATAGTAATATATATGGATTGTTAATACAAATAAAAATGTGGAAATACAATATATGTTAATAAAATTTCCTTACACACATATTCATGGCCACATAATGTCAACTATGAAGTATTATATCATAATTAAATTAATGTGAGTTAAGAAATTATTTCCCACATGGCAACATTCAAGTCAAATCTCCTTGTATGACATAAATGAAAATTAAAAATAAAATTACATGATGTATTTTGGATTTTTGATGTTTCATGTAAAAGGGGTTTTATATACAACCCAATATATAAATAATTGGTGAATATAAATTGTGACTCTTAGATGTAAAACTAAAACAAGAAATACTCTTACCATGATTCCAAACATTCCTTGTATAGAAATTAACTACCACATAATAGAATTAAATCAATTATTTAATCTCATAAGAACATTTTCATGGATTATCATATTAAATATAAATGATTCATTTTATTTTTTTAATTACATATTCATATATTTAACTATTCAAGTCTAGAAACTATTTTATAAATCAAAAAATGAGGAAATGAAAATTAAAAATATGAAACACATTAATAAATGTAGTAAAATAAATGATATTTTGTTTAAAAATATAATATGAGCTAATTTTCTCTAAAATAAACAAGAACAGAAACATTTCCCAAAAAATAAAATTTTAATATAAATATTTTTCCACTTGTGTAACTCAATAATTGTTATCCCAATTAAAGAATTACATCTAATGATATATGAAATGTCATGATATTGGGATTTTCATGATAAAAATTGTAAATGGAAGGCACATACACCTCATAAATGAATATTGGTGCATATATTAAACAAATGTTTCTCGGAAAGTTAATTTTTGATAAATAACCATTACAATAAATCTTTCCATTAAAATTGAAAATTTATTATTAAATTAATTATGTTTATAAAATATAAATCCAATTATTTATAAATGTAATAGAAGTAAATATAATAAAAATTCATTACCAACATAATCATGACACAATAATCTAAACAAAAAATTATTATAACCCCCTGAAATTAAATTGAGATTATAAAATATTTACCACTAGGTAACATTCATGTAAAACCCTTTTGGATGAAATAATATCAATTGAAACATAAAATAGATGGATTTATGATGGATTAGTGCTAATAAATATAATATTGGAATTATATACACCACATAATATAAATATGTTTTGATTTTTAATATGCATCACAAATGTAAAAGTGGGATGAAAAACCCCTTACTTCGAGTACAAAAATTTATTATATTTCCTTCACATCATATATAATAAGATGTAATAAATAATTTTATTTATTTAGAATATTTTATACATTGTATATATATAATTTAAATTAGTTACTTAATTTTTTTAATTAATTACGTAAATATTTAACAAAATAATTTCCCACTTGGTTTTTTGAGGGTGTTCGTTTCATTGATTCATAGATGGTTCGATGTTTTGTCCATGATTAAAGAGGTTATTATTTAAAATAATATATAATAGTTATCAATAAATAATTTTTGTATTTATTATTAAATTATAATCTTAAACCAATCATGGAAAATGGTTATTAAAAATGAACTATGTTACAATCAATGAGACCGTAGGTCGTACATATACATGAGTGACCATTTTAGTTTTCAATAATCATTTTGGAAATAGGGAATTATAAATTTTATTAGAAAAATTATAATTCTATCATAAATAACTTACTATTTCATTAAATATAGTTCTATAAATAATTATTATAATTTGGTGATGAAAAAATAAACGCATCACATTATGGGAGTTGTCGTCCACACGTACCTGACCGATGATATAATTATTCAGTGTTAGAAAAAAAATGATATTTTATAATTTTGAATGATAATTAATCAAATAATATAATTACAGCTTCATTTATGTCACATTAATTAAATAATATTATCCTTATAAACTTCCTTCTAATGTTTTAGTTAATAACTATTCACATTTTTCTATTCGGAAGTCCACCGTATATACACATGACGTCATCATATCTCACATAGAAATGAAAATAATAATTTATATATAATATAATAAATCCATAGGATAAATATGTTTAAATATCTTATATATACTTTATATACATCATTAAAACATGTCGTGGGAGGTGATGATAGAAAAAAATGATATCAGTTGAAGAGGTGATAGTCAGCCGTATACACGAATGACGATTTCATTTCACATTTGATAGAATGGTAGATGGATATATTTTATGAAATTAATATAATATAACAAATTTTTATATGATATAATTTTTTAATAATACGATCATTGTTTAATACTATTTTTATAGGAGGAATAAGAAAAAAAACAAAATCACATTGTTATGAATTTAACCTCTTCCTGGACCACCTCATTGTGGTTTTGGAAAAATAATTCCTAGAATATAATTATGAGAAAAGGAAGGATTATAAAATTAAGTTATGGAATTAATTATTTTATTTTTTTAGGTATATACATATCCAAAATTGTTTTATATAGTGTATAATATATGAGAGGTGGATCCCTTTTATAAGTATGGTGTGTATAACTCTTGTTATTTTTTAATGGAAAAAGGTTTTCCAACATTTTAACATGAAATATGAATGGAAATGGATGATTATAAATTATAAGAGTTTAAATTGTATATATATGTCTATAAAATATTTTTTATACATGTTTTAGGTCATTTCGACCCATATGATTTTATTTTTACCCCCGATAAGCATGTTTTGACATTAACCAAGGTAATTTATTTTTAAGGGTTAATTTATTAAATATGGTTGTAAATTTTGATGATATAATTAGATAATATAAATCATGATGAATCAAAATATATAATCCATTTTTTTAAGTTGAATTTACAAAAATTTTAAAATTATTATTTAAAATTTATACCCTTAATCATGCTAAAAAAGAGTTATTTCAAGAACAATATTTTTCAAAGAAAATATAATTTTATACAAACTCTATGAAGAATAATAATTATTGTATGAATATAAATTATTATTTATCTATATATAGCATAAAAATTTTATTTTATTAATTATCCAATAAGGGATGTTAAAATTAATTAGTAGAATCATTATGCACATTAAAAAAGTGTTTAGAAAAATACTACATTTAAACACAAAGAAAAAATATAATAAAATAAAATAAGAAATTTATTCAAAAGAAATTATATTTATTAATGAAACTATATAATAATTTTTTATCTTGAACAAATATTCAGAAAATAATGGGACATTTAAATTCAGTAATTTTCTAGAAATAAATGACATTTTAGAAAAATAATTATTTTTCGATATCAAATTGAAAATAAGTATTTTCGAAAATAACCAATGTTTCACAAGAAGTGAATTTTGATATAATGATATATAAAATTAATTTTATTTTACAAAATATTTTTTGTAAAATAAAAATACATTAAATATAATATTTTTTAATGATAATAAATAAAAACATTTTAAGGAAAATATATTTTTCATGAATAAAATTACATTACTAATAATTAATTGATTTATTTATAAAAATTTGTCAATAATTTACATTCCGTAGAATATATATATAAATATCATTATTTTTTAATACTATTTATTCCTTATAATTTAACATCTTCGTTATAACATTCATATTTAAAATAATATTATTTCATGGTTCGTTAAAGCTTGTTGTTGTTTCTCTCTTACCCTGTCATGTGTAAAAATACTTGCATTGCATGTGATGAAAGCTATAGAAGTGATTAAATTTATTCAAAAAGAAAATACATATGTATTAATATCTTGGGGTGTTCCATTCTTGTCTACGATTTGTGTTTCATGTTGAATGATTGATTAAATAATGTTTTCATCTTTTATATTATCGGGATGTTACATGTGGTTATCCCAATCAAAACATTTTAACAATGCCTCGGTGGGTATCATTGAGAAAATATTTTTAATTCTTATGTGTATTCCTAAAATCTATGTCTTGATCCTATATTATACTCTCGTGGATTTTTTTCATTGATCAGATTTTTATTTATGTCCTACATACTAAAACAAATTATGACATGACATGTGGATTTGATCATTGATACGATGGGTATGGAAATTAGTTATTATTATCAAATTATAATGACATTTTTCTAATTTTATTAGTTTTATTATTATTTTTTTCTTCCTTGTTTACCATTTTTGAGAATTAGTGTACTTACTATCATATGCCTTCTTTCCCCAGGGTTAGAAGAATATATTTTTATGTAATATTTATATTAAGTTATTGAGTTAGGGAGAATATAATGTGAGATAATATAATTCATAGATGAACCTATTTATTACATTTCCAAGATTTCAAAATAAATGGAACTATATAATATGGGAAAAAATCATTTTTTATGTAAGCAATATTCGTCTAATAAGATGTGATACCTATATATGAATGTTTTTTGTCTTAAAAGTCCATGCATGAAACTAATTTTTTTCAATGTATCTAATAAAAATCTCTTCCAATCCCAATAACCAACATAGATCAAGTAATAATATATTATATCAAACGTTATATATTAGATAAGATAAGTATATTTAAAGGGAAAGAGTGAAAATAGAGACCTTCCATTGATTATAGTGATTCAAAACACATAATTCCTTTAAAAATATATTCATATGAAATAGTATCACCAAGAACACATATAATTGGAGTGGATTTTGAGATATTTAGAAAATATGATAAAAATATTGGGTTTTTGGTTAATTCTATGTAGAATTAAAATTTTTGGATCATTTAATGTATATTTCATCGTTATTCTATATATTTTGGGTTACCATGTTATAACTATGTTAATTTTAGTATATCCAATCCACCCCTCACATGTTCGGTTGATATTGATTGAAAATCCTTGTGAAAACACTGGTTTTAAATTTTTCACAAATCACAAAGTTTTTCTAATAACAAAAATGGTTTTAATAATATATTTCAAAATTTTCCTCTGAAATATAATCACACAGAGACTATTTCATGATTTCATGGAGAATAATTTTTGTCTTATGTAACATTTTTCGAACTATGGACCCCCAAAAATGATTCCAACACACAGTAATGGTATCCTGAAACTTGTAAAATAAAACCAAAGTGTTATATAACATTAAAATACAAAAAATAATTTATAATATAACTTATATAAGGGGTATTACATCCTAAAAAAAATTATTATTTTCATTCACATAAAGATAAAGATTTATGATTCTTTGAAAATGCTTGGGCTATTTTTCTATCATTTCATTATCACATTCCCTTGTTTCAACTTCAAATATTCCATGATTCCATAGAAAATGAACAAATGGAATATATTCACCATTAATTAATTTTTCTAGTTTTTCTATGATTATAATAGTGTCATGAGAAAATATAGCATCTGCTTTCAGATAAATGTTTTTAAATCAAATCACATGGTTATAACTGATATAATACATCCTAAGTTGCGATATATGGAAACAATTATGAGCCATATATAATTGAGGAAGCAAATAAAATTATTTATCCCAGAAATAAATTTATATAAGTATCCTAAATTTTCCAACATACCATTGAGATAAATTACCTTTCATACCTAATCAATTATGTCTCATCCTTATGGATTCATTTTGAGATTCGCTAGACCTTCACTGTTGGGTCTTATTAAAAATTTATATGATTTCCCAAAAAAAATATTAAACTCATTAATATATTAACATTAAAATGATATTTTGGTATGGGTATTTTTTGGATTATGAAAAACATATATATAATATATATTAATAAAAGATACATTTTTTAACCTAGAATATTTTAAGACAACATCATCAATTCCCCATATTAAAAATGTATTCAAGGGTTGTCAACTGAGTAACCCCTAGTCATCACATAAATAAAAGATATTTTTAATATTTGGGTGTGAAAAAGTTGTTGTAAAAGGTTTTAAATACATAAATTAACCATTTATTAAAAATATTGTAATCTTTCATTGAAAATTATTTAGAAAAATTGAAAACATTGTCAAAAAAGAGATTATCTAAAAACAGTTATACAAAAACAATAAAATATTTCCAAATATATAATTAGGCTGAATAATATTCTCATTGAAATACAATAGAAATAAGAGAACCATTTTTTTAAATATGAAAACAATGAAATATTATAAAGGAAATAATATTGATAACTATTAGAATACATTGAAATTACTTTCAAAATAAATGAATTCATTTTTATTCTAAAATAGACATTACATGCTCAAAAAATAAAACCTTATGGTAATTTGAATATTTGGATGATGTATAGGACCCACTCTAAATAGAGGATTGGGTCACATCTAAGAATTATCATCAGGATTATAAAGACCAAGTCCAAAATAGTATTAAATGATTTTGAGCTATCCTTTTTCATCGACTATAATTTTAAACCATAATATTGAAACTATTATAAGAATTAAATATTTATATATAGGTTAATATATATTAATATATATTTAAATATTAACATAATTTAGAGAAACCAAATTTCATCATAAAAGATCAGGTTTGGAAGCCGCATAAATAAAATTAATGTATAAGAATATAGTAATATAGAAAGAAAAAATAACGTCATAAAAACTAAAAAATTATTAAATTATATAATGATTATAAAAATATATAAAATATGTTTATGACACTGATATAAATGTATGAATAATAAAATAATTTAAATTTATTGAAAGAATTATCTTCGTGTATAATTTTTTTTGAAATAAAGATAGTAATAAAAAATCATTCACAGATAATGATATGTTTTGAATGTTTTTCCATTATAAATATTTTTATAAAATTAAAATTTTAAAATATTTTATAAAATATTATATAGTTTGAAGAAAATAAAAAAAATATTAAATTATATATTTTTCCGACTTTTGAAATTAAAATGTACATATAAATAGAAATAAAAGGAATATATAACAATAACATTATGGATAATAATTCCATTAAAATAAAATATAATAAATTAATATTATTATGAGTTTAAAAATAATATTTCAATGAAAATTGCATAAAATAAATTTTTCAAAATTAATTTCCACTATATAATGATAAGTAAGAAAAAATAGTGATTACATTGAAAACCATTCTATGTCAAATGATAAATTTTATGAAAACAAACTTTTAGTTTTTTTCTAACATGATACCATTACCCAAACCTGATATTTTCACCTAATTCTATATTTATAGGAATCCTTAGTTGTGAAACTTCTATACAAATACAACATTCCTCATTGACCTCTATTTCTATCTGAATCAGATACTGTTTCACTACAAAGGAAGAAATCAATGTCAATTTTCATAGAAGAGAAATAAGTTTTTATTTAAAATTTCCAATCCTTATAAATTGATTTTATAGAAATTTGATCATCTTTATATACAAAACCTAATAAGTCTCCAACATAGTATAGGTTTTTTACCATTCTCAAATACTTTAGTTTTATTTAACCATCTGTAATCATAAAATAATCCATCCACATATAAGCCTATATACTCTTCCACCACCCATAATAAATGATAAATCATGGGACCCTAGGTTTTCATGAGTTTTATGGATTCATGTAACCTTCATAATGTATTTTAAATTAGATACATTACATATATTAATTTAAAATTTTATATCTCAGGAGGCCAGTTTCAGGGAATCAGGCCCTTCAATTGGCAGATCACCTTAGAGTAGATCAAAAATTTAAAAGGTGGAAAAATTTAATGTGATGGAATAAGATTTGGATATATGTGGTAGATACACCTCATGTGGCGGTGTTTGTTCAATGAAAATATGGTAGATGATGCAACATTAAGAAAAAATTAAGAGAGGGGGACTTCCTCAACAATTTGTGTGAGAAGGGAAGAGGGTTATCATCTATGTGGATTTTGGGAGAGACGACTCATAGGAAGGTCGATGATTGTAGTGTGATATTATAAGGGGTTTCATGATGTATTCTGGTGTTCATTGGTGGGTTCATTCCAATAGATGATGATGGATCTCTCAATTACTAGCAGTAATTAATAGTTTACATTTTTCTTTCATTGTTTGATTTCATTTCTTTCATTTCCATTTTTTATTTAATATTTTCTTATATATATATATATTCATATAATGGATATAAGTTAATATATATATATATATCTATAAATACATTCATAAATGTATATATTAATCATATACCATTTCATAGTCTATAATCTTAAATATTGAAATTGTATATTTTTTATTTATACAAATTATAGTTAATTTGTTTTTTAATATATTTATTTATATAAATTTAATAAATAATAATAATCATTTAGTAATATATAAATATATCGACTAAATATAAATTTAATATACCTATTATATTATAATCTAATTTTATTATAGGAATTAATTTTCTATTTTAACATCATCTAATTATTAGTAAATATTTGATTTTAAATAGTTTTTCCATAATTATTGTTGTTTGCCTATATATATATATATATGTCTGGATTTTATTTTATGTCATATATCATTATAATTATTATATTATTTTTTTAAACCATATTACATATATACAACTCAAATATCATTATATGAAAAAAAATTGTTTTATTTATATTTATAAATGTGTATCAATGTTAGAATTTTTAAATACCATTTATCATTAATTTCATAATTTTATAATATGTTTTATAATATAATTCAATCAATTTTAAAAAATATTTTTTATTTATCAATATATTATATGTATAAATATATCAATGCATTATATTTTAGGAATTATTTAAAATATTTTTTTCAACATATGTTAATTAAAATATATATTTTATAAACCATATTCTTAATATTTCTCTTTCAAAAAAAGATCTATTTTTACAAATTTATGTGTAATTTCTTTCCAACACAATTAAATTAAATTGTAACAATGTATTTTTACATTTTATAAACAAAATTATAACATTTATTTAGTAAGAGAATATGTATGTATATTTTTCTACAAATTTCATCATAAAATATAATTAAAACATTTCATAGAATAAATATATGAATTTAATTTTTGAACATGCTTCAATCTAAAATAGAGGTATTTGAATTTATATTTCAAAAGATAATCACACCCTATAATTTCATTTATATTCATCCATAGACATTCATGATCTCAAATCTGGAGAGTTTAAAAAATATAATCTCATAAAACCTCAAAATAATAAATACATTCAAAAATAATCCATGAAATTATAATCAGTAAATTTTTCTAATATTTTCTAATAATACTAATTATTAAAAACTAAGATATATGAATTCATTATTAAAAGGTTCATAACATACTCTAGAAATAAATAAGAATAATCTATTGAGTGGTCTTGTGAAATTAGATGATTAGATACCTAAAAATATGATTTTTAAAATTAATGTAATGTCTTTATATAAATATCTAAATGGTTATCCTACTCCCATAATCACTCTAAAATTACATGGGAGACCTTGATAAAAATTTACTATTAAAAGGGCGAGAAAATACCAATAAAAGAATACACATAGAATTAACCTATAAAATTATATTCAAGACACATAATTTGATTTCACAAAGGGAACTATCATAAATTTGAAACCATAGTGTAAGGAAATGATACTATAAGGGCATGGAATCATAAGTATGTAGAAACATAAAAATTTATTATTCATGAAAATATAAACATGATTAATCCCTATATTATCATCATAAAATAAATGAAATTACTCCTTATGAAATTACAATAATTTTGGTATTACTCCCTAGGGAATCATTATAGGACAAGGATAACTCTATTGGACATCTGGATTCAAATCCCTCCTTAATCACATAAAATACCTAATGCATTGGGGGATTATAACATACCCACTTATCACAACATTAGATAACCTCCATCATAAAATTTATAAAACTATGTGTTCCACAAGTGGAAATGGAAACCATATATAAATTATTTCATGGGTAATCATAATAAAAGAAAGTGGATTTCAGATCCACCAGTTAGGGAATAACTAAAGGCTATGTCATATGTATTTCCAAGAGAATAATGAAATGATATACTTTGAAAATTATTAGTTTTAAAAATTAAATAAGATGTAAACAATGATAATCAGTTTATAAAATAATTCTTGAAATAATTAATGGAAATAATAATTAAAAGAATATCTTTAGTGATTGTTCTAAAAACGAGAAAAAGAATATTTAATGAATAATGAAAAAATGTTTACATTCAATTCAAATATTAAAACATAAAGTGTTTTCATTAAATAATAAATATTTCTTGAGAAATATATAATATTAAAAAATTTAACGAGGGATAAATACGACAAGATTTTAAAAAAAATAGATGGTACCATAAAAATTGTGTTTACTTAAAAGATAAATCCTCAAAGGGAACATAGATATGTACTTCCCCAACAATGATAAGTAATTTAAAAATTATATATATATATATATAACACATTCACAAACACACACACACACACACATATATATATCATGGATGAAATTCCACAGTTATTTATAAAGAGAACATATATATATATATATATATCAAATTTGTTTGATATTCTATTAATATTATGAACATGGACACTGTAAAAAGGATGGGGATATGAGGTCTGACCCAAACCCTATAAAATGGTTATACCTTATACAACCTTCAATGTTCAATGTGGACACAACATTTTTTTTCTAATAATGTAATGTTTTCATCAGAAAAACCAATTGATTATTTTGTTAGGAGAATAATTTCCATGTATTCAAATAGTTTTTAATATTTTCATCATGGTATTATTTCATGGGTTTTATTTTTTAGAAAACATTATCTTGTTAAATATTATAGATTTATTGAAAATATCATTAATGATTATAAATTTTTTTGAAACTAAGTAGGGTTTTATAACATGTTAATTTTGAATTTTATATTCACATAATGTTTTTTTAATTAATTTCTTCAATTAAAATTTAATAGTTTTTATATTAAGATTAAATTAATTTATCAAAATGGGAAAATTATATTTTCATACCCCATAATGAGCGATTTTATCACCCTATGTTTTAATATAATTTTCATAGGGTAATTATTCAAGAAATGGTTACTCAGAATTTGGGTATTGACTATGAAAATTAGAAACATTAGTTTCAGTGTATTCATTGAAGTCTTCATGTTATTTTTTTTTACTTAAATAGTATTTTAAATTTTTTATGAACAATAAAAAATTATTTAACTAAATGCTATTTGGACTATATATTGTTTTCAATAATTATTTAATATTTTATTTTAGAAGAAGAAATACATTATGTTCCGAACTGGATGTTGGAGCACAGTTCTAAGGCATCACATTTGGTATTAGAGGATGTCTTTGATATTATTTCATTTTTCATTTATATAATAATATTGATAACACTATCTACAATATTCATAATATTTTTAATGTTGATATAATGTATTTTTCCTGGAAATACGTTATTTTCATGATTCTATAAGTAGTTGTATTTTTCGAACAAATTCATATTGTGTTGTTAAACCCAAAGAAATATGGTTGAGTATTTCATGGACATAATTCTATATGATGGTGAATGGTACCTTGACACAAAATATGTTTGACACACTTGAGGGATATGATGCACATTTTTTAATTTTAGATTTTTTGTTTCATAAACTTGATGATGTTATCGTTAGTCATGAAATGGTCCAGTTTGGATTACAATAGTAGATTTCTCTAAAATAACTAATCATCAATGACAAATCGATGATAAATTAAACATATCAATAATGGAATATATAAAACCAAAAAAAATAAGTATTTAATGAATTATAAAACATTTTCCCTTATATTTGATGTTAAATAATAACTATTTCAAATTATGTATTTGAAACACATATCCATACTGACACAAATCATTTTTTATTCATATTTTTCTTCCAAAATCATAACAAAATCCATTCCATATAGGTGAATTCTTCACAAACCATTTTAGATAATGAAATAGTAAAATAATCATCATTCCACAAGATAAACCACGAGGAGTTTTCTTATCATAGTTTAAATTAACATAAAATAATATATAGAAAACTACTATAAAATTACTTCATCTATTTGATTAATTTTTCACAAACCAGTATGATTTAAAAAATATAGTATGTATAACCATGTAATTATTGAGTTGGAAGTATTACATCTTACATTTTCATTCCTTTATTTTTTTAAATCACAAATACAATATTTAAACATTGTTACTAACATTTTTTTTTCCAATTGGTTTACATTGATTTGGAAGAAAATAATATATTTTACCATAGAGATAAAAATTTATAATTTAGTATGAATATAAACAGATCATTCATCACCACCATCACTAGATTTAGTTTTCATCTAATTATCATAATTACATTTAATCACACCATGAGTTAGAATTTTGTCTTGTCTATCATACTGTCACAAGTCATGACCAATAGACTAATTTTTTTTGCAAAATAATGAGACTCACTCTCATAAGGATTATCATTTTGAAAAATGATAAGCAAGTTCAACGAACTATCCTATGTTTATAACTGGTTGAATCCTATAGAAAAAACACTGAATTCCTCTACTCATGTACTATCATCAACAAATTACGTTGTCTTTACCACCTAAGACACTATATAAACGTTCATGATTAACCACTAATGTCCTCCATGACCAATAATGTTTTTAAAGGGTTTTATAGACTACTAAACTCATCGACCTTGTGCTACCGAGAATACCTTGAAACGAGTTAATGTTCAAAATATTTACGTTATTTACATCTGCCCGACCAATCTATAATGGTCCTCTTAAGTTGTGTTCCATCTACCTAGAAGGACACACATTCAACAGTACTGATATGGAACTTCCCAGTATTGGTGTTTTGAATCAATGTTTTAGAACATAATCAAGATTCACACAAGTGTGCTAGATCAAAACCACCATAAATTTAAGTTTGAAATTCACTAAATTCATACTCACAACAGAAATACATTATACAAGGAAAAAAATTAAACCGACCAAAAAGTCAAAACACCCGAGTCTTAAGTATTTCCTCCGGATAATTGGGACAAATTTTTTAATTTAATGTTATGGTCACCCTACATGATAGATGTACCATTAATGAACTCAACAACAATAAGTAGTCCATTACTGAGCATGAAGATATATTTAAGAGACCTACAAAACAGTTGAGCATGCCCGAGGCATGTATTACAAGATGGAAATGAACATTACATGATGGCCATGCCCATATCAAATTTCTTGAAGTACATGACCAATATTCTAAAAAATTGTTTCATTTTATGAATGGTGGACCAATTAGGGACAATCACATGTGAAAAACACAAAAAAGGAATAAAATCATATAATTAGAAACGATTTTTATTTCTATTGGTGATAAAACCCAAATAATACCCACTTACAAAGAAAAACAATCGACCCTCACATCAAGTCATGTTAAAAGAAGACACTAGGATCAAAAACCAAACATTTATTTCATTGATATAAAAAATGGAGCCTAGAAAAAACACTCCTTCTATTACAAGGAATCTTAAAGAAGCATTATCTACCAATACAAGATGTTTTAAATATAGGACCCCACCACTGGTTCCATTTAGATGATGATCACATTTAGTTTTCTTTAATATTTATTTATTTAAACGTTTAATTTCAAAAACTTTTGTACCCATTTTAAAACATAAAACACTTGGAAAATTATTTTTCAAAATCATGTCAATGAAATATAGGAATGTTTCAATAAACATCTATTTTAAAAAATTAAACATTTGATAAAATCATGTTGTAATTAAAAAATTTATCAAAATAAATTTCTTTTAACATATAATATGTCCTATGAGGGTCCTCATAAGCCTTATAGGGTTCATTACCATGAAACCCAATAGCAGCTATTTAACCATTGATGTTGAAAACACAGTTTAAGGGTCGTATCATAAGAAAAATTCCACTAACTCTCCAACATCAGTCTAATATAGTATTTATGAATTTATAAAAATCATTCTAAATTATACAATTATCATGTATAATTAATAAATTACTTGGTTGTGTAATTTCCCACTTCATAAAGTGTATATACACTTTATGAACTGAATATTTACTCTTATTTATCGAACTCCAAACATCTATCCCATGTCAAAGAATAAATATTTTATACAAAGAGATGAATTTAATTAAAAGGAACTAACATGTATCATACATTCTAGAGAAACAAAATGTTATATATAACAAGAAGAAATGAAAATTAAAATAAGATCAAGGCGTAACATGTAAGGCACACAATCTAAATAAGAAATAAACCTATGATGAAACTACATGGAAAAGTATATTATCACCCAATAATAATAGATTTATTAATGGAAGAAGTTTTTTTAATAGGAATTCTAAATAAATACATGAAATGTGAAACATTTTAGGAAAATTTATCTATTCATTAAGAAAATCGCTAATGCAACTACATGGCATGAAACTATGCATGGCATGGGAGTTCTAATCTGCCTATTATGTTGCATGAAATGTTTCATACATTCCTTAGCCGACCAATGGTAAAATACCAAATAATAAATAAATCCATATATATTTGTGATTTAATCATTCACTTGTGGATAAATCATATAAACTATAATATCGTTAGCATGAACATTAATTCCCATCCCTGCACACTTGGTCATTTCCTATACACGGTGGGATGTGTCCCAAGAATGAAAACTATTCAAGTGCAGAAAAATTCATAGAATCCTATCTACCAACCAAAAATAGTAGTAAAAAAAATAAAAATAAGCTACCACAAATACCACTTTCTAATGTCTTGAACTGAATCACCTATAAGACGGTGGCCAGACTGGGGGGTCACATGTCCTCATGTGCATCTCCCTAAATGGAAGAGGCTAACCACTCTCAGTAAGGGGATGGGGTGTGTTCATGGGGAGAATATTCAATCAAAAACTTGATTTTTAATGGAGAAAAATATATATTTAAGATAGTGGAACTATAATAAGAGAATACATTGGGAGAAATAATTATAAATAATTAAAAAACTAAAGGATTACAATAATTAACAATTTAATAAATCTGGCCAACAACAGTTTATACAAATGATGCTTTTATGACATTGTAATGATAAATTATGGAAAGAACTAAATAATTAAATATGATTTATAATATAGTACAACAATTATGAAAATACAACCAAGTCCCATGAGTAATCTCCCTGATCATTCCAAGATCTTGCTCAGTCCATTTCTCCTAACTCCCAGGTACAAGAAATACATAAAAAAAATAGATCCTGCAAATATTTGGTATACTCTTGTACCAAGGGTTATAGATTAGGGTTTTAGATATATATCTCCATAGGCTAGTATCCATGGTGTCTATCCTAATCTATACAATGCATAATAAATTTAAATTTCATCCATATAAAATAAAAGTAAAAGCATAATAAATTAAAAAATAGAAACTAGGATAGGGTTCCAAAATTGAAAACCGTCCAATACTAATTGCATAATCATAATATATTATTCAAAAAAGTATACTTGATCAAGGAAGAATATACAAAAAAGGTCCATTAGTAACATAGAAAACCAAAGAAGGAATATCACGAAGCTTTTTTCTTTAACATGGTGTCTAAATCTATCATCATCACATAATTAACCTATTAATGTAAGGGAAACATCTCAAGGGTTATAAAAATACATAATAATATATAAGGATTCATCTAAAAACATTAAAAAGTGTCAATTTTATAGGATGAGTGTGAGACCATCTCGAAGGTATTGCTACATTAGATCCATTCTATAATATCTAATAACATGAGCCTCTCCAAAAAAATCATTTCTGAAGTCCATGTATTACTCACGGATGATAACTATGATTTCATCCTATGTATCCCATGTAATGAACCAAGTATCAACTGAGGCTTGGCGTAGACATCTTCCCAATGGGTCCATCCTCTCTTACCACTTAGGGAAAAGGTGTAAAACAATAGTATAATAGAATACTAGGTGATCCCATTCCTATAATTCATAAACTATTTCTTTCCCAACACATCTTGTTGTAACCTATTATGTATGGGGATTCCAATTGTGGGTTATGCGGAAGCCACATTTTTTCCCCATCCTGATTTCATTTAAAACTTCAATCGGTTAAAATATAACAAATCCAGCAAGGTACGAGGCTTTATCAACATGGAATAATCCTTAATGAAATTTTATGTGATCACATGTAACTCAATTTCATAATCTTGGAAAGTTAAAATGTAATTTCATAAGGTTCAAGCCTATAAAAATTGCATACGAAATAAAGAAACATTCCTAATCAAAGAATTATAAACAAGACATGTGGAAAAAAAGATCCTCATGCCAATATGTTATAAATGAAATTTCGAAATCTCAATCTATCATGATTGATCAAGTGTCACAATCCATCAAAACAATTTAAAAGTCTCATGAACAGAACACCAAACAATGCATAAGGAGTTTATTAATAGGAAAGGTACTCATGTAACATGAAAGAATTAATTTTGTTTGTAAGGAATATTACATACAAATAAACCTCCAGTATGTCATATGTAGGAGGAACAAAAAATTGGATAATTATTATGTTTCAGATTAGGAATTATGAAGATTTGACCATTTTAATATTCATTTATCATTTATCAATTTAAGTGATTACTATGGATCCACACATAACCCATGGATATTTTATACAATTTATATATAAGAATCTTAGGACGTTTAGGATGGCTCAACCAATGGGGAGTTTAAGAGGCATGGAAAACAACACTAATGTTTTTCTCCATAAGAAAAGTATACAATTGATGCAATAGAAAAACCAAACAATTTAATCTAACTCAAAATATTCATTAAGGATAAACCATTTATTCTAGCCATTCATTTTGGTATGATCCATAGTCCTAAAATTCATCCTCAATCAGAATTCCTAAATCTAGAAATTGATTTTTTATTACATGTTCCAAAGGTTTTATGTTAGTTACCCTTAAAGGTTGACACCAACATTCATATTTTATTCAAATGATTCTATTCACCACAACCATTTCATTTAACTCATTGAAACATAGAGACTATAGTTTAAAGGATTAAGAACCCAAACATGTCATTCATAAATTATAACACATGAATAAAGAAATATGCAATGTAATAATGCAAGAATCACAAAATTTTATCTCTAAATTTTTAGATTGAAGTATGAGAACCACCGTTGGAGAGTTTTTTAATAAAAATAAATTCATATCAAACAAAAAATATATCCGTATTATGTAATTCACTAACATTATCATGGAAATTTTTAAATTAAATACCAAACTGCATTAATTAAAAACTAAGAATGGTGAATTATGTAATTAATTAAATCATTATTAAAATTAAAGGGGAATGGAATGGGACCCTACAACAATGTAGAAAAAAATTACATTTGCAACTGGACAAATTAATTATTGACAACTCGGAACTACTCCAAACACACATAACTTTATATAAATATATATAAATCCCTTATCCCAATGAATTTATTCCCCATACTATGTGGGAATAGTTTCAAAAATAATATATATATATATAGACATAGATACATGTGTGTGAGGACCTCCAATGCAGATATAAACTTCCTAAAATAATTTCTAGGCATCCTAAATCATCATAGGAAACAAAAATAATTAGGTAAGGACCAACACACCTCAATTTAATAACCAAAAATTAATAAATTACAAAACCACCAATTATAATCTAAGGGGAGATGATGAAAAGTGAAAATACTTTTGTAAAATTATTTACAGGAGGACCGAAACACTCTATACTAGTTCACCATCCCAAATTATAAACATATGTCAATTTTCTAGTTATATAATAAAAATATTCATGTTTATAATTATTTTTATTTCACTTCAAACCATGCTTTTTTCAACTTCATAAAAAATTCTATTTATATTGGTTGTTTTGACCAAATTCAATTTATGTCTCAAAAACCACATTGGTGGGTCAACTACAGTAAATGGTGTTATTATATGGAATATATAGAATAAAAATCAGGAAATAATTATAAAATTAAAACATAAATCATATGTTGAAATAAATAATTACATACCATTATGAAAAATGAATCCACGTTACAATTAGGTAGAATGAAGGTCGTACATATGCATTAGTAGCATCCTTATTTTTCAATGATCATTATAAAGATATGGTAGGTAATAAGATTTCATTGTAGAATGACAATTATATAATAAATAAAATACTATTTAATATTATATACATATTTAAATAATTATATTGTTGAAAACATAACCTCATCATGTCACGGAGGTGGTGGTCGACATGTCCTTGAATAACGTTATCAGTTTTTAGGTGTGTGAGAATGGGTAATTAAAAAAATGGTATATATTATATTTATAGAAATATAATTATATAATTGATATAATATATATGTTTTTTATTTAACATATTTTTAATTAAATCCAACCATCATTCATTCCATGTATCGTGTGAACAAATCACATCGCATAAGGGGGTGGTAGACCTCACATTCACAAACAATGTTATTGTTTTGACAAAAAATGAATGTGTAATAACATGTTTTTTAAAATAAATAAATAATATTAAAGGTATAATATATATCATATATGTCATACATAAACATTTGTTCTATAATTATGACCACCATGAATGGTTGTAAAGGAATAACAAACAATCATTGTTTCGTGATGAGGTAGTATGTCGTTCACATAAACAATATATTATTTACGCATTATATGGATGTGTGTATAAGTGTATGTATAAAATTTATCATAAAAACACTATAGTATATTGAGGATAATATTTTTATTATATTAAAAAAGGAAAAATATTATTTTTGGTGGTGGGAATGTAATTGAAAGAACTGTGATCGTTGGAAAGCATTACAATGAAAATAGTTTATAACAAAGGGATTTGTTGGAAGGCTTCCCTCCCAAATTTATGACTCAACGTAGATGTAGGGTTTTTTGGAAGATATTTTTTTCTATATTTTCTTATCTTAAGTTGTATTAGAGGTGTGAGTAATAGGGATAAGTACATGACTTACATTTGAGGAGGAGTGGCACTCTTATAATATTTTGACTAAGGATTTCGTTACACGTTTTTGATTTGGGAATTAGACCCAATAAAGGACCCAATTCATCAAAAAAGATTATATGGTCGATATATTCCCATAAACTCTCTCTTAGACTAATTAATATGTCGTTTTGGGCCTTCTGGTTATGGTTAGATCACTTATTAACATTAATTTAACATTAATAGTTTTATTAAATTTTAATTATTTTTACAAATTTGTTTTGTAAAAAACAAAATTTCTATTTTTATCAATTATAAATTATGATGATTAAAAAAATTGACTAAATTTTTTCCAAATTCCAATCATATAATTTGATGAAAATAATTTAAATTTCAACCTATAGGCAGGATGACAATGTGGGTTTTAAAAGTAAAATCATTCGAATGTTTGATATGTTTTTTATAATCATTTTCAAATTGAATTTCATTAAATGTAGAAAAATTGCAATATTAGATAAATATATTATATAACTATAATGTAAAGCCAATTAAAGTTAAAATTTATCCTTATAATTAAATTTGACGACAAAGTTGTTTTGAACAAAAATTTAGTATTTTTAACTATTCATTAAAAAATGAAATATTTCATAAAAATATCAAAAATTAACCCTAAAATAATTCATAAGTTTCTATTTAAAATATGAATTTTATTTTGAAATAATAAATCAATTAATGTGTCAAATTTTGGATTTAAAATGGGTTTTACATTAAAAGGTGGTAAAATTGGCTTTATAGAAATATTGGGTTTTTGTATAGAATAGAGTTTGTTCTTTTATTATGACATTAAAAATAAATGTAAGAATATATAAAATGGTTTTTTTAATATATAAAATATTTATTTCATTAAAATAATTTAATAGTTTTTATTAATTTTGTTAATTATATTAAAACCTTTTAAAAATCATTAATATTTAAGTATTTCCATTTATATCCAATAGGTTATTATTTTTGTTTCTCGTTAATTGGTAACCCATGATTATATTTTATATTCTTATAACAAAAAAATTATAATATGTTAATTAATAATTTTTATAACCACTAACATAAATTCTGGGTTATATCATATAATATAAATTAATAATATTTTAATAAAACATTGTTATTTGGTGATAGTTGTCTTGTATGTGCTGCAAGCCATCAAAGAATGTATCTTTTGTGTGTAATGCACACTAACATGGAGTTGAATCTATTAAAATATATGTACTCTATTTATATAGTTAATATATTATAAATTATCTGGATATTAGATTTTCTTAGGCGCTTGGTGCTTCCTTTCATACATGTTATCGAATACAAGGTTCATACATTAGAGTTTTGAGGTGTTACTTTCTATGAACCTTAATTAAATTGCATTCTCAATATTTAAACATGGTCTATTTTATATATTGTTTTATATTTCCTATTATGAAATAACACATCATGGTATGGTTTCATAAAAAACCCTCTATAATGGGGAGAATAGGAAGTGAAAATTTTACATGGACTAACATATGACTAGGTATATATATAGGAGATCATTCGTGCCAAGTAGTGATATTTACATTGACTGAAAGTGTAAATATTTAAAGGGATCTAGGCTCAAAATAGGTTTTTAGATTTATTACTATTAGGTACATCTATTCTCAAACCACATCCACTTATAGTATCGAGATATCGATGTATTGGTAGGAAGACCCACATAATCTCAACCATTCCAAAATTCAAGAATGTCATTCTACATGTTTCCTTGAATTATAACATAGTGTTATTTTCCCTTATATATGTTTTCCAAAATCTATTTACCAAGGTTTGAACTAATCCTCATTTGATACATGACTATATTAATCTGACCGCAGAAGCACTGGATATGGTGTTTGATACTAATTACATTGACATGATTACGTGGAATCAAATCCTAAAGGACTAATGTGTTTATTAGTCATGGTAAACCATATAAATAAATTTTTCTTATATTAAAAATTATTAAAGTAATTAAAAAATATTTTTTTATTTCTAAATAAAAAACTTACAGGGTAACATAATTACAACTAGTAAATTATTAAATAACTCTAATTGTGTGATTCATGGATTCCTGAGGAAGGAAACATAATAAGGGTGAGATAAAATTCTTCTGAGGGAATAAATATTGTGGATGAAATAAATAATCAATAATAATAATAATTATGATATTGTAAATAACATAACTCACAAGCAATATAATAATGAAATTGAGAAGGGTGTTTATAAAAAATATGTCAAGTTAATAACTAGAAACCCATTACATTGAAATAATTAATTAAATAAAACAAATATGTAAATGTAGGAAATTGAAAAACTTTTTATATTATCAATGAACTATAAAATAAAATATATTCATAATTTTGTCCTTGGAAAATATCAGGGATGAAAAATAACGAAAACTAAATGAGTTAAATTCCTTATTATAGATGTCATGTACAAGGTAGATGAAAACCTATAACATCAGGACCATTCTCAATATGCTTTAAAACTACATATTGAAACCCATAAAATTTAAACAATTTTTTTTCCTCATGAAAACCGATCGATGCATCGTGTATATATATATATATAAATTTTGTCCTCCATCGATTATTACAAGCCCAAATAATTCCTTATATGAAATAGTAAAAAAATATGCCTTATCAATATTTATATTTAATAAAAAATATAGAGTTACCAATATTTCTCTAAATAATAAAATAACTATCAATTTAGACACCATATATAAAATGGAATATGGTTTTTGCAATAGAAATATCCATCATAAATAAAATGGATAATTAGGGGGAAATTCAATGATCAATGATCATAGGAGAATGATTATTTCAATGGGAATAATAAATGATTCAATGAAGTTAATTTGAATAATATCCTTTTAAAAAACAATAATAAACCATATAGACGAAATCTAAGGATGATATAAATATAAAAAATACCACATGGATTAAAGATAATGTTTTTTTGCTCAATTGATATACAAAAAAATATCTTCTAAAATCATTCTAGATGAATCATTTTAAAAATGGTTTATTTTAAAATCACATTAAAAATTAGGTTCATTAAATATTATCCTTTTATAAATGTAATGGAATATTCAATGAAATGATGGTGGTAAAATCTGTATTTTCCGTATGAGGTAAAATGACATTCCTTTTACATGGTAAAGAGGTTCCAAAAATGCCTTTGTATGAAAGAGACAAGATTATGCATTTTTTAAAAAAATCAAAGAAATAATGTGTGATAATTTATTGAAAAAATATTTTGAAAATCGTGTTTTAAATTTTTTTAATCAAATCATGGTTTGAGATGAAAACAAATTCACTTCTAAAAGAGAGAAATAATGTCTGGTTTTCATAAAACTATTTTCTAAAACATTTTGATTACCAAAGAGTGGGAAAAAGGTAAAAATAGATGAAAATTGCCATTAATAACAATAGTACAGAAATATTAATCGTTTAATTAAAAAATGGTCAAAAAATTTATTCGATTGAAATTACCATTAAAAGATCACAAAAGTTATTATTTATGAAAATAAAAATTTAACATTACAAAGTATAACATTTCACATTGAATCATTTCAAATCCTAAACCTCATGAAGGAATAATATTAAATGGATGATTTAAATAACATGAAAATAATTCAGTTCTTAATATAATATATATAAATGGGATGTAGGTAAACCAAAAAAATATGTATGTGGTGAATGTGATATTTATCATACAAAAGTAAAAAATTGAGATGAAAATTTATTTCCTTGAGTATCCTTTTCACTGAATCTACTTTAACATCAAATATATGAAATATGTATTAATTATATACATTCTTCATAACCCTTTAAATTTTTATAATTACTTATATTTCACTTATTACAATGTTTTTTACAGCTACATAAACAATTATGTTTATATCAGGTGTTCTGACCAAATTTTATTTCATTGTCAAAAAACTGTTGGTAGGTCAACTATTGTCAAAGGGTTCAGTATATAACATCTAAAAAATACAAATCGAGAAATAAATATCATATTTATACATAATTTATAATTTTAAAAACATAATTACATTCAATTATGTGAAATTAATCAATGGTATAATCACGGATAGTGTAAGTCGTACGTACACACATGTAATGTTTTTATTTTTCAATTATCATTATGGAAAGAAGGTATGTAACATCATTTAATTCAATAATTATAATTATATAATAAATTGCATATTATTTAATCATGTATACTTATATATATAATTCTTGTGATGAAAAAAGAGGCACATCATGTCTAGGTGGCGGTAGTCCACATGTCCATGAATAACGTTATCACTTTTTTAGTGTGTGAAATGGAAATACAGAATATGTATATTTTATATTTAAACAAGGAAACTATTTCAGGAAAATAATTTGTATTTTTTTTATGGAAAAATTTTTGAAATCAAATCATCATTTCAAAATTCCATATATTGTGTGAAGAAACCACATTGCATTATAGGACGATAGTCCACACTTCCACAAACTCTATTATCATTTCTACACAAAATGGAATGTTGAAAGAAATGTTTTGTAAAATAATTAAATAATATTAAAGACATAATATATATCATATATAACAAATGAACATATTTTTTATCATAATTTCCCCCTTTATAGGCTGAAAATGAGGAACAAACAATCATCTTTTCATGAGGCGATAGTTCTCAGTTCATATGAATAGTATATTCATTATCCATTAGATGGATGTGTGTATAATTGTATATATGTCCCATTTTATAAAACACAATAGTATATTTATGATACTATTTTTGATATATTACTATTGAATAAAAATATTTTAGGTGGTGAAGAATTAATTGATAGGAAAGTTATCGTTGGAAAGCATTCATTTTGAAATTAATTAACTACTTTTTCTTTATACTAAAGGGATTCCCTGTAAAATTTTATTTTCAGTGGAAGGATTCATGTTGGAGGGGAGGTATTTTTGTATTATTTTTCATAATATCTTTTATGAACCTATTGTTTTTTAGGAGTGTGATGAATTAATTGAATTGTTGTTCTTTTATATTGGAGGTAGAGTGACACACCTCTAATATTTTAAATATTGAATTCTTCCCACAACATTCATGTAGCATGTAGATCCTATTATGAACTTAATTATAGTAAACAATGTATAGGGTTGATATATGTTTTTACTATATCTCTTTTACAATTTTATATATATCTTGGGTCCTTATGTTTAAGATCTAGTCCCATATTAAGTTTAATTTTACCATAATCATTATAATTAATATTAGTTACATTCACTAATATTCTTAGTCAAAAAAATTTTATCATTAGACATTATAAATTATTATTGTTCCTAACATGGAATCCATTTTGATAAATTATAACAATATATGTGGCGGAAATTAATTTACAACTCATTCTACGGGTGGGAGGACAATCCATGTTTCTAAAGTTAAAACATCAAAACGTTTTTATGAAATTGATAATCAATTTCTGTGTGAATTTGATTACAATGACATAAATATTATTAACTGATAATAAATTTTACAAATTAAAAATTAAAAAAACGAACAATATAGTTTATCATTATAAATATATTATATGAAAAAGTGGGTTTGAATGGAAATTCTGTATATTTAACAATTCCTTACAAAAAGAAATGTTTCAGGAAAATATCAAATATTATCCATAACCGTAATATTTTGTTTGCCATTAAAATATGAAGTTTTTATTTACATATTAAATAAACTAAGGTTTCAAAATTCATATTTAAATTGAGTTCACCATTGAAAGGTGTTAAAAATTCCTTTATAAAAATATTGGTTTTTATATATAAAATAGAAGTTGTTCTTATGTAATGACTTTAAAAACTAGTGGAAGAATATATAAAAAATAATTGAATATATAATATATTTATATTTCATTCAAATATTTCAAAAATTGTAATAAATTATTCTTATTAAGATAAAACTCTTTTGGAAGCATAAAAATAATAATATTTCTTTTTATATCCAATTGGTTATTATTTTCATTTCTCATTAAAGGGAAACCCATTAATTAATTTTATATTTACATAAACCAAAACACTTTCATATATTACATAATAATATTCATAACCACTAACATAATAGCTTGTTTATAGAATATTATATTAAATAACAATTGTTTAATATTTTTTTTGGTGAAACTCAACCTTTCATATAATGCATGCCATTGTAGAAGGTATCTATTCAATGTAATTCATTATAACTTTGTGTTTAATCCATTTATATATATAGAATCTATTTTAAATTCTAAATATATTATAATGTATCAGGATATTATATTTCCTTATGCTATTGGTGTCGCGTGTCTCACACATAATTGAATACATGTTTATTACATTAGAATTTCATGGTGGTACATATAATTAGTTATGAAATGGTTTGGATAAGTCATGGGATGTATCTAGATAGTTATAGAATGTTTCGATAGTGTTTGAAGGGTACAAAATTTGTGAATGGTTAAGATAAACCATGAATATTTTCTAGGAAACTGCCTAATGTGAATATTAGAGTTTCGAGGAAGGAACATTTTTTTTGAGAATGGCTTTCACAACAATGTGTCGAAAAAAATTACATCGATGTTTTTAGATATTGGTGATTTGTTTGGTTAGGGTAGAAATTTCATATCTATGCAATGTTAGTATTTCATTATCTATTTTTTTCTAAAACCTAAATCATTCCCAAAAATTGATATTCTTCTTTCCCTAGCATAGAATCTTCATCCACCTCATTTATTTCGGTGATTTATATAAATAATATAATTATGAAAATCATTATTTGAGGATTCCATGGTCAATAGATCTTGTAGAAAAGTATATGACTTTATTCTTCCATTATATTCTTAATATAATCATTTTCTATTGAAAATAAATATATAATATTGTTTTTACGTAACTATCTGGGGAATTGAATAGGTTCTAATTGAACATTATTTAAATTATTTAGAGGAAAAAAAGAAGAAGTTTAGATCAATGATTTCTTTTGATGATTAATGATTTTGGAATGTTTATATGAATATGAGGTTTCCCTATTTACATATTCCAAGAAATGTGACAACTCATTGTTTTCTGAATGAAATTTATTCTTCATTGAAATAAAATAATATTTATGGAAATCTATTTTACAGTGTACACAATTGATGTTTCAATAAAAATTGATTATGGGTGTCATTTTTTTGATGAATTGATAAAACTATGTGTATATATCAAAGAATGCTTCTAATGTTTGAATGTGAAATTATATTTTTCATTGTTTTAATGTGCATTGGACATACTTATAATAGTTACAATCATATTTGAAATTTCGGAAAATGATTATTTCCTTGTGATGGCATGGTGATGGAAACATTTATATGTGTAATTATTTGAGGATTAATTTTTCATTAATTTTTGTGTGTATATATGTGAACATGGAATCATTATTCGATTAATTTCTAAAATAATTTATTCCATTTTCTATGAAAAAAATATATCTTTTTAGCTACTTATAACATTCTTCTATCTTTTTTACATATATAATCTGTTAAACTATTTTAATTTCATTTTAATTTTATACTTCTTATTATAAGAATATGATCTAACATGATTCTTATTTTAGTGTATGGTGTGGAAAGTATCTAGGTTGTTTTCAATTGCGGTTTTTACACACCTATAACTTATACACTTTTCTTCATGTGAAGATTTTTTTACATTGATATAATAAAGGAGATTGATTCATTTTAAGTTAATATAGATTATAATTTCTCATTTCATGGATTTTGGAGATGTAGTATGGGATTTGATCATGTTCTGTGACTCTACTTTTGTCCCACTTGGGTTCTTATGTTATGATTTTTAGAGTCTTGGATATTCATTATTTTTTTATATTTTTTTGTTAAATTAATTAAATTTATATTATTATTTTTTACTTTTCAACCAAAAAAAATTATTTGAGTGGTTTTTATGATAAGTGTTTTTTATTTAAATTTAAATTCATCCCCCAAATAATAAGTAATACATTGGATTATATTGATTTAATTTTTTTCTATGGGGTTTCTCCTATATTTAGTGGCACATCTACTATTTTCAAGCCAATGATTATAGATAGTTTATTAATAATGCTATTATTTTATTTGATACATTACTTTGGACAGTTTCAATGGTAGTGAATGAATCAGACATGAAATTGATAAGGTAATATTTTTTACAAATACTATTTGTTATTAACATAAAGTTACCAGGGTAATTAGGGTATTACAAGATCTCTCAAACACTTTTTTTCATCACTCCAAATCATTATAGTGGGTTTCAACTAGGAGTTTTTTTTGTATAATTAACTTGTAAGGTGATTTCCTCAAAAGACCATGTTATCATGTGATTATTCATTTTCGGTATTTTGAAATTTTTATTTTTATTTTTAGGAAATAATAGGTGATATATAATTAATATGAATTTAGAAAAATAGTTAATTGGAAATTTTTTATATGGTTATGGAAATGAAATGACACCATGGTGGAAAATGTGAAACTAGTAAAAGTTTTCATAAAATAATGATTACCCACATGAAAAAATTGGTAATAGTAAGATAGGTCAATTTATTTTATTAAACTTTCATGAAATAAAAAAGGGACATTGGGATGGGAAAACTGTTGACATGAATCACAAATTAAAATTCTTGCAACATATTCCATCGATATATTAGTGTGATTCTATACTGAATTACGTATGTGATAAGTCAGGAAGGAAGAACATAATATTTTAATTCTTAGAGTGTCTAATAGAGATGATGGACATATTTAACACAAATATTCTTGATGTCTCCACACTTGAATGGTGGGCCATTGTTTTTTCTATGAAAGCGATATTGTGGCCTTACCTTGGAGGTTTTTTGGAGTTGTTCAAAAAATGTGTTATCATCACACCATCTGGTTATCTAACAAGATTAATCTCATCCAAAAATATATGTATTTATTATAGTGACTAACTATTCTCCTCAACTTATGAACATTATTCGCTTCAAATCATATGATTTTTCTACAAAATGGCTGACATATTGAATATGTATCCCATATCTATGACCAAATATTCACTCAATGATAGTCATGTTCATTATTAGAAATTATATAGAGATGATCAATAAAGAGTTTTTGGAGGGTTAATTATTTGGGTATTCATGTATAGTGTTTTTCTTTATCTATCCAAATGTAGGAAGAAACTCTAGTATAGTAAATATGTTAAAAATAGAGTGTTATTTACAAGGATTTAGTGAACTATAGCATAAATCAACTAGATCATTATTTCACCCACCACATAAATAAATTACTATGTTTCGTCAATGTGTTTCCATTAATTACAAGAAGAAGGATAATACTACAACACCGTTTGATAGTCACAACTATAGAAAAAAGAGGTTATCTCAATAAATGTTTCTTCAGGTCTATGATTATAATAGAAGGAGATGGCATGGACTAGTCTCATGTATCCCATGACTTATTTGTAAGATAAAGTTACAATATTTGTCTCAATATAAATAAGATTAATTAGCATGAATCGATGAAAAAAATAATATTATCAATAAGTGATCATAACAATGGATAAAGGATGATTCTATGGGAGGTTATAGGTAGATACATGGAAATTAGTTGGTTGTCTTGACTAATCATCTAGATCCCAAAATGTAGGGTTCATTCATTAGAATATGACACATAATAATTTCATGTTTTATTTCAGGGGAAAAATTATTTTCTTATTTCTCATGTGGTTAAATAATTTTGCTCTCATATGGAGAGGATGAAACTCTTCCCAAGCATCAAGACAAATCTCAGTCATTGAGATAGTAGAGTATTTGTGTTCCCATCTTATTTCATTATCGTTTATATTGTATAGTACCTTAGAGGATTTATATTAAAAAATTATGTTTTAAAATTAATCATTGGAATGGATTGGTCGGAGGAATTAAAAACTTATATTTATTCTACACTCTAAAAGGAGTCTTTCATAACCCTAGATGGTGTTATTAATTTATTCAATGGGGACCAGGTTATGAATTATGTTTTATTCTGATCACTAGTCCCATTAGATGTAAACTTGTACTATCGTAAATACTTAATGAATTTGGACACAATAAATGATATTAGAAATAGAAATCTTCTAAAAATATGGTGTTGATAGTAATCATTTATATTAAACAATTTCTCTACCCTACTAACAGTATAACATATTGATTTTTTCTACAAATCTAATTTCTATAAAAAAGTCATATTTTACATCCTACATATTGATTTAATCATAATATTTTACAAGAATTAAATGTATCATAAAAATAATTGTATGCACTTGGATTCATTTTAACATTTAAATTATGTTGGGTTACTCTAAAATTCTATGTTATGTAGGAAAATGTTGTGCTTCTTTTATCATTTTGCTATCATAAAATGGATGTATTTGTGAATAAAAATTGTTATTCTCATCCTAGAATCAATTATTTGATCAAAAAATTGAATGTATTCATGTGGTTCAATATAATCCATCTATTATTTTTATATCATCATTATTGATTCATGATTGGGTATAAGGACCCAGACTTAAACCTTACTTAATATTGAGTTATTACAAGATTACACATTGAGGATCTTTTTAGGTTTAGAGTTTTAGAGAATTAGACCATGAAACTTGCATTACATTCCACATTTAAACAAAGTGGTTACATAAAAGACAATATTCATTCTTCCCATCAACGGAAAAATATTTAAAATAAAATACGGATTCTTTCTTGACACATCCTTGACACTATCATCACATCATTCACCTTTCCCTTGACCTGTGAAAAACATTTCAAAAACTTGGGATGATCATAAAAAGCTCAGTAAGGGTTATAAAAATATGGAAAGGAAACATGATTTCATATATACATAAGAATGAAATCATACTTTACCCATAAAACATAGGCACTTTAACATACCTCATCAAACCATGAATAAATATTATAAATAATAAGACATAAAGGTAACTTGAGGCATTCCTAACATTCTTACGTAGGGAGTAACCCTCTTGATTACGTTTGGAATACCCATCAGAGTATATTCCCTAAATCTCTTCGGAGAAACCTTAACGTTTCACTCCTTTGTGTTACCCAATGCATTGGAGAGATATATCGGGCTCACCCACCCTTAGTTTATCATGGAACCACTCGTCTTCATAATAATGCCCAAGAACCTCAACATAATCATATCACATAAAACATGCATAAAGTAAACATAACATTTCCACCTTTCAATCACAAGATATAAATACAACACATTGATATAAAAGCACTATGAAAACTATTTTAAATACCAAAATAAAATAAAAGTAAAACATTGTATTTATTTTTCTTTAAAAAAAAGGTATGGCTTGTAGAGGAAGCCGAAACTCAAATAATGGTCACGGCGGCAGAGAAGTCGTTGTCGCCACATACGTACGAAAAAAACATTCCCTTTTGTCGTATAGTAAATGCTTCGTATAAAAAAGATTCCTTTTGAATAAACGTAAAAGTCAAAGGGGTTTATACACCATATAAAAGAAGGTTTTGTATAAAACAAAATATGCCTCAATGAAAGGAGATTGAGACGAAGTCCCATACAAAGACGGTATCCTTGGATTAAGGATAAATCAGTTACATAACTATGTGTGAAAAATGAATACAAGAAATATAAGTGGGTATTAAGTGTAAAAAAAATCAGAGGACATTCACACATAATCATATAATGTCATATTCAATGTGTACAAGTTTATCCTAAAGAATCGAAATTGGGTTAAGAAGTTTCATTGCAATAATCAGACAGCCTAACGGCGTCACTTCAAAATTCAGAAAAAGAGTTGATGAGAGATAAAAAGGGCATCTCATCACTTGGACATAAAATTTACACCAATAAGGATATAGAAGAAAATATCCCAAAATAAAATTATGTGAATTAAAAGACATAACAAAATACGTCTTTTAAAAAGAGGAAGGTGAAAGGTTCCCTTACCGACATGGGTATCTTTCGAAACATTCGCCCCGTGAAAGAGGGACAATACAACATTGATGTAAATACTCATAAATGAAAGAATATTACACAATGAGTAAAATAATGGTCAGTACATACACCACTCAAAGGAAATTGTGGAAAATGTAGCATAAATCTCACGGGAATAAAAGTGAGATGAAAAATCCCTTATGAAAACTCGACAGCCTAACAACGCAACTTAAAACATCCAAAAATGGATTCATGAGATCAAATAGGGTATCTCATAACATTATAATAAAATGTATAGAAAGAGTAATACAAAATAACACCCCCCATCATAACAAAGAGGAGCTTAAAAGAAGTGACATAAAGGAGAGTACTTAAATAGAAAGAGAGAGGTTAGATCTCTTACGAAAATTCGGCAGCCTAACGGCGCCACTCAAATCTTCCAAAATGGATTGATGAGAGAGAATAGGGTCTCTCATAATATGAACATAAAAGTTACAGTAAGATTAATATAAAAGAACATCCCTATAACAATAAATATGAGCTTAGAAGGAATGACATAAAAGAGTGTAATTAAAAAGAAAAAGAGAGGAGTAAGATCCCTTACCTCGGGTCCGACTTGACACGATCATTCTTTAACGTCCTGAATAATAAACTTGAATTAATTTCCACTTGATTAAGAACCATTTTCTAGTTCATTATTCCTTTTGGTCACTTATTTCCATGTTATAAACATTATGTAATCATTTACGTTAATAATGTTTGTTTTGTCGATATTTGGTTCTTAAGTCGAAAGTCGACTTCTTACAATTACATGTTGTTCGTGTGGTCAAATGTTCATTATATCCAGAATTATATTCATGATTTGGATATCATATATATCATATATATCCAGAATATACATGTATTTATAATACTACATGATCATTTAGAGGTAAGAAATGAAATGCACCGTTCATGGAGACGGTAAGCCGTACGTACGCATGAACGCTACTTTCATTTCTATGTCATATTAATGGAATTAAAACTAAATGAGAGGTATTTATATTTTAATTCCAGAATTATATTCATCATTTATATGTATCATTCATCATATATATCCATTATATACTTGTACTTATAATAGTACATTACATTTGGGGATAAGAAATGAAATGCACCGTTCATGGAGACGGTAAGTCGTACGTACGCATGAATGCTACTTTCATTTCTATTTCATATTTTTATGGAATGGAATAATAATGATATAGAGGTATATTATAATTCCAGTATAAAATCATATATAATAACTTTAAATCCATCCTTTATACGTCCCACATATGGCATTAACAAATCACATCACTTTGAGGGGGCGGTAGTCCGCACTTCCTTAAATGAAGATATCGCGTTTACTCATAATGGAAACCATAAAGGTATTCCCAAAATGAAAAATAAATAAGCTTATGGAAAAAATAAACATATTATTTATCATATATAAATATAGTGTCATCTTAATGGCCACCTTTGAAGGTGTTAAAAGAATGTTGAACAATCATCGTTTCGGGAGGCCGAAATTCGCCATCCACGGAAACAGTATGTTCTTTAACCATTAGATGTAGGTGTGTGAAATTTTAGCTCGAATACTTATTATAACAACATCCTAGTATATTTATGATACTAGAGTTGTTACAAAATATATTAATAAAAAGATTTTAGGGGGTTGGAGAAGCAAAATAAAACAAAAGGACTCAAGTGAAGACATTACCTTAAAATCGGGTAACTCCCTTTGGTTTGAGCTCAAAGGATTCCTTGGGAAGACTTCCTCCCAAAGTGAGGCTTCAAGGAGTAAGAGAGTTAAGTGTAGAGACAATATGGGTAAAAGGATGGCCTAGCCAAAGGCTTTGGGAGTGTGGGTAAGGAGGTAGAGGTGGGGGCCTTTTATAAGAGGAGTGGAGGGGCACTCTTGGAAGGTAAAGAAAAGTCACTTTATTTTAAAATGGAATTCGGATTTAAGAGGTCCCACATTGATGTGTTTCGAGTATAAGGTGATAAGGGTTCGAAATCCACTCATCCAATAGGTTTTGGACATGTGTAGGGCTCAGATATTACATTATCTTTCTTTTTTATTTAAATCGTCAAATAATGAGGTCATCGCTGCATCATCATGATGTCATAAATAATTTAATTTATCTAATGTCTATAAATTATAAAAAAAATACTATGATGTAGGAAATCTTTTTATATTTCCATTTAATATTTATAGTAAAAAATCTGATTTGTATAACCCCATGTTAAAAATTGTTTTAGTAAAACATTTCATGTTTGTCTTATTTTTACTTTAACTTTAAATAAAAATATATTAATGACATTTTCCAACCAAAGTGGCTTCATGGGGTCCCCAAGTTGACCCATTGGTTTTCTTGGTCGTCCATGACACATCCAATTAGGTTAGGACATGTGTCAAGTTCATTTCATATTATTAAAACATTATTTTTACCTTAAACTACACAAATTACCTCTAAACGCGATTAAAAACTTAATAAGTTACTATTCACCCAAAAATTATTTTTATCCCATTGAACCACATTTTACTTCTTAATGAAAACAATGTATGTCGGTTTTTTGTAATTCAAAACACAAAGATGGCGAAATTTCATTTAAACTGAAAAATCAGTTTTTATAAGTACCACTTAGTGGTTTCACTATTCATCAAAAATTGAAGTTTTTCAGAAAAATCCCAAAAATTCACCCTAAGATATATTTGATATTAAAAATTCAAAAATGAAGTCTATTTTACAAAATTAAAAACATATAAGTCACATTAATTAATTTAATAATTAATTCCCGCTGTCAGAGCAAATAGCGTGTTTTTATGAAATAATAAGTATCAAAAGATTGACACTAGTTTAAGTCTGATTTCAAAGTGAAATTAATTGCAACAACCACTATTGGATTTAATGGTAAAAATATATTCTAATTACACTTTAAAAACAATTCAAAAGATAATCTAGTCATATAAATAAATTAGATTAAAAAGAGGTTTTGAATTAAAATACAACATTTTACACTATTCATTAAAAAATGAACTTTATCAGATAGATACCAAAAATTTACACAAAGTAAATTTTGATGTCCCAATTCTTAAGAAGAGTTTTATTTGGTCCAAAAGGATGTATAATAGTGAACTAAACTATATTTAATGGCGGTTCTCCATCAAAAGGCGATAAGTGAACCTTTAGTGAAAACTAGGGCATATACGCCTAAAATTGAATTTTTTCCATATTTTATGCCTTTATCTTATATTGGATAAATGTAAAAACATTTAAAAACATATATAATCATACTTTAGTTATTTCTATCTATTCCCGCCAATACGACGGCTACATGTTAACTACCATTTAAAATAATATTATTTTATTTTTAGAGTGCAACGTAAGATTCCCAAGAAACTCGTTGTTGCGTGTTGGGTACGCCATCGAGCATAGAGTCCCCTTTAAAGTCATATTAATATTTTATTCACAAATATGGATAAATATGAAAATTTCATATTCTTTATTTACCTAGGGTGTTACATCCTTCCCCCCTTTTGGGAATTGCTTCCTAGCAATTTTTAAAATTGAGCTTGGAAACATTCTTGAAAGTCCCACATCGGAACAAGAGTCGGTAAAACAATCACTTTAAAATAAAGGAAGATAAGTACAGAGGTCACCCGAGTTAACCCATATGTAGAAAAACATGGACATAGAAGAAAAAGCAAAGGGTCATGTTCTTGACGGAGAGTGATAGTAAACATGTTTAGGAGAAAGTTAACCATAAGAAAATCACAAACTTGTGATGGGTTAAACGGTATTCGATTCCCCAGTAGGAAAAGTTAATATACAACATTTTTGTTTTAAGTTACCTTTTATTGAGGAATTTATTCATAGGGAAACATAATCACTTATCATGTTGACTTTCAACTTTTACTAGATTCCATAATCAAACTCATATTTTTTTCCAAAAGACAAGTATTTAGGGAGACTTGTTCGTATTATGAGTAATATAATCAACTTCTATAGAATCACCTAATCCACCAAAGAGAACTATATACATCCCATGTCTTTAGGCTTTAACCAAAACCAAAACCAAAAAGGTTAGTACAAGGTCAGATAATCCAGAAAAGGATAACCCATTAAAAAGAAAATCTATGCTTAATCTCCAAAATTTGTCCAACAAAACCCAAAGTTCAACGAGGACCATCCGATAAACAATTTGTCCATAAAATTCTTCAAAGTAAGACAATCTAATATTGAAACCCAAATATTTGAAGGATTTAGTCACATAGTCTTCCAAGTTAAATCGTAACATTTATCTCCAAACAACAGCAGTTGCTCCTAAAGTATCGTATTGAAAAGTAATTAACCTAATCACATATCCTCCATGATAGGTTAATCATTTTCATAAATAACCCAAAATAAACTTACTCTTATTTCATAAAATCATATAAATAAAAAGAATCAGTCCAACTAACCAGGGACTTCACGTAGTCCAGTGGTAGGTGATAAATACCAGCCGCACTTTGGTTGTGGGTTCAATTCCTACAGCTTTGTCTGACATGACGGGTTGTCACACGGTCTGCGTGTTGTCCTTTTTCCAAAACTATATAATTCTTAAATCATTCCCCAAAAAGGGATAAAATCATAAAAAATGATCCTAACATATTCTAACCTCATGTTTATCTCATGCCTTTAATTTTCCAGCATATCATATAATAACCCATAATTACCTCAAAAGTAAGGATCATATAAACTCTAATGGTTACCTTTATAATTATTACCTGAACTTCCACATCGATTGGTCATCTCGTACATGATGCATTACTGAACATACCAAGGTTCAAGTGGTTGATCATGACTCCTTTATATTTGGTTTAGAACAACCATGAGTTTCCTCATTGAATCCTCCATTTTATCTAGTATCTTAATCAGAGAACCACCATAGTTTCCTTCAAACCTGTTGTCTCTTTGGTGCCTGCTAGATCCATCCATTCACTACAAACAGAAATGTCAGTGTGAGTATATCAACAAAACCATCATGTAATAATGAGGAAGATAAACACTAAGATATATTTACTCATTCACTTTATCTAATACTAGGACTCTTTCTGAAATCCTAACCATTATGGTAATGTCACTTATTCTTAAAGAATACCCTAACCACTAAAGTTATCTAAACCGACCTTTGATACCAACGATAAGGACCCAGACTTAAACCTTACTTAATATTGATTTATTACAAGATTACACATTGAGGATCTTTTTAGGTTTAGAGTTTTAGAGAATTAGATCATGAAACTTGCATTACATTCCACATTTAAACAAAGTGGTTACATAAAAGAAAATATTCATTCTTCCCGTCAACGGAAACATATTTAAAATAAAACATGGATTCTTTCTTGACACATCCTTGACACTATCATCACATCATGTACCTTTCCCTTGACCTGTGAAAAACATTTCAAAAACTTGGGATGAGCATAAAAAGCTCAGTAAGGGTTATAAAAATATGGAAAGGAAACATGAGTTCATATATACATAAGAATGAAATAATACTTTACCCACAAAACATAGGAAATTTAACATACCTCATCAAACCATGAATAAATCATAGAAATCATAAGACATAAAGGTAACTTGAGGCATTCATAACATTCTTATGTAGGGTGTAACCCTCTTGGTTATGTTTGGAATACCCATCATAGTATATTCCCTAAATCTCTTCGGAGAAACCTTAACGTTTCACTCCTTCGCGTTACCCGATGCATTGGAGAGCTATATTGGGCTCACCCGCCCTTAGTTTATCACAGAACCACTCGTCTTCATAATAATGCCCAAGAACCTCAACATAATCGTATCACATAAAACATGCATAAGGGAAACCTAACATTTCCACCTTTCAATCACAAGATATCAATACAAAACATTGATATAAAAACATTATGAAAACCATTTTCAATACCAAAATAAAATAAAAGTAAAACCTGGTATTTATTTTTCTTTTAAAAAAAGGTATGGCTTGTAGAGGAAGAAGAAACTCAAATAATGGTCACGGCGGCGGAGAAGTCATTGTCGCCGCATACGTACGACAAAAACATTCCCTTTTTTCGTTTAGTAAACGCTTTGTATAAAAACGATTCCTTTTGAATAAAAGTAAAATTCAAAGGGGTTTATACACCATATAAAAGAAGGTTATGTATAAAACAAAATATGCCTCAATGAAAGGAGATTGAGACGAAGTCCCATACAAAGACGGTATCCTTGGATTAAGGATAAATCAGTTACATAACTATGTGTGACAAACGAATACACGAAATATAAGTGGGTATTATGTGTAAAACAATCAGATAACATTCACACATAATCATATAATGACATATTAAATGTGTACAAGTTTATCCTAAAGAATCTAAATTGGGTTAAGAAGTTCCCTTTCAATAATTAGACAGCCTAACGGCGTCACTTCAAAATTCAGAAAAAGAGTTGATGAGAGATAAAAAGGGAATCTCATCACTTGGACATAAAATTTACATCAATAAGGATATAGAAGAAAATATACCAACATAATATTATGTGAATTAAAAGACATAACAAAATAAGTCTTTTAAAAAGAGGAAGGTGAAAGGTTCCCTTACCGACATGGGTATCTTTCGAAACATACGCCCCGTGAAAGAAGGACAATAAAACATTGATGTAAATACTTATAAATGAAATAATATTACACAATGATTAAAATAATGGTCAGTACATACACCACTCAAAGGAAATTGTGGAAAGTGTAGCATAAATCTCACGAGAATAAAAGTGAGATTAAAAATCCCTTACGAAAACTCGGCAGCCTAATGGCGCCACTTAAAACTTCCAAAAATGGATTGATGAGATCAAATAGGGTATCTCATCACATTAAAATAAAATGTACAGAAAGAGGAATATAAAAGAACATCCCCCATCATAAAAAAGAGGAGCTTAAAATAAGTGACATAAAGGAGAGTATTTAAAGAGAAAGAGAGAGTTTAGATCTCTTACGAAAATTCGGCAACCTAACGGCGCCACTCAAAACTACAAAAATGGATTGATGAGAGAGAATAGGGTCTCTCATCATATGAAAATAAAAGTTACAGTAAGAGTAATATAAAATAACATCCCAATAACAATAAATATGAGCTTAGAAGGAATGACATAAAAGAGTGTACTTAAAAAGAAAGAGAGGAGTAAGATCCCTTACCTCGAGTCCGACTTGACTCGATCGTTTTTTAACGTCCTGAATAATAAACTTGAGTTAATTTCCACTTTATTAAGAACCTTTTTCTAGTTCATTATTCCTTTTATATCCCTTATTGCCATGTTATAAACATTATGTAATCATTTAAGTTAATAATGTTTGTTTTGTCGATATTTGGTTCTTAAGTCGAAAGTGGACTTCTTACAATTACATGTTGTTCGTGTGGTCAAATGTTCATTATATCCAGAATTATATTCATGATTTGGATATCATATATATCATATATATCCAGAATATAAATGTATTTATAATATTACATAATCATTTAGAGGTAAGAAATGAAATGCACCGTTCATGGAGACGGTAAGCCGTACGTACGCATGAAGGCTACTTTCATTTCTATGTCATATTAATGGAATTGAAACTAAATGAGAGGTATGTATATTTTAATTCCAGAATTATATTCATCATTTATATGTATCATTAATCATATATATCCATTATATACATGTACTTATAATAGTACATTACATTTTGGTATAAGAAATGAAATGCAACGTTCATGGAGACGGTAAGCCGTACGTACGCATGAACGCTATTTTCATTTCTATTTCATATTTTTATGGAATGGAATAATAATGATATAGAGGTATATTATAATTCTAGTATAACATCATATATAATAACTTTAAATCCATCCTTTATACGTCCCACATATGGCATTAACGAATAACATCACTTTGAGGGGGCGGTAGTCCGCACTTCCTTAAATGAAGATATCGCGTTTACCCATAATGGAAACCATAAAGGTATGCCCAAAATGAAAAATACATAAGCTTAAGGAAAACATAAACATATTATATATCATATATAAATATAGTGTCATCTTAATGGTCATCTTTGAAGGTGTTAAAAGAATGTTGAACAATCATCGTTTCGGGAGACCGAAATTCACCATCCACGGAAATAGTATGTTCTTTAACCATTAGATGTAGGTTTGTGAAAGTGTAGCTAGAATACATATTATAAAAACATCCTAGTATATTTATGATACTTGAGTTGTTACAAAATAAATGAATAAAAAGAGTTTAGGGGGTTGGAGAAGCAAAATAAAACAAAAGGACTCAAGTGAAGACATTACCTTAAAATCGGGTAACTCCCTTTGGTTAGAGCTCAAAGGCTTCCTTGGGAAGACCTCTGCCCAAAGTGAGGCTTCAAGGAGTAAGAGAGGGAAGTGTAGAGACAAAATGGGTAGAGTTTGGCCGAGCCAAAGGCTTTGGGAGTGTGGGTAAGGAGGTAGAGGTGGGGGCCTTTTATAAGAGGAGAGGAGGGGCACTCTTGGAAGGTAAAGAAAAGTCACTTTATTTTAAAATGGTATTCGGATTTAAGGGGTCCCAAATTGATGTGTTTCGAGGATAAGGTGATAAGGGTTCGAAATCCACTCATCCAATAGGTTTTGTACATGTGTAGGTCTTAGATATTACATTATCTTTCTATTTTATTTAAATCGTCAAATAATGAGGTCATCACTACATCATCATGATGTCATAAATAATTTAATTTATTTAATGTCTAAAAATTATAAAACAAATACTATGATGTAGGAAATATTTTTATATTTCCAATTAATATTTATAGTCAAAAATATCTTTTGTATAACCCCATGTAAAAATTGTTTTAGTAAAACATTTCATGTTTGTATTATTTTTACTTTAACTTTAAATAAAAATATATTAATGTCATTTTCCAACCAAAGTGGCTTCATGGGGTCCCCCAGTTGACACATGGGTTCTCTAGGTCGGCCATGAAACATCCAATTAGTTTAGGACATGTGTCATGTTCATTTCATATTATTAAAACATTATTTTTACCTTAAACTACACTAATTACCTCTAAACGCGATTAAAAACTTAATAAGTTACTATTCACCCAAAAATTATTTTTATCCCATTGAACCAAATTTTACTTCTTAATGAAAACCATTTATGTCGGTTTTTTGAAATTCAAAACACAAAGATGGAAAAATTTCATTTAAACAGAAAAATCAGTTTTTATAAGTACCACTTAGTGGTTTCACTATTCATCCAAAATTGAAGTTTTTCAGAAAAATCCCAAAAACTCACCCTAAGCTATATTTGATATTCCGAATTCAAAAATGAAGTCTATTTTACAAAATTCAAAACATATAAGTCACATTAATTAATTTAATAATTAATTCCCGTTATTAGAGCAAATAGCGTGTTTTTATGAAACAATAAGTATCAAAAGATTGACACTAGTTTAAGGCTGATTTCAAAGTGAAATTAATTCCAACTACCACTATTAGATTTAATGGTAAAAATATAATCTAATTTCACTTTAAAAAAAATTCAAAAGATAATCTAATCATATAAATAAATTAGAATAAAAAGGGGTTTTGGATTAAAATACAACATTTTACACTATTCATTAAAAAATGAACTTTATCAGAAAGATACCAAAAATTTACACAAAGTAAATTTTGATGTCCCAATTCTTAAGAAGAGTTTTATTTGGTCCAAAAGGATGTATAAGAGTGAACAAAAATATATTTAATGACGGTTCTCCATCAAAAGGCGATAAGTGAACCTTTAGTGAAAACTAGGGCATATACGCCTAAAATTGAATTCTTTCGGTATTTTATGCCTTTATCTTTTATTGGATAAATGTAAAAACATTTAAAAACATATATAATCATACTTTAGTTATTTCTATCCATTCCCTTCAATACAACGGCTACATGTTAACTACCATTTAAAATAATATTATTTTATTTTTAGAGTGCAACGTAAGATTCCCAAGAAACTCGTTGTTGCGTGTTGGGTACGCCATCGAGCATAGCGTCCCCTTTAAAGTAATATTAATATGTTATTCAAAAATATGGATAAATATGAAAATTTCATATTCTTTATTTACCTGGGGTGTTATATTGGGTGTACTCTAAATATAATATTTTAGAGTCAATACAAACACATGGAATACAATTTCATTTCCTTGGTCTGAACATTTCTCATATGGTTCTTTTTCTTGATGACCTGTATCTTTTATTATAGTTTTTATTCAATTTGTTTGTTTTTTAATGATATATTTCATTAAAAACTATTACAAAATGGCCTGGAGGAGCACATAGGGATTGTATTAAGGACATTACACAATCACTGGCTTTATGAAAAATATTCTAAGTTATATATATATATATATTTCTTTATCTTATGAAATTTAAATTATTAATAAGGAATATTTGTTTATCATATGATTATCGAAGCAATCATTTTATGGAAAACACACAAGAATATCATTGAAAAAAATATTTTTCTTGGATTAACTACATAGTATCATGTCTTATTTTTATATTTATCTACAATTTCTTCTCTCATGGATATATTACTTGGAATTTAAATTCCTTCCAAATATACTCAAGATTCTATTTAGTCCATTTCAATTAATAAAACACAAATAACATAGAAAATTATTAGTATATTACAAGTACTAGGTTATGTATTTGTTGTCTATTGTGATGCATCTATATCAGTACTATTTTTTTTCTTTTAAAAGGAGATCATTTTTCACATATGGATCAGTGCAACTAAAAACATATGTAATGAACTATCTAACACTTAACATGAAATTTTAAAAAATGATACATCCATTTGAATCATGGCACTGGGAAATATTTGGAAAAAAAGTTCACATTCTTCACAGATAATGAAATATGAAATATATATTCTCTTAGAGGTGTAAGAAATTAGGTCAATTTTGTTTGATAGAGTATATCCATATGTTTGAATTTAAATTTATGTATCAATTATTTAAATAGAATTCGGTGGATGATTATATAATTTGGAATCCTTATAATGAAATTGTCAGAGAAGATCATGATCAATGAAATTAATTACCATCTTTGATGTCATGGATTTAGACTATATCTAAATGAGTGAAAATGTAGTTTTATTCTCGGTCACTGTTATTTAGGACTTGATTTATTTATCCAAAGAGGATCAATGATAAGATCCTAACTATATCTCTATAATGTTAAACAATAATATTGGTGAGACCATAAATGGTTTAAAAGAGAATGTAAATTCAATTTTGTGTTTTCATAATGGAATTTTGGTTTCCCAATCCTTCATGGAAGAGAATATTTTGGTATTTCCCTATTTTATATGGTCTATTCACCTGGAACTTGTCACGACCCGCACTCGGGGCTCGTGCCGTGACTACCCCAAGCCCGCCTTCCATAGGCTAGGGGCTGGCGACTAGCACCAAGGCGTAAATCCCGGAAAAAAGGGAAGGCATTGCCTTTGTAAAGTAAACAAGCCCCACGGAGTAAGCAAGCCGAAAAGTAACACTAAGTAAAAAACAGAGTACAACTGGAGTGCGGAAAAGTAAATGGGCCAGTATACAAACCCAAACTGAAAGTAAAGTACAACTCGAAAGGGGAAACAGTAACTGTAAAGTAAAAGCCGCTACACCGAGCTGTCCACTGGAAATCCCACCTGAAGTGTGGGTACAGATAGCTCCACTGCTCCTCCGGTCCCGTCGTCCGCTCCGAGAATGTCCCGCCCAGTGGTCCACCTCCAGGTATCGTCCTGCTCAGCAAGCCTCAACCACGATCAACGATGTCCATCGTCTGAAACCAACACAACGTAGTGCGGGCATATCCCGTGCAGGGGTGAGTATAAGCTACTCAGTAGGGACCCCAAGACCCCTGAAGGTCTCCCAAAATCCACAAAGGATAAACCACAAAGGAAAGATACAATCACGAAGTAACAACCGACACTGCTTAGGTATATGCCCATACATATACATAAGTCATCAATTCCAATATGCTCCAACCTCCGAGCCCAAGCACAACTCAGTCCACACATGAATGTATACGTATTCCACACATGAAAGCAAAACGAAATCCACACAGGATAGCACAACAAAATCCATACAGGAAAGCAACAGGATTCAGCTCACACAGGTATACTTATTCGAAATACGATAGAGATGATCACTGATCCATCTAAGTCGTCGGACCCACAAAGGACCGATAGGTACTATCCCCTGCAATGACCCACACATGATCGGACCCACAGAGGATCTATAGGTGCTGGTTCACACAGGACCGCTGAGCGCAGATCCACACAGGATCGGACCCACACAAGATCGGTAGCACTGATCCACACAGGATCGTTGAGTGATGTAGTCGTCGTCGTCGAATCAACTAAGGATCTCTGCACAGTCATCGTCGCAGTCACAGTAGCAGTCGCAGCCACCTCTAGGGTTCCCGCACACAGCAAGCTCGTTCGGGAGGGTCCGCTCCACGAGCCGAGAAGCTGATACATCAACTGTCTCAAAGTCCACAGCTGATGTATCCAAAAGTTCCGTATCGTCAACAGGAACTCAACGCAACAGACGACGCGTCGATCGGACGCCCGGTCTGAGAGTTATTGGCTTTTTCGTCCTAGGGGCCCGGTTGGTTTTTAAGGAAAAACCAACCTGACCATACTCCACCTGCGTCCAAACCTCGGGCAGAGTATGCCAAAAGATCTGTCTCACTAAGAGGAACTCAACAAAGCTGACGGCGCGTCAATCGGACGTCCGTAGCTCAAGATATGAGCGTTTCCGCTCCGAGGGCTCGGTTGCTTTCGTGTACGAACCAACCCGGCCAAACACAAAGTATTCCGAAACATTGAGTGTGATATACCAAAACGACCGTCTCGATCCAAGGATCGCATCTCCACTGACAGTGCATCGTTTGGAGGTCCATAGACCGAGTTATGGGCATTTGAATCCAAACTGCTCGGTAACGAGGGTTTCGGGCCCGGGCCGTCTCGGCCTGAGACCCCCCGGTTGGTCCGAACCGAGTCGACCCGCCCCGGATAGGGTCGACCCGGCCCGACCCGGCCCGGCCTGGCGGACCGGCCGGGCGCACCGGTTCGGCGCAAGGCAGCGCGCTGCCAGCTCAGCCGAAGGCCGAGCTGATTGGAATGGGGGGCGCCTGCCCCCCCCCCCCCCTTGTGAAACCCCCCCCCCCCACATTGTGTGGGGGCCGTTTATTTGCTGGCCAGGGGAATTAATTCCCCCTGGTTTGCCTCCCTTCCGGCCGGCCCGACCTGGCCGGCCGGTTCTTCCTTAACGGGACCGGCAAAGGCCGGTCCCCTTCCGACTTCCGCCACCGGCGGCCCGGCTGGCCACCGGTCCTCCCGTTCCGCCGTGGCCCAGAACCAGCCGCGGCCTTCATTGTCCGGCACGGTGCGACGGCGTCGCGCCCTTCCTCCGTGGCCCCGCTCCGGCCACGGTGTCTCCGACTTTCTTCGACGCGGTGCGACGGCATCGCGTCCTTGCATTATTTTACGACGCGGCGCGACGGCGCCGTGCGTTTCTTGCCGTATGATCCTGCGTGGTGCGATGGCACCGCACCACACCCGTTTCAATCCACAACCAAATCAACATGAAAAAGGAGGAGGTTCGGCCGTGTTCGTGCGGTCCGACCCCCTCGCGTTATTTGCTAACAATTTGACAAATTTCAGGAAGAAATAATCACGGGTATAGATCATGAACAAAGGAATAAAATAAACCCCTACCTCGGTTTCAAGTGCTGAGCACGTCAACAAGCCGGGGAAGACAAGCATCACGGAAGTCGGGCGTCGCGGAAACCGAACGTCGTTTCGGTTGACGTCGAGGTGCGTCCGAAGAGGTACGTTGCTGGAGAAGCTTCGTAACCTGACGGAGAAAGTCCGAGGCGGAAACTTCGTCTCCTTTCGTTGACACGGGAAGAAGATCGAAGATGCGGCGTCGTCGATCTTCGGAAACACACCAGCTACGAAGAAGAGAAGCGGCGTTCTTCGTCGGAGCTTAAGTGTTCTTAATGTTCTTCGTCAAGTTTGAAGAAGATGGAGAGAACTTCCCAAATCCTCTCAAGGTGGCAAAGGATACCAACCAAAAAAAAATAAGCTTAAAGCTTATTTTATTTACACAATTAAACAACTTGAATTCCAAAATTTTGAAATTAAAACAACTCAACTCAATAAATAACCCAAGTTGTCAAGATTAATTAAAGAGGAGTTATAGGGAGTTTAAAGGGAAGATGAAGTGTTAGGGTTCGTGTAGGCCCCACCACACTTAATCCTCTCAAGGGAGGTTTAGTGGATGTGGGTCCCACCCCTAACTCCCTTTGGGAGGTTATAACCAACTTGGATAAAAATAAAATGTGTTTCCACATTTTATTTAACTTCATTTTAAATTCCCAATAAATAACTCTCAACCCGCATAAAACACAACCTCGGAAAAGGTCTCCTTAAGCGAATATCGGTGCTGCGAGTTCATCGGTGCCCTCAGAATTCGATTCTGGGCACCAGTTCAAAAGTTAGAAATTCCCGCTCGTTCGTTCACTGAACGTACCCGAGCCAAACTTCGGAAATTGATTCCGGGCACTCCGGGCCTCGGAATCAGGTGCCGTCAGAAACCACGCTCTTGTAAAATTCCAAAGAAAATTAAGAAAAAATTTCCCTTGAATTTTACGGGTCTTTACATTACTCCCACCTCTGGGATTTACGTCCCCGTAAAGATACATCAAAACTAGGGAAATATATGAGGGTACTGAGCACGCATCTGAGCCTCCCGCTCCCAAGTGCTCTCCTGGAGATTCCCGTGCTGCCATCTGATGCACACTAGAGGAATCGATCGTCCACGTAGGACCCACTCCTGTCGATCCTCGATCTCCACCGGGACCTTCGTAAAAGTCGCCCCATCGTCAACGTCACGCTCCCCATGATCAATGATGTGCGTCGGGTCGTGCACGTATCTCCTCAGCTGAGATACGTGGAAGACGTCGTGCACCCGGTGCAACTGAGGTGGTAGTGCCAGGCGATAAGCCACCTTTCCAATCCTACTGAGGACCTGGAAGGGTCCGATGAAGCATGGAGATAACTTGACGCCGCGGCCAAATCTCTCTATACCACGTCGAGGTGAGACCCGCAAGAAGACGTGGTCGCCATCCTCGAACTCTAGTGGCCTCCGCCTCCTGTCAGCGTATGACTTCTGCCGACTCTGAGCTATCCTCATCCGCTCCTGGATGACCTGGACCTTCTCTATCGTGGCATGGACCGTCTCCGGTCCCACAAGTGCTGACTCCCCAGGGTCTGTCCAGCACAAAGAAGATCTATAAGGTCGGTCTTACAACGCCTCGTACGGTGCCATCCCGATGGTGGAGTGGTAGCTATTGTTGTACGAAAACTCAACCAAGGGTAGGTGGTCCTCCCAGCTATGACCAAAGTCGAGGACACATGCGCGGAGCATGTCCTCGAGAGTCTGAATGGTCCTCTCCGTCTGACTATCCATCTGAGGGTGAAAGGTTGTGCTCAGACGTAGCTGCGTCCCGAACGCCTCCTACAACCCCTTCCAAAGCCGGGAAGTAAAGCGAGCATCTCGGTCGGAGACAATAGAAGATGGCACACTGTGAAGCCGCATAATCTCCTAAACATAAAGGCGTCCCCAGCTTTCCACTGAGCCCTGCTCTCTGATGGGTAATAAGTGTGTTGACTTGGTGAGTCGGTCGACAATCACCCAGATGGAGTCGTGACCTCTGGAAGTGCGTGGAAGTCCATTCACGAAGCCCATAGATATCCCGTCCAACTTCCACTCCGGGACCTCCAAGCACTGTACCAAGCCTGCTGGTACCTGGTGCTCTGCCTTCACCTGCTGGCAGGTGAGGCTTCGAGAAACGAACTCTGCTACAGCCTTCTTCATGCCTAGCCACCAGTGCTATCGTATGAGATCCTGGTACATCTTCGCCACTCCGGGACATACCGCCAAAGGAGAAGTGTGAAAATCTCTCAGAACCTCCTCCCTTAAAGCGACTGGTACCATGGTACGTCCTCTGAAAAGGACGTCGTGCTCTGCTCCAAGGGAGAAACCATTAGGTGCCTGTCTCGAGGATATCTGTGCATGCTGTGTCTCACAGTCAGCGTCCCCACGCTGTGCCTCTCTGACCCGCTGTAGAAGTGGAGGAGAGACTGTGAGAGACTGAAGGAAGGCTACTCCATCTCTATCCACAAAGGATATCTGCAAAGAGGCTAGCTGCTCTGTCGCCTCCTCAAGTAGCTGAATGCCCGTCCTCCTGTTGAGGGAATCGGCTACTATGTTCCCCTTCCCAGGAGTATAGACTATCTCAAAGTCATAGTCCTGGAGGAACTCGAGCCATCGCCACTGTCTCAGGTTCAGGTCCTTCTGCGAGAAGATATCCCTGAGACTCTTATGATCAGAAAAGACTGTAAAGCGCTCGCCCATCAGGTAGTGTCGCCATGTATTCAGAGCGAAGACCACTGCTGCTAACTCCAGGTCATGGGTAGCGTAGTTCTGCTCATGCGGCCACAACTGTCGTGATCCATAGGTGATCACTGCCCGTTCCTGCATCAGGACACATCCGTGTCCGGTCCCTGATGCATCGCAGTAGACTACGTACCCTACTCCCTCCTCAGGCAATCTCAAGATAGGTGCGCTGGTCAATCTCTGTCTCAGCTCCTGGAAGCTCTACTGACATCTGTCTGACCATACGAAGGGTTTCCCCTTCTTCGTCAAAGCTGAGAGTGGTGCCGCAACTCTAGAGAAGTCTGGCATGAATCTCTGGTAGTATCCAGCTAGTCCCAAGAAACTCCGAACCTCCGTCACGCTCCTGGGTGGCTCCCAAGCTAACACTGCCTCGATCTTCGCAGGATCCACTGCAACTCCCGCCTAAGAGATGACATGTCCCAAGAAGTGGACCTCACATATCCAGAACTGGCACTTAGAGAGCTTTCCATAAAGCTGGTGCTCTCGGAGTGTGTCTAGTACAACCCGCAAGTGGTAGGTGTGCTCCTCCTCCGTGGTCGAGTAAATCAAAATGTCGTCGATGAAGACCACGACAAATCGATCGAGGTATGGCTGAAAGATCCTGTTCATGAGGGCCATGAACACTGCTGGAGCATTGGTTACACCGAAAGGCATAACCATGAACTCATAGTGTCCATACCGACATTTGACGGCCGTCTTCTGTACGTCCTCATCTCTGACTCTGAGATGATGATAGCCTGACCTTAGGTCTATCTTCGAGAACCACCGTGCTCCCTTGAGCTGATCAAAGAGGTCATCAATCCTCAGTAGCGGATACTTGTTTCTCACTATCACCTGGTTCAAGCGACGATAATCGACACACAGTCTCAAGCTCCCCTCTGCCTTCTTGGCGAACAAAATCGGGGAAGCCCAGGGTGAAACACTGGGTCGGATGAACCCCTTGCCCTGCAAGTCCTCCAACTGTACCCGTAGCTCTCGAAGCTCGGCAGGGGCCATCCGATATGCTGGAGTCGATATCGGAGTTGTCCCGGGGTACAGGTCAATATAAAAGTCTACCTCTCTACGAGGAGGTAGCCCTGGAACGTCGGTGGGAAAAACGTCCGCAAACTGATCCACCACTGCAGGAAAACCAGGACTCCGCACGTCCACTGCTCCTAGGATGAGACTAGCCATCTGATGAGTGATGGGCTGTCCTCTCCTCTGCGGAAGTCCATCCTGTGCTGCGAAGGCTCCCTTCTCGCCGGTGAAGGTGAACCTGCTCCCGTCGGTGCGTACACATCGCACCTTGTGCCTAAAACAGTCAATCTGTGCATGGACCATAGATAACCAATCAATGCCCAAGATGACGTCATAAGGCCTCGATGCTGCTACAAGAAGATCCCAGCCGAAGCTCTCGCCTCCTAGAGTATGCTCACACTGCCAGCACCAGTCCGTAATCGTCGAGTCTGCTCCCGTAGGAGTCTCTAGCCGTAAAGATCGATCCAACGGCTCTGTCGGAATCTCCGAGCTCCGAAAAAGGGCAGCAGCTATGAAAGAGTGACTCGCTCCTGTGTCTATAAGTACTGCAACAAGGGTGGAATAGACACAGATAGTACCTCGAATCATCTCGGGTGCGCCGTGGTCGTAGGCCTCCACTGCCTGGAGCTGTGCCTGTCTCTGCCCCCCAGCTCCCTGTGGTCGGGGTGGACATCCTGGTGGTGGTGGTGGTAGAGCCTCAAAGCGTCGCCCACCACCTGCTGCTCGGCCAGCTCCTCTGCCTCGTCTACCTCCTCCCTGTGGACCGCCACGGTCGACCCTCTACCTCTGCCTCGGTGGTCCCCCAACCGTCTGCTGCTCCTCGGCATGGCGGGTCGGGCAGTCACGAGCCATGTGGTCGTGCCCGCCGCATGAGTAGCACTGTCTGCCTCTCGAAAGACTGGCTCCGCGCTGTGTGCTCTGCACTGCTGAGCCAGTGTCTTGAGGTCATCTTCCTGAAGGTCTGGTCTGCCTGGACCCTTGAGTCATCTGTCGACTGCCAGCTGTAGAAGACTCTACAACGTGCCACCCTGCGGTGGGTCGCGGCGCTGGTGTAGACTCAGCAAGAAAGGTCTCGATCAAAAGGGCACGCTCCAGTACTCCTCTCTAAGTTGGAATGCTGAGGGAGATCAGCGATGCCCTGATCTCGTGTCTCAAACCCTGCTCAATGGTCCGGGCTCGGAAGAATGGGTCCCATACCATGTCGGTCGAGTAGCATGAGAGATCAGAAAATCTCGCCGAGTACTGAGCGACCTTCATGCTGCCCTGCCGTAGCTGAAGAAGATCCTGAATGCGTACCGCACGGTGGGTGGCTGGGACAAACTCTGAGCGGAAGAGGCTCTCAAAGTCTGTCCAATGTAGAGATTCCTCATCGTGCACCTGGAGCATCAAGCTCCACCATCGGCCCACTACTGCGTGCAGTAGGCTCGCAGTGGGGATCACCATGAGGTCTGCAGGTGTCCTCACAAGCCTAAATACTCGTACCACTGCCTCCAGCCAGTCCTTTGCTGCCTGGGGGTCCGTCTCCCCACGGAACCTAGGTGGTCGCTGGTACTGAAACTCATGAAGTGCGCAGAGGCGACGTGAATCGTCAGCGGCTGGTACTGGAAGCATCGCTGGCTCGGCGGGTAGTGCTACCGCCGGTTCCACTGCTGACAAAGGGCCCTGCACCGAGGCCTCGTCGCTCGGTGGGCTGTCGTCACGTTCGACTCTCGGAACCCTAGCTGGCTGTCGTCGTGGGGCCATCCTGAAAAGGAAACAGGTATTCCACGGTCAGAATAGTATACCTGGTGAGCTGATACAAACTAATCACAAAGAAAACGTGAAACACACACGCAATCAATGTTTTCGTGCATTAAGTGGGAAATCAGAAGTCAGGATCCTGGTGTACGGATACGTCGGCCGCCGCACCAACACTGGACTCCCTGGACTGATAACCACACTCAATACGCTAAACATTATTGATTCACAAAGAAAAGATCAGAGTTCGCGGTAGAACCGAACTCCTCTGATACCAATTTTTCACGACCCGCCCTCGGGGCCCGTGCCGTGACTACCCCAAGCCCGCCTTCCATAGGCCAGGGGCTGGCGACTAGCACCAAGGCGTAAATCCCGGTAAAAAGGGAAGGCATTGCCTTTGTAAAGTAAACAAGAACCATAGAGTAAGCAAGCGGAAAAGTAAACACTAAGTAAAAACAGAGTACAACTGGAGTGCGGAAAAGTAAATGGGCCAGTATACAAACCCAAACTGAAAGTAAAGTACAACTCGAAAGGGGAAACAGGAACTGTAAAGTAAAATCCGCTACACCGAGCTGTCCACTGAAAATCCCACCTGACGGGTGGGTACAGATAGCTCCACTGCTTCTCAGGTCCCACCGTCCGCTCCGAGAACATCCCGCCCAGTGGTCCACCTCCAGGTACCGTCCTGCTCAGCAAGCCTCAACCACGATCAACGCTGTCCGTCGTCTGCAACCAACACAACGTAGTGTGGGCATAGCCCATGCAGGGGTGAGTATAAGCTACTCAGTAGGGACCTCGAGACCCCTGAAGGTCTCCCAAAATCCACAAAGGATGAACCACAAAGGAAAGATACAATCACGAAGTAACAACCGATACTGATTAGGTATATGCCCATACATATACCTAAGTCATCAATTCCAATACGCTCCAACCTCCGAGCCCAAGCACAACTCTGTCCACAAATGAAAGTATACGTATTCCACACAGGAAAGGAAAATGAAATCCACACAGGATAGCACAACACAATCCACACAGGAAAGCAACAGGATTCAGCTCACACGGGTATACTTCTTCGAAAGATGATAGAGATGATCACTGATCCATCTAAGTCATCGGACCCACAAAGGATCGATAGGTACTAACCCCCGCAAAGACCCACACAGGATCGGACCCACACAGGATCTATAGGCGCTGGTTCACACAGGACCGCTGAGCGCAGACCCACACAGGATCGGACCCACACAGGATCGATAGCACTGATCCACACAGGATCGCTGAGTGCTGTAGTCGTCGTCGTTGAATCCACTAAGGATCTCTGCACAGTCGTCGTCGCAGTCACAGTAGCAGTCGCAGCCATCTCTAGGGTTCCCGCACACAGCAAACTCGTTCGGGAGGGTCCGCTCCACGAGCCGAGAAGCTGATAAATCAATTGTCTCAAATTCCAGTGTTGATGTATCCAAAAGTTCCATATCGTCAATAGGAACTTAACGCAACAGACGGCACGTCGATCGGATGCCCGGTCTGAGAGTTATTGGCCTTTTCGTCCCAGGGGCCCGGTTGGTTTTTTAGGAAAAACCAACCCAACCGTACTCCACCTGCGTCCAAACCACGGGCGTAGTATGCCAAAAGATCCGTCTCACTAAGAGGAACTCAACAAAGCTGACTGCACCTCAATCAGACGTCCGTAGCTCAAGATATGAGCGTTTCCGCTCCGAGGGCCCGGTTGGTTTCGTGTACGAACCAACCCGGCCGAACTCAAAATATTCCAAAACTTTGAGTGCAATATACCGAAACGACCGCCTCGATCCAAGGATCGCATCGCCTCTGACAGTGCGTCTTTTGGAGGTCCGTAGCCCGACTTATGGGCATTTGAATCTAAACCGCTCGGTAACGGGGGTTTCGGGCTCGGGCCGTCCCGGCCCGAGACCCCCCGGTTGGCCCGAACCGGGTCGACCAGCCCCGGACAGGGTCGACCCGGCCCGTCCCGGCCCGGCCTGGCGGACCGGCCAGGCGCACCGGTTCGGCGCAAGGCAATGCGCTAGCCGTGCTGCCAGCTCGGCCGAAGGCCGAGCTGATTGGAACGGGGGGCGCCTCCCCCCCCCCTCATTATGGGGGGTCATTTATTTTCTGGCCGGGGGAATTAATTCCCCCCGGTTTGCCTCCCTTCCGGCCGACCCGACCTGGCCGGCCGGTTCTTCCTCAACGGAACCGGAAAAGGCCGGTCCCCTTCCGGCTTCCGACACTGGCGGCCCGGATGGCCGCCGGTCTTCTCGTTCCGCCGCAGCCCGGAACCGGCCGCGGCCTTCGTTGTCCTGCGCGGCGCGACGGCATCGCGCCCTTCCGCCGCGGTGTCTCCGAATTTCTTCGATGCGGTGCGACGACATCGCGTCCTTGCATTATTTTACGACACGGTGCGACGGCGCCGCGCGTTTCTTGCCGTATGATCCTGCGCAGTGCGACGACACCGCGCCACACCCATTTCAATCCACAACAGAATCAACTTGAAAAAGGAGGAGGGTCGGCCATGCTCGTGCGGTCCGGCCCCCTCGCTTTATTTGCTAACAATTTGACAAATTTCACGAAGAAATAATCACGGGTATAGATCATGAAAAAAGGAATAAAATAAACCCCTACCTCGGTTTCAAGTGCGGAGCATGTCAGAAGCCGCAGAAGACAAGCGTCGCGGAGGTCGGGCGTCGCGGAGGTCGGGCGTCGCGGAGGTCGGGCGTCGCGGAAACCGAACGTCGTTTCCGTTGACGTCGAGGTGTGTCCGAAGAGGTACGTCACTGGAGAAGCTTCGTAAGCTGACGGAGAAAGTCCGAGGAGGAAACCTCGTCTCCTTTCGTTGACACGGGAAGAAGATCGAAGATGTGACGTCATCGATCTTCGGAAACACACCGGCTACGAAGAAGAGAAGCGACGTTCTTCTTCGGAGCTTAAGTGTTCTTCGTGTTCTTCGTCAAGGTTGAAGAAGATGGAGAGAACTTCCCAAATCCTCTCAAGGTGGCAAAGGATACCTACCAAAATAAAATAAGCTTAAAGCTTATTTTATTTACACAATTAAACAACTTGAATTCCAAAAGTTTGAAATTAAAACAACTCAACTCAATAAATAACCCAAGTTGTCAAGATTAATTAAAGAGGAGTTATAGGGAGTTTAAAGGGAAGATGAAGTGTTAGGGTTCGTGTGGGCCCCACCACACTTAATCCTCTCAAGGGAGGTTAAGTGGAAGTGGGCCCCACCCCTAACTCCATTTGGGAGGTTATAACCAACTTGGATAAAAATAAAATGTGTTTCCACATTTTATTTAACTTCATTTTAAATTCCCAATAACTAACTCTCAACCCGCTTAAAACGCAACCTCGGAAAAGGTCTCCTTAAGCGAATATCGGTGCTGCGAGTTCATCAGTGCCCCCGGAATTCGATTCCGGGCACCGGTTCAAAAGTTAGAAATTCCCGCTCATTCGTTCACTGAACGTACTCGAGCCAAACTTTGGAAATTGCTTTCGGGCACTCCGGGACTCGGAATCAGGTGCCATCAGAAACCGCGCTCTTGTAAAATTCCAAATAAAATTAAGAAAAAATTTCCCTTGAATTTTACGGGTCTTTATAGAACTACAAAATAATCAAGGCACTAAATGGTCATTTTTTTCGTTGGATATGTAAAGAATGCATAAAAATATTTTATAATGTGTCTCACTTGTCACCATGAAAATACTATGCATCAATATAAGGATGGTATACTAAAATCTACAGATACAACTATTTTTATATGTGAGAATATTTTTTTGGAAATTGTCATTGAAATTCTGTAGATTCTATGGTACCATGAATCTATTTATTTGATTTAAGACCAACTCATAAAATCAACCATATTTATCACAATTATAGGGTCTAACATGTGAAAAGTTCTTGAAATGATAAATATTCATTTAGTGGATATCTTCCATGGAGTAAAAATATCAATTATTTATGGAAAATATCCTATATATAGTTCTATTTTTTTTATTTTGAAATATTACCAATGAAACTATTTTTTAAGAGTATGAATGATTATTCATTGATGACTGGGAAGTTAAAAAAATATATTAACACTAGAAATGATGCTCTATGTAAGTAATATTTTTACACTGTTATGACTTTTTAATATTTATAGGAATATTTTATAATTTCGGAGGTGAGAGTAGGTGGAAGTAAAGGGCCCATGAAGGCCCATTATTTATATAATCAACATATTGAATATATTATCTCACTTGATACTAAGTTTTCAAAGTTAATTGAATAACTCTAAAATATAGTCTCAAATTAAAATTTTAATACCATTAGTAAGTATATAATGCGTCATTTATCTTAATTAGGACATAATATTTATTAGCATCTTTTTCTTGGGTAAAAATTAAAGATGTATTGAATATTTGTTTTACAATGAGGAAATACCATAATATTATTTTTGGTTGGTTGGGGGGGAGGTCAACCTTGATCTAGATGTTTGAGTGAGTATTCCTATGATTCCATAGGCAACATCATTATGAAAAAATGTGATAATTTGGTATTTTTTTAAAATTAAAAATTACACACCATATATTATATATAGAAACCTTCTTTTTCCCCTATTTTTGGTGACTATGGATTTAGGTGGAGATAAATATCACATGCCTTGTATGACTCATACATTCCATGTGACCTAGTGCATGCATCACGATGTGTACTATAGTAATACAACAACATGAACATGGTCATGCCCAAAGGAATTTCTAGAGTAAGAGAAAATGGTCGTGCAATCTTACATGGATATGGAAATAGGAAATTTCCATTTTACATGGGAATGGGCCGTAGTACATGGGAATAGGCTGGCTGGACATGATAAATCAGCAGGTATATAAAAGACATCATGTACCTCTTCTAGATTCCATGTTTTCCCATATGGCTAGCCAATCCAAGTGAAGGGGAGGACATGGACATGTTTTTAAGTGAGCCCACACATCTTGTTTCCTTCGTTACACACTGTGTACACTCATCAAGGGCTTCCACCTTATGAACCTCCTTAATCAAGACATGAACATATCATCAGCATTTTTCCATGTAGAATGATATGTTTGAATTCATTATGGAATTAAAAGTAAGGAACAAGGTGATAAAAATTCAATTCATCATTCATTTATTATAGGACTATATTAGGGATTGGGTTTCATCCACAATTGGACATTGGTGTAAAAAACTCCCCAATCACACCATGGGGAGGGTCCGCCATACTATTTATATATACAATGGTGATTGGGTGTGATCATTAGTGGGTTACTGGGGTTGTTAATTCTATTTTGAATATGGAAGTGGGTGCAAAATATTTTTACATAGATTGTGTTGGTACCTACATATACTATAACTGGATGAGGATACTCATTGTTTAAAGTATTACACACCCATAATAGTTATCTGATTGTGAGTCAAACATCCACTAATGCCATTTAGTTATTAGCTATGGAGAATAGTGGTGAGGTGGATTCCCTTACACATAGATTCTTTTTAGGTAGAGCATACTATTTTCCACAAAAGACAGACCGATGGAGTTTTATGAAGAATCATCATTCTTTGATGGGTTATGGAGATGGAGATCCAACATCATTATCATTTGAGATTCTATTTCAGAGTATATTTGTTCTAAATTTTTTGATTATGGTTGTTGTCCCATTTTTTAATTGACACTCCCTTATAGCGATGAGATGAATAATGTCTCTCCCATGATGTTTCTTGTTTGGTGATTTTTTGGGGTCATAATTGGATTGTTTATACTCAAACCTGCATGGGTTTTTCATACATTTGTGTGTATTATGAAACCTATAAGATTATTATCCATGACTATAGTGTACATTGTACCAGTGGAACATTGATTCGGTGGAAAAGACATTATTTAATAGTTGGTATCATGGAATTGGATCAATCTATCCCATAATTTGCTATATCAAATTTATTTTTGTTTGGGTTTCCATCTGTATTTCTAGTTGTGAATGTATTTTTTGATTTTCTTTAATTTACATTAAACAATTACACACTGATCTATCCAATTCCATAGTTTTTGTTACAAAAATTGTAATACTATAGATGTTGTAGTACATTATTATTCCTATTTAGTATTTAATGTAGATAAACATGTGAGTATGTAAATATATATTAGGTTAAGGACTACCAATTCATCTTATGCCTACTCAGCACTAGCCATCAGCCCTTTGCCTATTGAAGGTATCCTTTGGATGAAAAAATCAGTGTTGCACAGTCAAGGATGGACCTTGTGGGTCAGGTTAGGACAAAGTGATATATCAATAGTTTATCCTAGGACCATAGTTTATAGATATTATTTGTGTTATTCATAGTTTGGAAAGTATTGTAAAAGTTTTTTAGTTTCATGAGTTATACTCCCAGTCGAGGGTACCCATGGTTGGTGCGATAGGTAACATATCCCTTCACTGGGACTCTCATAACATGCTTGTTTACCTGGTACATGTAGAAATTAGTTACAAGGAAAACATTTGTATACAATTCATATAGGAATGGGATTTGGATTATATTTACTTCATGAATCATCTCCCTATATAAGATATTTTATAATTGGTAGGAACAAAAAGAACATAGAAACCATTAAAGGGGTGAGGAGAACCATGGTATGGATATTGTTTTCAAAATCCCACTACCCCACTAGCTCCTGACCTCTTTATCAAAATAGTCACACCATGTATTAGTGAAAATTTTGATGTTATACTTTCCATCATTAAATTATGATGATACAAATAATGTAATATAATAAATAATGCATAATGATTTATATTTTATAACTTTTTTATCCATCAGTAGTCTATTTACATAGAGTATACTATGATATTGTATCAATTTAAAAATTATAATAAATCTCAATGTAAAAAAAAGGTTTTATCTAGATCACTTTGATTCCACATTTCACTACCTTATAAGATTTAGGGATAACTCACTACATCCCAATGGTCTATCCTACCATATTTCATTTGATGGTTCGTTATCAGTGGAATGGAACCCCTTTTTGTCATTCATTTTCTCACTACATAAGAAAGGATTCAATCATATTTTATGGATGTTTTTTTCCCTTCAATATAAATTTTTAATGAATCCAAAATTGTATATAGATAATATGTTTTTTATTCACTATGGGTTATTAATTCACTTATCTGAAAACACATTGATAAAGCTCTTCCTCATTCCCGACACTTTAAAAAACATATGTATGATATATACACAATGATTATCTTCTCTTCGAATATTATATAGATCATCACTAGATTAAAATTACTAGATCAATAATTTACAGACCATCACAAGAAAAATGTTCATCTTTCTATAGTATCAAAAAATATAAACTCATTCTTTTGTAGGATCTCCAACAGATACCAATTATTCTTTTCACTGTATTGTATTTAGTAGTGAATAAACACCTACGAATAGTAGAGGATTGTAATGAAAATTGGTCTTCTTATTCAACTTCTTCATAATTTAGATACTACAATGATATTGTTCATAGGGTAACCCTAGCACATTTCTCCCTACAAAAATCTATTCTAGTCATAGGTATAAAGTGACTCTGGTCAGTCTACCTATGTTCAGTGGATTACACACTACTCCAAACATATTCTAAAGACCTTTGTTAAATCATGAACATCATGATACCCTGTATATATGACATATATCCCGAGACCATGTTTATATATCATATATTACAATTCCTTATTTAGATCACACATATTATAAAACCCTTTTTATCACAAAGAACAGGATATATCAAAAGGTCTTCATGTGCATGAAAACACAAAGTGCATACATCACTTCATGAAAATCATTCTCGATATCCTCTTACAAGACATTATACACAATTTTTACATTGAAATAGTCTAGCATAATTATTTTTTCTAGCCATGTCTAATAATTTTTCATTAGATCAAACAACTTATGAAATCTACACTTCATATTAAAGATGGGTTTTTGGTATTTATACGAATAAGTCCACAAATGTAACTCCATAAATTGATGTTACTAATCTATTCTACTACACGAGGTATATGCAACATGCTCTTCATGTGATCACTTTTCATGATTATTGAAATCATGTTTCATGTTCTTAGTGTAGTGAACTACATTGTATTGTAGCACTATTCATATCCCAATTGTGAAATTAGAAGACAATCATGATCCTAATTCCATTTTATTATAGTGATTTTAACAAATCCTATAGAAGATCCAATAAAAGTCATGAGGTGTCAATGACAATTTATTCAACAAAATTATGATATCCCCTCACAATATCCTAGGTAAATTCTTTGGATTCAGGTTTTTTAATAATCAAATGATATCTCCATCATTTACAGCTTCATTTTTATCATTCACATATAATTATTTATCAATGGGATCTTATAAAAATCATGATATTTCATTCAAATTTTCACATGAAATATCTAGGAAAACCTATAAAAATAATTCAATATCTTTAGTTTCATCATATTTTCTTAATGTGATATCTTTTAAAAATAATATGTTTATTCATCAAATTCCTTCATGAGATTAGTTATGGAATTCACACTCTATTATATCAGTATGGTCATTTTATCTATATGATATCAGTTATGAAATTGACACCCCACAAGATAAATTTTGATATTCACACTCCACAAGATTAGGTTAGTACATTGCGTATAGGGGATTAGACAATCACACTTCTAGAGATATTTTTTCACATTCATGCTCTGTGGGATATATTAAAATATTCAAATACTTTGATATTAGTTAAATATTTCAAACTACATGAAATAAAACATTCACTCTATGAGATAAAATATTCATGATCCATGAGATAAAAAATTCACTATAAACATGATCATACAATCATTCTAAAACATTATGCCTCGTTTGATAACAAACCATAATAAATTTTCAAAAATCCCAAAAGCACCACTGGGATATGTGTTTTTTAACAATATCCACATTTATGTTTGTTGACAACACTTGTAATATCCCTGAAAAAATTTATTAACATGTCATGTGCATGGAAAACCATTTAACTTCTATATACACCAATAGTGATCAAGGATTCCATGACTTGTACTTTAATCCAACACGAGTCATGGTAAGTGTGGGAAAGAAAATTATCCTGCAATTTTCATTGAGTAATTTCATCAATCACAATACTATCTCAAAAAACATTTTTATTGTTGAATCATAGGATAAGATCAACCATAAAGATCAATTCATAACCCACACATTCCAAAATCATGCATCGCGAACCCAATTGACACTCTTATGTATGGTTAATCTTCATTGATATACCATACATAACTTTATCATATTTAAAACTCCCACTGTTCACAAATTCCACTAGTAGTTCTTCCAATATCATTATTAATGAACATTATCCCCATATTTTCAATGATCCCAAAGTCAATAAATTTTGTTCTGTAACATAATTAGGAAATATATCTATATATAGGGGAATAAATACCGTACCATAAAGAGAGGGGGATTTGATTCACATTATTCCAATATAGGAATTCAACTAAAATCAAATACCTACATTACATTTTTCAAAGGAATATTTAGGTCAGCTCTACAATAGGATGTCTACAGCCTATAGTTTAGTAGACACATACTCTAGCTTCAGAGGGTCTTTCTCGACATTATTCATGATGATATGATATTTTATTTCAATGATGTTTTCCTTGAATGATGGACTATATTTTATCTATGTGTCATTGAAACTGAATATTAAAAAAGGATACCAATAATATAATTCACCTGAATCTCCCCCTTGTCATAGAATTCAATAGAGGATTCGTTCATTTTAGAATTTACACCCACTAAAAAAATCACCTTGATGAATTAGTTTTTGTATAATATACCAAATCATGAGGGAAAAAACGTTATTATATTAACTCATGGAATGTTGATAAATAGACATTAATTTCCCTATTTGGTAATTCACTTCTTTTTATCCCATGGGAAAGCCTTTGTTGACATCTCATGACACCCTAGCTATTTTAGCAATTATCAATTTCACCTTTGACACCATTTATAAACATATTATTGTAATATTCAATATTTTATGATCATTAATGATTAGAGTTAGATATTTTATTAATAATGAACACTAATGAATGAATTTAAATTGGAAAAATTTCCAACTGATATTGAGTCTCTGAAAAAACTGTAAAGCCTTCTAAGTTAGAAATATTTTTAGCAAACATGAGTTTATGTCAACAATTTCCAATGACGTCACTGTCACTGACTTTCTTCTATGTATTTTAGAATCATGAAAATATTCAACTAATTATAAGACCTTATTTTTAGATTTGGATATATCTAAAAGTGTTATTCTAATAATATCACCGTGAAAAATATATATATGTAGAATGATATGGATCATTAATTATAATTTTTGAACTGAATCTATTTGTTGAATTACACATCCAAATGGGGAAAAATTGTATGAAGTGTAATTAAATTTCCCATATAGATCCATATAATAATTTAAATAGTATGTCAATACCTTGTTACATGAAAAAAAATATAATCATGAAATAAATAAAAATTTATTACTCTCACATCAAATGTTCATAGCTCGATGCAAAAATCACACTTGATTAGAGGCGTGAATCTCATTGTTAAATAATATATTTGACTTGAACGTATAGGTTAATTCAAGTGAAACATTGATATTTAATCCATTTCACATTAGAATATACATAACATAGTATCCTTATTCCACATCATGCCACTTCCTAACACAAATTTAAAAAATATAGTTGTTTTGTAATGCCAACAATTGAATCTGATTACATATTTCAATTTCATGAGTTTTTATTTTTCTTGTAACATATATCCTCATTCAAATTATACTTCCCTTCATTTTCAGTACACACTTTCCATGTGGATTGTATCTCCCTTATAGTGTATTATATCTTCATGAATATATTTGAAATATTTAAAATTTAGGGAGAGGTGTACCCCTTGAATCCTCAATAAGAGGACTGCGGTCTATCTTTATGAAAAAACCCCACAATATTTTCATTTTAATCATTTTAATCATTTTCTTCTTGTTCCAACTTACCATACAGTGTCAATTATCATTTCCATATAAGTAAAAATTTCTTATAGACATTTTTAGTCTCTTGTTATCATTTAGATTTAGTAAGATTGTCCTTTATAAAAATTTAGGGTTTAAACCCAATTTAAAAAATTTAATTCCTTGACTCTCTACTAATATGATATTTTTTATTAGACATTCTATGACTAGTTACATTTCTACCAGCTATATTTTATTTATTTATTATTAATTGGAAATTTATTTCTCAATTTATTACTTATCACAATGTGTGATTACATGTGTATTCTTTTGAGGTATTATTTAGTCATTATTCACTTATAAGTTATCTAAGTCACCTCACCCTTTCTTGTTGGGTGGGATTATTCCACTAAATGTAAATTATTATTATTTAGAACATGATTGGATCATCATTTTTCATTATGTTTCATTCACATTCATTTTAAGAGAAATGGTGTGAGTGTAACATAGGAGTCTCTTGGTATATCTTTCTTTCAGAACCTTATGTTTCTTCTTAGACATTAAACTTATTCTTCAACATCAGTGTAACATCCCAAGTAAATGAAGAATAATATATATTTCATATTTATTACTTTTTGTGAATTAAATATTAAGTTTACTTTAAAAGGGTTTGCTATGTTCGATAACGTACCTGATACGCAACAACGAGTTTCTTTGGAGTCATACGTTGCAAACTAATAATATAATAATATTATTTTAAATGGTTGTTAACTCCTAGCCGTTGTATTGGCAGGAATGAATGAAAATAACTACAATATTATTATACAAGATTTTTAAATGTATTTATATTATCCAATAAAAAGTTAGAGGCTTAAAATGTGAATGAATCTAATTTTAAGCATAAATTACATTAAAAGGCTGATTTAGCGTGTTTTAATGGAAAACCATTTTTAAATCTATTTTTGGAACCATTAATACATTCTATATGACCAAATAATATCCTTCTTTAGAATGGTGACATCAAAATTTATTTTGGGTAATTTTTTGATATTTTTCTGATAAAATTCATTTTTTAATGAATAGTGAAAAAATATTGTATTTTAATTCAAATGTGCCTTTTAATATAATTTATTTATATGGATAGATTATATTTTTAATTGGTTTTACAGTTTAATTATAATATATTTTTACCATTTAATCCAATGTTGGTCATTGGAATTAATTTCACTTTGAAATTGGACATAAACAAGTATCAATCTTTTGATAGTTATTGTTTCTTAAAAACACGCTATTTGTTTTGATAACAGGAATTAATTTTAAAATTAATTAATGTCACTTATATGTTTTGAATTTGGAGAAATAGACATCATTTTTGAATTCAGAATATCAAATATATCCTAGGCTGAATTTTTAGTAATTTTCTGAGAAACATCAATTTTTGATGAATAGTGAAACCACATAGTGGAAGTTAAAAAAACTGGCCTTTTCATTTAAATGAAATTTTACCACTTCTGTGGCTTGAATTTCATATCCAACATACATGGTTGTTATCAATAAGTAAAATGTGGTTCATTAAGATGAAAATAATTTTTGGTGAATAGTAACTTTTGACTTCTATTTACTGCGGTTAAAGGTAAATAGGGTAATTCATGGTTAAAAGAATATTATAATAATTCAAATTTACCTAAACACTTGTCTTGAACTTATTGGTTGAGTCATTAACGACCATGAGAATCATTGGGTCTATTTTGGGACTCTTTTGAACTACTTGGGAGTGATAATGACAATTTAGATTAATTAATTTAATGTGAAGACAAAATTGACATTAAAAAAAATCATTTAGAAAATTAATTTTTAGAAGAGGTTATATAAATTATCTTTAGGACTATAATTATTAATTATAAAGATAAAAATATTTCCTATATCATGGTATTTTTTTATAATTTTTAGACATCAACTAAATTAAATTATTTATGACACAATAATGAAGCAGTATTTACCTCATTAATTAATGATTTAAATAAATAAGATTATAATGACTAAACTATTATCCAAAACATGTACAATTCTAATTGGATGATTTTATTTCTACCATGAGTCATCTTATATTCATCATTAATAATTTGTGGACCTTTATAAACCGAATATCATTATATTATAAAACAATAGTTGCACACATTCCTAAAGAGCCCCTCCTCTCCCTTATAAAAGGAGACCACTTATAACCAATTACTCACAACTATAAAGCCATTTTTCTTGTCCAAACTCTACCCAATTAAGCTATAAACATCCCTCTCCTCCCCTTAGAATCATTACCTTATGCATAAGGCACTTCAAGAAATCCTTTTGGTTCAAACCAATGGAAGTTTCCTAAATTAAAGGTAACAATTTCTCTTAAATTGTTTTCATTTATTTTACTTCTCCAACCCATAAACTCTTTTTATTTCATTCTTTTGTAACAAAAACAGTATAATTATTATACTAGGATGTTGTTATAAGAAGGATTCGAACTAAACTTACACACACCTTCATCTAATGGATGAAGAACATAATGTTTCTGTGGATGGAAAACTAACGCCTCACGAAACGATGCTTGTTCGAATATCTCCTACCGCCTCTCTTGGTGGCCATTATGATAGAACTATATTTAAATATGATATATATTATGATTAATTTTTCTTTATTCTTATATATTTTCCATTTATATAACGCCTTTATGGTTTCCATAGTGGATAAATACGATAATCTCATTTGAGGAAGTGCGGACTTCCGCACCCTCAAAGTGATGTGATTCGTTAATGCCTTATATGGGATGTATAAAGGATGGAGTTAATGATATTATATAAGATATTATACTAGAATTATAATATACCTATGTATAATTATGGTTTATTTCCATTAAAATAAGAAATAGAAATGAAAGTAGCGTTCATGCGTACGTACGGCTTACCATCTCCATGAACGGTGCATTTCATTTCTTACCTCCAAATATTATGTAACTATTATAAATACATTTATATACTGGATATATATGATATATATGATATCTAAATCATGAATATAATTCTAGATATAATGAACTATTGACCACATGGACAAACTATAAATATAAGGTGTTCATTTTTGACTCAAGTACCAAATATCGACAAAATTGATGTTATTATCTTAAATGATTACATAATGTTTATAACATGGTAATAATTGATATTAAGGGAATAATAAACTTAAAAAAGTTTCTTAATCAAGTAGAAATTAAATTTACTTTATTATTCAAGAGATTAAAGAATGATCGAGTCAAGTCGGACGCGAGGTAAGAGATTTCGTCTCAATATCCTTTCATTGAGGAATATTTTGTTCTAATACAAGACTTTATTTTATACGTTGTATAAAAACCTTTGAATTTTAATTTCATTCGAAGGGAATATTTTTCTATGATGCGTATTACTAAACGACAAAAAAGAATGTTTATTTTAACGTATGTGATGCAATGACCTTTTCTGCCGCCGCGAGTATTATATGATATTTGGCTTCCTCAAGAAGCCATAAATGTTTTTAAAAGAAAATAAATACCTCATACTATTTTACGTATTTTTGGTATTGAAAATTATTTTTAAAATGGATATGTTATGTCAATATATTTAAGTGATATATTGTGATCGAAATGTGGAAATGTTTTCTTTCCTTTATATTTTTTGTATGTGTTATGATATTTTATTGGTACTTAGACATTGGACCTGTGGTAATGTGATAAACCAAACGACGGGTGGTGTTGTGAATACCAGGACTGGTGGTTACGTTATAAACTTCAATTCATTGGGTATGGATGTCGGCCGTATGGCTATTCCATTTAGTGATATGTGTGGAAGTCGACCGTATGGTTATTCAATTTATGTATGTTTATGTCCCAAGTTACCTTTATATGTTATGTGTTCTTTATATGGGTTTTATGGCAATCCTTTGGTTACAAAAGGGTAGGTAATGATCCTTTATTCAGTGAATAGTATTTATTACTCCATAAAGGTGAAAATTATTACTTATGTTAAAGTATTCATTTTTTACTTGTTATTTTGAAAAACTAACAGTTCTACTTCTTTATGTATCCCTTACTGAGATTTTTATTCTCATCCCATGTTTTTGAAATGTTTTTCACAAGAAATAATGTGGAATAGGGTAAAATATGGGATTAAGGAGAAGTCATGCTATATTAAACATGGAACTAGACATGAATATTTTTTTTCAAGAGTTCATGTTTTGTAAAAAATGGAAACTGTGTAGAAGTGTCTACCTTTTAATCTTTTGAGATGTAATAGTTATGGAATAACCCTCTAAAACTCTAAACCTTAAAAGATCCTCAATGTGAATTATTCATTTAATTCAAGATTATGTTTGGTTTTAAGGTTGGTTCTTTATAGTTGGTATCATAGGTCGGTTTAGATATCTTTAGGTGTTAGGTTATTGTTAATGTAATATCCATAAAGTAATTCATGCTAATATTAAAACCATATAGAAATTACTGATTACCATGTTGTTTCACCAATGAAATTTCTGTGTTAAGAATGGTTTTTCGTAGAGGAAACATGGAAGTTGTGATGGGAAGTCATACAGAGGGAAATGAACTTCCAAATCAGCATCCTGAGATGGTCAGAATCAAAATTGAACAGTTTACTATAGTGATGGCTGAGTTGATTCAGGAATTCAAAAGAAGATTGATGAATGCTCCAGTTTTGGTGCTGCCTTCCAGAAATGGTGAGTTTGTTATCTACAGTGATGCTTCATTGTAAGGACTTGGTTGTTTCCTTATGCAGAATGATAAGGTAATTGCTAATGCTTCACGTCAGTTTAAACCTCATGAGTTAAATTACCCTACATATGATTTGGAATTAGCTTCTGTTGTTTTTGCTTTTAAAATTTGGAGGCATCATTTGTATGGATTGAAGTGTAAAATATATACTGGTCAAAAAAGTTTGAAGTATATATTCACTCAGAAATAATTGAACATGAGACAGAGGAGATAGTTGGAATTAATCATGGATTATGATTTCACGAACCATTACCATCTGGGAAAATCAAATAAAGTGGTTGATGCTTTCGGAAGAAAATGTAATGCTTAATTAACCATGATACATTCAGAATGAGATACTTTGGTTTTTGATTTGATGAACTTTGGCATAGAAGTTGTTGTTCAGAAAATTCTTCTTTTTTGTATCAGGTGTCAGTGAGATCATCTCTATCAGACAGAATAATGCAAGCACATAAAGAAGACAGTGAGTTGTAGAAAAAGATAGAGTTGGTTCAGAATGGTATGTTACCTGAATTTAACATTGATAATGACTGTGTTTTGAGATTTGTAAAGAGATTATGTGTACCATGTGATTCACAGTTGAAAAATGAGCTGTTATGTGAAGCTCATAGTTCCCTATTTTTAGTTCATCCTAGAAGTACTAAGATGTATAGAGATCCTCATGAGTATTACTGGTGGGATGGAATGAAAAGATATATTTCTGAATTTACTCTGAAGTGTTTGACATGCTAGCAGGTTAACGCAGATCAGCAGTTACCGAAAGGGATGCTTTAGCCTTTACCGGTGCCAGAGTGGAAATGAGAAAATATATCCATGGACTTTGTTGTTGGATTACCAAAGACATCTCGAGGTAATAATGTAATCGGGTTTATAGTTGATCGACTGACTAAATCTGCTCATTTCCTTCCTATTAGAGATACTTTGTCTTTAGATAAACTTTCTCGGTTGTATGTTAAAGAGATAGTTAGGTTTCATGGTGTTCCCCACTCCATTGTATCTGATCATGATCCTAGGTTCACTTATAACTTTTGGAAAGGCTCCAGAAGTCGTTGGGTACTGAATTAAATTTTAATAAATCCTTTCATCCGCAATCAAATGGGTAGACAGAACGAACAATTCAGACCTTGGAAGATAAGTTACGTGCTTGTTCAATGGATTACCAGGGAATTTGGGACCAACATCATTCTTTGGTTGAATTTTCATATAATAACATTTTTCATTCCAGTATATAGATGGCTCCATTTGAAGCATTATATGGAAAGCGTTGTCGAACTCCAGATTTTTGGGATGAAGTAGGTGAAAGGATGCTGAGGGGACCAGAATTGGTAGAAGAGATGGCAGAGAAAGATCAGTTGATTCAGAATCACATGAGAATAGCTCAGAGTAGATAGAAAAGTTATGCAGATAACTGGAGGAAGGATCTTTCTTTTGAGGTAGGTGATCATGTCTTTCTGAAAGTTTCTCTATGGAAAAGTGTGATGCGTCTTGGTAAGAAGGGAAAGTTGAGTCCGAGGATCATTGGACCTTATGAAATTATGGAGAATGTGGGAACACTTGCGTATAGAGTGGATTTACCTCCAATTTTATCCTAGGTACATAATTTTTGTCATGTTTTGATGTTGAGAAAGTATATGCCAGATCCATCTCATGTTTTGAGCCCAGAGGTAGTTCAGTTGGAAGAGAATCTCTCTTATGAAGAACAACCAGTTCATATTCCTGACCGTAGAGAGCAGGTGTTGCAGAATAAGGTAATTTACCAGGTAAAGGTTTTTTGGAAAAACCATACGGTTGAAGAGGTAATGTGGGAATCTGAAAATTCTATGAGGGATAAATACCCCCACTTATTTTTATAAGTGAATAAAAATTGTGAGGACAAAATTTCCAAAAGGGGGGAAGGATGTAACATCCCAGGAAAATGAATAATAAGATATATTTCATATTTATTAATATTTTTGAATTAAATATTAATTTTACTTTAAATGGGTTGCTATGTTCGATAGCGTACCTGATACGCAACAACGGGTTTCTTTGGAATCTTACGTTGCAAACTAACAATATAATATTATTATTTTAAATGGTTGTTAACTCCTAGACATTGTATTTGTGGGAATGAATGAAACTAACTACAATATGATTATACATGATTTTTAAATGTATTTACATTATCCAATAAAAAGTTAGAGGCTTAAAATGTGAATGAATCTAATTTTAAGCATAATTTACATTAAAAGGATGATTTAACGCCTTTTAATGGAAAAACATTTTTAAATCTAGTTTTGGTCACTTTAATATATTCTATATAACCAAATAAAATCCTTCTTTAGAATGGGGACATAAAAATTTACTTTGGGTAATTTTTTGGTATTTTTCTGATAATGTTCATTTTTTAATGAATAGTGAAAAAATACTGTATTTTAATTCAAAAGTGCCTTTTAATATAATTTATTTATATGGTCAGATTATCTTTTTAATTGGTTTTAAAGTTTAATTAGAATACATTTTTACCATTTAATCCAATGTTTGTCATTGGAAATAATTTTACTTTGAAATTGGACATAAATAAGTATCAATCTTTTGATAGTTATTGGTTCTTAAAAACACGCTATTTGTTTTGATAACAGGAATTAAATTTAAAATTAATTAATGTCACTTATATGGTTTTAATTTTTAAAAATAGATATCATTTTTGAATTCAGAATATCAAATATATCTTAGGCTGAATTTTTGGTATTTTTCTGAAAAACATAATTTTTTTATGAGTAGTGAAACCACTTAGTGGTTGTTAAAAAAACTGACTTTTTCATTTAAATGAAAATTTACCACTTCTGTGAATTGAATATAAAAAATCCAACATATATGGTTGTTATCAAGAATTAAAATTTGGTTCATTAATATGAAAATAATTTTTGGTGAATATTAAATTTTGACTTTTATTTACCGTGGTTAAAGTTAAATAGGGTAATTCATGGTTAAAAGAATATTATAATAATTCAAAATTATCTTAACACTTGTCCTCATTTTATTTCGTGAGTCATTAAAGACCATGGGAATATTTGGGTCTATTTTGGGACCCATTTGATCCACTTGGGAGTGATAATGACAATTTAGATTAATTAATTTAATGTGAAGACAAAAATGACATTAACGGAAATATTTTAGTAAATTAATTTTTATAATGGGTTATATAAACTATATTTCCGACTATAAATATTCATTAGAAAGATAAAACTATTTCCTATATCATTTTATTTTTTTTATATTTTTTAGACATCAAATAAATTAAATTATTTATGACACAATAATGATGCAGTATTTACCACATTAATTAATGATTTAAATAAATAAGATTTTAATGACTAAAATATTATCCAAAACATGTCCAATTCTGATTGGATGATTTTATTTCTACCATGAGTCATCTTATTTTCATCTTTAATAATTTTTGGTCCTTTATAAACCTAATATCATTATATTATAAAATAATAGTTTCACACTTTCCAAAAGAGCCCCTCCTCTCCCTTATAAAAGGATACCACTTCTAACCAATTCCTCACACATCTCAAGCCCTTTGGTTCTTACAACCTCTGACCAATTAAGCTCTCAACATCCCTCACCCCCTTAGAATCCTTACCTTAGGCATAAGTCACTTTAAGAAATCATTTTTGTTCAAACCAAAGGAAGGTGCCTAAATTAAAGGTAACAATTTCTCTTAAATTGTTTTCATTTATTTTACTTATCCAAACCCTAAACTCTTTTTATTTATTTATTTTGTGACAACACCAGTATCCTAAATATACTTTTATTTTGTTATAAGAAGGATTCTAACAAAATTTACACACACCTCCATCTAATGGATGAAGAATATAATGTTTCTGTTGATGGAAAACTAACGCCTCACGAAACAATGATAGTTCGGTTACCTCCTACCGCCTCTCATGGTGGCCATTATGATGGAACTATATTTAAATATTATATATATTATGTTTATGTTTTATTTATGTTTCTGTATTTTCCATTTATAGCATGGCTTTATGGTTTCCATAGGGGGTAAATACGATAATCTCATTGGAGGAAGGGCGGACTACCGCCGCCTCAAAGTGATGTCATTCGTTAATGCCTTATGTGGGATGTATAAAGGATGGAGTTAATGATATTATATATGATACTATACTGGAATTATAATATACGTATGTATAATTGTGTTTTATTTCCATTAAAATAAGAAATAGAAATGAAAGTAGCATTCATGTGTACGTACGGCTTACCGTCTCCATGAACGGTGCATTTCATTTCTTACCTCTAAATTTTATGTAAATATTATAAAAACATGTATATAATGGATATATATGATATATATGATATCTAAATCATGAATATCATTCTGGATATAATGAACTATTGACCACATGGACAACTTATAAATATAAGATGTTCATTTTTGACTCAAGTACCAAATATCGACAAAATGAACGTTATTAACATAAATGATTACATAATGTTTATGACATGGTAATAATTGATATAAGAGGAATAATAAACTTGAAAAAGGTTCTAAAGAAAGTAGAAATTAACTTTAGTTTTTTATTCTGGATATTAAAGAACGATCGAGTCATGTCGGATGCGAGGTAAGGGACTTCGTGTCAATCTCCTTTCATTGAGGCATATTTTTTTCTAATACAAGACTTTCTTTTACACGCTATATAAAAACCTTTGACTTGTCATTTCATTCAAAGGGAATATTTTTCTACGAAGCGTATTAGTAAATGACAAAAAGAATTTTTCTTTTAACATACACGGTGACAACGACCTTTTCCACCTCCGTGAGAATTATATGATCTTTGGATTCCTCAACCAGTCGTAATGTTTTTAAAAGAAAATAAATACCTTATACTCTGTTATGTATTTTTGGTATTGAGAATGGTTTTGAAAATGGATTTGTTATTTCAATATATTTAAGTGATGTATTGTGGTCGAAATTTGGAAATGTTTTCTTTCGTTTATATTTGTTGTATGTGTTATGATTTTATATTGGTACTTGGACATTTGACGGGTGGTTACATGATAAAACAAATGAAAAGTGGTGCCGTGAATACCAGGATGTGTGGTCACATTATAAACTCCAATGTATTGGGTATGGAATTCAGCCGTATGGCTATTGTATTTAGTGATATGTGTGGAAGTCGACCATATGGTTATTCCATTTATGTAAGTTTATGTACCAAGTTACCTTTATATGTTATGTGTTCTTTATATGGGTTTTATGGCAATAATTCGGTTACAAAAGAGTATGTAATGATACTTTATTCGGTGAAGAGTATTTACTACTTCATAAAGGTGAAAAGTATTACTTATGTTAAAGTATTCATGGTTTACTTGTTGTTTTGAAAAACTTACAGTTTTACTTTTTTGTGTATCCCTTACTGAGCTTTTTATGCTCATCCCAAGTTTTTGAAATGTTTTTCACATGAAATAATGTGGAATAGGGTAAAGGATGGGATCAAGGAGAATTCATGATATATTAAACATGGAACTAGACATGACTTTTTTTTTCAAGAGTTCATGTTTTAAAAAAAATGGAAACTGTGTAGAAGTGTGTACCTTGTAATCTTTTGAGATGTAATAGTTATGGCCTAACTCCCTAAAACTCTAAACCTGAAAAGATAGTCAATGTGAATTATTCATTTAATTCAAGATTATGTATGGTTTTAAGGCCGGGTCCTTATAATCACAGGTCCCCTTATTGTATATGATTTCTCATTATATAATAATTGAGTTGGGGATCTCAATTAAAGTTCAATTTCATTCCCTTAATTCTACTAGATACAACATCTCTTCAAATATCCATGATTATTTAATATATCAATTCTACCATTAATTATATTCCTCATGTAATTATTTCATTGTTGATATGTTTAAGTATCCATATTTCTAGTTCATATTTTGATGAATCAGTATTCTCAACACATACCCATAGTGTGTTCTATCATTCATAATAATATAATTGATGGAAACCTTCTTCTGGTAGAAGTTTCTTACTTAGATTTCAAGTTATTTCAACATATTTACAGTTTTAGAAATTGTTTCTTTCAATGAAATATTCAATATTCTATTATGATTCAAAATAAAATCTAGAAATTTGAAACTGATTCCCAATTTAATTTTACATATTATCATAATATATTATATTAGTCTTATTATTCTATTTTCTAACACCTATAACATTTTCTATATTTATAAAATTGTTTAGGTATTTCTTTCTCTCAATAATGGTAGGGGGTTCACTATGACTAATACATTATTTTCCCAAACTACATTTCCTTTGGGATGAGATATTTATTTTTTGTTTTATATTTTCAAATATTAAATTTTCTTTTAATTTTATTATTACATTTTTATGTATAAGAAAATAATAAATTCAAATAATCCACCTATTGGACATTCCATTGGCCTTACATTTTTTCACTTCTTTTTTAATGATCCTATATCATATATTAATTTATGAGTCTTGCAATAATTTTTTTTGTTGAGAATTATTTTATCTATTGATATTCTTTCGTTACTCATCATGCCTTCTAATACATGTGATATATTATCCACTGTGTACATTTTCACCATTATTTTATAATTAATTGGAGAAATGGAATCCTTAAAGAACTCATTATCCTATTGTATCCCCATATAATCATTTTCTATTTCTATAACTTGTTTACTATGATCATATTTTATGGCATAAAAATATAGAACTTCATATGAGTTTAGGTTCTTTACATTTGTATCATCCTTACGGTTTTTAGTTCATCTGGATGAGATTTAACATTATCTCTTATATCAGTGGTCTCATCAACATGTCAATTATTTAATCCATTTAGTTTGAGATTTTATCCTTTAATTGAATTTATATTTCCTTTCACTTATTATATAATTTTAATTTATTATATAATTCCCTTATAATACATGAAAAAATTCCACTTTATGTATTCTTTATATTTCATAGTCATCATAGTTTCAGAATCACTTAGAATATAAGGTCCACAAATTATATCTATATTAACATTGCATGAGTAAAAAATTTCACTATATGAATCATTTAAAACATTATTCAGTATATTATTGGTTTCCTTAAGTTGAATCACAATCATTATATTTATTCTATGGCATTGAGGAATACCACCATAGTTCTACTTAATTATTGATGTTCTATACCTTTCTATAATACACTAAGATAATATCAAAATGGATAATCAATTACAACAAATGAATAAACCATATAGAGGAAAAAATCCAACAAAAGAAATATATACTATAATATTAACTTTTCGGCACAACTGGATCATGGCTATGTTTAGAGGGTAGGTGAATCATGGTATAGTTATTTTTTCAGAAATTCATTCTGCCGCATTGGATCATGAAATTTTATTATATAATCCACATTGATTTGTCTTTGTTATTTACACTGATATTTTCCATTCTATCATTATATTGTGAGGATGAATAAAAGGTTAATCATGAAACAAAGCATATGGATAGTGAAATATTTACTTGGTTTCCCTTTAATAGGCTATATCCAAGGATTATATAATGTAAATGTACATATTTACCAAATCTGATAAATCTCACTACCAATATAAAAGTTTTTTCTTGATCACTTATATTCTCTGGGTCAATTCCTTATATAATATTGTATCAATTAACTTATTCCCAAGAGACACTCCTTCCCTCATCCATTCTAAAGATCCCTAGAGGTGGAAAGGATAACATTATTCATCCCTTATTTCATAACACACTATAATGGATTAATACAAAATTTATAGACAATTAGTTCCTTTCTTGGGATAAATTTAATGAATTCCCAATTGTAGGTAGATTCTCTACTGATTCCATTTCTAGGATTTTCCTTAATGTTTGTGAAATCAACAAAACAAAACACATCCATTTTCTAAACACCTAGAAAAATATTATCTTAATTTTAGAAAAATTAATTACCTCATCTTTAGATCATAGGAAGATCTTCACAAGATTATAATTGATACTAAATAACATGATCATATTTGAAATTTTTTGTTTCATGCAACATCGAGTTTGAAACCGTGATATATTGTTAAATATTAACATGATCATTAGAATTGTATTATGATTATTAGGTATAATAGTATAAACATTGGAATAAGAGAACAACCTATCGAACAATAAATAAATAAATTATCTCAAAAATTAAAAACTTATATATTTATAACATGTAATAAGAGTACAAATTTTTTAAAAATGATAAATTAAAAATTGTTTTTTAAGGAAATGTTTATTTTTTTCTGTAATTAACATAATAATTGAAAATATATTTTATCTTTAAAACGTATATTTATACGTCAATAATTTTTTCATATGATTATAAGATAATTTTGAGAGACATAAATTAATTTTTCAAAGTGTCATAAAATCATTTATAATTTTAAAATTGGTATTTTTTTAATAAATGATGATATTAATTAAAAATTAAATTCATCATATTTGGAAAATTATTCAAAAAAATTGTAGTCCTATTTTTAGATAAACATGTTCCAAAATGGATAGGGTGAGTCTTTGGTAATTTAGAAAAATAGAATAATTTTTTGTTAATAATGATATATAATAATGTATGATATTTTTCATTATATATAATTAAATGAATTATTAAGTCATGGGTGATGTTGAGATGAGGTAAGAACTCTTTAGTTTGAAAACAGATGAAATGGATACTATACATAATCACACAAATCATCACTATTAATAGTATTCATGAAATACAACAAACTAATGAATAAAATATTCAAAAAACACACTTCTTATACACTATAAATACCACTGCTCAAAACCCCTTCTCCTCAAACATATAATCCTTCATGAATGCCTAAATTCCCCCAAAATTTCTTACTGAGCATATTTTACAAGTACATGACCTAATGGATTTACTATAAACCAAATACAAGTGTCTTAAGAATGTTCCTAAGGGGTATACATCCAAGGGGTAAAATCCTCCTTCTTCTCTTTAATATCCTTTCATCGTCTTATCAACCCCTCACCTCCCCTTCCCCAATAATAATATAATGTCTATAATAATACATATACTATAATGTTATTTTTATAATGGAATATCTATCATAAAATCACTTCTTTTTTCCTTATATTATAAAAATTCAATCATTGTCTATGATATGAAAATTCATAGCCTTTGTGGATAATGAGTATAGATATTTCATAAACAACTTCATGTCTGGACATAAAACAATTATAATGATTAAATAATATAATAATATTAATATTATAAGTTATATAATGTTATTTAACCAATAAATAAACAAAATTACATATAAAATAACATAAGTTTTGATAATCGTAAAAATCGCAAAAATAAATTAACTCATTTTCTTCAAAATTTAATCAAATGATTCATCATCATAATATATGAAAATTATTATATTAGATCATATAAGATTATTTATTTTCATTAAAACTAAATAATTTCACTTTATAATTAGTTATTTCAATTTGAAAATTACATTTATCTTTAAGATCAAGGGAATCAAACATAAAACTAGGAAATGAACACTAACAAAACAATGAAATTAATCATTACAACTCCTGTAAATTTTCATTAATTAATAAAAAAAATAATAAATAAATAAAATATATATTGAATATGTTCTAAATTACGTAATTAATGAATAATATTTTATTATCTATGACATTAATTACAAGTATAGAATTTATTCAGACACAAGGTAAGGGTGTTTTCATCTCACTTTTATTTATATGAGATATTCCTTATTCACCACTTATACATTGTTTGTGGGGTATGTATACATACCATAAAGATATAATATCATTATTCCATTTATCATCATGTATTTAAATGTTTTATATTATAATTATTATTTTTAAGTTGCATACGGTTCGACTAATTAAAAATTTGTAAAGGAAATCCTAAACCTTATTTCTATTCTTTTGGTTAAACTTTGACTCCAATGATTATCTAATACTGTGATTTTTTTTGGAAAGTATTTTTTATATAATGTTGTATATAACTATTTTTATGTTTATTTAATGTTAATAAACATAATTTTTTTACTTGGTTAACGCTCGCACTATAATTTATAAAATCCTTTTTTAAATGTTTATTAATTTAAAATAAAAAGTTTAAAAGATATATACATAATGATAGAATCTTTCATAATTAATGAAGACATAATATAACTAGGATTCATTTACATGTTTATATTGTAATTTTCAAATAAAAAAATTCTCTTATATATTTTGAATGTTTATAAATATATTATTCTAATGAAAAAATGGGATTTCTCTCATGAAATTTGGAATAAATTTGACAGATTATTATCTTATATAAGAAAAAAACTCATTTTAATTATATTATTAATTGAGGTTGATATATTATGATAAAATAAAAAATATTTTTTTAAATGATTTATAATCATTTTGACCATGGATATACTATCTTGATACCATTCATCATATTACTCGAGATAGTTTATGATAACGTTTTCAAATTGGGAGAATTATTTGCATAATTTAGTTTCAATTTTACTGTATATGTTGATTATGATTCACCACATTAATATGAGGTATTAATTGGACTTAGTAGTGTTGGGAGTGGCCCACTATATCCCCTCTATACATCATTAGGTATCAAGAGACAATCATGACTAGGTTTTGGCCATTGACTTACCCATTTTGGTATACGTCTTAGCCAAGTCCATGATGGAATGTTTATGATGTCCAACATTATGAATTCCCTCATTATGATATAATTTATTGATAATCCATTGGATCATTCATATAGTAGAATATAAATGGTTAATTATCATTCGCCTATAATTAGTTAAATGGAATTAGTTGATCTTCTTTTAAAATATACATATTATGAACAATACTATGTTATAATGGAGAAGATGGAGACCTGAAGCGCGCATCAGAGCCACCCGATGCGGGTTTCTAACCCTAAACCAGATCGATCTTATGCAGATGTTGTTGCGGGTAAATCAGATGCGGTGGTGGATAAACCCGGTGATGCTTTCGTCGATGCTTACACTGAGATTCAGATCAAACCTAAACAGTTTCGGCATCGAGGTCAACTTGAAATTTCTTTTACCGAGGATGAGGTAAACATTTTGTCTTCTGATCTTCGGCTTGTTTTAGTTGGTAAATGCACAAATCGTCGACCCTCGTTGAAGTTTCTTCGAATGTCTTTGGAATCAATAGGTTTTACGGGTTTTAGTTTGGGTCTCCTTAATCCGTATCATATTATCTTTCGATTTGACTCAGAAGAGGATTATTATAGGCTATGGATGAAGAGATCTTGGTCTTTTGGGGGATGCTTCATGAAAATTTTGAAATGGACCCCTACTTTTGACCCGTATGCCGAATCTCCTATTGTGCCCATATGGGTTAATTTCCCTGAATTGCCTTTGCATCTATTTAAGCAAGAAGCTTTATTCCCAATAGCAAGTTTGATTGGCTGTCCTCTGAAATTAGACTCAGCCACAAAACTCTTATCTAGACCTTCTGTAGCGAGAATCTGTATTGAAATAGATGTTTCCCAGCATCTGCCAGATCAAGTTTGGATTCAGAATGGTGATTTTGGTTTTACACAAGAGGTTCTCTACGAAAGATTGCATGATTACTGTCTTAGTTGCTTTAGACTTGGACACACAACGAAAAACTGTGAAAAGGACCCTGCTAGCTCTAAAATCAGGAAAAAAGTTTTGGTTGAAAAAGGGATGCAAAGTCATAAGGATATTGGTGGTTCTTCTGGCTATAGCAAGAATTTGGCAGAATCTGGCCTGAATTCCGAAATGAATAATTTTCAGGTTGAGAATAATCTAATATCTGATTATGTTAACTCTATTCTTGAATTCACTGCCCCCCTCCTATTTTCATGGATGAACTGACTACTATTAACAAAGTGGATGAGTCTCAGTCTAAAAACAAAGAGGTTGCTAGTACATCTGTGTTGGTGAAAGAGCCTACCCCTCACATTTCCCTGCCTCAGCTTGAGGAAGTTCAAGTGCAAGATAGTACTCAGGAATCTATTGAGAATGAGGTGTGTGAAAACTCTAAAACACATTCAGATGAACCTCTCTAACCCAAGGTCGGGGAGTTTCTTCATCCAAATGATCGTAAAGGTAAAAAAGTCATCGTGGATTCGGATGGTTTCATCACCCCATCTTCAAAGAAAATTAAAAAATATAGAGGCAATACCAATTACGAAAGAACTGTTATCACTAGATCATTTGCTGCTAGAAGACCTGAATTTGTAGTGCCTCCTCAACCAGTCCCTCTGGAGCCTTTGCCGGATTATTCTGAATGCTCTGATACAGGTTCCTCTTCCTTAATCGAGGCTCTGGTTTCATGTTGGATGGTATTGCTTACTTGTTCTTGTTTAGTACGGTTCACCAAATCCTTGTTTGGATTTAATTTGACTGAGCTTGGTGTTTCACTGGAATCTGTTTGATGGAAGTCTTAGATTTTTACTGCTGACCTTTCCTTGCTCATGTTTGGTTGTGAAATTCCTCAAATGGTGTGCTATTTGACTCATCCATGCTTGGAAAGTTTTGATTCTGCAAGGGATGTTGAAGTTCCAGATTTCTGAAGATTGGTTTTCCTACTATTGGCTACTTTGGAAAGATTATGTTGGTAGTTCTGCTATTTGAATTCTATTTCTTGGATGGCTTTGAGCTATTACTGTACAGAACCTAGATGTTATGCTCCTTTTTGGTTGTTCTGGACTTCAGCTATTATCTACGTTTGGTTTTTGGTCTGCTCGTGCTCCATCTGAGCACCCGAGCCTGGCCTTTTTTGCTTTGATTTCTGGATGCAAGGCTATACTCTGCTCTAGTTGAGCAGCTGGTTTTGTTTTCTTCTCTGATGGATCTTTTGGTGTGGAAAGCCTTCCTTTGTTGGGTTCTGTTTTTTGAGATGACTTTACTTGAGACTTTCTAGACTCGGTCTGTTGGTTTCCTGCTACTATGGTGTAACTAAAGTCTGGGATTGGAGGATAGGATTCATTCGGTTCTGACTTACTGCTGCTGCTTCTCTGACTGAAGTTGAATGATTGAAAATGAGGTTCTCCCTGCTGATTTCTTGACAGTTTGTCTGGTTTTTCTGACTCTATAGCTGGTTCTTTCCTGAAAACTGGTTGATTTTGAAGATTTCTATTATGCTTCAAAGGCTGGATTTCAGATTAAGATTTCTTGATTTTTTTAGATTACCTTCTGTATTTTGGATGGCTATAGTAGGGATACTTTGGCCGCAAGATGGTTTCTCTTTCTTATTTCCATCTGGTCCGCATGGTGATGATGCTTCCTGCAGGGGAGACAGGCTCAGATTGACCTATTTTCTTCAATTGGACAGCATGATGACTTTTTTGGATGGTCTGCATTTTCGAAGTTACATCTTTGCAACAATTGAATGGTGACTTCTCAAGGCTACCCTCAAGATCTGGTTTTTTTGTTTTGGATTGAATATTTCTTGTAACCCATTGAATTACTGCTGGTGTATGTCATTTACACCTCATGGTTGTACTGATATTTTTTATTTTAATAAATTCCATAGGTGACATGAATTGGGACACCAACTCATGTCACCAATTTTCTTAAAAAAAATACTATGTTATAATGATATGAATTTTTAGTTATTTTCCACAACATAATATTTATGATTATTTATGATAGCTTACATTTTATTCATACCCTTACTGATCATTTGATATTAAATATTTCTTATGTTTTATTTTTTCATCAGATTCCATCTTGTATAGTATTATTATCATGCCAGGATAATCTAGGAGAATAGGGGTGATTCCAATTGAGTTACTATGTTTTATTTTATTTTGTTTTTAAGGTAATACTTATGTTTTTATCTAGTTATAAAAAAATACTAATCTATTCTGTCATTTAGGTTGTGATTCCTTGTTTATAATTCCAATTTAATAATGTAAGGAACCTACTCCAAGTTACATGGGTTAGGGTTATTACTATTGGTATCAAAGTTTGTTTAGTATACTCTTTGGGAACCATATATAGAAAAACAAATAATAGGTAAACATAAAAATATAACATACATTGAGAATATTCCCATTGTTACCTACCATATTATTTAGTGATTAGTTATACATAAATGTTATGTTTACATTAAGTGATTCAATAGTTTTAGATAATACATTATGTTTCATAATTTTATGATATAATCTTGTGTATTCTATTTTATAGAAATGGATCTTATTAGAAGGAATGAAAACCATATAAATTCACATAATCATTTAATGGATTTTATTCCTATGATTTTTAAGGATTAAAGAGATTGAATGGTACCTGGAGCTGAAAAACGTATAACTCTACTAGTACAAACAATTCAAGTTATTATCAATAACCTTGCTCGCATAGAGAATACCAATCCAAAATGTAGTGTACCAATGTAATTCCACTCCGTGAAACAAAAAATACATCACTCTATGGGACTACAAAATCTTTTTTAGGTGAAAATTTGATAAGTTACTTATAGAATATATTTTACCCTTTTGTAAGTAGTGAAAGGTATAATGTTATCATTCTTGTTTATTGTATCTCATGATATGTGGATCTATAGTGGCCATTAATTAAAAACAACAAGTTTTATAATCAATTAAAAATATTTAATGGAAGTATTTTATGGAAATTTTCTTGGAATAATATTTCCCTAATGAACAATAAGTAGATATGGAGATATATTTCATTTTTTTTGAGATATAAAGAGGTTGAAAACATTTCTATATTTGAATTTAACATTACAAGGTCATTAAATAATGTTATAGTCTACATACATATCCAAACTATAATGCTTACCATTTAATTTATGGTCTTATATAAATTCAGGGAAGTGAAGTATTCTCCTAAACATTCTCAATATAAGAGGATAAATTATCCTATGACTTTAGGATGAAATATAAATTTTCGAAGCCATATGGATTCATAGAGAAGAATGATTAGAAGTGGGATGCTAAGTAATCAAGAAATGCAATTAAGGAAAAAAGGGAAGAAGGGAAGAATATAAATTATATATTTTAATAAATTTTGAATGAAAAATCCATAAAATTTCTTATTACGAAAGGAATTCTTTTATAGGTGTGGAAAAACACCACTAGGCCTGTGATAGAAATGATAATAATTAATTCAGAAATGTGAAATTATTGAGACAAAATATGATGTTACACTATGCATATTAATTTTCCATAAATTAACAGAACATTCCCATTAAAATATTCTATGGAAAAAATCCAATCTTATATAATCACAATATATTAGATTATAGTTCCTAATGAGGTGGTGGTAATTAATTTAGTAATATCCTCAAATTTATATAATTCGTTATTTTATAGTGGATCGTCGTATTATTTTATATCATCCTAGCTTTATATTAAATTAATTTATTTTAAATTAACCATCATGTGGGAGTTGTCAATCAAAACATCTAGTTCAAACCATTTTGGAAAAAAAATGTGACAATTTTTTTATTTTATGAACCATAAAAATCAAATAATTTATGATTTTATTATGATACATATTGTTTATTTTGATATAATCCTTAGTAGGGACATGATTTTAAAAAATAATGCAAAAATTTATTACAAATAGAAGTAAATTTTGATTCATGATGATGATATAGAAGTCTATATCATTAGAGGATATACTTTATCACATGTGTGATATCTAGATCCATCTTCAGTATATCATTTATATGAGATTCCTAGAGAATAAGAATAGATAAAACATACTAATAAATAGGGTGATCTTCAAATTGAGTATATAACTATAGTACATGAATACATAGTTGTATATATAGAAGAATTACTAGGATATAGTATATATTGGGATGATTAATTTTTTAATGATTTGATCCCTGATTCAATACTATATCAATTCCTTCCTAGAGAATGGACACTTTGTATTTAATATATTTAATGAAACAACCATATGAATTGTGTGATTTGTGATTTATATGATCCTATGTTTCACCTTGGGGTTCTCATGTTATTTTTTATTATAAGAAATATATATATATGAGGCTATGAAGTCACTATTAGATATCACTTCTATTCCAACAGAGAACAGGTATCTTATACCCCACCTTGATACTTATTTGACCAACTTCATATAGAATAATATTTTTCATTGAATTTTATTCATTTTGGATATCATAAATTTAATGTAAATATGGATGTTATTTGAAAGTCATTGTTTCAAATAATGTTTGGACATTAAGATATTATAGTATTTCTATTTGGATTGACAAATGCACCCATTTTTTTATCTAACAAATAGTTTATTCAATTAATATTTTCATTGTTTCGTTTTGGAATATATTGATGAAATCTTGGTGTACTCCAAAAGTTATGAAGATCATGAGAACCACTTAGAGATTGTTATAGAGACTCTTAGAAGAAATGATATATATGGGATATTTAGAATGTTTGAATTATGGATTCAAACAATTTCTTTTCCCACCTATATTATCTCCAAGAATGGAATATCATCATTTTTTATGACTAAAATGGAATTCTATGACTTTACATCAATAATGAAATAAATGAGGTACATATTGAATTGTTTTAGAAGATTACTATTGATCATTCATTTTGAATTTTTCCAGATTAGCAGGAATCTTAACTAAGCTTACTCGTAAAGGGGTGATGTTTATATGGAAAAGTAATGTGAAGAATTGTTTGATGAATTGAATTAGAGATTAGTGATTTCTAAAATCCTGACTCTACTATATAGAAATAGTAGTTTTGTGACTTATATTAATGCATCATAGAATGTATGTGGTTTCTTTCATATTCATCATGATAGATTTATTACCTATGAATCAAGGAAGATAAATACTAATGAACATAACTATCCAACTCATGATTTTGAGTAACCACCTATAATATTTTTTTAATGATATGGATACACTATCCCTATGGGGAGATATGTTAGACACAGACAGATCATATAATATTAAATCATACCTCCCCATATAAGTAACTCAACACAATGCAATGGTGATGGTTCGAGCTACTCAAGAATTATGATTGTTCATTACACTGCCACCAAATGAATTAAAATAAGGTAAAAGATGAATTGAGTGGGAAGGGTCATGGAGGTCTGAAAAAATTGTGGATTTATAGGAATCCATTGTATATAAATATAGTAAAAATGGGTATGGTAATTATCCTAGAAGGTGAATCATAACTACATTCTGTAATGGTTTCCATAGCATCTTTATTAGAATGTTAAAAACCTTCCTAGTCAAATAATAATAATTTAAAAAAAAATTATTGTTGTGAAGGATGGAAAATGTGTAGACACCATTTGTGAAAATTTAATTTTAAAATATGGGAACAATATTTGTGTTCCAAAAATAAGTGAACTATCAAAAGATTTATTGGATGATTTTCACAGCCCCAATTTCATTATTGGCCATGGTACCACTACGATTTATTCATATTTGAAGGAAAATTTTGCTGGGGTAATATGAATTTGAAAAATCATGATTATATATCATTATGTTTATTTTTTAAATAGGTGAAGGATTTAAGAGAATCTACTAGATGATTCATGCAATGTCTACCTATTTATACATATAAATTAGATGAAATTACTATGGATTTTTTTCACTAGATTAGTAATGAATCCATGAAATATTGATGAAATATGGGTTATAGTTGACCAAATTACATAATATTCCCATTTAATCACTATAAGGGAAGATTTTGTACTACTAAGACTATCAAGACTCTATATAAATGGAGTTTTAAGATGTCATGTTAAACATATTGCAACTTTGTTTTATCAAAATCCCAATTTTACATCAAAGTGGGAAATGATTATTTAAAAGGATTTTGATACTAAAATTTATATGAGAACATATTCTCACCCTTAAACTGACAGGATGTCTAAAAGAAATATTTATACATTAGAAGTCATGTTTAGATCATGACCACATGATATTCATTGTATGTATTGACAGTAAATACCTTTGGATGAGTTTTCCTAAAAAAATATATTCCATTCTAGTTTTCAAATGGAACCATATGAAGAACTATGTGGAAAGAGATTTTGAAATTTAATATGTTTGTATAATGTCAGATAATAGAATCTCATAGGCCCAAAACATGTGGAATTAATAACAATAAAAGTAAGTAGTATTCAAAACCATATCATCCTAGCTAAAAGTTTGTTAAAGAGTTATGATGATAACCAGAGAAAGGATTTGTAGTTCCATATTGGATATCATGAATTTATGAAATTACAGAAATAGAAGAGTGCCATAATATTCTGTATGGAAGGGAAAATAAGAACTAAGTACATCAAACCATTCAAAATTCTAGATAGAATTGGATTTGTGGCTTATCAATTTACAATTCCACCTACCCCTTCAAGTTTACATGTTGTGTTCCGCATATATTTTATAAGGACATATTGTCCGAACCCAATCCATGTTCTCCCTTCCAAATAATATAAATTGAACCTAATTTTTCATACTGTGAGGAGGATGTCTTGACAATGGACATTAGAAAATAGGTATTGAAGAATCATATTACTCATATAGTAATGGTGATTTGAAAATATAAAAAAATTGAACAGGAAATGTGGGAAGAAGAGGAAATTATGATTAATAATGACCCAAAACATTTTATGAGTTAAAATTATGGAAAATATGTGGATGAAATTTTTTGTGTATGGGAGAATTTAACATAATAATTTTAATTTTTTCTACTTTTATATTTAATATATTATATTTCATAGGTTTCAAGAAACACCGATGTTAAAACCAAGATATATTGTTAATTACCAACATAACAGTTGGAAGAGTAAATTGACCGTTAGGAATAATAATCTAGAAATACAAAGAATATCTTAAAAAATGAATGTATAAATATTGTTTAGGCATATCTTAAAATAAAATATAATATATTTAAATCATTGAATATGTAAATAAATGTTTTTAAAATGATAAGTTATGTATTTTTTTTTGAAATGTATATATTTATTTAATATTTTATAATAAATTAAATTATTTATTGGAAAATAATTTTCATAAAATGGATTCATAAATAAATAGTTTCTTGATAATTTTGTGAATCAATGATTAAATTTTGAATGAGTCATTAAATCCATTATAATTTTAAAATTTTAATTTTTTGAATAAATTCTAATTTATGTTAAAAAATAAATTTAAAATATTAAGAAGATTTGATTCATAAAATGATGTCCAATTTTTAACTCATTACATTAAAAAATTGATAGGGGTAATTTTTTGGATTTTCCAAAAATAGATGCTTTTTTGTGAATTGTGAAATAAGATAATTTATGGTATTTATCAATATAAGTAAATAAATGATATATTGAGTCATGCATGATAATGGGATGGGTTAAAAACTCATTATTTTGAAATCAAAATCAATATTTATGGTACATAGTTACATGAATTTACACATTTAATATTCTTGATCTAAAATAATAAAATAACAAATAAAATAATCATAAAACCCCCTCTCCTCCACTGTAAATCCCACCCTCACCACCCATTATCGTCACATATTCTAATCCTTGAATATTTTAGAAACTATTCCCATGTCCCATAAAAATACCTCTCCCTTAATCAAATCCCTTCTAGTCTTACCAGAAGACCAAATACAAGTGTCTTAAGGAGGTCTCCATGGAAACGATATCAAGGAGATAAAATCCTCCTTCTTGTCGTTTATTTTATTTTAAATTCTTATCCTCTACTAAACTACCCTATCCAAAGTGTAATGGAAAATTTATAATCATACATATAATAAAATTTTATTGTAATAATGGAATAACTATCATCTAATATATTATCTTTTCCTTTTATTCAAAAAATGAGAAAATTGCCCGTGATGTGTCGATTCACCACATTCATGGATGACGAGTTTCCATTTTCCATTAGAACCTTCTAGGATGGTCATAAACCAATTATTATGACATAAAATATTTAAATATACATATTATAATTTATAACATGTTATATAGGGAATAATTAAACAAAATAATAAAAAACAATTAGACAACTTTGGGATGGTTTTAAAAACTATTGAAATAAATTATGACATTTCTCATAAACATTTTATCAAATGAATGATATTAATTGAATATAAAAAAATTATATATGGGATTATCTGAATTTTATTAATTTTATTAACACTAAATAATTTCAATTCTCGAACATTTAATCTTATTTGACATGAACACCCTTGTTTATACTCTAGAGAACTGACCATAAAACCATGAGAAAAAACTCCTAGAATAATGAAATTAATCATTATAACTAATATAAAGGGGAATAAATGAACAAAATAAAATTATAATAAGTAAAATACATGTTTATAATGTTCTTATTTCATTTTGTTTTAATATAATTTCCTTATCTAGGGCTTTAGGTACAAGTGAAGATTGATTTAGGACACATGGTTAGAGTTTTCTCATCTAACTTGTATTTTTATGAGATATAAAAAATTCAGAACTAATTAACCATTTTTTATGTACGTATAAATATATGTGATATATATTATCATTTATCCTCTAATATTAATTTTATTAAATGTTTTATTGGATAATTATTACATATATGGGGCATATGGTGTGATCTTCTAAAAGGGTGTAAGGGAAATCTTAACCCAACTTCCATTAATTGTGTTAAACTTATACTCTAATGATTATGTAATTATATGATTATTTTTTAATCTAATTTCGATTAAAATATTCTATGTTTATACATTTTTATGTGGATTTACATCTAACACACATAATTTATTCATTTGGTTAACGCTCGCACTTTCTTTTAAAAAATAGTCTAGTAAATGTTCTTTTTTATAAAGTTTAAAGTAACTATATTTTTAACAAACATGGATTGAGAAAATCATACCACACACATGAAATAGTAATTCCTTGAGTATTCCATTGGATTTTTTCAATTTTATTTTCAAATAATTTTTTAATAATTTTTTTATATTTTAAATACGTTATTCCAAATTTGAAAAGGGTATTTTTTTCAAGAAATTGAAAATGATTTTGTTAGAGTATTTTCATCCTTATAAAATTTCCATGTTTAATCATATTCTTAATTGAGTTTTATCTATTTTGAAAACATCTACATTTTTTTATTTAAAATAATGTGATCATTTTTAATGTAGTTTTACTATCTTGATAAAATTATCCATAGATATCTCGATAGTTTATGATTATGTTTACTGATTGGGGAAATTATTTTCATATGATAGTTTAAATATGAATGGATATGTTGATTATGTTTCACCCATTTCATATCAGTCATTCCTCAAAACATTGTATGTGTCGGGTGGGGCCTGTTATATACCTTAGAAGCATCAGTAGGTTTCAGTAGGCCAACTATATATAGTTTTAGTCGAGGCATTAATGGTATGTTTTTATGTAAAAAATTATGAATTTCCTCATTTTGAGATTAGATATTGATTATTAATGTGATTATTAATCTGGTATAATTTAATTTTATATTTATCATTCTCTTGTGATTATTTATATGGAGTAATTTTATCATCTTCTATTCTTGTAGTTTTATTCTCAGTATAATGTTTTAATCACATGTGTTTTTAGTTATTATCCTTTATTATTATTGTTTATGTTTATTTGTGATAGCTACTAATGTATCCTTAGAATTAATAATTATCTAAAATAAACCCTATTTTTTAATTTGTTTTAAAACTCAGATACCAATATGTATATTTTAATTTATATTAAATCACAATATAATAGAATATGGTTATTTCTAAAGGAGTATCTATGTTGTGATTCATTTCAGGTTATTATGTAATATTTTTGTTTTTATATAGTTTTCCAATGAAACTAAAATATTTCTTCCATTGGTTTTTGATACATTGTTTTTAATGAAAATTTAAAAAATTGAGGTACCTTCTCTTGGATACTATGTTCAACGTGTTTACATGATCGAACATTGATGAACCTCAATCTTCTTCTTCTAGTTCTTGTTCATAATTCAGCTATTTTAATGATATTAATGTTCATAGGGTTACACTGGTGCCTATCTCCCTATGCATTTCCATGGAATAATACCGATGAGATAGAACATGGAATGTAACTCATTTCATGATATCCTAGGGAGTAATTTATTGTGTGAGATCCCAGCATGTAATATTTTTTTGAGATTATTTCATGAGACCACTCAAAAAGACTCTTGAGTGAGACCCCTTCATGAGACCCCTTCATATCTTATGGATCACATGACTCCAAAATGTGTCTCTATTAATTTCACGAGGATCACATGAATTTGATTGGTCTTACTATGCCATGTACATAACACCACTAAGAAGACACAATCCAAATACCTTTTTTATAACATGAATATCATGATACATTGTTCATATGATGTGAATAATGGGACCTTATTGATATCATAAAGAATGCAATGCCATATTCAGATCACATGGAGAGGGAGAACAAATTAATATCATAGAGATTGTGATACATCATAATGTTTTCCTATGCATGAAAATACCCATAACATGCTTCACATCCTGGGATGACTTCATAAGACCATTTCCCAAGGTATTCCCCTAATTATGAAAATATCAAGACTCCAATGAAAGACATTGATTATGTTCTGTGAAATACATTTTCATCGGATCAAACACCTAAATAAAACATGTATTCTTCTTAATGATGGGTTATGGGGTATTTATTGGAATAAATCCAAAACTATAACATCAAAAATTATGGGTTTCCATCCACTCCACCACCTTAATAAAAAGAATTATGTGGTTCAGAGGATCGCTTCACATTATCACTTTTTTCCATTAATATATTCTTCATTTGATCAACTAAAATGTCATCATATGATTCTGGTGGTACAATTTATAGATCCAAATAAATTCATGTGGCCAGAGCCAATATCTTCTCTCTATTTTCATGAAAATTTCATGAGATCAAATGAAAATCCTATTGTGTTCACAGAATTATCTTCATATTAATCGTGAGATCCAAAGACAATTATGTGGCTTTATTATTTTTAATGACCACATGATATCAATAAAATTTATAGCATCATTTTATTCGTGGAAATATAATGTTATCACAACAGGATCTTCTAATAATCATGAGTTTAATTTGGTTTATTCACCTAATATCATTTTGATATCCATTGATATTCTTGTGATGTACTCTAGTCCTTCACTTTATCTCAATGTGAGATCTTACAAAAATCTGGTGTTTCCAAATGTGAATCCTGTAGAAAATTTGTTCCAAAATTCATACTACATGTCATTAGTTCAATAATTTCTGATCTACTTGATATATTCATACAATATCTATCAATAAGATCAATTAAAACATTCACAATCTATTAGATCAATTTAGTCTTTCATGCTCCAATATATGAGGTATTCTTGTTATGGGAGATCATATGAAACATTCATGCTCTTCAAGATAAATTAAGAAATTCAATCAGGTTTAGATCATAAATTCAATCTCTCAATGATCATACATTCATTATCTATGAGATCAGCCGTTGACCCTCACTCATTATTCCATTATGGAAAAAAATATTGCTAATAACATTAACCATTATCAATAAATAAAATAGAACCAAACACACAAGGAATAGATATTTTTTCCCAATAATTAGCTGAGTTTTGATATTATTAAATATACCTATATGATGAATGTAATTATTTTATTTAGAGAATGATTCATAATGATGAATAGTTTAGAGATGAGGCCTTGGTTATGGGACCCACTCATTTGGTGTTTCCTCTAAGCAGTCATAAACAAGAACTACCCCCAATTGAAATGTGCATGGACCCTCCAATAGTGGTCCAGACTACCGTTCGTCTACATGTAGAGTAGTTAGAGGATTTAGTAGGACAAAAATATTGTTGGTATTGGATTAGAACGTTGTGAGAGTTTTACTGATAGAGACTACAATGGTTTTGTGTTGTTCTTGATCCTTAAGTAGTGAAGGATTGACTTGAGGAAGTTGTTTGAGTATTCCATCTTCATCAAACCTCTACACACCGAATGGTAATGATAGTATATAGTCTTCTTAATAAGGAAGTAATTACTTATGGTTGTAGTGACATATTATCCCTCAATATTTATTGCGTTTTTAGGTTTCTGAATATATAGACAACCTAGGTTTCCTGATTTTTCAGACCCCAATAATAGGTTGTATAGGACATGGAAAATAATGTGGTGTGATTTTACTTCATGTATATGACCCCACTTGGTGGTGATTATGGAAATGTTACTTCACTAGGGTGAAATTGGGCACTAGTAGAGCCCATTTTTTATGATGGATATTGTGGATTCAGAAAAAAAATAATGATGTATAATTCCCCACTGAGATAAATACATATGGTGTGATCTAAAACAAAATTATTGAATAAGTTATTCCAGAAGTGGATTGTGACATGGTGGGGTGGATGAATTCCATTGAAATTTTTATATAAGGAAATTTTGGCGAGATAAAGATTCATAATAGTCATACATTATTTGAATACATAAAAAATAGGAAATATGGGATTGTACTATAGAGTCTTATGACCCCGAGGCATTAAGATTGATTGAGGTTTGAAATGTATCACCACTGTTCTATTTTTAGTATACGTACATGGTTCGAAGCCCCATTACAATATTTTTAGACCATATTAAACACCAAATGATATTAGTGGATATTTTTAGGTTTATAATTTGCATTTTAGTCCCCTAAAAATAAGATTAGTAATGTTAATTATTTACTAGTAATGTGACCTGAATCCGTGAGTCGAAAGGTCATCATGTGGAAACATTCGATAGTAAATGGTTATTCCCTACAATGTTTTAGTCAGTGTGCACTGTTTTCCTACTATTAATATCTAGGTGACTGCTACCACCAAGGGTTCCGGTCTATTTGAGATAACTGTTGGTGTTTTCATCCTTCAATAAGAATTGATCCATTTAAGAGATGGATGATATCATCTGTGGGAGGATATAAATGAATGCTTAATATTTTTCAATTATTTATTCTAGGGAGATGTATTTTATGATCATCAAAATACCTATGGAGTTGGAGAAGTAAACATATTTTTTTACAATAGGAAGTTCTAGGTTTAACTTTCCATATGGTGTTTGTTTCTGTAGGGTCATTCAATAAGGATGAACTCATATCTATGATAGCATGTCAAACAACACTGGGTAGTTATGAGAGCTGATGGTGTGGTTGGTTAGAGTGTATAGTAGGGAAATATTAAAAGTATTGTTCCCTCTAGGGTTGAAATATTGTAAAGATCCAAAATTCTAATACAAATATATTAAAACATAATAGAGTAATAATCATATCATTTTATATTAAAATTAATAAGTATCATAATATATTATCATTTTTTTAATAATTTATAAATAAATAAGAATTTCATAAGTGAAACACATCACCAACAACTATGTTATTCATATCCTGAACCCCTTTAATGCATTACATATATGATACCTTTCCTCATTTCCTAGGTAAAAGTAACATAATAATATGTGGGATTGGGTGATGAGTAATTTTAAACAATGGATATATCAATATATAATGAGAATAAGGTTATGAAAACATGAATGTAAATTTCTAAAACAATACACAAAAAATTGTATATTATAATCTGGAGTGATGGTATAAATCATGGAATGTTATAATAAATTCATTATAAAGGAATAAAATTACATAATCCCTGAGTTCATAATGATTTCAAATACATATATCTCTAGCATAAAAGTAGGAATATGAAATTGTTTCTTTAATAGTTATTGTTTCACTCCTAAAAATATCCTAGTGGATTTCGTTTACTACAAAAACCATCATAGTAGTCATTGTTGAATAGAAAGACTATCATAGTGGATTTGGATCACTCCCCAAACTATCATATATCTCTAGTTCCACTCCTAAAACAATCAATGTTTATAGATTCCCTTACGAAATCAGGTCTATTGCTCATTACAATATTATTTATTTAATGAAATATAAATATTTAACTAATGGAATGGAAGGAGATATTGGTTTCAGTCATCTTATATTGAATATCATATATATGTGTTCCACATTATCAAAATAAATTCTTTATATAATAATCATTGAAATGGAACGTGTCTCATAAAAATTTCATATATCTTAACCCCTGAAAAATGCCCAATTTTATTAAAAAAATTATTTCATCATCATTGCTTAAACAATAGGAATAGAACATGATTCATAATCATTTCATCTTCTTCAAATAGCATAACCCATGAAAAAATAGGTTTTATAAATATATTTTCATCATAATAATAAATATAAACCATACCATATTGGAATAAGGATGGTACTGTTAGATCATATCACCATTAAAATATAATAAACACCAAATTTTAATTTCATGCATGAATAAAAATTCCATAAAAATATCTTTAATACATTCATTGATGATTCTTTCCATTTTCAAATTTATTCATTAATATCTAATGATTTCAAAAACATTAGGGGAATCCTTTTTATTTAACATAGTATAAAATACTATTACATTAATAATTAACTAATTGAGTGGCCATAATGGTCTGAATTTCTATTCCTATCTTGTGTATTCAAAGAAATATTTCATTCACATTTTCATTAAAAATAAAATATAAATTTTTCCGAAAAAGGTAATAAGATTCCTTTTAATATTTTTATAAATTAATAATTTGGGAAATTATATCCTTAAAAAATCCATGGAGAATATAAATAAAAATGATCAATTTTTTTATAATACATCAATTGAATAAATAAATATTTTTAGGTAATGATATAAATAATGTAACCTTTTTAAAAAGATAGTTTGTGAATTTTTCATCTTATAAGAGAGGATAATGAGTATAAAAAATTAATTCCTTATAAAAAAAATTATTATAATAAAATTAATTTGTTTTATAAGAGGTATATTATAATTTATTATCAATTAAAAATAAATTATAAATAATCCCAATAAAAATGTTATTATAGTACAAAACATTTACTATGTTAGTAACATTTAAATAAAAAATGATATGAAGAAAATTATATGGATATGAATATCCCATATTTTTATGTTAATAGTCATTAAATACATTCATATGTAGAATATATACCATCTAAAATAAACAAGTTTAGAATACAACATTTCTCCCATAGAAATAAAAGTACGATGAAAATACCTTACCTCAAGTCTCAACATTCTCCAGACATGTTCAACCAAATTTTTTTATAAATATTTCTTTATTATAAATTTATTACATCACCATACTAATATATATATATCCTGTAATATATGATTTACTTATACTATTTTATAATTGGTTGACTGAATATTCTATTATAAAATCACCCTTCTAAGTAATAACTGATTTGTTTTCTTCATGTATGTTTTGGATTAGTAGTTATGGTCCCTTTACATTGATTATTATTTTATAATATATATAATTTTAACCATGATTTAAGTATAATATGTACAAATTATGCATATTTTTTAGTCATTAATAAAAGATTGATATGGGAAATGATTTAAATAGTTAATAGGGATTGTAGGATGTATATATGAATGAACATTGAGTCCATTTTATTGATGGAGGGAATTAAAGAAAGATAAATATCAATTTAAAACATTTAAAAAATTATATTTCATATATATCAAATATATTAATTAAATTTACCCTTATTAGCATCAATGTAATAATAAAATAAATAACCTATCAAATCCCTCCATAGAGGTCACAGTCCACATATACGAATGAGTTCCGTTAAAAATTACCAATGAAATGTAAGGTAATAAGGTAAATGTGATATTAAAATTCCTAAAAATTAATTATATCATTAATATTATACATATATATTAATTATGTCATTAGATCCACCTGTGAGAGGTGGTTATAAAAAATGAATCATATCGGGTTTTGAGGCGGTAGTCCTCCGTACCGAATATGGAAATTTCATTTTTCATTTGATTGAAGATTATATTGATATATATCAAGAAATAAACATAACAACACATAAATATAGAAAATAAATTTATGTTGGTATATATTCATTGTTTTAAAAAAAATATTTATAAGGAATAAGAATGAATATAAAAATGCTCAGTTAACAAATGTACATCTTATTTGAGAAACCAAATATGGTTAGTAAATGTGTTCTTCAATATAGGGTTTCATAATAATAATATAGCCTATGAGAAGAAGTAGGTATTTTAATAAACATATTTGGAATTATCCATGATGATTCAAATGGTCGTGGAATTATGAATAAGAGAGGTGATGGGGTTCCCTTTTAAATGTGGGAGAGAAGAAACTCTAAAAATATTGGAAAATAAAAAGTTATAACTGCATTTAAAAAATAGTAAATCCTTAGAATTATGTCATCATACAAAATTTTACGATTTTATTAAAATACAATTCAAGTGATTTGAAAATTGAATTTTTTTTAGGTTTTTTTAACCCTTATATTTTTAGTTTAATCCCTAAAAAACTCATTTTAACCTTAAATGTGGAAATTAATTTCCCTTATGTTTATTAATAAATATGTAAAAAATTATATAATACTTTTACATTATATTTAATATTCTAATTCAATGTATGTATTATATTTTTCCAATTTTAATTCACATAATTCACATAATTTCATTTAAAATTTAACCTACAAGAATAATGATAATAAAGGTTTTCAAAGAGGAAATTTTCAAAAGTAAAATTTTTTAATATATAAATCATAATATCATTTTTAAAATAAAATAAATTTGATTTAATTTTATATATTTAACTAATTTTAATTTTAAATCCATCATTAATAAATGAACAAAATTTAATTCCATAAACTAAACTGTAGTTTTTAATAATGATAAATATATTTCACTATCCATTAAAAAATTAACAGTTTAGAGAATTCCCAAAAAAATCAGACTAAGATAATATTTACATTTTTATTTGAAAAATATATTTTATTTTTTAAAATAAAATTTCCATATTCGGAAAAAATATATATTTTCTAGAAAAATCAATTTGAATTTTTTAAATATCATTGAATAATATGAATACATCCCCAAAAAAATAAGTACTTAACTTTTATTATATTTTTATTCTAAATCCTATATAAGTATATTTAGTTTTTTTCACCGATATTATGGCATCCCGCCTTTTTATGAACATAAACATTCATTACATTACACAAAACTGAGGATCTTTAAGGTTTAGTGTCTTGGAAACCAAGAACATAAAACATAAAAACAACATAAACCATTCTTATTAAACACTTGAAAGGATTCTCCTTAAGTTCATCCTAGGATCATTACTGCATCTCATAACCTGGGGGCATACATCAAATGAAAGGGCGAGCAGAAGGCCCAGTAAGGGAAACAAGACAAACATTTTACATGTGAACTTGAGATACTTCAATAAGGTCCGGAAAAGAACATTAAGGCATTAGAAAGAAATAATGAGTAATATCATAATAAAAATAATATTTTTCATAACTTCAAGATGTGGCTACAACATTTAATATTTACAATCATTTCTGTTTCACCAAGGTCCATCCCAAGGTGTCATTAAAAATTACCAAGGTTATTCACCAAGGCGTCGTTAAAAATAGTCATCACTAGAGATTAAGTCTTTACCCAATGCATTGGAGTGATATCAGGGCGCACCCTTGACAGGTATTTACTATCATGTGATCCACATATATCATCATCAATAATTTCAAAAACAACCCATATAGCATAAAATAAATGGGTTTCATTTCATAATCATAACGTTTTAAAACTGCTTTAAAGACATGATCTTTATTTCACTTTAAACCCACGGAAAGGGAAAGTGTCTGTCATGTATGTAAATCCCAAAATTTAAAATAGAACAACTTTGTATATATGTGAATACCCCTATAGAATAGATATATTTTAATATTAACTTAATAATGTAAAATAACTTTAGAAAAAGAGAGAGACATTTTGAGACCGAAATTCTGCAGTATAACGGCCAGGTTTCGGGGTTTTAGAAAACATGAAAAGAGAGAGTACATGGGTCAAACATTCATAAATGACCCATAAAACAGTATAGGGACCGAATATGAAGGATATATGAACATGGTAATGAAATTTTAAGGACATACCATTTGAAATGAAAAACATGTAAGGAAGAAAAAAATTGGATTTCTCTTATGAAAATTCGGCAGCCTAACGACGTCACTTAAACTTCAACAAAAATGAATTGATGAGATAAAATAGGGTCTCTCATCATATGAACATAAAATTTATGTACGATATATATAGAGATTATACCCCAACATAATAAAAAGGAACTTTAAAGACTTGACATGAAAGTAGATCTTTGAAAATTGAGAAGGGTGAAAGAATAACTTAAAAATTCGGCAACCTAACGACACCACTTAAACATTGCTAAAACGAATTTATGAGAGCAAGAGGGGGTCTCTCATAATATGAACATGAAAATGAAATTAATATGAATATAAAATAACACACTACAACATAAGAACATGGATCATAAAAGAAATGACATAAAAGAGATTACTTGAAAAGAAAGAGAGAGGTCAGATCCCTTACCTTAAACATAACTCTTAAAACTCAAAGGTTGGGACCTTTAGAGGCTTGAGGTCACCTTGGGAGGACACATTTGTAGGTAAGGAGACCGTAAATTCATTAAGGATTATTTTTGAGTCGAATGGATGAGAGGATGGCTTGGTATTTGTAGGGAAAGTGAGGGAACAATGCATTAATGGACAAGGGACACCTCATTGGTGGTTTTGGAAAAACCATGGGCTTGCCCATGGTATTTGACCATGGTATTGGGCACTTGGGAAACCTCAGAAAATAATCCATCCCCTTTAGTTGACCATCACTTAAAATATCTCATTACATCATCATGACACAGTTATGATGTCATTTAACATACCGAAACCCTAAAACTGCATTTTTACTATTCACTGAAAATTCATCTTTCTCAGAAAAATTCCAAAAAATTACCATAAAATAATATCGATTCTCTGAGTTCAAAAATAAATTCCATTTTATAAAAATATTTTTCTAAATAATTTTAATTTTATTTTTAAGTAAAAAACAATATTTACCCGAAAAAACTAATACTTGACTAATAATTTATGAAACCGTTATTTACCCATTTTATTGAATCACATTACTAAATATAGGTGTCTGAATCATATTAAAACTTTCTTTATGTGAGATTAATAATCCATTTGGTCACATTACTAATCCTAAGAATACAATTACTATTCATATTTTACTATTCATAAAAAATTAAGTTGATCTTATTAGACTCTAAATTCCTTACTGAATACTTTTGCAGAAGACCATTTTTTGAAAATAATTACACATAAATAATTATTTAAGGATTACATAAATATTTTAAAATATCCCTTTTTTCAAAATTCATCAATAAAATACATCCAAAAATTATCCAGACATTTCAAATTTCACAACATCACTAAAGGAAGAAATCTCAATTTATTCATCCCAAAGGATTACACAAAGAAGCTACGGTCTCGTCACATATCCCCTTATAACACCAGCATATGACCTAAGTGTAAGGTGTGCTATGGTGAGAGAATCTGAGGGAGTCTCAGATAACATTTCCCTAGTAGTAATCTCTACTAACTTGATCTTCTCCCACATGCGTCTCTATTCAAGCTTGACACACTGGAGTTCGGATTGGGCTTGGTCCAAAGCGAAGCCCAAAGATGCGACCTCCTTCCAAAGATCTGATAAGTAGGCTTCATAAGGTTCGATTCTACTGGATGAATCCATCGAATCCTCTTTCTCCATTAACCATTAACATATCTATTAAATCATTAAGAGTAAGTTAATATACTATTCAAAAAGTATGGGTCGTTACATTCTTCCCCCCTTAAGAAATTTCGTCCCCGAAATTTTATACTTGAGGCCTAGTCAAAAGGGTGAGGGTACTTTTGCTTCATTGTTTCCTCAGGCTCCCAAGTCGCTTATTCATACTTATGATTCCTCCACAACACTTTCACAAGGTGGGTAGTCTTGTTCCGTAGAACCATGTCTCTACGGTCTAAGATCTCCACTGGATGCTCCTCATAAGAGAGGTCGTGTTTTAGTTGTACCACCTCTGGGTTCAGTACATGCGAAGGGTCGGGTATGTACTTCCTCAAGAGAGATACCTAGAAGACATCGTGAAGTTGAGATAGGTTCAGTGGAAGTGCTAGATGATAGTCCACTGCTCCTATGCGATCAAGGATTTCATAGGGGCCAATTTACCTAGGGCTTAACTTCCCTTTCTTTAAAAACCGCATGACTCTCTTCCATGGAGAAATTCGAAGGAAGACTTTGTCGCCAACACCAAACTCCAAGTCCCTTCAATGGTTGTCATCATAGCTCTTCTGCCGACTCTAAGTAGCCTTTATGTGTTGTGGGATGGAATGAACCTCTTCTGTCATCTCTTACACAAGATCAGGCCCAACAATCTTTCTATCACCAGTTTCATCACAACATGTAGGAGTTCTACAATGCTTTCCATAGAGAGCTTCATAGGGTGCCCTCTGAATACTCGAATGGAAGTTGTTGTTAGAGGAGAACTCAAATAATTGGAGGTGTTGATCCCATCCACCTTTAAATTCCATTGAGAATAATCTCAGCATGTCTTCGAGTGTCTGAATAGTCCTTTCAGATTGGCCATCAGTTTGAGGATGATAGGCCGTAATAAAATTCAATTCAGTATTCAGAGCATGTTGAAGACTTCTCCAGAATTTTGATGTGAATCTTGGATCACGATCAGACACGATGGATAGTGGTACCCCATGCAGCCTTACCAATTCCCTTACGTATATCTTGGCAAGTTGATCTAGAGAGAAATCATCCCGAATAGAGATGAAATGGGCGGTCTTGGTGAGAAGGTCCACAATGACCCATATCACATTGTTTCCTTCGGATGTTTTCTAAAGGCCAGTTACAAAGTCCATAGTGATATTATCCAACTTCCATAATGGTATGGGTAGCGGTTGTAATACCTCCTTAGGAAGTTTTCATTCTGCCTTTACTTTTTGACACACCAACACCTTGTAGTGAAATCAGCAATCTCCCTCTTCATGTTATCCCACCAATAATGATCACGAACATCTCTATACATTTCAGTGCTTCCCAGATGTATAGAGAAAGTAGAGCTATGAGCTTCATCCATCAGTTCTTTCATTATCTCCAGAATAAATGGAACACATAGTCTTGTATGAAATTTCAATACACCTTCTTGATCAATATTGAAATCAGGGAACTTCCCATCCTTTACAGCCTCAAACTTCTCCTGCAGCAAAGGATCTTCTTTTTTAGCCTTCATGTTCTTCTATAGAAATGCAGGTTGAGAAATCGTTTGGGATAAGGTTGGTGATGTCCCTTCCCTTACAATTCCCATGTCCAATTTTACTAGATCTTTAATCAAGAGATCTCCTAGGATCCTCAACGTTTCCAGAAAAATAGGATCTTTCCTGCTTAACGCATCTGCGACTTTGTTTTCTCTTTCATGGTGATAATGAATGGAAAAATCATAGTCTTTTATAAGCTCCAACCATCTCCTTTGTATCATGTTCAATTTTTTCAGCATGAAAATATACTTTAAACATTGGTGGTAGATGTATATATCACATTTATCCCCATAAAGATAGTTCCTCCATTTCTTTAGAGGAAAAACAACTGCCACTAGCTCTAGATCATGTGTAGGATAATTCTGCTCATGAATCTTCTACTGTTGAGATGCATAAGAAATTACCTTGTCATTTTTCATAAGGACGCACCCAGGCCCTTTCAGAGATGCATCGCTAAAAATAACGAATCCTTTTCCGATAGAGGGTAGTGTTAACATCGGTGTAGTAACCAATCTATTCTTCAGTTCATGGAAAGTTTCCTTGCATTCCTTTGTCCAGATGAACTTAAACCCTTTTCGAGTCAACTTGGTTAGTGGATTAGAATGCCGTGAAATGTTTTTCACAAACCTCCGATAATATCCTGCTAAACCAAGGAAACTACGAATATCAGTTATTGTTTTGGGCTGAGGCCACTCCTCCACAACCATTGTCTTTGCAGGGTCCACTGAGATTCCTTCATTGGTTATGATGTGCCCCAAGAAAGCCACTTGTTGTAACCAAAACTCACACTTTCTGAACTTTCCAAAGAGCCTCTCCTTCCACAGAGTTTTTAAAATAACCCTCAGATGAATTTCATGCTCCTCACTACTTTTTGAATATATCAAAATATCATCAATAAAAACTACCACAAAGTTATCAAGGTGGTCCTTAAAGAATCTATTCATCAAATCCATGAAAATAGAAGGAGCATTAGTCAAGCTGAAGGGTATAACATTAAACTCATAATGCCCATATCTTGATCGGAAGGCATTCTTTGGGATATCTTCCTTCCTCACCCTCTGTTGATGATAACCAGATCGAAGGTCAATCTTGGAGAATAATTTAACCCCCCGAAGTTAGTCAAATAAATCAACAATTCTTGGAAGAGGGTATCTGTTCTTCACTGTGATCTCGTTCAGTTTTCTATAATCAACACATAGCCGCATTGATCCATCCTTCTTCTTCAGAAAGAGAACTGGTGCTCCCCAAGGAGACACACTCGGTCGGATAAACACCTTCCCCAACAAGTCTTGGAGTTGCTTCTTTAACTCTTCTAGATCAACATTTTCCATTCTATATGGGGTATTTTATATCGGTTGAGATCCAGGTAGGAGTTCAATGGAGAACTCTACCTCTATTTCTAGGGGAGGTCCAGCTAACTCCTCAAGAAATACATCCATGTATTCCTGAACAATCAGAACATCTTCTATTTGTATACTCCCTTTTCCTTCTTCATCATCACCGATTAACACCATAATGAAAGCTATAGTAGGTGTTTCTAGATAGGGATCAGTTCGGGATATCTCTCCTTGGAAGATAATTGTCTGTCGTTCATTCAAGACTACTGAGATTTTCTTACTTCTGCATTTGATCTTAGCTTTATACTTTGAGATCCAGTCTATCCCTAGTATAACGTCGAATACCAGCATGGGAATGACTACTATATTTGTGATAATATTGTGATCACTAAAGTAAACACTAGAGTCTCTAAACACTGTTGATGCACTGATAATCCCACTTGGAGTCTTAACTGACAACTCTACCTCAAGCAGTTCGGGGATTGATTCTATATTCATTGCAATCTTGGAGGAAATAAAGGAATGCGTAGAACCGGAATCAAACAAAGTAGTTTCTAGTTTTGAGAGGACAACAAGAGTACCTGCTACCACATCATTCGGAGCTTCAAATTCAGTTGTTGTGATAGAAAAAGCATGACCTTGCTCCCCTGGCCTTTGCTGAGGTTGATGGTGATTCCCCTCCACTACCCTTGGATTTGGACAGTTATCAGCAAAGTGCCCAAGCTACCCACACTTGAAGCAATGGACTTTGGGTAGGGCCAGAACCATGTTTCCTCTCTCATTAGTGTTGGGGAGTTGAGGCTTCACCTCACTACGACTATTCCAAGCAACATGGCCTCCTCTTCCACACTTGTAGCACTTGCCACTTCTGATCAAGTAGTTCTCTGGATGCTTCTTCCCACATTTGTCGCATGTGGTAAGTTGCATTTACTTTCCTCCTCTTCCCTGATCAAAAGTCTTCCCTAAACTGGGCTCCAACCATCTCTTCTTATCATTTGATTTATGAGACCATTGTGTCTCACCAAAATCCAGCTCGACTTTCATTGCACTCTGCACGATCTCCTCGTAGCTATCGTAGTCCCGGTTTGCTAGATTCTTCTGCATATGCGGTCTCAGTCCACCGAAAAATCTATCATCCTTACCACTTGGATCCATGAAAAAGCTATAGGTATATCGTGAAAGTCGGGTGAAATTCATCTCACATCTTCCGACAGTTTCGTTCTCCTTCTGCTTCAGCTCAAGAAACACCTTCTCCATTCTCGTTGTCATGGAACGAGGGAAATACTTATTAAAGAATATTCCTCAGAACTCTTGCCACTCCATAGCTTCCATATCTCCTCTAGGCTTCGTGTTTTTGACCAGTGACCACCACTGATCGGCTTCTCCCTCTAGGCGGTAAATAGCCAGGGTGAATTTTTCTTGTTCCGAACAAAGGAGTACAGAAAATATCTTTTCAATGGAGCTTATCCATTATTCCACAACCAATGGGTCAGTAGATCCACTGAATGTTTGTGTCCATTTGACGCATGAAGGACTCAACAGCGTGTTGTTCCCTTCGTGGTGAGATTGGCCTCTCACCTTGATTCAAGTTATTACTCATAACTTGAGTCAGTTGGTTCGTCATTCGCATGAATGTTTCCATTCCGGCTTCCATCAGAGGTCCGTCAGCACATGGTGCATTGCGGTCACCATCTGCATGGTTCCTCCTATTGCCCTCCATTTTCTAAAATAATAAAACCTTAGTGAGAAACTTATTTCATTTATGAATCCTTTAACTAAGACTTGATGCATAGACAATTACGTTTCTCTATAATTCCTTCATAATTATTCATAAAAAGCCTGTGATTAACCCAAAATATCCCCCGGGAGTGTCCTAACCAAGAGTGCAGCAATGCCTTTTATCGTGCACCGGTTGCCATTCGAGTCTAGATCAAAGCGTTGTTTTCGGGTTTTACCCCTATGTACATCTGTGCCAGATCCGCCTCTACCTGCTCATATCCAGACAGGGATGTATTTTTTTGATAAACCACCTACTCAATACTTACCAAAATACCAGGAATTTTTCATATATTTAAACTTTTATATAGGGTTCTTACTAAAGTTTTTATATCCTAATTTCCACAAATAACTAATCCATCCTTTGATACCAACTATGGAATCCCGCATTTTTATTAACATAAACTTTCATTACACTACACAAAACTGAGGATCTTTAAGGATTAGTGTCTTAGAAACCAGGAACACAAAACATGAAAACAACATAAAACATTTTTCTTAAACACTTGAAATGATTATCCTTAAGTTCATCCTATTTTAATTATGGTATCTCATAACCTGGGGACATACATCAAAAGAAAGGGTGAGCAGAAGTCCCAGTAAGGGAAACAAGAGAAACATTTTACATGTGAACTTGAGATACTTCAATAACGTCATGAAAAGAACATTAAGGCATGAGAAAGAAATCTTGAGGCATATCATAATGAAAATAAAGTTTTTAATCACTTGAAGATGTGGCTACAACATTTAATATTGACAATAATTTCTATTTCACCAAGGTCCATCCCCAAGTTGTCATTAAAAATTACCAAGGTTATTCACCAAGGCGTTGTTAAAAATAGTCATCTCTAGAGATTAAGTCTTTACCCAATGCATTGGAGAGGTATGAGGGTGCACCCTTGAAATGTCTTTATTATCATGTGAGCCATATATATCATCATAAATAATTTCATAAACAACCCATATAGCATAAAATAAATGGGTTTAATTTCATAATCATAATGTTTGAAAACTTATTTAAAGACATGATCTCGATGTCACTTTAAACCCACGAAAAGGGAAAGAGGGTCTCATGTATGTAAATCCCAGAATTTAAAATAGAAAAACATTTTATATATGTGAATACCCCTAAAGAAGAGAGAGCTTTGAATATTGTATTAACAAAATAAAATAAAATTATAAAATGAGAGAGACATTTTGAGACAGAAATTCTGCAGCATAAAAGCTAGGTTTTGGGGTTTCAGAAAACATGAAAAGAGAGGGGACATGGGTCAAACATTAATAAATGACCCATAAAACAGTAGAGGGACCGAATATGAAGGATATATAAACAAGGTAATGAATCTTTAAGTACATACCATTTGAAATGAAAAACATGGAAGGAAGAAAAAAATTGGATTTCTCTTATGAAAATTCGGTAGCCTAACGACGTCACTTAAACTTCAAAAAAAATGAATTGATGAGATCAGATTGGGTCTCTAATAGTATGAAAATAAAAGTTCAGTATGATAGATATTGATATCATACCCCAACATAATAAAAAGTATCTTTAAATACTTGACATGAAAGTAGAACTTTGAAAAATTAGAAGGGTGATAGAATCCCTTAAAAATTTGACAGCCTAACGACACCACTTAAACATTTTTAAAACGAATTGATGAGAGAAATATGGGGTATCTCATAATATTAAAATTAAAAGGGAATTAATATGAATATAAAAGAATATCCTCCAACATAAGAACATGGAGCATAAAAGAAATAACATAAAAGATATTACTTCAAAAGAAAGAGAGAGGTCAGACCCCTTACCTTAAACGTAAATCTTAAAACTCAAAGGTTGGGACCTTGAGAGGCTTGAGGGCACCTTGGGAGGACTCAATGATAGGTAAGGAGACCAAAAATTTGTTGAGGATTATTTTGGAGTCGAATGGATGAGAGGATGGCTTGGTATTTATAGGGAAAGTGAGGGGACAAGGCATTAATGGCCAAGGGACACCTCATTGGTGGTTTTGGCATAGCCAGGGGCTTGCCCATGGTATTTGCCCATGGTATTGGACACTTGGGACACCTCATACAATAATTAATCTCCTTTAGTCTAACATCCCTTAAAATATATCATTACATCATCATGACATAGTTATGATGTCATTTAACATACCGAAACCCTAAAACTGCATTTTTACTATTCACTAAAAATTCATCTTTCTCAGAAAAATCCCAAACAATTACCATATCATAATATCGATGCTCTGAGTTCAAAAATAAATTCCATTTTATAAAAATAATTTTCTAAATATTTTTAATTTAATTTTTAATTAAAAAACACTATTCACCCGAAAAAACTAATACTTGACTAATAATTTATGAAACCGTTATTTACCCATTTTATTAAATCACATTACTAAATATAGGTGTCTAAATTATATTAAAACATTATTTAAGTGAGATTACTAATACATTTGGTCACATTACTAATCATAAGCATAAAATCACTATTCATAATTTAATATTCATCAAAAAATAAGTTGATCATATTAGACTCCAAATTCCTTAGTGAACACTTTTACTGAAGACCATTTTTTGAAAATCATTACACATCATTAATTATTTAAGGTTTAAATAAATATTTAAAAATATCCCTTTTTTCAAAATTCATCAATAAAATACATCCTAAAATTATCCGGACATTTGAAATTTCACAACATCACTAAAGGAAGAAATCTCAAATTAGTCATCCCAAAGGATTATAAAAGAAGCTATGGTCTCATCGCATAGCCCCTTATAACACCAGAATATGACCTAAATTTAAGGTGTGCTATGATGAGAGAATCTGAGGGAGGCTTAGATAACATTTCCCTAGTAGTAATCTCTACTAACTTGAACTTCTCCCGCAGGCGTCTCCGTTCAAGCTTGACACGCTGGAGTTCGGCTTGGTCTTGGTCCAATGTGAAGCCCAAAGATTCCACCTCCTTCCAAATCTCTTATAATTGGGATTCATAAGGTTCGAGTCTACTGGATGAAGCCATCAACTCCTCTTTCTTCATTAACCATTAACATCTCTATTAAATCGTTAAGAGTAAGTTAATATACTATTCAAAAAGTTTGGGTCGTTACAGATATTCACTATATTATTATTAATTTCAATGATATAATGTTTGTGATTAAAAAAATATTAATATTATATTATGGATCATTAATACTCAATGTTTCATATAAATCATAATATTGATGAAATTTAATTTATTTGATAAAAATATATAATTAAATTATTGGGAGATACATTAAAACTCAGTTAAATTTATTTTCACCCTTAGTCTTCATCAATCGGATAAAAATTGTGGATACCTATATTTTATCATATCATTAGTTTCACATATTGATTCCTCATGTTGGAAGACTCACCATAAATCCCAGACTAGGTGAGTGGTCTACATTCATAGATGATTATATTTATGATCCAAAATCTCTAATGGGTTCTCATCCTATGAATGATTAGGGTAGAATTGTATATCCTCTATGTTAAGTACATGAGATGTATCATGTATGTAATTTCTCGAGAGAGATACATGGATCACATAATGGATTTGAGAGATATTCAGTATAAGAACCAAGTGATAAGACATTATCCCTACTCAATCAAGAATCTATTAGGGGTCCAAATTTATAGGGATCATATTTATTATATTACTAATTAATATAATGTTATTACATGAATAAATTAATAAAAATACATTATCTTCTTCATCAAACTCTAGATCATGGCTTTGATTTTCAATATAATATTTTTTGTCAATATTGGGATACAGTTTTGTGTTTCTAAAATTATAGAACCATCTATATCATTTTGTATACAAGATAAACACCCAATATATTTATTTCACCATAATAATCATATAAATTTATAGCTAAAAATACTTTTATATATTTCATTATAAAGATTCATAAAAAATCTTATGTGAATGAAATTGTTTTAATAAAATTTTACTAGATGATTTTTTAATATCTACTACCACTAAAATCCAATTAATAAGATATAAAAATATATATTGGTGTTTTAATTATTCTATTAAAATTTCCATCTATATATTTATGAAAATCTATGCTAATACTAAATTCTATATGATTATCATGATGAAGGAATCATCATAACATCTAGGTAAAACTCTGATCATGATCAAATAAATTAAATACGGTACTCCATGAATCATTACCACTTACGTAATTTATATCATGTAAATATAATCTATAGTGAAATATTTTATGATATAAATGAATTGTTAAATAATTATGAGGTGTTCATTTATATCTCAAAAAAAAAATATTCCCTCTATATTTTTTTGGGAGTTTGAAGAATAAATCCATGCCGATGTTTTCAAAAAAATCTATTATGTGTAACAATTCTAACATACCATTAAGAAATTTTATATAATTGTTAAATTGATAAAATTACAAGTATAAAGATATAAACTCTATAGTATATACCATATTTCTATCCCACTATAAATACTATATCATCAAATTAAACATAATGGAACATCCTATATTAATAAGGAATGAAGAACTATGAGCTTCCCCCAATAACACCATCATCAATTTTTTTAAATATCATTGAGAAAGATTACTCTTAAATATAGTCGTTAATAATTAACCATGGTTTAATATAGGAACATTTTTCACCTTCATTATAAGAAAAATATATTCCTCTTGTTTATATATAATCTTTACATCTATAGATGGTTGAATACTAAATAAGAAAAATGATAATTTTCCCCTTAATGTTTTTTAGATCTATCGTTTGATAATCCAAAAAATATTGGATCATTTTTACCCTCATAATGGATAACAATGATTGAAACTTTTTACTCAATGAAATGGCCACCTTTTCCCCTTTCCATGGGTACTATATTGTTTAGAACACGTAATTTATAATCTCTTATAACTGACATTAATGTTGAAAATTTTACACATTTTGTGTAAATATTTAATTATGACATTTATAATCAGCTTATATAAACTACAATTCTCCCCATATATATAGTGCCTCTATATAAATAATGAATAAATTACATTATAAAAATTAATATCAAGATTTGGGTATTTTCCCACATGAACTATTAATTTCCATGAATCATAAGTTATCACTATAAAATTATAAATGAGATTGCATCCCAGTCCCTTCATTGAAGAATCTCTATATTTTAAAAACATATATCTACATTGGGGTAATTTAATAATAGTTTAACTGACTAACCATTTCATTTGTTCTATGAAACTTTCCTAGCATCCATCTATCACAAGTAACATCGATCAATTACATGAAAACATATTGAGTGGATTATATAGACATGAAAAATTCTCAATAAAATGCTTATGATATATATCCAAAACAAGATTAATTTTGATATTTATTACAATATTTATTATTTTAAAATAATCATAATCCTATATCATTATTGGATCCATGAATTTACACATTCATGAAATTATATGACAAATCAATTAAACATTATGTATCCTAAATAATAAAATTTGTAATTTTTTATATAATTTTTATTCATCAGGGTAATAATCACAATCTCAAAATTATCATTGTTCTATTTAATTCTATTTGAATACATAATAATATTATCTATAATTATTACCAAAATTTTACCGATGTAATCTATAATGATTATATTAAATAAATAATTAAACATATTGGGGGAATTAGTAAGACCAAATGGAATATCTATAAATTCATAGTGAACATACCTTGTTTGCAATTCGATATTAGGTATATCATCATAATTTATCCCCAAATGATGATATCCATAATGAAGGAAAATCCTAGAAAAATAATGGTCTCTGTTAAATTTTTCATAAAATCCTCAATAAGTGGTTGAAGATACTTTTTCTTGATTTTGATCTTGTTCAGTGGCATATAATCAATTTAGAGTTCATCAATCCACATTTCTTCTTTATAAAAATTAATAGTGCATCCCAAGGTGACAAACATGGCCAAATGAATGCCTTTTGAATATTCTCTTAAAGTTTATTCTCTAATTAATTCTACTTAACCATACACATTAAATATGGTTTGTTTGAAATATGTGTTTCTTCTGGTATGGTTTATATTGAGAACTCAACTCCAAGATTCAATGCATAAAGTTTAATATATTTCAGATAGATATCAACATACTCCATCACAACATCCATATCATCGATGTGGTTTTTTCATGAAACAATATGATATAAACACCACATTTTAATAAGAATCAAGAGCCATAAAATTTCTTTTAGTTCCAATAGTGGTTTATATTTATTATCATTCTTATTGAACATAATAGTGTAGTTTTGAATGCCACATGTGACCTGAATTCATTGGAAATAGATATATGATTTATATATATAATTATAATCCTTTCCTATAATAACATCAAATTCATCAACAGGGAGATAAAACATGATTCTTTGGAAGCCCATTCCCATAGGCATAAACAAGAGATTAATCAAAGACATGTCATGTGATCATCTTTCCATTATGGATTTTAACTATTAATTTAACATATAATTGTTACGGTGTTATTTTTATAAACATATAAAGTTATTTAGATATAAAATTAATGGGTTGATCCAATGTCTAATATGACATTATTGTTATTGATTCCATGGTATGTGTACAATTTAACACATTGTTTCCATATCGCCCATCAAAAAAACTAATCACATCAACTATCCCCTATTAACTTAGATTAAGACATTTTTGACATCGATTATCATCAATAACCTTTTGATTTGGGAATGAATTACTGAGGTTCCCATTCAAATAAAATTTGAAACACAAGAGTGTGCATGGATTCTTATTTGGATATTTATATCTATTAATATCATTAGCTATCTTATATCCACCACATCGACAAATGATTTCTCATTCAGCTTCTATTTACCAAATAAATCTTTTATTAGTCACCTTATGAAAATATCAACCATGTTTCCATGAACACATTGACCATTTAAGATGTATCACCTTAATACATCCGTGATTTTTATTATTTCCATTCAATTGAATCATAATTATAATTTAAAATTATATGATTTAAGGTGAACACCTAACAAATTTCTCACATGGTAATTAATTTTATGATTTCATGGAAGATACATTAAATCATTATCAAATTCTCAATTATGAGTCTTTGTTTTATCATTCTAAACAGTTGATCAAACTTATTTCTAGGTTGGATGATATTAACATAAGGGTACCTCAAATGTCTTGTAAACTATCAACATATATACTAACAAATGTATCATTCTTATTATTTATATCATGGAATTACTTCTCTATTTTATATGAGGAATACAACAAATTTATTTAATGAAATTGTATATATTAAACACATAACAATCCATAAAGTAAATTTCTTATAGCTTCCTTATATTTTTTATAATGGTCTACCATTGATCCACATCCTTGTCCAAATTATAGATAGAAAAAATGGTATTTGCATGATCTGAACACTGGGGAATGGAAAGAACATTTTATATGTACTAATACATTTCTTGGTAAATAGATGACCATTATTACCACTAATCTATGATGAATGTTTCCTCATTAATGGATCAATAGAATGATTAACCCTCTATTTCTCATTTGGGTTTTTAGCATGATTCAGAGGTTGAAAATGTTCTACGATCATATCAATGAAATTATACATTCATAATTCAATATTATTTGGTTTATTAGGTGAAAAATAATTTCAGTTTCACTCACATTCATCATTAAATTGGTTACATTTTTTTATTATCCATTGACTGAAATAAAAAACACAGAGTTATAAAAAATATTCATAGTATAGTACAACATAATCCAAAAAAATATCTCTTATATAATATCTAAATAATAAAACATACTACTAAATCCTTGAAACCATAATACTTATATGTGTCATTTGTGGTCATTATTACAATATCATATAATGGTTCATGAAGATTTTATTTATTTCAAATACATATCCCAAAGGATAGTTAATCTATGTGTGTAGCATGACCCATTATCATGCACTGGGTGATGATTGATTTGAAGCCCAATTATCCCATTTTAGTGTTATTACTCATATCTAAAACTACAATAGAAAGATATCAACATGTAATATATTGATATGGATGTAATTTATTTTTATCCACTAACTGTTTCAATCCAAATATTCAATAGTATTTTCCTATGAAATGACTTATCCTTATTGTTTTCACTATATTTTATCATCCTTTTTCCTAAAGAATTTATAAACCTACCATGTTATTCCAAATGTAATTAATCATAATTCTCATAAAATGATAATTTTCTTAATATACGAATATTCCATTCATTGTATGTAATAATTTGTGAGGAATGTAATGTTTTATTGTCTTTAGAAACATAGATACATAATCAAGTGGTTCATTACATAACCAATCATAAAAAAATATGTTCTTAATATCTATAATGGTTTCGAGAAATATCATAAAAAATAACATTCATCAAAACAAATGGAAAGGAAACATAAGTAAGGTTTATATTATATTCTCATTAATGGTTATCAAAGGAGATATCAATATAACAAAGAAATATGGGCATGAGAAGATGTGACAAACTTATTAAAATTGTACATTGTATATCATAGATCATAAACATGAGTCATAGAATAAATCATCAAAGATTATAAGATATGATTTATAAACTAATTAGTGATCATTATCCATGAGAGATGAACATTATCAAAACATAATGATTTGTGGAAGAAACATAGTCATGGTAAATGAATTCACTATTTGTCATTTTATCACATTTCAGACTACACATTTAGATTGTTATCACTCTCAATCCATCATAGAAGTCTTGGTTAATTATCAATACTATAATAGTGGATTGGGTTCACTATGAAAACCATAGAAATTGGAAATGATCAGTCATATGATTTATATGGTACATAAAATATCATTCTGAACATTTTTCACTCCTAATTAATTTGTATTTATCTCATGAGATATAAAAATCAACCCGATTCATTGGTGAAAGAAATTTGTCGCACCCATCACATAATGAGAATAAACACTATATATTCCACATGGTCATAAATCAGTAATCATATCATTACCAATGAAAAAATTTACTTTAAAAACATTTCATTATGGAATAACTAATGGAAATGTTACTATTCATATAAAAACTCTATGATTTTATTATATCTCAACTCATGGAAAAGGATTGGGTAGCATAAAAATTTCATCTAATCATCATAGAATAACCCATTTAATGGGAATGGTTTTCAGAATCATATTATAATTATAAACATAAAAATAAGCCATATTGATAAAGAATATGGATGGTTCCAATGGATCATATCCCTAGTAAAACATATGAAAAACCAATTTTTTTTCTTGATGATTCAAAAAAATTCCATAAAAATATCATTAAAAAGGTCATGAGGAATATTTCCTCTATATTTTAAACTATAATTTATAAAATATAAAATTCACTAAAATCCAATAGAAATTTTTTTCATTTAAGTGAATCAAAAAAATAATAATTTAAGATTCATATAATTTAGTGGTAATAATAATGTGAAATTATATTCACTTCTTTAATGTTATCACAATGATTTATTTATCATATTATTTATGAAGTAAAAATTTCCTTGTTTAGAAAATATAAATAATAATACTTTTTATCCATTTTGGAAAAAGTAAATGTGGATAAAATTATCGTTAAACAGTCATTAACTATGTGTAAATAATTTCATTATTTCATTTTTAAAAATAATATACATGGACCAAAAATGAATTCTTACTAAATAGAAAAATAAATGAGGTTTTTTTAAAACATTATTTTGCTATATCTAATCCATTAATTGATATGAATAAAAGGAAAAATTTTACACTAAAAATAGATATTGATAAAGAATGGAAAAGTGTTTCTTGATTGGTGGATCATAATATTTCATCATAAAAAACATAAACCTAAACAATCAATATAAACAACTAGAATATAAAATAAAATTTCAAATTTTTCTTAAATTTTGAAATGTAATTTCATGAAAATAAATAACATTATATTGAAATTTATTTCCCATAATATACATTATAAATTTCACAAAATGAATTCATGGGATGTATATGCACTATAGAAAATAAACATGTAGTGAATATGAATTGTGTCCTATGTAAATAAATGTGATATAATAATCCCTTCGATCAAGTCTCATATTTCATCATACACAATATAAAATCCAATATAATAATTAAATTTTTATTATTATATTATTATAGATAAATAGTAATATATATAATACAATATATTATTTATATATACCCTTTTATCACTAATTCATTAACATCTCTTCATTAAAATCATTATTTTTCATTATAAATGCATTTCTTCATGTATGATTTGGTTTAGTAGTTTTGGTAATTATAAATTGATTTTGGTTACATCATCCTAATAATTTTTAAATTGACATAAATATTTTATTTTTCCATTATAATCTATATTATATTCTTAAAAAAAATTTGAGATCGAGAAATGAATTAAAACATTCTAGGAGATGGTAGGTCATACCTATGCGTGAACATTGTTTACATTTTTTTGGATAGATATAAGGAATTAAAGGTAAACATAAATTCAACTTACTAGAATGTTTTTTTTCTAATGATATATTATATATTCATTAAATAAATCCCTATAACCATTTATTTCAATATAAAAAAAATGAAATATCACATCACTTTGTGGTGGTTCTAGTTCGTGCATATGAATGAATATCATTATAATTTTCAAAAAATAAGAATGTGAGAAGGTAGATAAGAAATTATAATATCATAAATATTATTTATTAATTAATATCAAATATATATATATATATATTAAATAAATAATCATATCCATTCATGAGAGACATGACAAAAAATGAATTATATCATTTCACGAGGAGGTAGTCCTCCAAAAACAAGTTCAAAGGTTATATTTCCAAATTGATGAAAGAAAAAGACGGATATAAATGAAGACAATAACATAACAAAATATCATTATATGGGATAAACTTATGTTATTACATATTAATATTTGAAAAATGCATGAATGTGGTGTAAGAGTAAATTTAAAAATTGATCGATTAATAATGATGCATGTTATTCAGACAGTCACATTTGGTTAGCACAAAAATACTTATCAGGGGGTATTCTAAATAAATATAATTTTCCTATGAAATTAAAAGGTATTTAATGATTGTTTTTTGAAGTATAATGTAGAGTAATATTCTTTTTATGTGTGAATAGGATATGGGTTGTTGTTTTGGTTTATAAGTGGTTGAGAGGGAACACATCAAATCATTTAAAATAAAAAGATATACTCACATTTTAAACATGAAAAATGACAAAAATTGAATTATTATACAAAATTTGATGATATAATCTCAAATAATATTCATAAATAAGTTATTGTACTTTTTTATATCTTATTTGGACACTTATTTTTAACTTTAATCCCTAGTAAACAAGTATTAACCATAAATGAGTTAACTAATTCTTAATGTTACAATATTCATTATGACCAAAAAGTGACATTAAATTATTATATAATTAAATGTATTCTAATTGAAAATATGGAAGAATTTGTTTTAAAATTCAATTGAAATAAGAAGTTGAATCTAATTTAAAATTAATTATACAAATTTGATGATAAAGTAGTTTTCCAAAGTGGAATTTCTTATAACTAAAAAAACCATTTAATATCAAAATTTAATATTAAAATCATTTAAATGACCGAAATAAGATTAAAAATTATATTATTGACATATTTTACTTCTAAAAACATCATTAAACAAAAAATATTTTAATTTAAAATTCATTAATGCAAAATGTAGTTCGGATTAACAATCACATATTTTCACTATCCATTAAATAATTAAAAATTTCATAAAAATAAAAAAAATCACTGTAATATATTTTAGACAGGTTGATTTCAAAAAAATTATTTTTTAATAATAAATTTCTTTAATTTGGAAAAGCGAAATTTTTATATTTTTCCAAAAAAAATATAAAAATAGTTTTATGACTAAAAAATTATTTTTAATGAATTTAATAAATTTTAAGAAATTAAGTTATTATATATAAATTTATTTTATATATGAAGAACCTTCATAAATTTTTTTCAAATAAAAATTAATCCTATTTATACAACCATGTTAAATAGAATCATGGTAATTATAATGATTAAATAATAATATTGATTATATAACATGGTTTTCTAAAACATGATGCTTCGAGTCACCAAATGAAAGGAAGAAATTAAATTTATTTGAAAATAGTATATCGAAAAATATATGGCTATTACACGTGTTTTATATTCCTATATGGTGGATAATGGCATGAGGTTGGGTGTGGATCAACATCCCATTAATCTGGTGACAGTCTGAGGGTGTATCCACCCCAAATAATCATAGACTTCTTCAAATTGTGGTTAATGGTAAATGGTTGTTGGATATTGGCCATATGAATAGTAATCACGAACTCTTGGTTCAAGAGGTGGATGTACTGAAAGAGGATTCCTAATGCTTCTATGACTTCTCTTAGTCCATGATTATAACTTTTGGAGTGCTGGATTCTCCAACAATGATTATAAGACTCTAAAACTAGGACCTTCAAGCTCTTCATATAATTGTTTGTTGAATCCTCCTTTAATCAATCCCACATGTATTTGGTATTAGTGATAGATTATTAGAGACACTTGAGGATGGTAATTGACAAGATCTACGAGTACCACCCTTATGAAATTTTATTATAGTGTTAGTTATATATTTGATAATTCCACTACCATTGGATATGTATTCTTCTAAATAGTTAATATAGTGGATCTAAAATTTTTTGAGTATGTGTTAGAATAAATGATTCCCAATGTCATGTCCATCGATGTATATTATGATAGTGAAGTTTACTATTCATTGTAGTTGAGTGAGGTGAAGAGTAGTTGAAATCATTATAGTTGTACATTAAAGAAGGGGTTTGGTCAATGAATGTTACCCCACTACATATACAGATTGATACATATGATCATCTTTGCAATACATATTATGAGATATTATATGATCAGATACCCACAATACCAGATCTATATATATTTTCTGAAGGTGTAGATAAAGTTATCCTTCTTCAGGGTGGGAGGATGGTACCACCCATGATGTGAAAGGATATGTTATGATGGTTACTTTCCCTCTGTATAATATAAATGAGTGGTGTGTATGAACGATGATTACATGGAATTAATTTAGGATTCCAAGTATGTTTTAGCATGTTTTTATATATATCTCTCGATTCCTAAGCTATACACAGGTGAAGGATGTGCTGACCAGTTGGAATTGGAAAAGGGAGGATTATTTTTGTATTCAGGACAGAACATATACAATATGTGAGAGGTCATGATGCTATTCAGGTTATGGTAGACTAACTCACCATGATGGAACAATTCTTAACCAATCAACAGAAGATCATAGTAAAAATTTTGGTATTCATGTGCATGAAGGATGTATTCTATCTCGACGTTTGATTTATACCATGATGACCACTTTACATAACAATTATGGAGAAGATGCCAGAGGATTTGATACTCAGTTTTCATTGAGCATATTGATTCTACCCCTAAAAAATAGATAGGTAAATAAAACTGTTTATTTAATGAACCAACTTTTTATCAATGAAAAATATCTTAATATAATTACTTTATATAATATAGATCACATAAAATCCCCTAAATAAGAGAAAAACCCTTATAAATTATGGATTAATAAAATAAGATTCCTTTTTATAAATTAAGGATGACATACCAATTGAATAGTAACATGATATTTAGAAAGTAATACGACCCTTATGAATAGTAAATCATCCAATAAAATAGTAAAATCTAGAATTATATTAGAAATTTTTTTGTGTCTTAGAAGATAAAATATGATTTAATTATATCATATTACATGTAAATATATGTTTTGAAAAAGATAAATTAGTTACTGGAATTTTTGTGATTCGTAGATATTTATTTTCAATTTTATAATATATATAATTATTTTAAAGAAATATTATTTTCATAAAATAAGAAAATAAATTAATATCTTATTGTCTTACAATTAAAAGATAATTTTATGTGACCTTAATTAAATTTTTAGATGCGTGAAAAAATAGTGATATAATTTTATTTTATTTTTGAGAAAATGATGATTTTAATCAACAATTATTTTTTAAAAATTTAGGAAATAATTTTCATAAAATGGAGTTAATTTTTTTATTAAATTCACTAAATAATGGTTAGGGTAATTTTTTTTGGTATTTTTAGAAAGTGGATAAATTTATTGTGAATAGTGATGTGCGATAATTTACTATATAAGGTAAATTACTGAATTTTTTATGTCATGGATTATGTGTGTGTAAGTTAACATAGTTATATCGAACCCACTTACTCCAATTTCTATATTTATTCATGGGAATCAAAACTATTCATTGTCTTGATAATAAATATTAATATAATTATTAAAATAAACAGAAATCTTCCCTCCCCTAGATTATAAATACCACCCCACCTCTTATTCTCCTCACATATCAAAATACTCTATATTGTTCTCAAAACACTACCAAGAAACACCCTCACATAAAATACAATTGTTTCTCAACAATATTCCAAATATAATTACGTTGAGGAGGTTCTCAATGAGGAGAATCCAATATGTAAAAAAAAAATCTTTTTCGATTAATTTCTTCTCAATTTCATTTATTTTAGTACAATACCATAACCTCCCATTATCTTAGTGACATTAGAACTCAAGTTTCTTTTATATACATGAGTGTTATTTTATTAATGGATTAAATAATCATCATTTCTCTTCCTAAATCTTATTGTACTAAAAATAGAAACATTGTCCCTATTGTTTGGATTTATCGTATTCATGGTCGATGAGTTTTCAATTTGAATTTAACCCTTCAAGGATGATTATAAACAAATTTTTATGTTTAATTATTTTTTTAATATATGTATTACAGTTTATTTAATTTATTGGAACCATAACATATACATATTAATAGTTAATAAAACAAAAATGGTTTTTATAATAAAAAACAACCAAATAATCCATATATTTTTCATTAATATTTTTTCAATTGAATTATCCACAAATCTGGAAAGAATTTACATATAAGAACATGCAGTTTTTTTTATGTCCATTAAAAATATATAATTTCAATTCTGTATAACTATTTTAATTTTTCATTATTTCTCATTCATGTATACAAGTTAATGGATAATGAAATCCAAAGAAACTAACTCTCCTGAATGATAAAACATTATTTTATAACTAATAATAAATGAAATAAATTTAAATAATAAAATTTTAAAAAATAAAATAAATATATAAATGTTTCAAAGTTAATTAAATAATATATTTATTATCATTTTCCCAAACAATTTGTGCATGTGAAGAACACATTCAGATATAATTTAATGGATTCTTTACAAACCTCTATTTTTCCATGTGGTTATGTTTTCTCTCTCTTTACTCATAATGTATTTCATATTTCATTTTATATATATCTTATAAATTATATATATATGTTCCAAAATCAAGTGTGCATAGAATATCATCCTTCTTAGGGAAAAATACATATCTTAGAAAGGTTCGCTTCTCAATTTCTCTAGATAAGAAAGCCCGATTAAATAGAACAATCAAATTTCATACACATTTACACGTTCCATAAATAATCTATTTAAATTAAACCTTATTTTTAAAAAAAAACTCATTTTATCATTAAAAACAATCTATTTTCATTTTTGGTTTTATGAAAACAAATATTCCTTTTCTTCTCATTATTATTTTCCTTAAAATGATCTAAAATGTTTTATTTCTAATGTTTCTTAAACTCTGGTTTTATTTGTTTTGAAATCTATTTGATATCACTTATTATGATATATTTTTATCTACTATTATTAATATAATTGAATTATTTCAACCCATTATTTCATGTACACCATTATGATATTCCATTTTGATTTACATTTTCCCATGATTATGAAACCCAATTCTTTCAATGGGAGACCCTTTTTTTATGTTTTATTCCTTATTTATGACTCTATATATGGTACAAGCATTCATGATCATGATATGATGAGGACAAAAAAAAATAATTACAAATCACTAGGTTGTGTTTATTCCAATGAAAGTTCATGTGCAACAATCTTTGGGGTTATCCCTGACTTGTTCTCCATGTGAAATGGTCTTGGCAGTTATCCTTGACCAATGGTCTTCTATGTGAGATGATCATTGACTCATGATTATGTAACATTTTAGGTTTCTTACACATTATAATTATTCCATGACTACATGATCCCATGTTCTATATTTTATTCTTTATATGTTTATTCATATTCCATTCCTTTTTTTGTCATCATGTAATACTTTCTCGCCCATGTGTTGAGATATATTCATATGTTTATTCCATAACTATGGTTCTTACCTCATCTTATGTTCATGTATTCCCCATGTTATTATATATAGATGTAAGGGTTAAAAGGGTGTTTAGAGAACATTTTGGTGCTTAATTAAAATATTTTTTTTTTACTTTGGTTTCATGATTTTATATTTTCAATATAATATTCCAATGGCACTAGAGTTTACGAACCATGGTTTGTATTTCAAGACTAATTTGAATATAATAATGTAATATTATTTGTGGAAGGATAGAGTCTCTAATGTTGGTATGAGAGAATGATCTAGTTATTTTTATAGATTATGACTACAACACATTAGTAAGAATCTTATGGATTATTCATTCACCATGGATATCCTAGATTGAATCTTAGTGTATCACAAGTTAGGATATACTTATCATTTACAATTTTATCCTTCTATGTATAATGTTTAATTATTATATTATTATTGGATAAGTATTTAATCAATCATTAATTCCATCTCCTTTTCTATATATTATATGGAAATAGTATATGTACCCTCACATGCTTTCCCCATAGCTGGTAAATGGATCTTTTGAGGGATAAATTTCAAATTGGGGGAAGAATGTAACAACCCAAACTTATATCAATTAAATTTCCTCTTTTAATTTTCACATAGTATAAATCAGATAAATCACATATTGAACATAAAAAAACAAAATAAATTAATAATTAATTAAATTAAAAGATTTTTCCAAAATCAAGGAACGTATACCAATGGAATTGTTTACTTACCATTTGAATAGTAATATTAACTTTTTTAATAGGAAACTATCTAATAGTATATTAATCTCACAAATTAATGTATAAAAAATTTAGGAATATTATAAATGAAAATATGATATATTTATACCATAGTATAATTATTTAAATTTTGTAAAAATGATTAAATAAATATACGTATTTCGGTGAATTTTAAATATTTATTTACATTTTTATAATTAATATAATGATTAAAAAGAAAATTAATTTTCATAAAATAAAATCATAATTTAATATTTTCTTTTTGTAGAATTATTAGATAAATTTTTGAGAACTAAATTAATTTTTTAAAAGTGTTATAATATGAGTTATAATTTTGATATCATTATTGTTCGATTAAATGATTATTTTGAATAAAATAGTAAATGTATTATCCATATATTACTGTTTTCAATTACATTATTTTTTTATTTCTACATGAAGAAAAATTATTCAGTTAAATTTTTTGGATTCTTCTGAAATAGTTGGAATTTTGGTGAATAGTAAAATACAGTAATTTATAGTATAAGCTAAATACATGAATTATTGAGTCATGGTTGATGTATGTGTGAGTTAATACAATAATATAGAAATCTAAATCTAATTTTACAATATTTAGTCATGGTAATAAAAACTACTCATATTATTGATCCAAAATATAAAACTAATGATGAAAATAAAAAACCCCCTATCCACTATAGATTCCACGCCTCACCACCGATTCTACTTAAACAAATTATTCCATGAAACATTTTATAAGTTATAACCAATACTGTACTACAAATATCCTACAATTAAGGATCCTTCAGTCTCATAAAAATACCAAAACCAATTTTCATAACGAGGTTGTCAAGGAGGATAATTCAAAATGTAAAAACCCTTTTCTTTTTCATTTAATTTATTTTCATTTTCATTTATTACATTATTCCAACCTCATATCCCCTTATCCATGTGACATGATAACTCTAGTATTCAGTATATACTATTGTTTTGTTGTGATAATGGAATTTACAATCATAATCTATCGTCCTCCCTCATTTTTTTAGTAAAATTTAAAACATCATCTGTGATGTGTTCATTTATCATATTCAAGGATAAAGAGTTTTCAATTTACACTACCATATTAATGTATGGTTATAAACACATTTTTATGGTTAAAAAATAATATAATATATTTACAAAAACTTATTTATTGTTCTATAACAATTATATTTAAAAAATATTTATTAATAAAACAAAATTAGTTCGTGATTATTAAAAAATACCAAAATAATCTAAACGACCATCATCAAAATTTTATCTAATGAATCATCCCCAAATATGGGGTAATTGATATATAAGACCGCTCAAAATTCTTAATGTTCATTTAAAAATAATAATTTCAATTATTTACAAATATTCACATTTTACATGATTTTCCAAACGTGTATACAAGTAAACTAATCATGAAAACCAATTAAACAAACACACCAAAATGAAAAAAAAATATCTTATAAATAATGATAAAATCCTCTAATGAATTTAATAAAATTATATTCAATCAAATACATGCACAAAATAAACTATTTTTAGTAATTAATTAACTTAATATTATTATCCAAGACCTTACATTCAACTGCATAATACTCATGGACATAATATCAGGGTTTCATTCTGAACATATATTTTTTATTCAGGATACTTTTTCTCCTTCCTTACCCAAATGTAATTATTATTTTTTATATAAATACTACAAATTCTATTTATATGTTTCAGACAAATTATAATATATCAATTCATTAATTATTGAAAGATAAATACAAGTTTTATATAAGTTCCCTTTGTAATTCCTCACGATAACCAAGCCCATTTAAAGAGAAATTTAAAATTTCTTAAATGTTCTCATATACCACACATAAACCATTTTAATAAAAAATTATTTTTGTAAATGAACTTATCTTATCAGGAAAAATGAATTTTTTTTGAAACAAATATTCATTTTCAACTCTTTAATTTTTTCCTTCTACCACACTAAAACATAATATTTCTTATGTTTCTTAAGCACCATTTTTACCTAATATCACTTCAGTTTGACATATTTTATCAATATTCATGACCAGTTTCCCTAATCAATGTCCATGTAATATTTAAATACATTTTTCATGGACATAGTTATTATATTCTGTTATTATATTCCTTTTGTTTTGATTTTGATAAGCAATTCATTTTTTGGGTTTTGCTTCAGTTTACATCTGATTCCTAATGTATGATTCCTTATAAACCATATATATACAATAAAATTTTATTATTGGTGTCTCTATTTAGGTCTCCAATAAAATGGTTGTTGTTTAGTCTCATGAAATGTATGTACAATGGTCTTGGTGGTTATCCTTGACTCGTGATCCATACAAAACGACCTTGGTGGTTAGAATTGACTTGTGATCCCCATTGTAAAATGGGACATGATTCATGCTTAGGACATGTTTTATGTTTCTTACATGGTAATATGATTACATGACTACATGATCCCATGTTATATATGTTATTATTCCATAAGATTATTCTTTTTTATGTGTCTTTTTATGTCATAATTTTATGCCTTTAAACCTGTGTTCTACCCTTTATACTTTTGTTTATTACATTACTAAAATTTTAAGCTCATACCATTGATCATGTATACAATAGTTTATAATAAGAATATGTAAGAGGTATAAGGGTGTTAGTAGATCGTTATGATGACTAAATAAAATAAGTTTATATTTTTTGATTCTTGATTTCTAATTATGGGTCTAATCTTCCAAAGACACTAGACTTTATGATCCTTGGTTATTATTTTAAGGATAATTATGCTTAAAATAAAGTAATATTTTTTGTAAAATAATATTTATTATATATTTTAGGATCTTGATAACATGATTTGGGATTTTATGTTAGTTCAGGTAATAGCTAGGAGAGTCATGTTGCATTGATAGAGTTTGTTTAGTGTCACGACTACAAATCAACAGTAATTTTTAACCAAATTAGGTAATTTTTTACACCCTTAAAGTGATTATTATACTTATTATATCATGTAAGATATATAACTTGTGTAAATATAGTATGGTTTAACAATTTTCTTGAGTGGTGATGTTTATTAAAGGGTGGATGAAGATAAATATAGTTATACAATTTCATTTGTGGACCGAAGAAAGAGGAAATTTGAGTTTGATGTTAGAACAATATGCTCCAATAGAACATGCATATTTGATGATATTTTCTATTAGTCCAATTCACTATGATATCATTAAGTATTGTAGGACATAATTGATGATATTATCTCGAGTTAAGGAGGTGACGTATTTCTTGAACCAATGACCACAGATTGACCATGTTATTAGAGTTTTCTAGACATTGGATGTGGAATATTTGTGAAAATAATTGGAAAATATTTATTAATATATGGAGAACATTCAGGTTGTAGTTACATTTTTTCGGTTTTTGAGAGAATTTTATAATTAGAAGTTGAGTAATCTTCATAAAAAATGATTTATATGGGTCCATTATTTTTATTAGAAAGGGAAACATAAAAAAACTCATAGAAGTGGGGGACCCTGATTCTATCTAGATATCATCAAATGTCTATGTAGTTTTATAAAATTTAATTATAAAAATCATTCATGGTTGGTAGAATTTGTGGACAAATGTTTATCCATATACGATGTAGGTATATTTTTAGGAAGATTTTACAAAAAGGTGTATAGATGAGATGGAATTTTGTGGCATATTAAGGCTTGATATTAACACAATAATGATACTTATTTTTTTTATTTCTCATATATGCAATTTTTCAAATATAATCTGATAACACTCGAATAGATTCTCAGAGAAAAAATATAATACCACCATTAAAACGGAAATATAATTTTCACCCTTGGTACAAAATAATCATTATTAGTGTATGGTTCTTAGGTATAGTACATTCACAGTTGAATTAAATGAATTATTTAATTTAATTGTAATTATTATCTAAAACAACTAAATATCTATATAAAAACTGTTATGGAAATTATAATAGGGATATATAACTAATCCTGGATAGAATAAGGGTATAGGGCACATGTGCTGAGTAAATTGGTAAATGGATGTTGGACTACAGATCCACGATTGAACATCAATGAATATAATTTCAAATAATGGATTTATTGGATCTATCAGACATTAATAATGAATAAACATTCATCATCATCAATCAATCCGACCCTAATATAGGGTGATGGTTTTCTTATCCCCCGCTTATATTTGGAGACAGTCATGAATTAATCACTTCCAAAATTAATTCATGAATCTATCTCTGTTATTTTTTCATCATTTGATTTATCTTCCTTAATATAGGAATTTAATATATTCTTCTAATTGTTTCTTTACCATTGATAATACTCTTTGGTTTGATTCTCTCAACAATGCATAAATGAATATGGTCATTGATCAACCCTTACATTTTTTAAATTTCATTATCCCTATTTATATAGAGTTCAACATCAACATTGTGGTTTGATGTAGAATAGGTGATAACTGGGAAACATTCCATTATGAAATTTTTCATCGGCATAACAGATCATGGACACATGTTTGGTTTTCAATTCAATATAATGTAAAATATTTGTGGTGATGACAATGGGAACAAAATGATAGACTGAGTAATAAGGGATCTATGAGAATCATAATGTAAATCAATTCAGGGGACCAACGGTTGGATATTCTGTGCATTCTATTTGTAGAATCAATCCACTAGTGACAATGATAGTCCAATGATGTAGGCGCTGAATTGTTTCTATATGCATATACATTTGGAGTTTTGGTATGCAAGGATGTCTACTTTTTTAGAGAATAACATCTATAATATTTATTTCATTTGGACATGGTGGTTGTTGAACATATATCTTGGTTTGGAACATGCATTGATGAGATCTTGAGAATAGAAAAATCACCTTGGTGAATTTGTGTGATATTCTAGAGTTTTGGTGAGATTATGAACAACATGTCACATATTATATAGTGATGCTGATTTTAATGTCTACAGATAGTGGGAAATTGGATTTTGCAAAAATATAAATATCACATCCCATTTATGAATCATACACATGATGTGGATCTATGTTGGTATCTTGGAATACATTTTTAGAGTACAATAGAAAAAAATGCTAGGAACATTAGCATATCTAGAATACATGTGTGTGACCATGTATTTGGACATGACCACAATACCCCAACCTGACCGTTGTACATGATAATATGAAAAATTAAATAGTCACTTGATTGATGGAATAATACATTGCATATGTGGAAAATAAATATCATGAACCACCTATACATGTAATGTAGTACCACATTGATAGCCTATCTATGTCCTGGAAAAGACATGGCTAGGTTCCACGGTGTTGTCACAAATCTGTTGTCTCTATGTACATGTTGTATACCCTATTTTGAGAAATCCACCATAAAAAACCACTTCATTGAGACTTTTTTTGGGACCATCTTTATCATACCATGATTGGTTATCTATTTGAATTGGATGGGGAAATTATGGTGAAATAATAAGTATGATAAGAGGTCATAAGAACACTACATTCTTTTATTTTCATTTAGACCATGACAGTGATCGAGATTTATCAATAGAGAGAAAGAGGGGTTGTAAGCTGTAATGACCTGGAAATTCTGTGAAATTTTTTATTTTAAATACACGGAAATTTTACGTGTCCGTAGTTTCTGACGGCGCTTGATTCTGAGGCCCGGTGTGCCCAAAATCAATTTCTTATGTTTTGTTCTGGTACGTTCAGTAAATGTAAATGTGGTATTTTATATCTTTTGAAACGGTTCTCAGAATAGAAATCTGAGGACACCAATGAACTCACAACATCAATATTCTCTTAAGGAGACCATTACCGTAGTTGCATTTTATCGGGAGTGGAAGTTAATTTTTGGGGATTCTTAATAAATTAAATAAAAATTATGTGTGACATAATTTTTTTTAGGTGGTGGTTAATTTCTCCAAAGGGAAGTTGGAGGTGGGGGCCATCCCCGCATAACCTCGCATGGGAGGATATTATGTGGTGGGGCCCACACGAGTTCAAACTCCTCCACTCCCCTTGAACCCCCTTGAACCCCCCATGTAACTCACATTTAATTATGGAGAGTCTCTTAATCTTATAACTATCCTAATTTAATGTTGAAACTCTGCAACTCCCTTGTTCGAATTTTGAATCCATTCCTCCACAATTAATCTAGGTGTTGTCACAATTAATGAATGACAACTCATTATTTGTTGTGCCATAAAAATAATAGAGAACTATCTATATTATTTTGGCTTATCTTTCATTGGAGAAACCTTGGAGGAACAATATCCTCTCATGAAGAACACTTCTTCCACCGTTAATCAACGTAATATTCTTCCTTCTTCATTATTCCTTCTTCAACCATGTAAAGGAATGGGAAGTGATGCCCACGAGGAATACTGGCATCATCTTCGACTTCGTCACCTCCAAACACTTGTCCGCCAATGACGAGTACCTCTCTTCCTCTTCCGACATAAATGGAATGATGTCGTCTTCCCGTGACACAGTCAAGTGATCTCCGGTTGCGGGGTAGTGGAATTTTTATATTAATTTTAAATATGAGATTACACCTTCGTTCTTCGGCGTATAAAATTCTTGTTTGGAAAACCAAATGATATCAAATGACATGGAGGGTTTATACCGCACGAACACAGCCCGACCCTCCCCATTTCTTATTTCCATTTGATGATGTCATAGGCAGAGTTGAAAGGGCGTGGTGTCGTCGCACTGTGCCAGAGAATAACCGTGGCCAGGAGGACCGTGGTGGATGAAAGAGGAACCGCGGCCGGGAAGGAAATGACGGATGAAGAACCGTGTCCAGGAGACCTGCGGTGCCCGCAGGCACCACACGGAGAAGACTACAGCCTGCTTCTGCGGGCCGCATTGCTGGGCGAACAGCCCGACCACCTGCCATACGGGGTGGAAAACAGCAGCACCCTCAGGCTCTGCATGGGAAGAACCACGACCCACTGTGTGGGCCATCTGCGATGGGCAGAACCATCCGAATAGAGCTGGCCGGGCAGGAGGAGGCGGCGCGCTTGGCACTGTCGGGCGAACTGGACCAGCCCGCTACGCAGGCCGGGTCCGCAGGTGGGCTGCGCTCCATCAAGCCGGGCCGACCCCCCAACCGGTTCAGATCCATCAAACCGGCCTTGGCCAACACCCCAGCCGGGTCGGACCTGCCGAGCTGGGTCGGGCCGACGAGCCACGTCCCACTGGGCTAGACGGGTTGGGCCCAACTTTTCTTAAATTCGAATATCCTCAAGACCGCGTGTACGAACGACGTGATGTCTGCGGAACTGGTACCTCCATGACAAATCGGTTATTTTGTGATACTCTATGTGAGTTTTGGACAAATTCGGAAAATGTCCTGGTTTGGATCGAATGTAAATCCAATCAAGTCCCCAGAACGGAAATGCCAATAACTATCAGACCAGGCGTCTGATTGACGCACCATCTGTCACATTGATATTTTTTGATGAGACGGAACTAAGGGATTCATCAACTCAATACTTCATGATAGTTGATGTATCGACACTTGAATCTAGGAGAGGACCCTCCAGGAATCGTGCATGCAATGTGCGGGAACCCTAGAGCTGGCAGAGATGACTACTGTACCAGAATCCTACGTGGGTTCGAAAGTGAAGAATATCGTACGGGAATCCTACGTGGGTTCTACAATGATGAATACTGTACCGGTATCCTTTCTGGGTCTGGTAGTTCTATCTTATGTTCCTGTATCATATGTGGGTCCAATAGAGTAGCTTGTCCTGTATCCTGTGTGGGTCCGACAACTTAGCGTGTCATGTATCCTGTGAGGGTCAGACAGCTTAGATGAACCAGTGACTACATCTGATCATCCCTATCACTCTAAGAAAGATTTATACCTATGTGATATAAGTCATATATTTCAACCATTATCATCGTGGTTATTGACTTTACTTCCTTTGTGGACTAGGTTGTGATTGGGCTCGAGAGTTGGAGCCGGATTGTGATTGGTAACTTAGGTATATGTATGGGCATATAACTATGTAGGGTTGGTTGATACTTCATGATTATATATTTCTTCTGGGGTTTATCCTTTGTGGATTCTTGGAGAACTTCTGGGGTCTCATAGTCCCCTACTATGTATTGTTATTCTCACACCTGCACGGGCTTCACCCAATCCTTGTTGTGTTCTGTGCAGACGACAGAAAGTAGTGATTGAGGCTGAGGGTGATGGACAGAGGCTGCTCGGAGCTGGACTAGACCAGACGTACCGTAGGGACGAGTTGTACGAGTTATGTACCTACCCTTTAGGTAGGATTCCCCAGTGAACGATCCAGTAGTTGTTTTCCATTTTTACTAGTACTTGTACTTGTTGTTCATTTGGGTTTCTATACTGGCCCACTTACATTCAACACACCTTATTTTTCTATTTTAGTACATGTTGCCTCTACTCCTTGTGTTCAGACTATGTGTGTGTTACAGGTTAAATGGAAATGCCTTCCCTTTTTATCAGGGATTCGCCTTTGGTGCTAGTCGCCAGCCCCTGGCCTATGGAAGGTGGCCTTGGGGTATTCACGGCACAAGCCCCGAGGACGGGTCGTGAAAAATTTGTATCAGAGGGAGGTTCTACCGTAGAACTTGGACTCTGATTCTTTTAACGGAAATAGTCTTAAGTGTTTTGGTTGTGGTTATTAGTTTTGGGAAACTACTGTGGGTGCGACGGCCGACGTATCCATACACTAGGAATCTGACTTCTGATCTCCAACTCATTGCACAAAAATACTGATTGCGTGTGTGTTTTCTTTGAAAAAGTTTCATTCAGGATTACTTTATTTTAGCTCACCCGGTATACTTTTTTACCATGGCACACCTATTTCTTTTTCGGATGGACCCACAAAGGTAGCTAGCTAGGGTTCCTAGTTTCATATGAGATGGTAGCCCACCGAGCGACGAGGCCTCGGTGCAGGGCCCCATCACAGCGGTGGTAACAGCGGTATCACTACCCGCTGGGCCACCAATACCAGCAGCTCTAGCAGCAGAGAGTGCACTCCATCTGAGTGCATTGCATGAGTTCCAGCGCCAGAGGCCGCCCTAGTTCAGGGTGAGATGGACCCACAAGCAGCTGAGGATTGGCTGGAGGATGTCGTGAGTGTTTTCAGATGGGTTGGGACACTAGCCAACCTCATTGTTTTCCTTTCCGTGAGTCTCCTGCATACAACAGCAGGCAGTTGGTGGAGCCTAATGCTCCAAGCGCATGACGAGGCATCATTACTCTAGACAGAATTTGAGAGTCTCTTTTTCTCAGAGTTTGTTCCAGCCACCCTTCGTGCGGTGAAGATTCAAGAGTTACATCATTTGTAGTAGGTAAACATAACAATAGCTCAGTACTCAGTGAGGTTCACCGACCTGTCGCGCTACTCAATGGATATGTTGTGAGACCCATTATTCAGGGCTCGGACCTTCAAGAAGGGACTCAGGAATGAGATCAGGGCTTCAACAATTACCCGTAGCATTCCGACGCAGGTGGGGGTGCTGGAGAAGGCCCTTTTAGTGGAGAATTTTCTCGCTGAGTAGTCACCAGCGGCAAGACCCACCACAGGGAGAAACGTAGCTGATTCTTCTGTAGTGAGCAGTAAACAGATGACATAGAGGTCCAAGCGGATCAGGCCATCAGGTGGGCAACCCAAAGATACAAGTTGTGTTGTGCCGGGAACACAAGATAGAGCCAGCTATACGAGGAGCAGACAGTGCTATGCATGTGGTGGGCAGGGCCACATGGCTCGTGACTGCCCGACCCACCATACAAATGAGAAGAAGATATTAGAGGGACCTTCTAGGAAGAGGCAGAGGTTTGACTGTGGTGGTCCTATGGGAGCTGGCGGATGTGGCAGAGAAGCTGGCCGAGCAATGGGTGGTGGATGACGTTTTGAGGCTCTACCACCACCACGACCCGGAGGTCCACCACGACCACAGTGGGCTAGTGGATAGAGGCGGGATCACCTCCAGGAAGTCGAGGCTTACGAAGACGGCACACCTGAGATGATTCAAGGTACTATCAGTGTCTACTCCACCCTTGCTCCTGTACTTATAGACACATGTGTGTGTGTCATTATTTTATTTCCACTACGCTCGTTTGGTGCTCAGAGATTCCGACAGAACCGTTAGCTCGACCCTTATGGCTAGAGACTCCTACAGGATTAGACTCAACGATTACACACTGGTACTGGCAGTGTGAGCTTACTCTAGGAGGTGAGATATTCGGCTAAGATCTTCTTATGGAGGCGTCGAGGCCTTACGACATCGTCTTGGGTATAAACTGGTTATCCACAGTTCATTCTCATATTGAATGTATTAGGTGCAAAGTGTGGTGTATCTTCATGGATGGGACCAGCTTCACCTTCCCTGGTGATAAGGGAGCCTTTGCAGTGCAGGATGGACTTACATAGATGAGGGGGAAACCGATCGCACATCATTTGGATAGTTTCATTCTTGGAGCGGTTGATGTGTGGAGTCCGAGTTTTCCTATTGTGGTGGATTAGTATGTGGATGTTTTCCTTGACGACATTCCAGGACTACCTACTCTCAGATAGGTAGACTTCTATATTGACTTGTACCCTGGGAAAACACTAATATGTACTCCAGCATATCGGATGGATCCCGCTGAGCTTCGTGAGACACGGGTACAACTGGAGGATTGCATGGGATGGGATTTATCTGACCCTGTGTTTCACCGTGGGCATTATTGATTTTGTTCACCAAGAAGGTAGATGGGAGCTTGCGACTGTGTGTCGAATACCGTCACCTGAATTAGGCGACCGTGAAGAACATGTACCCACTCCCGAGGATTGACGACCTCATTGATTAGCACAAGGGAGCACGATGGTTCTCAAATATAGACCTCAGGTCAGGCTATCACCAGCTCAGAGTTCGAGACGAGGATGTGAAAAAGACGACCTTTAGGTGTCGGTATGTCCACTACATGTTCTTGGTTATACCCATCAACGTAACCAATGCTCCTGTAGTGTTCAAGAGTCTCATTAATAGGATCTTCCATCCATATCTAGATCTCATTTTTGTAGTATTCATCGATGTCATACTGATTTACTCGACTAATGAGGAGGAGAACGCCCCTATTTGTGGGTAGTAATAGATACACTCTAAGAGCTCCGTCGATATGGTTAACTTCTTAAGTTCTAGTTCTGGATTAGAGAGGTTAACTTCTTAGGATACATCATCTTGGAGGCTGGAGTTGTAGTGGATCTAGCAATGATTGAGGAAGTACTTTCTTTGGAGCCACCCAGGAGTGTGACGGAGGTGCATAGTTTCCTAGGACTGGCTGGGTACTATCGGAGATTTGTGCCAAACTTCTCCAGAGTTGTAGAACTGCTTTCAATATTGAAAAAGAAGGGGAAACCCTTTGTGTGGTCATATAGATTCCAGCAGAGCTTTCAAGAGATGAGGCAGAGGTTAACCAATGCCCCCATCTTGAGGCTACCGGAGGAGGGTGTTGGGTACATAGTTTACTGTGATGCATCAAGGACCAGACTTGGGTGTGTCCTGATGCAGGGGCGAGCAGTGATAGCTTATGGTTCTCGGTAGTTGAGACATCACGAGAAGAACTACGATACCCATGACCTAGAGTTAGTAGCAGTGGTCTTCGCCTTGAAGATGGGGAGGCACTACATGATGGGCGAGTGTTTTATAGTCTACTATAACCACCAGAGTCTCAGGTACATCTTCTTGTAGAAGGACCTGAACCTGAGATAACAAAAATGGTTATAGTTCCTCCTGGACTTTGACATTAAGATAGTCTATACTCCTGGGAAGGGTAACATTGTAGGAAATGTTCTCAGCAGGAGATCAAGTATTCAGCTGCTAGGAGAGTTGACAGAGCAGTTGGCCGCGTTGTAGATATTCGTTGTGGATAGAGATGGAGTATCCTATCTGTAGTCTCTCACAATCACTCCTCCACTTCGTTAGCAAGTCAGAGAAGCACAGCGTGGGGATGTTGACTGTGAGATGCTACATGCTTAGATATCATCAGGGGAGGAACCTGATGGGTTTACTGAAGGTGGGGAGCATGTCATCCTCTTCAGAGGAAATACCATGGTACCAGTTTCAATATTGGAGGATGTGTTGAGGGAGATCCACACTTTCCCTCTAGCAGTATAGCTAGGAGTGGCGAATATGTCTCAGGACCTCAGACGATAGCACTGAAGGCAGGGTATGATGAAGGAGGTAGAAGAGTTTGTCTCGTGATGCCTCACTTGTCAGCAATTGAAGGTGGAGCACTAGGTGCCAGCAGGCTTTGTTCACTATTAGAGGTTCTAGAGTATAAGTGGGACGAGATATCCATGGATTTCGTGACGGTCCTTCCACGTACATCCAGAGGACACAACTCTCTCTGGGTGATTGTCGACCGAGTCACCAAGTCGGCCCACTTCATTCCAATCAGAGATCCAGGATCAGTAGAGAGCATCTGACACATCTACGTATAGAATATCGTATGGATTCATGGTGTACCATCAACGATCATCTCTGATCGAGATACTCGTTTCAATTCCCGGCTATGGAAGGGGTTACATGAGGCTTTCAGGATGCAGTTTCGCTTGAGCACTGACTTACATCCTCAGACGGATGGTCAGACTGAGAAGACCATTCAGACTCTCGGGGAGATGCTATGTGCATGCGTCCTCAACTTTTTTCATAGATGGGAGGATCACTTGACCTTGGTAGAGTTTTTATATAACAACTGCTACCACTCTACCATTGGGATGGCTCCTTACGAGGCACTTTACAGCCGACCTTGCAGATCGCCTCTATGCTGGACTGGCCCTGGGGAGTCATCGTATGTAGGACCATAGATGGTGCAGGCTATGACGGAGAAGGTGAAGATCATCCAAGAGTGGATGAAGACAGCACAGAGCATACAGAAGTCCTATGCTGAAAGGAGACGGAGACCACTGGAGTTTGAGGATGGAAACCAAGTCATCCTACGGGTCTCACCTCGATGAGGTCTACAAAGATTTGTCCAGGGCGTCAAGTTGTCTCTGTGATTCATTGGACCATTCTAGGTCCTCAGTAGAGTAGGTGAGGTGTCTTACCACATGGCCCTTCCACCTCAGTTTCACCAGGTGCACGACATCTTTCACGAATCGTAGTTGAGGAGATACGGGCACGACCCATCCCACATCATCAACCTTGGGGAGCTGGAAATCGATGATGGTGATACATTCACGGAGGTTCTAGAGGAGATTGAGGATCGATAAGAGTGGGTTCTGCATGGACAGTCGATTCCTCTAGTGCGCGTTCTCTGGTACCACGGGAACCTTCAGGAGAACACATGGGAGCAGGAGGCTAGATGCATGTTCAGTAACCCCATTTTTTCCCTTAGTGTGTGTTGTAACTTACGGGGACATAAATCTATAAGGTGGGGAGAATTTAATGACCTGTAAATTCAGTGATTTTTTTTAAATACATGGGAATTTTACATGTCCGCAGTTTCTGACGATGCTTGATTCTGAGGCCCGGTGTGCCCAGAATCAATTTTTAATGTTTTGTTCTGGTACGTTCAGTAAAAGTACATGAGAGATTTTATATATTTTAAACCAGTGCTCGGAATTGAAATCCAAGGAAACCAATGAACTTGCAGCTCTAGTATTCGCTTAAAAAGACATTTACTGCAGTTGCGTTTTATCGGGAGTGGAAGTTAATTTTTGGGGATTCTTAATAAATTAAATAAAAATTATGTGTGACATAATTTTTATTTAGGTGGTGGTTAATTTCTCCAGAGGGAAGTTGGAGGTGGGGCCCACCCCCACATAACCTCCCATGGGAGGACATTATATGGTGGGTCCCACATGAGTTCAAACTCTTCAAGTCCCCTTGAACCCCATTGAACCCCCCATGTAACTCACATTTAATTGTGGAGATTCTCTTAAACTTCTAACTCTACTAATTTATTGTTGATACTCTCCACCTCCCATGATTGAATTTGGAATCCATTCCTCCACAATTAATTAATGTGTTGTCACAATTAATGTAAGACAACTCTTGATTTGTTGTGCCAAAAAAATAATAGAGAACTATCTCTATTATTTTGGATTAACTTTCATTGGAGAACCCTTGGATGAACAATATTTTCTCGTGAAGAACACTTCATCCACTGTTAATCAACGCAGTCTTCATCCTTATTCCTTATTCCTTCTTCAACCAAGGCAAGGAAAGGGAAGTGACGCCCTCGAGGAAAGCCGATGTCGTCTTCGAATTTGTCACCTCCAAACACCCATCCACCAACGACAAGTACTTCTCTTCCTCTTCCGACGTGAATGGAACAACGCCGTCTTCCTGAGACACCATCAAGTGATCTCCGGTTATGAGGTAGGGGAATTTTTGTATTAATTCTAAAAATGAGATTACACCTTCATTCTTCAACGTATTTAATTCTTGTTTGGAAAACCAAATGATATCAAATGACAAGGAGGGTTCAGATTGCACGAACATGGCCCAACCCTCCCCATTTGTTGTTTCCATTTGATGACGTCAGAGGTTGATCCGAAAGGGCACGGTGCTGTTGCACCGTGCCGAAGTATAAATGTGGCCTGGAGGACCGTGGAAGACGAAAGAGGAACCACGTGTGGGAAGGCCACGGTGGATGAAGAAGTGTGGCTCCGTCGTGCTGCACGGTGGAGCCGAAGGCCACGAACAGGCCGGTCCGCGGTGGTGGTGGTCGGCACCATCGAGCCAACCGAGTGGAGGAGGACGCGACCCGCAAATGCGGGATGCTCGGTTAGAAGAACCAGCCGGCCGGGCAGGAGACCCGCAGCGCTCGCAGGCACCGCGTGGAGAAGACTACGGTCTACTTCCATGGGTTGCTATGCTGGGCGAACCGGTCGGCCACCTAACGGCCGGGCTGGAAAAATGCGGCGCCCGCAGGCGCCGCTGGGCGCCACCGAGCGAACCTGACCAGCCTGCAGAGTGGTCCAGGCCAACCCTCCAGCCGGGTCAGACCCGCCGAGCCAGGCCGGGCTGTACCCCAGCTAGGTCGGACCAGCCGAGCCGGGTCGTTCCGACCCGCCACAGCCCACTGGGCTTGACGGGCTAGGCCTGACTTCGCTTAAATGTGAATATCTTCAAGACCGTGTGTCTGAACGATGCGCCGTCTGTGGCACTGGTCCCCCCACAATGAAGCAGTTATTTCATAATACTCTATGTGAGTTTTGGAAAAATTTGGAAAACATCCGGGTTGGGATTGACATAAATCCAACCGGGTCCCTGGAACGGAAATACCAAAAAGTCTCAGATCATGCGTCCGATTGACGCACCGTCTATCGTGTTGGGTTCCATTTTACGAGAGGGAACTATGGGATACAACAAGATGAGACTTCGTGATAGTTTATGTATCAACACTTGACTCGAGGAGCGGACCCTCCTGGAATCGAGTGTGCTGTGTGCGGGAACCCTAGAGCTTGCTGCGACGACTACTGTACCGGAATCCTATGTGGGTTCGACAACAACGACTATTGTACTGGAATACTATGTGGGTTCGACAATGATGAATATTATACTGGGATGCTCCATGGGTCCAAAAGTACTGACTTCTGTTCCTGTATCATGTGTGGGTCCGACAGAGTGGCTGGTCCTCCATCTTGTGTGGGTCCGACATCTTAACTGGTCCTGTATCCTGTATGGGTCCGACAGCTTAGATGAATCAGTGACCACATCTGATCATCTCTATCACTCTATGAATGTTGTATACCTGTGTGAGATGGGTCATTTGTTTCAACCATTATCATCATATTGATTGAAATTACTTCCTTTGTGGACTGGGTTGTGATTGGGATTGAGAGTTGGAGCCAGACTGTGACTGGTAACTTAGGTATATGTATGGGCATATACCAATGTAAAGTTGGATAGTAGTTTGTGATTGTATATTTCTTATGTGTTTTATCCTTTGTGGATTCTGGGAGACCTTCAGGGATATCGAGGTCCCCTACTGAGTCTTGTTATACTCATCCATGCACCGGCTTTTCCCGAACCTTGTTGTGTTCTGTGCAGACGACGGACAGCAGTGATCGAGACCGAGTGTGACAGACAGAGACTACTCAGAGATAGACTAGATAGGGCGTACCGCATGGAAGATTTGTTCGAGTTCTGTACCTACCCTTCGGGTAGGATTCCTCGGTGGACGATCCAAGAGTTGTTTCCCCTTTTTACATGTACTTGTTCTTGTTGTTCAGTTGGGTTTGTATACTATCCCACTTACTTTCTGCACACCATACTTTTATATTTCAGTACTTGTTGCCTCTACTACTTGTGTTTAGACTGTGTGTGTATTACAGGTTAAAAGGAAATTCCTTCCCTTTTTATTAGGGATTCGCCTTTGGTGATAGTCACCAGCCCCTAGCCTATGGAAGGTGGGCATGGGGTAGTCACAGTAGGGGCCCCAAGGATGGGTCATGACATAAGCTCTATGTAGTACCCAGGTGTGGGACCCCCGTAAACTATTACCATGTAGCGGTGATGTCTTGAAGTCATCATTTGGTTCATGGGATCATTATTCCAATGTAACTTCAAGGTATTGGTCTCTCATATTCATTAAACTTCTAGAGTTTGTAATCTCATATGATACAGTTGTACACATTCCTATTTTGTATGTAGTGGTACTCCCTTATAATCAAGCTTCATCATAGAACTATTATTCAACTATATTCATAGATACCTTATCTATGGAGTGCTGTGGAATTATGAGTTCCCCATTAAAAAATCATTTGTGGTTGTGTGTGATGTTGGAAATTAGGGATTCACCGTTGGAGCTGCATAATGATTAATCATTCAATGTTATGTTATGTAAAAGGGTAGAAAATTTATATCATCATTAGGACTATTTGTAATAATATATTGGATTTGGATTCTATGGTTTTGTATTTTATTACATATTCTTATTGACACACCTTCATGGGGATGAGATGAATATTTTCTATATGTTTCTCATGATGCTTTTGGTTTAGTAATTTTAGGGTGTCTTATTGTGTATGTTTATAGTCTCCCCTATAAGGTTCTGGACAAACATATCATGGTTTGTGAAATATAAATGTATAATATCTATGATATTATTGGAACCAGTAGTATACGATCTTAAGAGTGCGTGGTGGTGCTAACCATGTTCAGGGGTTGTTTTATGGGATCTGGAGTCATGTTCTCGCCACTCTACACTATATTATGGATGTTAATTTTTGATTCAACCCTATATTTTCATTTGGGATGTGTTTTTTCTTTTATCATTCGTATTATACATCTTTACATTGACTTATTTATTCTGTATATGTTGTTACATACATGGAAATAATCTATATGTTTCACTATATTATTCCACATTACATTTTCATATAGATATCCTTCTTCATGCATGCATGTACTTTATGGTATTCCCCCATTTTTTTATTCCTAATCTATGCTAGTTAACATCCCCTTCCCAATTAAAGATAAGATTTGTGTGACACACTCGGTGTGTTGTAAGCTAGGAAATACCTGATTGGTTGGGTCTTAACCCTCCATGATTGTTTCATGAACATTATTGTCTCATGGTATTCATATATAATATTAGCAGAGATATTTTATGACTGCAGTTATCATTCCACAATACATGTGGTTTTTTTGTGGTTTCATATGGCAATATATGTCTTCCTCCAATTTTTTGGGTGAATATAGGGGAGACATCACTAATCTTAACTATCATTGTAAATGAAACAACATAAAATATTAAAATGATTCGAAAGATAGTGGATATGGCCTCGAGTTAACATAAATAATACATGTATCACCTTAATCAACCACTATATTTTGATGTAGGCGGACATATTTTTCTAAAATTGTCTTTTTATTCCAGTAATCATCATTTGGGATTGAAAGGAAAAAAACTCCTTAATATGTTTGATGGTTTGAATATCTAGAATATATTAATAATTTTGAATATTTATTAACATTACCATTAATATTTAGTGATATTGATAATGTTTTTCTAGTCTATAAAAATTTAAAATATATTTGAGTGATTATTTTGGAAAATGATACTCTAGGGTATAATGAGACATTTATCCAATAATAGTATCAGATACATGATTGATAAGGAAAACCCTAAAAAAGTAAAATTGTTTCTTCTATTTGTGTGTTTTTAAGAAAATTTTTCTAATTGTAGATGTGACATGGGAATTATAACTATTTATGTCAGAGGAATTTCCATAACTATTAAAAATAAATTCAAATATAAAGGATTTATTAGATTAAAACCAAAGTGGTGGGTAGAATGGGACATCCACTGTTAGGGAAAATTATTGGATTTAATCTATTTTTTATGTTATGGAATGTTTTGGATATGTATTTAGAAATTGGTAGATGGGTTTGAATTTTATCGATGTTTTTTATGTGTGAATTTTTTAATCTTGTTTAAGGAAAAACATTTTTATTCTCTATGAAACCATGTGGGGTGAATGTGGTAGAAAGGGGGATGGGGAACTACTAGTTCACAGTTTTCCTCACTATGTTACCTAACCTGATCACATAATTAAAATATTATGAATATAAGGATTAAAAATAGAAACTTTACCGAAAACAATTATAATTCATTCCCAATATAGGTGTCTCAAACTATTGTAACACCATTGTTTTTTAGTATATTTTGATAATAAATAAAATGTATTTATCAAGGTTTTCTTTACACATGACCCTATGTCTGTATAAATCACATTATAGTTAACCATTATTAGTAATACATTCAATTGAATGTAATGAATTTTAGAAACTAAATTTTATAAAAATATTTATAATTTACTTTAACAATTTTTATATATTCATTATTAAATAATAAATTAGTACTCTATTTTTAGTAAAATCATATTATGTTTCAATAATATTTTTTATTATAAAATAATTTTATTCAACATTAGATAAAATATCAATATAATTAATTTATATCATTTAATGAAAAATTATTTATTGAAATTAGTATCATATTTGAAATCATAAATTTTTTATTATCTCATTGTGAGTTTTTAAGAATTTTTTAAAAATAATTTTTTAGTGAATAGGTAAAAAAATTGTAAAAACTATGTTTGATATCAATTGAAAATAAAATTATGTCTTCAATTTAATCCAAATGAAAAAAATGAAATTTAGTTTTAAATAATCAAATTTATTACATAGTAACCATTTTTTAGTTGATTTTCATATAAGTTGAAATTCGGTCCTCAAAACTATTTTTCAAAAAACTATTATTATACATGAAATGTATTTAAAATTATACATTAATCTCAATGGATTAAAGGTTTTAATTAATTTTATATATTATATATTATGAAATATAATTTAATATTTCATTTTATGGAGTTTACATGGAATGAAATGTGAATGAATTAATTTTTATGCTTTGTGATTCATTTTTTAAGACGGTTTTATGTTGTTGGTGGCGAGATTATTTTAAATTAAATTCTACCAAATATATAATTTTAATATGATAATAAATATTACATATTTTAAATAAAAATACTAATATAATCTAATAGATTAAAAAAAATTTATTAAGAATAGTAAAAACTGAAAATTTTAACTGACATGCTTCTTTTTTATTTATTATACTACATTAGAGAAACATATTATACCCTTATAACAAGTAATACCCAATTTTAATAAATATAAATATATATTATTATGATGATGGGACAACCATTTTACACCTCTTCTCAATCAAATGTGACATGAATGTCTTGAAATTGTATACACGTGGCCCACCACCACTATGAAGTGATACATATCATTTTCCGCTAACAACATTAATGAATTGTTATTATTATGGGTTTAGTGAATAAATATCATAATAATGATATAATTATTCTTCTATAAATATAATGATATATCAACTTTTATATCTTTTAATCCATATGAAAATAATAATGTTTATCATGCCTATGTGTGTAAAACCACAACCATAATGTGAAGTGATTTGTTAGTCATTTTATCTTTACATGGATGGAAACAACGATTTATTCATTAATAATATTCTATATTTATGATATAAAGGTTGTTTTTTTAATGTTGATGTATTAAATACCTTTCATTTTTTCAATCAATAAAAAAATTCAAACATCACCCATTTGTATGTACAAATCCTTATCTACCCAATGTAATGTAATCCATTATTTATCACCAGTTAATATGAATGGTTATATATTAGTTCTTGGAAACAAGGACTGTCACATCTGGAAACTATAAACAGAGTCTAGTTTGTGTTTTCTTATCAATACTTTATGGGTTAATTAGGTTGTATGTAATGAAAGGGATCCCAATGTACAAGATGTATATAATTTTTATGGTGGCATCTTTTGGTGTGTTTTTAAAATATTTTTTCACAAAATAAGGTGGAAGGATTATGCTTTTTAAAAGATTATTTTTTTGGATTTCGATGTATCAAATATAGTAAATACAAGAGTTTCATGAATAATGGGTTTCAAGAAGTTTTAGATCCATGTTTATTTGGATAATTAAGAACAACATGAAGTGATAATGGTAAATTTTTGTGAATACTAGAATCTTCACAAATGTGGGATGGACTAATGGTAAATTATGGGACTATGAGAATTATCACAAACCATTTATATATAACATGGGCTCTAGGAATGAAATATCATCAAGGTTCATGAAAATAATCCATCGGTAAATTGAAACATTCTAGAAATAATGATCTTTTACGTAGGAGGCTAACCCTACTTCATTCAACACAAATAGAATTATGGAAATGGATAAATCACATAGATTTCTCAATGGATAGTAGCTTCATGAGTCTTGAATTCTTTATGATCTTGACTATCACAAAGATACTGGTTATGTCTTAACTGATGCTAAGGTTTTCGTGATATGGGAGGTTTTAAAATAATTGTTGTTTCATAATGACCTAAATTTCTATAAATGTAGTTTTGTTCTTGAATGTGGTGATCTTCACTAAGGATGATTTTTTTAAAAAGGAAGTGAGATTCAATAAGTTAGTTAGATTAATAATTTATGGAATATTCACAATGGTAGGTACCTTCTGCAAAATTTTCGGGTTCACAATGGTTGGTATTTCCTTAAGACATAATGGTGGTTCCAAAAAGGATGAAAACATTGCAAACAATGGTTGGTATTCTCTATAGAATATCCATTAGTGGTGAACGATGTAAATATGAGGTGTTTTCTCTCTACATGTTCATATTTAATAACTATATGATTCATTTATATATGTCAAAATTCTTTATAAGAACATGGGAACAAAGTTCGATGTTTTAAAATAAAAATGTAAACACCTTGATTCACTTTCCATCTAATAGGGTACTCTAGGGTCTCACAAGTGGTATTTAAGCTAAGGTTTACCCGTTATATATTCCATTTAGTAACTCTATTTTTTTATGTTAGTTTGTTTCTTATGTTAATAATAAAGATTAGTTTTGATGATGATTTATTTATCTATGAACAAAATTTTAAATCCACCACAACCATGAAGAATATGAAAATAAAAGAGAAGAAAACCTTAGAGAATCTCCTATTATCTAAATTTTTGTTAGTATCTAGTTTCTCATGAATTTTTAATATTATATATATATATATATGTATTGTAATGTAATAAGTGGGTGGATCGGGTTTCCACTAATGAGATGGAAAATATTTTTACTTCATGTAAATAAAAATTTTGAAGTGATCAAGTGCTATTTGTTACCACCATTGAATGTTTTACTCAAAATGTGGATCTATGCACAAGTGGTTATGATGATAAATCTATAACCTCATATTAAATTTCATATTATAGATTAATAAAATCATAGCATGATATTCCTAAAAATGTGGCTCCCTTGATTTTAGTGTATTTCATTGTACGCATGTACAGATCACCAAGACGTAAGGATTATCTAATGCATTATAAAAGGTATTACAAGGGATATTTATATAATATTTAAATCTCTCTAGAAATATTGGAAATTTTGAATGAATAAATATAGAACTTGGAAAAAGAACAAAAAAATACCTCAATTAATTTTATGTCAAATATGGAGTACAAAATAATCTTCATGTAAACATCCATTTGTTTAAATATAAATTGAAAAATATCACTGATGTCAAACGCTTTCATTTGGAAGAAATATGATTGGTGATCAAAGGTCATGTCTCATTGATTCAGTGTATAGTTAATATAAATAATGATGATGTTGATAGAATTAAGAAGGATTTTGAATAAAACATGATTATGGTTGATGATTTGAAAATCATCCTAAATATGAAATGTCATGATTTGGATCCTCATTTGTCTGATCCTGATAGGAAATATATTGAGACATCCCAACCGATGGAATGTTTTTCTATAGCCACTCATTATTCACTGGAGCATTAGAGATCTGAATGTACTCTAACAATAGATAAAAATTTCATGATATCATTTTATGTTCTATCTAAATTAGTTGAGACAACACATATAGCAAAAATAACAATATGTTAAAAGGTGTCAAATCTAAAAGAAATACTACGAGGTATGACACTATGAATTACCCCTTATGGATGATCCAAACATGTTGTAACCATTCCTATTGACATGATAGCTATTTTTCTAGAAAATATGGAAGAATAGAGAAACATGAATATTCACATTATAATTAATGGTATAATGGAAAATAAATTGTCCCACATTATGAAGACAAAGTGTATGAGTGTTTAAAAACAAAATGAAACCCTTTTTAATTAATTTATATGTGAATGATTAAAGAAATATAATCACATTGAAAAAGGTTGTTTATTATTACTACCAAAAAAATATGTATTCCATAAAAATAATATAAATGTAAAATCCATGAATTTTGTTAATAAGAAGAATTATCTATATAAATATGAAGATAATGAGATGATATCCATGATATAGCAAGATAAATCAGAATAGATGTTCATTTTTGCATGTATGAATACTTGTGAAAATGGGGAAACCTTTTTGAGAATATCATCACAACCATGTTATTCGTATTTAAAATAAATAGAGGAGCCACTATATTACCTTAATCACTAGTTTATCTTTTTTTTCTTATAATTCAGGAAGTTGAAGGGTGATAAAAGTTATCAGAGGGGAAACATAACAAGTAGTGAGGGAGGACAATTTTTTTATAGTCGTGTTAAATAAGTAACCATATTTGAATGACTCCTCATTTTTATATTCAATTATAATCAGAATGGATGATTATTTTTTATGATGATGAAGATTTTATATTTTGGTAAAATGTGATATAGATGGTACTATATTTCCCTAAAATTATTCATGATATTCTAGAAAATAGGGGTTTAAGAAGTCTATCTATGGGGATATTTTGAATGTTTTCCAATATGAGCAGTATGAAGTTAAAGAACCATTCTTCTGTATTATGAAAAATGAAATTTCATGAAATCCATTCTTGATGGGATCCACCTATTTAATTATCATGATATGTGATTCCCTTCAGGGGCGAAAAATGAATTATGATGAAGATGCTTCTAGAATCATTTTTTAAATTATTATTCTTGAAATTTTATGAAGATGATGTCTTTAATAAATGAGTATTAGGTGAATTTCCTCTAATAGTTTCTTATCACAATTTCAATATTCATTTCTTAATGAAACTTATTGATCAATTAACACATATATATGTATTAGCCTCTCATGAGGTGTCATGATCTGTGGTCAAGGGAGATATTCAAATAATGAAATAGTGGATAGATTAAAATATATTCAGTGATCACACAAAGGAGATGATTTTGATGAAGAATTAGAAGAAGAAACATTTACTGAAGAAATATATTTAAAACATAATAGAAGGCTCCCTATAGTCTAAATCAGACACCACAATTGTGGTATTATCTAAGGGATTCCTACCTAAAAAGATTGAATTGAAAATAGGGTGCATTCCTATGTGGTTAAAAAGATGTATTATAAATTAATTTCTCAGGAAAAAATACACAATAAAACATATAATGAAATCCATCCAATATAACTCTAAATTGATATCAACTCTCTATGTGGTTGTAAAATACATGGGATGTTTGATTATTGTAAAAATTTGGATCCTACATTGAATAGAATTATCAGAGGAAGGTTATTATAAAAGACTACAACAAAACTATATATCATATTTTCAAAATTATTATCATCCCTATGTCATAGTGATCAGAAGGGAGAGAATTTAGAATGATTGAAATGAACCACAATGTATATTCTAGGAAAACTTATTTTTGGATTATATATTGCAGATGGAAGAGATAATGAATAATAATCATTTTATTATTCTGATTGGTCTAGATATGTGGCGGATATAAATTCCATAAGTGTAGAAGATTTATTATAAGAAAAAATGCATGTGACAGCTAAGAAAGAAATAATAAATAATGTATCTTAGTATTGATGAATCATAGTATATCTATTCTAAAAATCCTATCTCTTAGTTATTGTGGATGAAGAAACAACTAACTAATTTTATGGATGAGGTGAATCAACTAATGGTAATTCACTGTGATAATAGGATCACAACTGATCATATGAAGAAACTAGTTGTGAAATATCATAACAAATATATTGTTATTATATATAACTTCATTAATTAAAAATTTTAACATAGTGTTTATCCACCTCCCAATACATGAGGTGTTTTTAGTTCACCCCCTATTCCTATTTGTCCAAATTATTTCAATCCATTTGTGGAAGTAGTCCATGAGTATGGGGGAGATACGATCCCGAGGGATTTTTTTTGAGATCTACATGTACAAAATATAGGTTCTTATTGTTTATTTGACAAACTTGTAGAATGGAAAAATAAATGAATGATAGTTACATGTTTTTGTAAATTCTTGTAATATTATTGTGACATGATGAGAATTAGGTGTGATGAGGAAAAAAATCATTTATTATTTTTCTTAAAGGATAACTTGGACATATTTATCCATTTGAAAACATGATAAAACAATTCATTCCTTCACACTTATTTTCTACACCAATATTTTCTCAAGTATACATATACTGTTGGATGAGTTGTTTCATTCCGTTTAGGTTTTTTTTGAGTGTGGTGCATTAGTGAATTCATATAAATGATTTCGAACCAACCCATATGGTCATATTGTTAAAACCATGTCCTATCACATTTAGAGGATGGAAGTGAATTTTAGTATATATTTATTTCAAATAAATGATTTATTTACTAGGGAGTTTTACTATAATGTGATATTATAAAAAAATATTGGTACAATGTGTAAGGTTATGTAATTTCCCATTTTTTCCAAATATTTGGTCTCAAAATGAGGAAGGATAAATATTCATGAGGAATGGGTTTCACAAAGGTTGAGATTTCGGAATATGTGTAGCATCACAAACAAACATCAGGAATAGAATGATGGGATAATGATAAATCATTGAGACTATTATAATCTTTGATAATTTTTGATGAAATTATGGAAAAGATACTGAACTAGATTAATGTTTTCAAATGGGTTAAATTTTACAGGAGCATTGTGAATGAAGGAGTATTCAGAACATGAATTTTTATGTTCATGAAATTTTTTTTGGGTTCATGGAATATCTGTGAATAGATGACCCTATAAAAAGGTGGTAACCCACCATACCATTTGAAATTATAAAATTTTAGGAAATACTGAGTTTCTCTTATACGTGAATGATGGGATCATTAAGAATCTGTAATTCCTTGCAAACATGATAATCATGAAAATATTTTTTATGACTTAGTTGATGCTAATGTCTTTGAGTTTTTTGTGTTTCTTGATTAAAGGATGTTTCGTGAATCTATGTGTTATAAATAGGTAGTTAGATTTGTGAAGGATATTTGTTCCACAAATCAGTGAGCTTCATGAAAGCAGTTTGTTCCACAAAGGCAGTGAGAATTGTAAAGTATTATTTTTTGAAAATGATGGAGGCTTCATGATGTTTTGGAGCTTTACAAAAGTGAGTGGGTTTGTGAAGGTTGGTAGTTTTCTACGACATAAATTTTGGTTTGTGATATTGGAGAGCTTTAGAAAATATATTGTTTAACATCTTATATAATATAATATTGTGTTCTTGGACATCAACTATAGACATTGATTAGAGAATTGTCTCATGATTGTCTCGGATAAAGATATAAACGCTCATCTACTGAAGTTTCCATCAAGCCATTAAATTAGTAAGACATAACCTAGTAATATTATCTAGTGGGAGTAGGCATAGGTGTTCTGAGGGTGGAATTGTGTTTTCCTTAAATAATGTAATGGAAATGTTCGATAGATAGAGTGACTATCTCTTGAATTCTGTATTCCACAAAAAGTGAAGATTATTTTATTTTTTTATCACCAACACACTCATGTAATATTTCCCTTATAATCTCCCTTATTTGAAAACTATGTAAACTAGTGTTTTGCCTCTCTACATCTGAATGTTTAATTATTTTTTGATTCATTTAGAAAAGTTTAACATGTCCCTACCAATACGGGAACCAAATCCACTACTTTAAAAGAAAAGGCTGACACCCTGATTCACCCATCCCCTCCTAGGGAGCTCTAGGTCCTACATATGCATATAATTATTTTGTATGCTATGAATTTCTTTTTTAGGTGACATGGTTTGGAAGAACCATGATCAATGTGTAATGACATTAATTAACCAATTATACATGAAAAAGGAAATGTTGTTTGAAAATGAAATGATAGACTTATATATGTCGATCACATGTGATATTATATGAATTAATAATTGTCATATATATATGATTTATTTTTTAAATTTATTATAGGATATGTTAAAGGGTAGATGATGAATTTTAGACCTGAGATAAGAGTTTCAACTCAATTTCCTTTATTTGAGATATATTTTAATATTATGAGGCAAATTCATATTAATATGGTCCATATTTTGTATAAGAATCAAGTATGGAATAATTTATGATTTAATTAAAGGGATTATTATATCCATATCATATTAAATATTAAAATAAAATTTCTTATAAAACAATTAAATACATAATAGTTTTGCCTCTCAAATTTTTTTCTCTAAGGCATTATTGATATAATAAACATACCATCTTATATTATTTTTATCTAGTAACCCATTTATATATTTTATAAATATTATAATTATTTTCACAGAATGGAATTTTTCATTTTCTTTTATTTTGGTCAAGGGGGTGATGGTTCAATAGTTACCAATGTGTTAAGGCTTGTATGTTAATATATTATTTTTTATTTATATTATATAATCTTATGATATCTGAATGAGAAAATTATAAGATATATATCTCCCAAATATAATATATTTTATTTTCCCTTCTTTATTTTTACATATTAATTTTTTAAATTCAATCCCCCATTTAACTACTCATGGGACCAGGGGAGGTTTTTAATGAAGACCAACACTATTTCTTTCCTCTTTTGAAAAACCTTTCCATCCATGTCCATAAATTATTTTAAATTTTATCAATAATGTTTTTTATATTATCCATTTATTCATTAAATAATATTTTACCAATAGTTTAGTTTATATGAATTTTTTTAAAGGATAGTTCATATTATTTTCCAAACAAGGAACATTTGTCTTTTTAGTGAAAATGTGATAAGAATTATTTTTTATTTCAAATTCACCACATTAATATTTTCCATTACCATCATGAATACATATAATTGATGAATCGTCACTCTTATATAATATGTCTTTTGATTGATACAACATTATGTCTTGTTTCATGGTTATGATATTTGAATTAATGGGAATTATTTTCTACTTTTTACCTCATTTTATCATTGCCTTATTCTTATCGTATTATCATTGACATGTAAATCTTATGTTTACCCTTATTGATCATTACAACTAACCCTTTCTTATGTTCATCATCCAAATGTTATGAAGAATGACATGAAGTATGATATATATAAGATATGTTCTTGTTACGATGAACTAAATGGGAAATATTTTCCATTATTTATGTGTGAGTTTATTTTTTATCCATGTTTGCAAATAAACTATTAATGTATGGTTTTTTCATGGATTGTATTAACATCTGATGAATATTACTCTATCAAGATATAGAGTGTATTTAAATTTTTTTGTCTTTATTGTTTGTATCACAATAAGGTTTTCTAACATTAGAAACAATGATGATGGGAAATTACTAATATCCCTTCAGGTAAGATTATGTAATGAATAAAATAATGATGTTTTTTTATGGTGTGTATTATGTTTTTTTTCCAATACATCAAAGACAAGATTATTCTGGTATATGTTTTCTTAGTAGATATATCATGATATAATATTATCTAATAGATTTCATTGATTATATATCATCCATAATTCTTTTTTTATTGTGAATGCTTATATACTATGCACCATTTTTTACATAACTACTTGTATATCCATATGTTAATTCATATCTATTTTCTAAAAAATTGTGAAATATTTGGATAGTAATGAACATGAAATATATTGTTTAAACATAAGGTTCCATATATTGGAAATATGGTGTCATAATTTTTAAATATAATGATTTATTTTTTATAATTATATATTTAATCATTATAATTTATAACACCATTCTTTTGGTTTTAGTTAATTATTGAAAAGTGGATGAAATGTATTAAATAAAAATGTCATGGATGATGTAATGATTATACAGACATGAAGAAAATGTAATGGGAAATGAAATGAGAATTATTTTGACCATTCATAACCACATATCATGATATATGACTAAAAACATTTGCATATCCAAGAATTTGAAATAATTAAATAATTTAAAAATAGAGTTTCATTATGATCATAGATTAAATATCATTCATCACATTAAATGTGAACCAGGTAGGAATAATCACCTAAAGAAATTCCTCAAATGATGGGAAGATGTTTTATTAATGGAAATGATTGACATATATCATATAATTTCTATAGGAAAGTTAAGAGTTTAATGGATAGAAATATAGTAAATTGTAATGTATAATTTAAATCTCAATGATGTATAAGAAGGGAACATGGGAGTTATCCAAGCCATTTCACTAATCCAAGGGTTAACTATATACCACAGAAAAATATATACTATAAAAATTAGTCTAGTGTAATAATTGAACAGTTTATGTTTTTTGGATTTCAGATTTATGTTGTTGATGTGTTTTCTTAATTATATTATGGTTATACGAATTAGGAAAAATATATGGATTTTTAAAATATAGTTTTACATTAAAGGTTTTCAAACATACATTGAATGGTTCCAATATAGAAAAATATGTTTTATTATTAAGGTTACATTTCTAGAATGAACATGATTGATGTATGGATAACCATTAATATGATTTAATGGTTGAGATAGTAATGTTTTGTTTCGTCAAAAAGATAATAGATATTGAAAATTAGAATTTGATAGTATTGGGGACCCTGAAACTGACTAGTGATTCTAGGACATGGTTATTTATGATATCCTTGATGTTTGTTATTAAATATTTATAATTGTGTTATATATTGGATAGTATATAATGTTCGGAATAAAAAGAGTGTTATTTTTTTGAAGACATTTGTATTATGATTATGGTATTATAGATAATTCAGGTTATTTTTATGTTTTATAGTATTATATGATTGAGTAATTAACATATTTAGTATGTGAAATTAAAATATACCTTTTGTTTTTGGGGATTAATGTTAACTGTTATTGGAACATTGGTGACATTTTCTATTTATTTTTTGTTATAATTTTGTATGATTTTTTGGATGATAAGGTTAATTATTTAAATAATGGTATATATTAATAAATGGTTATTATTAGTGATATTTTGGAAAATAATATTATAGTTAATCATATGATGATTTAACCATGTTATATAACATGTGATAACTATTTTTCCCAAAAATATTAATTGTTAAAAGAAACTACTAGTGATTATTTAACTGATGTTATGATACTTTAATATGTAATATTAGTTATTGAGAAGTGAAAAATTAATATTTCTTGAATGTGGATGAAAATAGTTGAAAAAATATTAAAACATAGAAAAAATAGTATTCAATTACATTTATGGATATGAATACATAATTTATGAATTTAATCACATGTTCCATGGTAAAATAATACATTATATATAAGAAAAAGGATCTGGAAAAATAATTTTTATCCCTTTAATTTTTTTTAAAGAATTGTTGTTCGTTTTCACCCCCTATGATTTATGGATTTTTAGACATAAAATTTATAATTTCCATGTTACCTATCAAAATATATTATTACTTAGACATTATCACACTCAAACACGTTCATATATTAACATCCTTCAATTTTTCTCCTTATCTGCAAACCTCAATATCAGTTATTTTATGTATCCTTTATGTTTCCCACTTATAGTATTACAGATATGTTTTCATATCATATTGTACAATTTTAGATTTATAGAAAGGAATTTTTATAATATTTAACAACTAACTACAATGATAAAAATTATGAGGGTGAAATTATTTTAGAGGATAATGATACACCATAATATTTCTTTAATATATCTTCTATTGTGTAAAATTTAAGTGTTAAATATCATTCTTTACACACAACCATAAGTGTGTATGTCCCCCAAAATAGTAAAATCTTATATGATATCTATTATATTATACAATATGAATTTTAATTACCACATCGTAAAAATATTTAATACAGTATTTACTAATTATCATTTACTTATTAATTTCTAAAATATTTGTACTAAATTATTTATGAAATAATTTTAGGCTTAAAATATATTTTTTCAAAAAATTGTTTTATTATATTTTATAGAAAAAAAATTCTGATAAATTTCTCTCCTTTTATAAATGTTATTTTAGCAAATTAATATCATTTTGGAAATAATAATCTCATTATTATGTTATTTTTAAAGTTAATTATGCTCTAAAATTGAATTGTTTTATCTGAATATTGAAAAATAATAATTTTAATAAAAACATCCAATAAATTTCAATTTAAAGTCACATTATATTTTTAATATTATATACATATATCAGAAGACACAAATAGTTTGATATATTCTAATTAATTACATAATAATACTAATAATACATTTTTTCATGTTAGTTTTTTGGGCTTAATAACACATTTTCCAAGAAAAACATTTCATGAACACAATATATTTTTAACCAAACAATCTTCATTCATCCCAAATTCTTAATATATTTAAGGAAATATATATATATATATATATATATTATTATGTAATTATTAAGATAATTCATTATATTTTTTTGATGTAAATAAATGTAAGAATAATATATTTAATGAATTAGTATTTATTTTTTAAACGGGTTTTTGTTGCTAGATGAGTGATTATTTAAAATTAAAACTTTCCACTTATAAAAGTTGAATATAGTAAAATGGATAAAAAAATTTGAATTAGGATGTCATGACCCACCCTCGGGGCCCGTGCCGTGACTACCCTAAGCCCGCCTTCCATAGGCCAGGGGCTGGCGACTAGCACCAAGGCGTAAATCCCGGTAAAAAGGGAAGGCATTGCCTTTGAAAAGTCAACAAGCACTACAGAGTAAGAAAGCGGAAAAGTAAATGGGCCAGTATACAAACCCAAACAGAAATTAATTACAACTCGAAAGGGAAAACAACAACTGTAAAGTAAAAGCTGCTACACCGAGCTGTCCACTGGAAATCCCACCTAAAGGGTGGGTACAGATAGCTCCACTGCTCCTTGGGTCCCGCCGTCCGCTTTGAGAACGACCCACCCAGTGGTCCACCTCCAGGTACTGTCCTGCTCTGCAAGCCTCAAACATGATCAACGGTGTCCGTCGTCTGCAACCAACACAACGTAGTGCGGGCATAGCTCGTGCAGGGGTGAGTATAAGCTACTCAGTAGGGACCCCGAGACCCCTGAAGGTCTCCCAAAATCCACAAAGGATAAACCACAAAGGTGAGATACAAACATGAACTAACATCTGACACGGCTTAGGTATATTCCCATACATATACCTAAGTCATCAATTCCAATATGCTCTAACCTCCGAGCCCAAGTACAACTCAGTCCACATAGGAAAGTATACGTATTCTACACAGGAAAGCAAAACGAAATCCACACAGGATAGCACAACACAATCCACACAGGAAAGCAACAGGATTCAGCTCACATAGGTATACATCATCGATAAGGTGAAAGAGATGATCAGACATAGATACTGAATCATCTAAGCTGGGACCCACATAGGATACAAGACCAGTTGTCTTCATTGATTCATCTATACTGGGACCCACTTAGGATACAAGACCAGCACAGCTAGGACCCACATAGGATACAAGACCAACTGTCTTCATCGATTCATCTATAATGGGACCCACATAGGATACGAGACCAGTATTGAATCATCTAAGCTGGGACCCACATAGGATACAAGACCAGCACAGCTAGGACCCACATAGGATACAAGACCTACTGTCTTCATCGATTCATCTATACTGGGACCCACACAGGATACAAGACCAGTATTGAATCATCTAATCTGGGACCCACATAGGATACAAGACCAGCACATCTAGGACCCACATAGGATACAAGACCAACTGTCTTCATCGATTCATCTATACTAGGACCCACATAGGATACAAGACCAGTATTGAATCATCTAAGCTGGGACCCACATAGGATACAAGACCAGCACAGCTAGGACCCACATAGGATACAAGACCAGCTGTCTTCATCGTCGCAGTCCACTGAGGATCCCTGCACAATCGTCGTCGTCACAGTAGCAGTCGCAGCCAGCACTAGGGTTTCCGCACACAACAAGCTCGTTCGGGAGGGTCCACTCCACGGGCCGAGAGGCTGATACATAAACTTTCACAAAGTCCAGAGTTGATGTATCCAAAAGTTACGTATCGCCAACAGGAACTCAACGTAACAGACGGCGCATCAATCAGACGCCCGGTCTGAGGGTTATTGGCTTTTTCGTCCCAGGGGCCCGGTTGGTTTTTAAGGCAAAACCAACCCGTCAATACTCCACCTGCGTCCAAACCTCGGGCATAGTATGCCAAAAGATCCGTCTCACTAAGAGGAACTCAACAAAGCTGACAGCACGTCAATCAGACGTCCGTAGCTCAAGATATGAGCGTTTCCGCTCCGAGGGCCCGGTCGGTTTCGTGTACGAACCAACCCGGCCGAACTCAAAGTATTCCGAAACTTTGATTGCAATATACCGAATCGACCATCTCGATCCAAGGATCGCATCGCCGCTGACGGTTCGTCGATCGGAGGTCTGTAGCTCAAGTTATGGGCAAAAGAACGAAGTCGATTCGAATACGGGGGGTCCGGGTCCGGGCCGACCCGGCCCGGCCGGCGGCGCGGTCCGGCACGGCGGCGCAGCCCGGCATGGCGGCGCGGCGGCGCGGCCCAGCGCAACGGCACGACCTGGGTGCCGCTCGGGTGCCACGCGCGGGGAAAAAAGCCCCAGCCTTCCTCTGCTGGCGGCGCGGCTGGATGTCGTGCCTCGGATCAAACACCCCCCCCCCTCACGTGGGTGGCCTGCCTTTGAGAAAAACGGGGGGGCCGCCTTCCCCCCCTTTATGAAACCGGACCCCCTCTTAATGGGGGGCCATTTTGGCTAGCCAGGGGAATTAATTTCCCCCGGTTTTGCCTCGCTTCCGGCCGGTTCTTCCTCAACGGGACCGGTGAGGCCGGTCCCCTTTCCGTCTTCCGACACCGGCGGCCCGGCTGGCCGCCGGTCTCCTCGTTCTGCCGCGGCCCGGAACCGGCCGCGGCCTTCGCCGTCCGGCGCGGTGCGACGGCACCGCGCCCCTCCACCGCGGCCCTACTCCGGTCGTGGCGCCTTCGGTTTCCTTCGACGCGGCGCGACGGCGTCGCGTTCATGATAAATCTTTCCACGGCGCGGCGCGACGTCGCCGCGCAATATTTGTCGAATGATATCTGCATGGTGCGATGGCACCACGCCATCACGTTTCATCCGCAAGAAACATTCAAGAACAAAGGAGGGGGTTTCGGCCGTGTTTGTGCGGTCCGCCCCCCCTCTCGTTAGAAGATAGCACATAATCATTTATCCTCAAGATTGTCATGCTAGAACCAAGAATGAGAATAAATAAATTAAACAATAACAAACCCCTACTTGGTTTCAAGAACGATGATCGTCAACAACCCGCGGAATACGAGCGTCGCGGTGGTCGGCGTCGCGGAAAAAGGACGTCGATGTCGTGAAGCGAGGATTCGAAGCTCTTTGAAGGCGATTTCATCGCGGGAAACCGTCGCAGAAGAGATGACGCGGAAGGAGACGTCGACGGTGTCGCGGGTATGGCGTCGCGGAAGACGGTTCCCAAGAACGTGGCGTTCTTCGTCGATGTCCGATTGTTCTTCACGTTCTTCGTCAATGTTTGAATAAGATGGAGAGAATTCTTCAAAACCTCTCAAGATGGCTAAAGAGACCAACCAAAATAAAATAAGCTAAGGCTTATTTTATTCACACAAATAACAATTTGAATTTCAAAGGATTGAAATTAAACAACTCAACCCAATTAATAACCAAAGTTGTCAAGTTCATTAAAAGAGGAGTTTAAGGGAGTTTTAAAAAAAAGAAGGTGAAGAGTTAGGGTTCGTGTGGGCCCCACCACACTTAATCCTCTCAAGGGAGGTTAAGTGGGTGTGGGTCCCACCCCTAACTCCCTTTGGGAGAAGTTAACCAACAAATTAAAAATAAAAAGTGTTTCCACATTTTAATTTAACTTCTTATAATTTTTCCCAAAACTAACTTTCATTCCGCATAAAACGCAACCTCGGAAAAGGTCTCCTTAAGCGAATATCGGTGCTGCGAGTTCATCGGTGTCCTCGGATTTCAATTCCGAGCACCGGATCAAAAGTTAGAAATTCCCGCTCGTTCGTTCACTGAACGTACCCGAGCCAAACTTCGGAAATTGATTCCGGGCACTCCGGGCCTCGGAATCAGGTGCCGTCAGAAACCGCGCTCTTGTAAAATTCCAAAGAAAATTAAGAAAAAATTTCCCTTGAATTTTACAGGTATTTACATTACTCCCACCTCAGGGCTTTACGTCCCCGTAAAGATACATCAAAACTAGGGAAACAAATGAGGGTACTGAGCACGCATATGAGCCTCCCGCTCCCATGTGCTCTCCTGGAGGTTCCCGTGTTGTCATCTGATGCGCACAAGAGGAATCGATCGCCCACGTAGGACCCGCTCCTGTCGATCCTCTATCTCCACCGGGACCTCCGTAAAAGTCACCCCATCGTCAATGTCATGCTCCCCATGGTCAATGATGTGCATCGGGTTGTGCACGTATCTCCTCAGCTGAGACACGTGGAAGACGTCATGCACCCGATGCAACTGAGGTGGTAGAGCCAGGCGATAAACCACCTCGCAAATCCTGCTGAGGACCTGGAAGGGTCCGATGAAGCGCAGAGATAACATTCCGTCTCGGCCAAATCTCTGTATACTACGTCGAGGTGAGACCCGCAAGAAGACGTGGTCACCATCCTCGAACTCTAGTGGCCTCCAACTCCTGTCAGCGTATGACTTCTGCCGGCACTGAGCTGTCCTCATCTGCTCCTGTATGACCTGGACCTTCTCTATCGTGGCCTGGACCACCTCTGGTCCCACAAGAGCTGCTATGATTTCTTCTTTGCCGATTAAGAGAAATCCGGTCTCATCCCTTGGATGAACCACGTTCTTTGCCAAATACAGTCAATCCTGACATGGATGATACTAGTCCATACCAAGGATGATGTCGTAAGGCCTCGACGCTACTATCAAGAGATCCAACCGTTACTCTTGCCTCCAAGGGTTGAGTCAGACAGTCGGATTCAGTGTGTGGTAACTGGGTCTCCTCCAATAGATGTCTCACAAGTGAGGGTCATGTCAACAGTCAAAACTGGAACCTCTTAGTAACAACACAAAAGAGGACAGGAAAGAAAACATCACAAAGGTATGCGTATTTTATTATTGCAGCTCATAATACAAAGACGCTACACAATAGCCACAAGGAACTAGAAAAAGACGTATCCACTAGTTCCGCTCTTGTCCATTTGCTCCCAGAGCTCCATGATCGAAGGCCTCAGCTGCCTGAAGCTGAGCTCTCCCATGTCCACAAACTCCCTGCGGTCGGGGCGGACCTCCTGGCGGTGGTGGTGGCAACACCTCGAAGTGTCGCCCCCCATCTGCTGCTCGGCCTGCTCCTCTACCTCGTCCGCCTACACTCTACGGACCTCCATGGCCGAACCTCTGTCTGGGAGGTCCCTCTACCACCTGTTGCTCATCTGTAGGACGAGTCGGGCAGTCTCGAGCCATGTGACCTTGCCCGCCGCATGCGTAGCAATGCCTGCCCCTCGTGTAGCTGGCTCTCCTTCGTGTGCCCCGCACAACCGAATCTTCATCCAGTGTCTGCCCATCTGATGGTCTGACCCGTTTGGACCTCTGCGTCACCTGTCTACTACCAAATGCAGAAGACCCTGCTATGGGCCGTCCTGCGGAGGGCCCTGTCACTGGAGCCTGCTCGGCGAGACAACTTTCCACTAGAAGGGCTCTCTCCAACACCTCTTCCTGCTTCGGAATGTTGAGGGAGATCATCGAAGCCCTGATCTCATGCCTCAGTCCTTGCTCGAAGGTCAGGGACTGGAAGAATGGGTCCCGTACCATATCTGGGGAGTAGCGCGAGAGATCAGTAAATCTCACCGAGTACTGGGCTACTGTCATGCTGCCCTGCCGCAGCTGAAGAAGCTCCTGGATACGCACCGCACGAAGGGTGGTCGGGACGAACTCCAAGCGGAAGAGGCTCTCGAAGTCCGTCCAAAGTAGAGATGCCTCATCGTGCACCTGGAGCATCAAGCTCCACCATCGGCTCGCTGCTGCGTGCAGTAGGCTCGCAGCAAGGATCTCCATGAGGTCTGCAGGTGTCCTCACTAGCCTAAAAACTCGAACCACTGCCTCCAGCCAGTCCTCTGCTGCCTGGTGGTCCGTCTCCCCATGGAACCTAGGTGGTCGCTGGCGCTGGAACTCGTGCAGAGCTCCAAGGCGACGTGCATCATCAGCGGCTGGTGCTGGAAGCATCGGTGGCTCGACGGGTAGAGCTACCGCCGGTGCCACTGCTGACAAAGGGTCCTGCACCGAGACCTCATCGCTCGGTGGGCTGTCGTCACGCTCGACTCTCGGAACCCTAGCTAGCTGCCATCGTGGGGCCATCCTGAAAAGGAAACAGGTGCGCCACTGTCAGGACAATATACCTGGTGAGATGAGATAAAGTAATCACAAAGAAAACATTGAAACACACACGCAATCAATGTTTTCATGCATTAAGTCGGAAATCAGTAGTCAGGGTCCTGGTGTATGGATACGTCGGCCGCCGCACCAATACTGGACTCCCTGGACTGATAACCACACTCAATACGCTAAACATTATTGCTCACATAGAAAAGATCAGAGTTCACGGTAGAACCGAACTCCTCTGATACCAATTTGTCACGACCCGCCCTCGGGGCCCGTGCCGTGACTACCCCAAGCCCGCCTTCCATAGGCCATGGGCTGGCGACTAGCACCAAGGCGTAAATCCTGGTAAAAAGGGAAGGCATTGCCTTTGAAAAGTAAACAAGCACTACAGAGTAAGCAAGCGGAAAAGTAAATGGGCCAGTATACAAACCCAAACTGAAAGTAAGTACAACTCGAAAGGGAAAAAAGCAACTGTAAAGTAAAAGCTGCTACACCGAGCTGTCCACTGGAAATCCCACCTTAAGGGTGGGTACAGATAGTTCCACTTCTCCTCGGGTCCCGCCGTCCGCTCCGAGCATGACCCGCCCAGTGGTCCACCTCCAGGTACTATCCTGCTCTGCAAGCCTCAACCATGATCAACGCTGTCCATCGTCTGCAACCAACACAACGTAGTGCGGGCATAGCCCGTGCAGGGGTGAGTATAAGCTACTCAGTAGGGACCCCGAGACCCCTGAAGGTCTCCCAAAATCCACAAAGGATAAACCACAAAGGTGAGATACAAACATGAAGTAACATCTGACATGGCTTAGGTATATGCCCATACATATACCTAAGTCATCAATTCCAATACGCTCTAACCTCCGAGCCCAAGTACAACTCAGTCCACACAGGAAAGTATACGTATTCTACACAGGAAAGAAAAACGAAATCCACACAGGATAGCACAACACAATCCACACAGGAAAGCAACAGGATTCAGCTCACACAGGTATACATCATCGATAAGGTGAAAGAGATGATCAGACATAGATACTGAATCATCTAAGCTGGGACCCACATAGGATACAAGACCAGTTGTCTTCATTGATTCATCTATACTGGGACCCACTTAGGATACAAGACCAGCACAGCTAGGACCCACATAGGATACAAGACCAACTGTCTTCATTGATTCATCTATAATGGGACCCACATAGGATACGAGACCAGTATTAAATCATCTAAGCTGGGACCCACATAGGATACAAGACCAGCAGAGCTAGGACCCACATAGGATACAAGACCAACTGTCTTCATCGATTCATCTATACTGGGACCCACATAGGATACAAGACCAGTATTGAATCATCTAAGCTTGGCCCCACATAGGATACAAGACCAGCACATCTAGGACCCACATAGGATACCAGACCAAATGTCTTCATCGATTCATCTATACTGGGACCCACATAGGATAGAAGACTAGTATTGAATCATCTAAGCTGAGACCCACATAGGATACAAGACCAGCACAGCTAGGAACCACATAGGATACAAGACCAGCTGTCTTCATCGTCGCAGTCCACTGAGGATCCCTGCACAATCGTCGTCGTCACAGTAGCAGTCGTAGCCAGCACTAGGGCTTCCGCACACAGCAAGCTCGTTCGGGCGGGTCCACTCCACGAGCCGAGAGGCTGATACATCAACTGTCACAAATTCCAGATTTGATGTATCCAAAAGTTATGTATCGCCAACAAGAACTCAACGTAACAGACAACGCATCAATCGGACGCCCGGTCTGAGGGTTATTGGCTTTTTCGTCCCAGGGGCCCGGTTGATTTTTAAGGAAAAACCAACCAGTCCATACTCCACCTGCGTCCAAACCTCGGTCGGAGTATTCCAAAAGAACCGTCTCACTAAGAGGAACTCAACAAATATGACAGCACGTCAATCGGACGTCCGTAGCTCAAGATATGAGTGTTTCCGCTCCGAGGGCCCGGTTGGTTTCGTGTACGAACCAACCTGGACGAACTCAAAGTATTCTGAAACTTTGAGTGCGATATACCGAATCGAACGTCTCGATCCAAGGATCGCATCGCCGCTGACGGTTCGTCGAACGGAGGTCCGTAGCTCAAGTTATGGGCAAAAGACCTAAGTCGATTCGAATACGGGGGGTCCGGGTCCGGGCCGACCTGGCCCGGCACGGCGGCGCGGTCCAGCGCGGCGGCACGGCCTGGGTGCCGCTCGGGTGCCATGCGCGGGGGGAAAAGCCCTTGCCTTCCTCTGTTGGTGGCGCAGCTGGATGCTGCACCTCGGATCAAACGCCCCCCCCCCCCTCACGTGGGGGGCCTACCTTTGAGAAAAACGGGGGGGCCGCCTGCCCCCCCTTTATGAAACCGGCCTCCCTCTTAATGGGGGGCCATTTTGGCTGGCCGGGGGAATTAATTTCCCCCGGTTTTGCCTCCCTTTCGGCCGGCCCGACCTGGCCGGCCGGTTCTTCCTCAACGGGACCGGCGAGGCCGGTCCCCTTTCCGGCTTCCGACACCGGCGGCCCGGCTGGCTGCCAGTCTCCTCGTTTCGCCGCGTCCCGGAACCGGCCGCGGCCTTTGCCGTCCGGCGCGGTGCGACGGCACCGTGCCCCTCCGCCGCGACCCTGCTCCGGCTGTGGCGCCTTCGGTTTCCTTCGACGCGGCGCGACGGCGTCACGTTCATGATAAATCTTTCCACGGCGCGGCGCGACGGTGCCGCGCAATATTTGTCGAATGATATATGTGTGGTGCGACGACACCACGCCATCACGTTTCATCCGCAAGAAACATTCAAGAACAAAGGAGGAGGTTTCAGCCGTGTTTTTGCGGTCTGACCCCCCTCTCATTAGATGATAGCACATAATCATTTATCCTCAAGATTGTCATGCTAGAACCAAGAACAAGAATAAATAAATTAAACAACAACAAACCCCTACTTGGTTTCAAGAACGATGATCGTCAATGACCCGCGGAAGACGAGCATCGCGGTGGTCGGCGTCGCGGAAAAAGGACGTCGATGTCGTGAAGTGAGGATTCGAAGATCTTTGACGGCGATTTCGTCGCGGGAAACCGTCGCGGAAGAGATGACGCGGAAGGAGACGTCGACGGTGTCGCGGGTATGGCGTCGCGGAAGACGGTTCCCAAGAACGTGGCGTTCTTCGTCGAGGTCCAAATGTTCTTCGCGTTCTTCGTCAAATTTTGAATAAGATGGAGAGAATTCTTCAAAACCTCTCAAGATGGCTAAGGAGACCAACCAAAATAAAATAAGCTAAGGCTTATTTTATTCCCACAAATAACAATTTGAATTTCAAAGGTTTGAAATTAAACAACTCAACCCAATTAATAACCAATGTTGTCAAGTTCATTAAAAGAGGAGTGTAAGGGAGTTTTAAAAAAAAGAAGGTGAAGAGTTAGGGTTCGTGTGGGCCCCACCACACTTAATCCTCTCAAGGGAGGTTAAGTGGGTGTGGGTCCCACCCCTAAATCCCTTTGGGAGAAGTCAACCAACAAGTTAAAAATAAAAAGTGTTTCCACATTTTTATTTAACTTCTTATAATTTTTCCCAAAACTAACTTTCATTCCGCATAAAATGCAACCTCGGAAAAGGTCTCCTTAAGCGAATATCGGTGCTGCGAGTTCATCGGTGTCCTCGGATTTCAATTCCGAGCACCAGATCAAAAGTTAGAAATTCCTGCTCGTTCATTCACTGAACGTACCCGAGCCAAACTTCGGAAATTTATTTCAGGCACTCCAGGCCTCAGAATCAGGTGCCGTCAGAAACCGCGCTCTTGTAAAATTCCAAAGAAAATTAAGAAAAAAATTTCCTTGAATTTTACGGGTCTTTACATAGGATAGTTAGTATAATCTAATCTAGTAATCTTATTGATTAATCATAACGATGAGTAAAAATAGTGATGTTTTTTTCCCAGAGTTATGGGAAGAAAATGGATTATCAAGGGTTAAACCATGAGATATGGGTACCATTTCCACTTAAAATAATATAATTCTTATTGAATGAAGATAATTAATATTTATATTTAAATAATTTCAAATAATTATCCATTTGGGACTATATTTCTATTAATTCGGCCTTACATAGCTGGAATATTTTATTAAATTACTTGTGGGTTCCTCCCCTCACCTAGAAAGGGTTACCTCTCAACCTCCCATATTTTCAGAATTTGAACATTTTTTTATCAACAATGAACATATCAAAATACCATCGATAATCCCTTAATATGTCCTATATTTTTTATTTCTTATTTCATATTGAATGATTCAAATCATATGGAGTAATCCAGATGATATCACATAAATAAAAGGAATAAACCTAAACCATGTTTCATCCATTTAATATAATCTTACACAATCACAAAAAGTATTTTTTTTAAAAATTAATATTTTATATTTAAACTAGTAGAATATTATTAGGATGTTGTATAAAAACATTTACAACTTCAAATCATTCAAATGGAACACAATTATATCTCTCTTGTATATGTGTGGATTATCGTCTCCAATTGGTGATACTAAACATTTTCCATCCCCATCTTGAATGGTTGATTATGATGATGGGATTATTGTTTATACATAATATTCATGATTTATTTTTATTCATTAATTATAATATCACATATACCATCTCACAATCTAATCCACTAGTAATTAATAATGTCACTCGTGTGTAGATGTTGGCTACCACATCCATACAGAAATGTGTGTTTTTTATCATTTCTTCATTAAATGGATTATAAAAATGATAAATTTAATGAAAAAATATTATATTTATTATATAATAATTATTCATTAAATTTTAATTTCCATATACAATTCTTTTATTTCATACAATGAAAAATGGAAACATCACTCACGTGTAATCAACGATTTCCTTCTCTGTGAACTGATGCAATTAATATTTCATCACCACAAAATATTAATTATAATAACTATGTATATAATTAATATATATTCTATTAATATCATTTTTAAAATTCTATTTATTGAGGAATCATGATAAAATTATAATGATTGTAACTTCCAAACAAAAATATACATGAAAAATGAAACATTTAACTCGGGAATTGGAAACATATATAGAGTATTGTCAATAAATGTCCGTTGAAATGATATTAATGGATTATATGTGATATTATATATATTTATATGTTTCTTTTATAGAATTATAATTATTTTAATTTTACCAAAAGGTGTGATAGAGAGTTTATATAACAATACATAATTTTTAGAAAGGCTTGATCTAAATTTATCTTATCTCCAAATTTTTTTAATAATATGAACCAATTTCATATTTATAGGGTGTATATACTACCAAATCTTTTCATAATACTACATTACATAATTTATGATATTTATATAATCAAAATATTATCATGTTTCAAATGATTTTCAATTAAAAATTTACAAAATATATAATTGTTAATCATCTAATGTTCATTTCATTAATATGTCTTTTATGTTATAAAATAATATTGATTTGTGAGTTTTAATACTACCTTGTTAGTAATTCCTAGAAATTAAAATGACAAAACATTTTATTTGATAGTTTATACACCTTGAAACACAAAGTGAATATAATAAACGGAGAAATGACAATAAATTTACTAGTTTAAATAAAATAATCCTATGTTATAGCTTTCAATTCACTTGATACATAGGTAGTGTGTGGAACCCGAATTAATACATTTCTTCAATGGATGGTATCAAATGAATGATCAATTTTATTTATAGAAACCTATATTTTTAATTAGTTTTACTTCCTTTTAATGCTGAACTTCTTTTAAATCAAATATTTTTCCCTTTGATAATTTTTCTACACCAAAATAAATATAAGTTTTGGAATACAATCACAAAAATTGGGTTTGGGTTAATTTTTGGTATTTTTCTATGCAGATTCTTTTTTTGATGAATAGTGAAAATACTAAATCTTTATTCCAAACATTATATTCATTTTATTTATTTATTAGGTTATGTTATACATTATATTTGGTTTATATAAAGATTATATCCAATATTGAATAATTAATCTAATTTATTTCATTTTAGTAAATTTCACTTTTTAATTGGGTATAAATACATGTTAGTATTTTGAACATTTTTACTTTAAAAATAATATGCTCTATCATCCTGTATGTTGGATTAAATTTTGATAATTATTTTCCATGTCTAATATTTTTATTTGGAATAAAAATATTCCATATTTTCAATTAAATTAAATTAAAATGTCTTATAATTTCAACACAGTTTTTAAATAGAGGAATTGTGGATTTGATCAAAATTAATTAATTAAATTAAGATAAAAATTAGCATTACAAGAGACTAAACCATAAACACATGGAATAATTTCCCTACAAAATTTTTCAAAATCCATTGGATGTTCATTTATAGACCATATACTCAATTGGATATTATTTTTTCCATTATTTGAGAGACTTTTTATTTTACAAACATGCATAGAATGCCCCTTTCAAACAATTATAAGAATGTCACTCCCCCATAATTATAAAAAGAACTAAACCCTCCCACTTATTCTCACCTCGCAATCCATTTAGCTCAACCAAGACTTACTAAAATAATCTCCCAAAATTAGTAAAATAAAATTATAGTTCTCATATTTCATTGAAATACATCCAAGGAATTATTAGTGTATAAAAAAAAGTGTTTCTCGAAAACGAGGTAACATTCTTTATTGATAACATTCATTTTTTTCCTTATCCACCTATGAAAATATTCTTATTCCATGAATATATAATAATATATCTATCCTAAATATAATGATTTGTTTTAATTATATGGTTCTTACCTGCAAAAAATATTATTCCATCTAATGGGAAACTAACTTAATGGTTATGTGTAAGGGGAACGACTTCCTCACAAAATGATGTCGTTAATTTTTTGTTACCACCTCTCATTATTGGGAATTATTATGTACACATTATTTACCTATTATATATATGATATTTATTATGTTTTTTTCATTATGTAATTTTTATATAACACATACCATTAGTATTTCTATTTTCTTAAAATATGATTCAGTCATTTTCATATGTGTGGACTACTGCCTCCTCAAAGCGATGAGACTCGTTCACACTATACATAAAAAATATAAGCGATGGATTTAATAAAAATCTGAAAAATATGTAACACAGATATGATAAAATATTAATTATATACATATATCTCATTTAATTTTACTTATTTTATTTATAGTAAAAAATTTAAAGTAGATTTCATCCAAACATATGGCCTACCATCTCCACGAAAAGTGCATTTCATTTCATATCTCCAAATATTATGAATTATTATTAAAAACTATATAATTAATATATATTGTAGTATAATTTTTACAAAAATATTAATATTATGAAATAATTATCTATAGATGATGAAAAAAATATCAAGCTAAAAAATATGTGATAAACTAGGCCATTAACACCTATAGTAGTGAAAGTAATGAATGATTATTAAAAATTGGATGTAATAAATGATAATATGATTATATAAGATATTATAAATATGATTATGTTTATGGTAGACGTTAGTGAAATGTTTAAAACCATTTTATTGGATGTTAAATGTTTTTCACATAAACGGAAACAAAATGTAAGAGATTATTGTCACACTTTTCATTTTGTGAGGCATGCACCATTTTCACCACACAATTTTTCTGTGGTGTATGTACTGCAGATTTTTATATATTTTATAATGAATTATTTTCTCATAATCTTATTTGATATTTACTTTGATGTAATTTATTTAATGGGGCTTATAAATTAGATGTTACCCAGTAATAAAGGACATCATCTCATTTTCCCTTCTTTCAAGAATACTTTAATATTATAAAAGACATTTTATTATATATGGTGTAAATAATTCAAAATTGGTATATAATATCATTATACATTCACAATTAATGATAAAATTATTTTCAAATTTAATTATTTGATCAAAGTGTATTTAAATTATGAATCACTATGTTGACCAAAATTTAGAAACAGAATTTCATTTCATTGGGCTATATTATATCATGGTTGTCATTAATATTATTAAATAAGGTGTGAAATCAATTTTTTCCATATATTTTATTTATTTAAACTTTTTTTATTTGTATTTAAATTTTAGAAAAATTACTAATTTATTTATTTGTTACTAAATCAAACTTTTTTTTCATTTTAATTGTTTACATTACAGTCTAATTTCTTTTTAGGATTATTTATACATTAATTCCCAATATCAGAAATTAATGGATAATTATCAAACCAAAAATTTAATTCTTTATATTTTTTTTATTCATGACCATATTCAATAAATATTATTTTTTATTACTTTTATCTAAAAATGTTTTATAAAATATTTTCCTGAATATCGGACATCATTTCCAACTTTAATCGGCGAACAGGTTTTCTTTTAAAAAACCCCTATTTTATAAAATGGTTATCAAATATGTTTTTATAATTTTAAAAATGACTTATAAAAGGAAATTTCACAATTTAAAAAATGTTTTACTTTTTTTGATGTGATTTTTTAACTAAATATTTTTTTAATAGATTTCTAAATACAAAATTATATTATCCTCAAGAATTTTTTGGAAATATTTTTTTATAGTATTTTTATTCATGAATGAAAACAACCCATTATTTTTTAAAAAATTAGGATATTTTTTATTGATACCATAATTATTCTTTCTTTGGATGGTTTATGGTTTCATTGACTAAGGATTTTATTGACGTTCACTTATTTGATTCCTTTGTTAACTCTCCATGAAATATTAAATTACCCATGATTATGGAAAATTGAATTTCTAAAAATTATCTATATCAAATATAATGGATAGGTTTATTTCATACACCACATATAATTTTTATTTTGTTTTTAGAAATTTAAAACTTGTGTGCCAGATTAAAACCTATATTGTATGGAATGTTCATGGGACATGAACCCATTATTAATGGATTATAAGGGTCTCAGCCAAAAATAAGCCTATGTGTTTTCCTTCTTAAATTTTCATTATTATGAGTTAAACAATTTGATGAATAAATATCAATGATGAAGAAATTGAGTTAATTTTTGGGTTTATAGATTAATCTCTTAACCAAATTAGGATTCAGGAATAGTTATTGGAAAATGGATTGAGTTATCACTCATTATGGGTTTTACAACATGTTAAATGTGTACTTTAGTGCTTTAGGAATAAAAGTTTTTTTATATCCATTTCGTGATGTAATTGATAAATAATAAATTGATCGATTCACAAAAAAATATGAAATTTTTTTATAATAAATTTCATTGTATTATATAAATATATTTCTTTATATTGTTACATAATAAAAGAATGCATCAACATTAGGTAATGTAACATAAAATAAATGTCCTCCTAATAACCTATTTTTTGAAATAATTGTATTTGAAATAATTATCGATTTTTGGATTTGAGTCCCTCAACTTTCCACTTATTATTTAATTATTTTTGTTTGATGGCCTCAACTTCTCCCTATAAATATTAATTAGTTGCCTCCATGTACGTAACTCAATTATCAACTAAAGGTATCCTATATAGAGGCTTAGTTAATAGTTAGTCTAATTGACCATTGTAATTCCCATTTGATTTTTTCTAGAGGATTTTTTAAGTACCCTGGTCAGAGTGTAAGATTTCAATATAGGAAGTATCCATAATTATATTACCAAGGTCAGGTTTAAATTTTTAAGAAACAATTTATTTGGGGACAGAATAATGTAACACAACAAAATATTAAATTATGAACATTGTATTTGATACGTGGTATAACACAACACCCCTATCACATTAGGGAATATAATATCCCAAGACATTATAATATATTTATTAATCTAAAATAATTAAATATATGAAACATCATGTAGTACATGACATAATTAGTCGGATTTCATCACTCACAACAATAAGTATCATCAATGTCTTGCATTTCACTCAATAATGTGTTTTACCAAAAAAAATATATTATTAAAATTATATCATTTAGTGTAATAAGATATATCCAATACACTAAATAAGTGGTTGTGTTTATTATAAAATAACTTATTAAAATAATATATATATAAATATATATATTTATATTTATATGTTGAATTAATTGGATAAAATTTAATTATAAGTGAAAATATAAAACAATTGAATATGAACGATATATTTTTATTTTTATGCTCTGAAAATTTACTTGTCTTAATAAATTAAATTAATTTCTATAACTGAGTGATCATAAGAAAATTTGTATCTTATATACTCTGAAAAAAAATTATATTCATCCAATAGATTTTGTATGCATAACATAAGAACAAAAAAAATTTACATATGAAAACTATATTTTTTTAACGATTGTTTTACGGCCTCCTAATAGAGAACCTATACATAGTCCAATTTTAGGAAAAAATATTAATATTATATATGAAAATAAATTGAATTTATGAAATATAAAAATCAATATTTGGTAAAGGTGAATGTTTTTCTATACAGTTTCATTTTTTGATGAATAGTGAAAAATAATGAATTTTAATTCTGAACATCATTTTCATATAATCTATTCATAAGGATAAATTATATTTTAATTTTTTAAATGTATAATTATATAAATTATATATATTTTAATCCAATTTAGGTCATTGGAATCAATTTAACATTAAAATTGGATATAACCACATGGCAAGCATTTGAACATTCATACTTAAAAAAACCCTCTTTTTTGTCCATTCTAATAGATTATATATAATTCAAATTACACCACATATATGATTGGAATTTGGAAATATGTATTCCATATTTTAATAAAAATAATTTATTACATATAATAATTTAAAAATATTTTTTAACAAAATATTTGTGAAAGGGATTAAAATTAATTATAGTGATTAAGAGAAAAACTATTTCTAGGCCTAGAAACCTACTGTAAATGGAATTATTTATTCTAAGTTGTTTTATAGGTTCTATTTGAATTGAAATGTGGACATTCGGTGGCTGAATGTGTGGTAATATAATTTCGTTAATTTATATATATTTTTATTGTATTGAAGTGTTGCTCATCAGAAAATTCCAACTAATTGTTATCATCAAAATTGTGGAGTCTCTTTATAAACCTCATGTGTTCTATACCATCAGCATAGGGAGTATGTATTCATATTTTTATTTGTTTTGTTTTATATGCCTCAATGTGGAAAGTTATTAAAGACTTATTTTAAATCACACTATTGAAGACGCTCCTAATCAGCGATTCCATTCAGATCTGGGGGTCCTTATCACTTTCCACTCATCTGTTTGACTTAATATTAGTAGCGTCTTCAGGGCTATCTCATTACATCTGTTATGCATGCAATTAGGGCCTTCATTCTGGTGAGTCGTTTTTAGCCCGTGATTTTTTTCTCGTATTCTTGCTGCTGTTAATGAGGATATCATTCCATGTAAACATTTCTACTCCAATTCAATTCTAGACCTGATTTTCTTAAATAGTATTGGAGTAAAGGTCTCCTTCTATGCTCCATTTTTTTCTTTTGATGTTTTTTAACAACAACCTTTTTGGTAGGATTAAAGTAAACTGTGATGGGGCTTCTCATAAAAACCTAGGCCCCTCTGGCTTTGATGTTATCATTAAAGATCATCTTGGTGGTGTTACTAGATGTTATCATGGTTCATGATGTATTTCATCTTCAATTTAGGCTAAAATGGTGGGTGTTACTGGGGTGGTGGAGTAGCTAAGAGACACGCATGGTATAATATCTTGATTGAGAGTGATTCAATGACTCGTTTTTCAACTATCAAGTTGGGATCTCTTTACTTATCTCGGATGCTCAATAAACTTTGGATCAATTGCTAGTATTATCTTCATTCCATGCACCATTTCATTACACACACTTATTGAGAAGCTAATTCGATGGTGAATGGACTTATAAATAAAGGTGTTGATGATGTTTATTTTCTTTTGTATGATTAGATTTTAGATGAGTTTTTACCTTTTTTCAAGAGGTATTGTGATAATACTTTTATTTTTTTAATTATGTAAGTGGTTTTTTTCAATAAAGGAGACATGCTTTTATTGGCAAGGCCTGATTTCATTATTTTTTAAAAAGTCATTGAACCTTAAATATAAGGATAAAAATTACCTAGAAACATGTGAGATGGTAATATTATATTCCTATTTAGACCATATACTTCATTTGATATAATTTTTACCATTATTGAATCTTTTTTTCAAATGAATAACATGTATGAAAGCATATTTCAAAAAAATTTATGAATACAACTCTTTATTCACTATAAAAATGCAGTCACCCCTCTCATATATTCAAACATGTAAATCCAATTGTATCTCAAAAAAACTACTCAAATAATCTCCATATATCCCTAAAATATTACTAGAAGCCCTTCCTTATGAATATTTCCATCCAAGTATGGTTTTTGGAATAAACAAAAAGGATTTACCTAAAAATTAGGTAACATTATTCAATGATAACATTAATTTTAATTCATTCCCTAACCCAAAAAAAAAGATTTCATTTTACGATTATAAAATAATATATGTTTTATCAATATACTGAGTTGTTTTTATTCTATGTTTTATACATATAATAACACAAAATTCCAGGTAATGGGTGTCGAATATACAATTTAAGTGAAAGAAAAACTACCTCCATATGAAATGATGTCATTCATTTTTCAGTACCACCTATCATGGATGAGAATTATGATAGAAAAATTCATTATATATGATATATATGATATTTATTAAGTATTTTTTTCATATTTAATTTTATATAAATCATAAAATTATTCTTTCCATTTTATTTAAAAATTATATCATCGTTTGTGGACATGTGACCACTCCACAAAGAGATGTCACTTGTTCACACAATATATGGAACTTCTAAAGGATATATTAGATAAATATGTTTGTCATAGATGACATATATATGATAATTTAAATACAATATACATATATATCATTTAATTTCCATTATATTAAATACAAAAATGTAACTAATGTAGCGTTCATTCATACATACGACCTACTATCACCATAAATGATGCATTTCATTTCTTATCTCCAAATATTATGGATTATTATAAATAAATAAATATTATTTATATATTATTATTACATAACGGTTTAAAATTTGAATATTATAAAATCATGTTCTATTTAAGAATAAATAAATAAAAATCTAATTCATTTCCGACAAACTAGGAAACTAATAACCAAACTAGTGAAAATAATAATTTATTATTAAAAAATTGGTAATAAGATATTATAATAAGACAATATATAATATTATAAATATGAAAATATTTCTATTATAAGATAATTTTAGGTTTAAAAATATTATTAGAAATGTTAAATGATGTTCACCCTAATGGAAACACAATGTATGGGATTCTTGTCTCAATTTTCCTTCATATAGGAATACACCATCTTCACCACATTCTTATTTTCTGTGGTGTATCTATAAAGACTCGGAAAATTCTAGGAAAATTTTTTGTTAAATTTTTGGGAATTTTATGAGTCTGCAGTTTCTGACGGCGCGCGATTCTGAGGCCCGTAGTGCCCATAATGATCCGTCGAAGTTCTGTTAACCTTAAATTAATGCGCGTATGCAGTTTTACTAAAAAAGTGGAATAACTCTTAAATGGTTACTCAGATCAGAAATATGATGCCACTGTTACGCTCAGGATGGCGGGTTGAACCCAGGCATGACTTATGTTTAGTCGATGTGTGCCTCCTTTGAGAAAACCCGAAAATGGCATAATTGTAAATGAAATAATTAAATAAATTCATTTTATTTTTTAAATGATTATAACTTACAAACAGTAACTCATATTAAAAATATGAGACCACCTATGAACTCGTGAGGGTAATATTTCTTCAGGGAGATACTAACTCGGGCCGACGAGGCTCACTAGATAAAGTTAGTTTTTGGCTGAAAATTAAATAATTAGGTTACAATTATTTTATTTTAAAATTTATAACATTTAAACGGTAACTCGATTTGGAAATCAGAGGGTACCGTTGGGTTCATTGGGCCGTGTTTCACCTAAGAAGAGCCTAACCTCGACTGCAGTGGGTCTAGGGTGGCTATTAATAACTTTCAGAACTTTTTTTCGGGTATGTTCAGTAAACGTACATTTCAGATTTTATATCATTTGAACCGGTGCTCGGAACTCAAATCTGAGGGCACCGTTGAACTCACATCGCTGATATTTTCTTATAGAGACCTTTGTCGCAGTTGCGTTCTGACGTGAGTTGAAGTTAGTTTTTTGGGGGTTTACTAAATAAATTAAATAAAAATATGTTAAACATATTTTTTTGGCGGTTTAATCCTCCCAGTAGAGGTTGGAGGTGGGGCCCATCTGCACATACCCTCCCATGGGAGGATATTATTCGGTGGAACCCACATGAGCTTAAACCCACATGTAATTCTCTTTAAGTGGGGGAAGGCTTTTGGACTTCCTTTATTAAAGTTCCAACTCCCCCTTTATTAATTAATTTAGCTCCTACAATTAATTAATTAAAACCCTTTTGAATTCCTCTGAATTCATTATGCCAACACTATAATAAAATGTGTATATTATTATTGTGGGGGTTTTCATAAACCAAGGTTGGTGAGAATTAAGGAGAGGAGGAACTTTTGGAGAACTCTCCAGCAAAGAACGTGAAGAATGCGAAGAACGCCATCTTCATCCTTCTTTCAACCAGGGAAAGAAAGGGAAGCATCACCCAGTGCCGAAAATGCTTCTTTCCTCGACTTCTTCCTTCATTTCGATGTTGATGATGAATCAATGCCGTCTTTTTCATGACTTCATCTACGAATGACCAAAGTGGTAGGGGGATTGATTCTTTTTAATATATGAATTATATCCTCATTCCTCGTCATCTAATTTGGTTCGTTGATGGCCATTTTTAATCACCTAACACGGAGGGATTAGGCTGAACAAACACTACCTGACGTCCCCCCGTTGGTTCTTGTTTGGTTGACAATGGCAGTGAAGCAACGGCACCAACAGAAGAGAGAACCGTGGTGGAGTATCGGTGGCTGGCGATGGGCCGACAATGAGAGGAACTGGTGGTGAATGGACCACTCGGTCGCCGAAAGGGCGTGGCGCCATCGCGCCATGAAATGAACTCGGTCACGGCCAGGCGAACCGTGGTGGTGCTGGAGGGACGCAGTGCCATCACACCATGCCGGAGGAAAGAGGCCGCGACCAAAGGCCGCGACGGACGGGAAGGGCGGCCGGCTGAGCCGGCCGCCTATGGCCGCTCCAAAGGCGGGACCCCTTGGGTGCCATGGTCACCAGGCCGACGCCACGCACCAACTGTTACAGAGATGAGGGTGGGGGGGGGCGACATCCCCCCACTCGGCCACCGCCGGCTTCGGCCGGCGTTCCGCCAACGTCCCACACGTGGCCAGCCGGGCCACGCAGGCTGGCCATCCGGCCCGCCACTGGTCGGGCCGCCACAAGTCGGGCCATGCCTTTGGGCTGGGCCACCAACTTGGATTGGGCTGCTTTACCAGACCGGGTCAGACCCCCTGACCAGGATAGACCCCAGATCAGACTAGGTCGGGCCTGGTCAGTCTGACTGGGTCGGACCGGACCCGAACCCACTATGGATGTTTACACCATTTATCATGTATCTAGGGCTATGAGTGTCCGATTGACGTACCTCCTGCGATGATGGAATTTTGGAGCGATTCTATTATTTTGGCCTAATCCACTTGAGGTTTGGACAACTTTGGGTTTGGATCGAGCATAAATCCAATCGGGCCCCTAGAATTGAAATGCCAATATCACTCAGATCGGGCGTCCTATTGACGTGTCGTTTGTCACGTTAGGTTGCTTTTGGTGAGACAGAACTACGAGATACATAAAATCATGACATCATGGAAGTTGATATATCGAAACTTGACTCGAGGAGTGGACCCACCCAGAATCGAGCGTGCAGTGTGCGAGAACCCTAGAGCCGGCTGGGACGACTACTGTACTGGAATACTCCATCGGTTTGATGATGATAAATAATGTACCAGAATCCTGTGTTGGATCAACATTTCTGACTTTTATTCCTATATCCTATGTGGGTCTGATAGAATACTTGGTCCTATATCTTGTGTCGGTTTGATAGCATACATGAATCAGTAACTACAACAGATCATCTGTATTACTCTATAGTATCTGGTCATGTATCATGTGTGGGTCCGATAGCTTAGCAAGCCCTGTATCCTGTGTGGGTCTGATATCTTAGATGAATCATTGACTACATCTGATCATCTCTATTACTCTAGAATAGCTGGTCTTATATCTAGTATGGGTCTGACCGCTTAGATGAGATAGCTGGTCCTATATCCTGTGTGGGTCTAACAGCTTAGCTGGTCCTGTATCCTATGTGGGTCCGACAGCTTAGATGATCTGGTGGCTGCATTTGATCATCTATATCTCTCTACTATTATCGCATACCTGTGTGAGCTAAGTCATGTCTTTCAACCAAAATCATCATGGTGATTGACCTTAATTCCTTTGTGGAATTGGTCTGTGCTAGGGCTTAAGAGTTCGAGCTAGACTGAGATTGATAACTTGGGTATATGTATGGGAATATACCTAAGTAAGGTTAGTTGATACTTTGTGATTGTATATTACTACTTTGGTTTGTCCTTAATGGATTCTAGGAGACCTTCAGGGGTCTCGTGATCCCTACTGAGTATCGTTATACTCACCTGTGCACGGGCTATGCCCGCACCTCATTGTGTTGGATGCAGACGACGGACAATGCTGATTGAGGCAGAGAGTACGAGGACTGGATGCTACTCGGAGGGGGACCTCGCGATGAGTCGGTAACTAGAGGAGACGGACGAACGTGGAGCATTGAGGAGGATATCTTTACCTACCCTTCATGTAGGACCCGTGGTGGACGATCCATGATCTTCTAGACACCTTCCAGCTGTTTGTATTTTAGTTGTACTTGTTTTTCTTTTCCATGTACTTTACAGTTAGGATTGTATTTCTGGGTCATCTACTTTTCAGCACTACTTTTGTATACAGTTTCTACCTAGTGTTTTTACTTCCACTTTTGTACTCTGTTTGTGTGTGTTACTTTTATAAAGGCAATTCCTTCCCATCTTAGGGATTTACGCCTTTGGTGCTAGTCGCTAGCCCCTGGACTATGGATGGTAGGCTTGGGGTAGTCACGGTACAGGTCCCATGGACGGCTAGTGACAAATTGGTATCAGAGGGGTTGGTTCTACCAAAGAACTTAAGACTCTGATCTGTCTTACCTTGAAGCAATAGTGTTAAGATTATTGAGTGTGGTTTTCAGTCCAGGGAGTCCAGTGCTGGTGCGGCGACTGACGTATCCATACACAAGGACCCTGACTTCTGATTTTTGAATCAGTGCATGAAAACACTGATTGTGTGTGTGTTTCAAGAGTTTCCTTTATGTTCTCTTTGAGTGAACTCACCAGGTATAACTTATTGACTGTGGCACACCTATTTTTATCTGGATGTTGTTGCGAAGACAACCATCTAGGGTTCGAGAGAGAGTACACAATAACAGCCCACTAAGCGATGAGGCTCCAGTGCATGGCCCTCTTACTATGTTGGCCTCTTCGGGTGGTATACCAGCAACACCACCACCTATTGGGAAGTAGATTCCACTAGCCATACTTGCGGATGGTGCACACCGACAGAGCGTGTTTCATGAGTTCCAATAGCAGAGGCCTCTGAGGTTACGAGGCAAGATAGATTCCCAGGCATTAGAGGACTGGTTGGATTTTATTCCTAGAGTTTTCCTCCTAGTTGAGACACTAGTATAGCATATGGTGATCTTAGCTACTAGTCTTTTTCAGTGAGTGACCATGAGGATGGTCTGCATAGTGATGATAATTTGGTATGTGGTCTGTTTCCTGAGATTGTACCTCAGGTATTATTTCATCTATATCACTGCATGTTGGTCAGAAGTTACAATCAGTGGTACTGGTAGATGACACATGTAGGCCCAGTACCTTACACCTGTTTCAGCATCAGATACCCCTCATGTTCCGAGGTGATCTTGACTCACTAGAGGCTGAGTACTGGCTTGAGGTGGTGGCTGAGAGTTTACTAGAGCTTTTACATCTTTGGTAGGATGACACGTCTCTAGCTGAGCATTCATCGTGGCATGCCTATCTTTCCTGGTACTTGATGAATATGATATGATCAGGGATTTAGAGATTGAACCCCGGAGCAAGGTGTGTTTAAGGATATCTGAGCCAGTACTTTTTCGTCTATGCATTCCTACTTATGTTAGGGGCTAGAGAGAACCTTTGTGGTTGAAAGATTATTGGATGATCAGATACAACCAGTGAATGTTAGTAGTTGGAAAGTATGAAACTGGAACAAGTCTCAGATACTTGAGCATGTATAATGTTTCGAGAAGAGGAAGTGTTAAGTACAGATGAATCTACAGAGTAGCAGACATGGAAGCAGGGCTAGGAGGGAATCATTTGGTGATGTACATTTAGACATGTTACAAACCCCCGCCTTTGTAGTCCCTGCTAGGATTAGGGAGTAGGAAGGCAGGGGAAGGGAGTAGTTGTGTGTTTTCGAGGAGTGTGACGCAAGGGATCTAAGAATTACTTGAGGTGTGGTCTGTGACTACTACTAGCTGTAGAATCAATAGAAATAGGTACCGATTATTCCTTACTTCCCTGGATCTTTTCACCAACCAAGAGATTCTGGTTAAACCATTGACTTGACCCTCAAGTCTAGATATAACTTTTGGAGGAGACTCAATTGTCACACTTACGCCGACAGTGTGATATAACCCCTGTGTCGAGAGTTTTTGTTGGAACCTCTCGGTGGCAGCGTCGAGGCCTTACGACCTTTGTTTGGGTATGGACTGGGAAACCACAATTCATACAAAAATTGATAGTATTAGGAAAAAAGGTTGTGTTTTACCTACAACGTTGGGATGGGTTTTCCTTGGTTGGCAAAAAGGAAACCCCAGGCAGCACAGGATGGAATCATGCATAAGTGCGTGTAGTCGATCACTCATGAGTCAGCCATACTTACCTTTGTGCTAGACTTCTCTAGAGATGCGGCACCGCTTCCAATGTTGACAAAGAAGGGGAAACCCTTCAAGTGGTCAGAGAGATACCATCAGAGCTTTCAAAAGCTAAGGTAGTGGTTGGCTAGTGCAGCCATCTTGAGGATACCGGAGGAGGTCGTTGGGTACGTGGTTTACTGTGACGCATCAAGGACCAGACTCGGGTGTGTCCTAATTCATGAGAGTGCAGTGATCACGTATAGTTATTGACTATTGAGATAGTGATGATGGATTGATTTCCTCTAGGACTATGACTTCTAGATGGTCTATACTCCTGGGAAGGGGAACGCTGTAACAGATGCTCACAATAAGAGATCATACATTTAGCTGCTAGGAGAGGTGACAGAGCATCTGGCCGCGTTATAGATATCCTTTGAAGTTAGAGATGGAGAAGACTTTTGTCGTCTCTCACAGTCACTCTTCCAATTTTTCAGCGAGTCAGGGAGGCACAATGTGGGGACGTTGACTATGAGACATGACATGCTAAGATATACATAGGGAAGGCACCTGATGGATTTTATGAAGGTGGTGAGCACATCATTCTCTACAGAGGACGTACCATGGTACCAATTGCACATCATGAAGAAGTGTTAAGGGGCTTCCACACATCTCCTTTAGCGGTACATTCTAGAGTGGTGAATAGGTAACAGGACCTCTGACAACAACACTGGTGGCTAGGAATGAAGAAAGAAGTGGTAGAGTTTCTCTCACAATGCCTCACTTGTCAGCAAGTGAAGGTGGAACAATAGGTACCAGCAGGCTTGGTTTAGCCTTTGGAGGTCCCAGAGTGGAAGTGGGATCAGATATCAATGGACTTCATGACGGTTCATCCATGTAAATCCAGGAGACGAAGACCTCTAGAGTTTGAGGATGGAGACCACGCCTTTTTGCGGGTCTCACCTTGACAAGTCTACGAAGATTTGGCCGATTCGGAAAGTTATCTCTTGGATTCGTCGGACCATTCAAGGTACTCAGCAGGGTAGGTGAGGTAGCGTACCACTTGTCCCTTCCACCTCAGTTGCCCCGGGAGCACAGTGTCTTCCTCGTATCTTAGCTGAGGAGATACATGCACGACCCATCGCACATCATCAACCACGGGGAGTTGGATATCGATGACGGGGTGACTTTGAGGGAGGTTCTAGTAGAGATTTGGGATCGTCAAGAGTGGGTCCTGTGCGAACGGTCGATTCCTCTGGTGCACGTTCTCTGCCAGTACGGGAACCTCTAGGACAACACATGAGAGCGGGAGGCTCAGATGCATGCTCAGTACCCCCGTTTGTTCCCTTAGTTCGAGTTATAGCTTACAGTGACGTAAATCCCTAAGGTGGGGGTAATGTAAAGATTCAGAAATTTCAAAGAATTTTTTTTAAATTTTTTAGAATTTTACGAGTCTGCAATTTCTGACGGCGCGTGATTCCGTTACCTAGAGTGCCCGGAATGATCCGTCTATATTTTTTTAAGCTTAAATTAACGCACGTATACAGTTTTCCTAAAAAAGTGGAATAAATCTTAAATGGTTACTCAGATAAGAAATTCGAGGCCACCGTTGCGCTCAAGATGGCAGGTTTTCCCTAGGCGTGACTTCTGTTTAGTCGGTGCAGGCAACCTGTTAGAAAACCTGAAAATGGAATAATCGTAAATAAAATAATTAAATAAAGTTATTTTATTTTTCAAATGCTTATAACTCACAAACGGTAATTCGGATTAAAAATATGAGACCACCGCTGTACTCTTGATGCTACGATCTCTTTATGTAGATACTAACTTGGGCCAGCGAGGGCCACCAGAGAAAGTCAGTTTTTGGCCACAAATAAAATAATTAACTGAAAATTATTTTATTGTAAAATTTATAACATTTAAACGGTAACTCAGATTGAAAATATGAGGGTACAGTTGGGTTCATTGGGCCTTTTTTCACCTACGGAGACCCTAACCTTGACCGTAGTGGGTCTAGGGTGTCTGTTAATAATTTTCCAAACTTTTTTTCGGGTACGTTCAGTAAACGTACGTTTGGGATTTTATATCTTTTGAACCGGTGCTCGGAACTGAAATCTGAGGGCACCGTTGAACTCATAGTGCCAGTATTCTCTTAAGGATACCTTTACTGTAGTTGTGTTCTGGTGTGAGTGGAGGTTAATTTTTTGGGGGTTTACTAAATAAATTAAATAAAAATTTGTTCAACATATTTTTATTTGTGGCGGTTTAATCCTCCTAGTAGAGGTTGGATGTGGGGCCCACCCGCACATAACCTCTCATGCGGGGATATTATTAGGTGGGACCCACATGAGCATAAACCCCCATTTAACTCTCTTAATGTGGGGGAAGGCTTTTGGACTTCCCTCCTTAAAGTGCCAACTCCCCCTTTATTAATTAATTTAGCTCCTACAATTAATTAATTAAAACACTTTTTAATTCCTTTGAATTCATTATGCCAACAATATAATAATATGTGTATATTATTATTGTGAGGGTTGGCATAAACTGGGGTTGGGAGAATTAAGGAGAGGAGGAGATTTTGGAGAACTCTCCAGCGAAGAACGCGAAGAACGCCACCTTCTTCCTTATTTCAACTGGGGAAAGAAAGGGAAGCGTCACCCAATGCCGGTAACGCTTACTTCCATGACTTCTTCCTTCATTTAGATGTCGACGATGAATCAACACCATCTTTTTCACGACGTAGTCTATGAACGAAAAACGAGTTAGGGGGTAGATTATTTTTAATGTATGAATTATATCCTTGTTCCTCGTCGTCTAATTTGGTTCGTTGATGGCCATTTGTTATCACCTAACACCGAGGGCGTGGGCCGAACAAACACGGACCGACATCCCTCCGTTGGTTCTTGTTTGGATGATGATGGCGGTGGCGCAATGACGCCCCTGGAAGATAGAACCGCAGGGGATTATCAGCGGTCGGCGACGGGCCGCCAATGAGAGGAACCGGCGGTGCAAGGACCCCCAGGTCGCTAAAAGGGTGTGGTGCTGTCGCACTGTGCAATGAACTGGGCCGCGGCATGGTGGGCCGCGGCGGTGCCAGAGGGGCAAGGTGCCGTCGCACTGCACTGTAGGAAAGAAAACGTGACCATGCAGGCCGCGGTGGACTAAGATGTCATGGCACCGTCGCGTCGTGCTGGAGAAGACCACGACCAATGGCCGCAGCGGACGGGAAGGGCGGTCGGCCGAGCCGGCCGCCGGCGGGCGCTCCAAAGGCGGGACCCCTTGGGTCCGGCGGTCACCAGGACGACGCCACAGAACGGTCGTTACAGAGACGTGGGGCACTGACCAACCTCTGTACGACCACCACTCGCTACATCTGGCGGTTCGTCAACCTCCGACGTGAGGCCAGCCAGTCTACGCAGGCCGGCCAGTTGGGCCGTCACCGGCCAGCCCGCCACGGGCCGGGCCGCGCCTTCGGGCCAGGCCACCCAATCGGCTGAGGCTGCTTCCCCAGACCGGGTCAGACCTGCAGATCGGGTCATACCCTGGTTTGGACTGGGTCGGGCCTGGTATGTCCGACTAGGTCGGACCGGACCCGGACCTGATATGGCCTTTTACACCATTTAGCCCATATCTAGAGCTACAGGTGTTTTATTGACGTACCACCTACATTGATGGAATTCTTGGTGCGAGAAGATTATTTTTTCATACTCCACTTGAGGTTTGAAGAAATTTGGAAATAGCCGGGTTTGGATTGAGTGTAAATCCAACTGGGCCCCTGGAACATAAATGCCAATAAAACTCAGACAAGGCATCTGATTGATGTGTCTTCTATCGCGTTAGGTTCGTTTTGGTGAGACGGAACTATGGGATACATCAACTCAGGATATCATGGAATTTGTGTATCGACACTTGACTTGAGGAGCGGACCCTAACAGAACTGAGAGTGATGTGTGCGGGAACCCTAGAGCTTGCTGGGATGACTACCATACTGGAATCCTACGTGGGTTTGATGATGATGAATACTATACCAGAATCCTATGTGGGTTCGACAGTTCCTACATCTGTTCCTGTATCCTGTGTGGGTTTGACAGAATAGCAGTTCCTGTATACTATGTGGGTCGGACATCTTAGATAAATCAGTAACAACAACTGATCATCTATATTACTCTAGAGTAGCTGGTCCTGTATCTTAGGTGGGTCTTATAGCTTAGATGAATCAGTGACTACATCTGATCATCTATATTACTCTAGAATGGCTTGTCCTATATCCTGTCTGGGTATGATAGCTTAGACAAGATAGCTGGTCCTGTATCATGTGTGGATCCGACAGATTAGCTGGTCCTGTATCCTATGTGGGTCTGACAACTTAGATGATCCAGTGGCTACATCTGATCATCTATATCTCTCTACTGTTGTGGCATACCTGTGTGAGCTGAGTCATGTCTTTCAACCAATATCATCATGGTGATTGACCTTACTTCCATTGTGGAATTGGTTTGTTCTTGGGATCGAGAGTTGGAGCTGGACTAAGATTTATAACTTAGGTATATATATGGGAATATACCTAAGTAAGGTCGGTTGATAACTCATGATTTTATCTTACTACTGTAGTTTATCCTTAGTGGATTCTAGGACACCTTTAGGGGTCTCGGGGTCCCTACTTAGTATCGTTATACTCACCCCTGCATGGGCTATGCCCGCACCTCATTGTGTTGGATACAGATGATAGAGAGTGCTGATCGTGGCGGAGAGTACGAGGACTTGACGGTACCCGGAGGTGGACCTCACAATGAGTCGGTAGCCGGAGGAGATGGATGGACATGGAGCACTAAGGAGGATATCAGTATCTACCCTTTAGGTAGGACCCGTGGTGGATGATCTAGGAGCTACTAGACACTTTCCAGCTATTTGTATTTTAGTTGTACCTATTTGTCTTTTCCTTGTACTTTACAGCTGGTCTTGTATTTTGGGACCATCTACTTTTCAGCACTATTTTTTTATATAGTTTCTACCTAGTTTTTTTGCTTCCAGTTTTGTACTCTGTTTGTGTGTGTTACTTTTATAATGGGAATGCCTTCCCAACATTGGGATTTGTGCCTTTGGTGCTAGTCGCCAACCCCTGGCCTATGGAATGCGTTCTTGGGGTATTCACAACACGGGTCATGAGGATGGGTCATGAAAATATCTACTACCAATTTTAATATATTATATCATGAATTATTTTATCTAAATATTATCTAAAATTTAACGTTATGTTATCTCCTTCATGGGGATTATAATACAAATGTTACCCTGTAATAAGGGTCATCATCTAAATTTCCATTATTTAGTGAAATCTATATTGTTCTTCACCTAATTTATTATATATAGAGTACATACTAAAACATGGTCATATAATATCATGATTAATTCATTATTCACGATATTTAAAATTTCAAAATTGAATTATTCCATTAAATGGGTTCTGAATTAAGAATTACCAAGTGAAAAATAAATTCCTAACACAATTTCATTTCATTGGGTTATAATACATCTTTGTTGTCACTAATATTCTATATTTATTTTGGTAATTAATTTTTATTATCAATTTTGTTATACCAATATGTTTTGTATGGATTTAAATTTTTCACACGCTATCAATTTATTGATTTATTCTCATATCAATATTATTTTATTTTCAAAGGTTTACTTCACAATCTCATTTTGGCTGGGATTTATTATACTTGAATTTACATTAGAAGAAACTATTTGATAATTGTTTAATAAACCCTTTAATTATATTATATTTTGGTTTTTCATGAACCTTTTAAATTAATAGATTCATTGTTTTCATTCCCTAGAACTCAAAATGTGTATGAAATATTTTTTATTAAATCACACTTCATTCCATTATTTAGTTAAAGAACATGTTTTCTTTTAAAAACCTTTTTTTTCAAATTTTTTCATTATTTGAATTAATTATAAATTTAACATAAACCATTTAAAATGTAAATTAATGTGTTTTAATGTATCATTCATATAAAATTACTTCTAATAGGTTTCTTAAATGAAAAAGATATGTTCTACTGGAATTTTTTGAAAATTACATTTTATAATCTTTATATTCGTTAATGATACTCAATATTTGTTTTCTCTCTAATTAGTTTATGATGTATTGATACCATTCTAATTATTTCTCTAAAATTTTAATGATTTCATTGAGAAAGTATTGAATTGAGATTAAAATCCTTGATTCCTTTGTTAAGTCCCCTTAAAATATTTAGTTCCCAATGATTATTTAACATTGAATTTACCATAATTATCAATATATATTATCAAGGATATTTTTATATCCTAAACCATATCTAATTTTGACATTGGGTTTTGAAATTTATTATTATTCTATTGAATTTGGAAATATTGATAAATATGGATCCTCTACTCAGTGTAGATATTTGATTATTCACCTTGTTAAATTAAATAAAATATTCAATATATGAGGAATTCATTTGACATAAAATTTCTGGGATGTAGACTAGTTAACGAAAACCCCATGGGATGGGGACTAGTTAACAAAAGCCCTATGGATTGGGGCCATTTAATTTAATCCTCATGATGCATCGGTAGTCTCAAGAGATAAAATCAGTTGGCGACAAACCCGTTGAGTTTGTTTCCATAAAAAATGGATAGGTTTATACCCATATATTTAAACTATATTTAGTTTAGGTATTGATGGTAATGTTATCATGTTATTGGAGAACGTATTGTTCATTTATTTATTATTTCCTTTATTTGAATTAATTATTTATTGTTCACAAAATTTTCACTATAAAAAAGTATATTGAGGCATTATATTCTATGTTTATTGATTAAATGGAAATTGTTATCTGTTATTTACCTTTCCATATTATTTACTAATTACAATCTCAATTATTGATTACATGGAATGTGTTCTCTGTTATTTTCCATGGCTTTTTGATTATTCAAATTGATTCATTATTAATTCCACTATAATTTATCCTTAATGAGTATTTGAGCACACCATAATTTTTTTACAATCTCCAGTAATACAAGAAGTGAACTAGGATGGATTTTAAAAGATGTCATTCATGTAATAAACTAATAAAAAATGATAGAAAATTATATTTTAATGAGTATATTTATTAATAATATAATACTTATGTACATATCTAGTTACCAAGACTACTAAAATTTCCTGCCTCGGGATTCCATTCCTTATAATGTTGTCAATGTAATGTTATTAGACATTTGAATCAGGTATTCTTGGGTATGTAATCTACATCATTTATATTTTTCATGAGTATTATTAATATGTTAATTTTATTTAATAGTATTATTTTATTTTATTTCATTCATTGGGGATGTGATTCAATATTTACTATTTATGTAATGCTTTTATAAAACAATATCTTTTTCTTGACTATTTATGCTTAAAATTTTCAGACAGTAACATTGTATGATCTATCTAATCCAACAATAATGTTTTTTATTCTCCTAAATTTATTTATCTAAATTAAATTTTCATTCATTTATATTTCCCATCAATAATTATTAATGAGAATGAAATTATGTTGTCAAGGAAACTCGACATTATTTATCTCCTTGGTCAGTAATTTATTAATTCTATGTTCAAATTTAATTTAAAATGATTTGAAGATTTATTATTATTATTTTCAAGGGAAAATTAAATTAATTATTACTAATTTTAAACTTTTAATAAAAACGGTTCACATAAAAAATTTATAACATTTTCTAAATGAGGAACTTATTACTTTTTAAAAAAATGTAGCTGTTTTTTTGTTTCAATGTATTTCACATGAATTACATTCCACACTATCATAAGTATTTGTTTATTTAATGATTCTATAATAATAATAATATTTTATTTTAGAGGAAAATAATTACCTTCATAGTTACTAATTTATTAGAATTAAAATTTGGGATTTAGAAATGAGAAGTGAATTTTCATAGAGAAATATCCTACTAGTAATTTAAGGGTATTATCATATAGTCAATACCCTTTGATGTTTCTTTTGATTAACTAGGGGTTGTATCCAATGTAAGCATATTAATTCATTCCCATGAGGATTTATGGCAATGAAAACGAAGTTTCAATTAATCATATGTTGTTTCAATAGGTTATGATATGATGATATGATAAGTGTTTTATGATTTTTTTAGGGAAAAATGTATGGTTTCATTATGTGATGGGTGGAATATAATTATAAATGCAGAAAAAGTGTTTGGTGAATAAGGATACTTCATTATATAATAAGGAATATAATGGTTATTGAAAAAATTATAGTATGGGACACTATCATGTAATATTGTCTTTTGATTGAACCATGACTATGGGAATAATGGAATAGGGAGTGAACCGGGTCCACAATGATATTATTATATAAAATCCTTGAATAATAAATTATTTTCATTACATCTATGAATGAAAAAATATATTCCTTATTATTGTGATATATGTTCTCATGGATCACAAATTATTATTAATTGTTTATAACTCTTTAGTATTATGTTTTTTATTGAAAAACATTATCTCATGTTTATCACAATGATAAATGAATTGGTATTTATGATTTTCTGTTATTGATATGAGGTTCTAATATTCTTTTACATATCATATGATTATTGATTGATATATCATTATCTTCCCTTACTAGTATATGAGCACAACCATTATACAGTTTCCCTTTGATTGTTTATATAGAATTTTTTTATGTGTGATTTTACTAAAAAGGATTCTAGTTATAGTGAAAAAATTATGAAATAATGTCGATACATTATGTACCAATTGTTTCTGTATCCACGATTCCAAAGAAACTAAACCATTATAGTTATGGAATCGATAAAATTAATATGTAATCGATATTATAGTAAGATAACATATAATTTATTTATAAAATTATGGGATCCATTTACACCATATATTACTCAACAAATTTTTTGAAGATTGAGAACTTCTTAACTATACTCTAAATATTTCATTACGAATTTGATATTATAAACAAAATTTAAGGGCTCTATTCTTGTAATCAATTATATAAAAGATTGTTTCCCCTTAAATAAAACTGTATATTGTTATTATTATGGACAGATCTATGGAATGATAAAAATAATTTATAGAATTTTTTATAATTTGTTAGTGAAAAATTGGAGTCACAATCTATGAGATGAGATGATGATTCTAATTGTCAAATGTTTTCAAGTGAAATGTGTTTTACCACATTCTAAATTTTATAGATTTGGGAAGGATATTATATATCTTATATAAATCCCATATATATTTAAATTATATATTTATATTGAAAATATATATGTTGGTGAAATAACTAGTTGGTTATTGAAACAAGTGTTGTGGTAGATGCCAACAAAGTTGTTGATGAATAGATAAAATGGTTTAACTAAATTTAATAATGTTTTTTATTTGTGAACATTGAATTATATGTTTGGCATAGATTCTTTTGGATTGTACATTATTGATTGATCATTGTCAGAAGGTCAATTTTTTCCAATTTTTTCACTATGAGATGACTTTATAGAGGGAGGATCTCCACTCATGAGAATGGGAGGATTCATTTAGCCTATATCGGTGCGTGTTTATGTGTGATATATAGTACCTGAAATATTTGTTCAAATGTTCATAATTTTTTTTTTAATTCCTATGATAATTGTTTTCATATTGAATTACTCATGAAAATATGATTTCCTCTTATATATATAAACTTTGAAAATATTGTTACCGTATTGGAATTTTTTTATAAATTTTTTTAAAAACTATGAGATAACATGATTCTTGTTTTTTGTGGCTTGTAGGGGATGTTAATTTATGTATTCTTGTTGGGTTATTATACTCAAATGCTTCATATAATCATTTGTATGTTCATATATGTTGTGTTCCAATTTATATTGAAGGGTAATGTTTTTTGTTTCTCTAGTTGGGATTCTCAAATCATCTATTATAGTTGTTAGAGGAGTAACACTACCTTCATTTAAGAAATACATAATATTATTTTATTACAAAAAAATTCACATTATATCCATGAAAATGTTATTTTAGAAATAAATTTTTAGATAATTAATTAAAAATTCACACATATAAAACACATATATTATATAATCCACACTTTTTTAAGTATCCATTTTCCACAATATGAATCCAAAAAAAAGAAAAATATTTTCTATTTAGTAATGTCATTATGATATTCAAATTATTTATTCATTGTTCATAATAATAATCAAAACCTATGAAAATAATTTTAAAACATGGTATAAAAAATGCTTTCTGAGAGGGAAAACTGTAAACCATTATTTTATTTGAATACCTTGAGATCATAATATTTTACAATAATAAACGAGTATAAAATAGTCATTTACATAGATAGGTAATAAAAATTTCTTCATAATTATTATCATAAAAAAATATAAAATCATCAACGAAATATAATAATCATGGAAGTTTCATAAGAAACAAGAGATCCCAGGAAAACCAAACTTTTTAATATAAAAGGGCATAATCAATCTTTTAAAAAGATCATTAGATACCATTAGAAAAAAATACCATTGATAATGATATAAAATGCATAGAAAAGTTATCTACTTTAAATTTTATATCATCATTATAAATACCATAAAACATCCCATTTTATTAGAATAACCATTACACTATACATAAAATATAAGAATCTGGAGGACATAATCACTATCCAATGGAAGAGATTCCTAGATCGGCCTCACTAACCATCTTGAGAAATATTAGTCTCACACATCATACTGATATATATTTAGGCCACATATCATTGTAAAACATCTAAAAGGGATATATGATATATAAAACAACTTTCATTTTAACATATTCTTCATAAAACCCTGAAATATATTTTGAGTTATTTTGAGAAAACACATTCAGATATTAAAATACCATGTCCTTTTAGAAGAAAATTTATTGAAACCATGAAAAAGGTAAATATGACATTTTAATTATAAAAACTTGGATGATTATAATATATGATCAACATAAAATTATGGTGACGACTATCAAAAAATATGTCAACACCATATACACAAAAATAGAACATTCCTTTTTTCCTTTTGTGAAGAAAAACAATTCATAAAAAAATTTATTTTGAAAACCACTGTAAGAAATCCAAATATGACATAAAATTTCCTCTATAATCCATTTTTGACCATATATATATATATATTGACAATGTAATTTTTTGAATATTCACATGGGTGAAAATTAATTAGATGTTAATTAAATAAAACATTTAAAATGTGTTTTTTAATGTAATGTTTCTCTTTATTTTAGTTCATCTCATCGCATGGGTTATTTATCCTCCTAAAAAATAAATATATGTATCTTATTTACTTTTATAACAAAAAAATACCTACTCATGTAACATATAATATTTATTTTACTAATTACATTGGCACTAGATACAAAGAATAATCTTCTAAAGTACTGAATAGTTTAGTAGTCTTGATAGACAAATATATTGATGATTCAATTATTTCATTGTAAATATGAAATATATAGAATAAGAAAAATTCTCTAATCCATGAATGTATTCATAATATAAATATTCTTTTCTATATGAAAATAAAAAAAATATAACGGTGAGACCATATACTCAATAAGTGTTAATAGTGGAAAATATCGATAGTAAATAGAGACTAATAAATATTTTAAAGAAAGTAACAGAATAAACATTTCATTTAATCAATAATGTCATAAAAAGTGCATTCATGGATAATATTAGTGATATAATATTATTAATGATAATAATAAAAAAATTATTACTGTAAATGCATAATATCTGACACCATGATCTCATACTTCATGGTATCTATAACAATGATTCCATATTCAGAGAGAGTTTTACAGAATAGTTAGGTATAAACCAAAAATACATTTAATTCAAGATTATTAATATTTTACATGTGACTACTTGATGTAAAAATGGGCTATATAACTTATGGCCCCACCCATTACATATTATCTATTTAATTAATCAAATATTACATTATATATTGAATTCAGAAACAATATACCTTATAAAATATATCTATATTGATAAAACAATATGCATTTTTCATTATTTTTTTCAAAAATCAAATACAGTATGAATATAATACCATATATAGAAATAATATAAAATTTAAGAAATAATCATATCCATTATATAAAAAATATGGGTATTTAAGAGATATGCATTATCCAATGATCATAAGCATGTTAATGTTGTAAAGAATTATACTATTGAAACATATCCCTAGTGGTTAATTACTAAAGTAATGGGTTTTTTCTCATTAATGAATTAAAATTACATTAAAATATCATCAAATATTTAATCAGAAATATAACATTTCCAATTTTTGGAATTCAATTATTTTGAAAAAATAATGAAATTATTATGGGGAAAATTTTCAATAAAAATAACTTGGTAATGTATTAATACATAATCAATGAAAAGTATATCCAAGATGATGAGAAAATTATATCATCATATAATCTAAATAACATTCCTTCCATATTTCTTCGAACATTCCACTAAGTATATAATTTGGAAAATGAGAGAAAGATTACATTTATAATGTGTTATAAAAATTAAAAAGGTGTTACCATTTTTTATTCATAAATAATATTTTAAGTATTAAAGAACTATATCTTTTTATAGAAAAAGTTTTATGGATGAAAAATATATCTGATCAAATGTTAAAAGATAATGGTTTTTCTTTTGATCTTTTTTTCACGAATAATGTTCAAAAGAGATGAAAATATAGACGATACTAAAAAAATAATTTTAGGGAGTAAAATTGAATAGAAATTTAATCCCCAAGAAATATATATATTTATGTTGAAAATTATAAAGGGCAGTATATACAAGAAAAAATTGAATGGTTCCTAAAACCAATTTTAGTTTTTTGGAGTGGAGATTGGGATGAAATCATTTACCTCATGTCCAACTTTTAATATAAGTTCACTAACCTCTATTAAAGTAAATTTCAATATAATATAATATCATACCATACTAATATTAATTTCTATAATAACATATTTGATCCATTTATAATATTGTATAACCCTTTTGTTAATTACATTTTATTATTATCATTATTTTGGGTGTTAATATTTTTTTCATGTATGTTTTGATTCTATAATTATAATGATTTTATATTTATTATGGTTCAATATTATCAAACATATATGAGGTTATGAAGTTATATATGAAATTATATTTCTAGAATCATAGTCATTTCATAATGATAATATATAATCATTATTTCTATCTTTATAACCCTCCTTGTAATTTGGTGAATAAAAAATAATTACACTACTACATGGTGACTGTAAGCCATACATACACATGAGCATTATTTCTCATTTTCAAATGATGTAAATGAGTTTCTATATGATTTTTTTAATAATTATAAATGCATCACAGTCTATTAATAATACTAGAGTTATTATTTTATAAATAATAATCAAATTGTTGTTATATTGAAGCATAAATAAACATGAGTGACTTAGTAAAGATAATACCCTACTATATGCAAGGTTTTATCTTAATGTATCCTTATAGGACCTATGGTTGGTATTTTTTGGTGACATGAAGTACAATAATATATTTAATTATATTAAAAATAGTAATGGGTAGTGTTTTCTTTGTCAATATTTCTCAACGTGTTGATAATATTTGAATGAAATGGTTTCCTATTATAACTGAGGTTATGGGATATTTTATAATTTCTAAAATTTAAATATAATATAATAAGACTATTCTAGATCTAACTACTTCTAAATAAATATTAATTTGAAGAAAACATTTATAGGGTTTATGTAACATCTACAAAATTAATTTAGAAACATTATTATAACATTTTAAGCTTTTTAATGTTTATTAATCCATTGGTAAATTATTTTTCGCCTTAACTATGGTAACCACTATTTAAAAATATGGAATATAATTCTATTACAAATTGTAAGGTGAATCCAAAATGGACAATGGATTATTTTTTAAACAAATTCCCAATAACCTCTTTGAAGATGATATTTTCATGAATTTTATGTAAGTTAATAAAAATTTATATTGAGAAAATATCATTATTATAAATATTGAAATTATTCAATTAATATGAAATTAACTAAATCAAGAAGAAGGGGAATTGAAATATAACATATTAAAAACAATAAAATTATATATATATTTAAAAGTCATGTTTCACATTAGAACATAAAATTAAATCTATTTTAATAATTTGAAAATAATTTATTTTAATTGTATGTTATTTGAATGAAATGATCAGTGTTGAAAATAAATTGAAATTAATTATATAATAAAAAAACTAGAGAAAATATTAAATGAAAATTATATCATGTGACTCAAAATATTAATTTATATTTTCACTTATATTGATTATTTAGTAATTACACGCATAATATATATATTAATCTAAGAGAGAGACTTTGTGTAACATTAATTGATTTTATTATTATAAGGGTCATTTACATTTAATATTATATATTGAAACTGTATATTTCTATAATAATAAGATATGGGATGAATTTCTTTAATTCAATAAAAATTAATATGAATTTTATTTTCCTAATACCTTATATTTAAACAATATTAACCGCGTTTATCCTTTACTGAGGTGAAAAAATAAACCATGGTAAGTATTCATATATAAATAAAGTAAAATATGACTATTTAACAAAATTTTAGAGATTTATTTGAAATACATAATCTATTTTATCAAATTAAGTACAAATAAATGGAACTTATTAATTTTAAAATAATTTTGTAAAATGTGATGAAAATCTATTTTTAAAATATCTTTTTTACTTAAAGAGAATTTATTTTAATACCATGAATATTAAATATACTAAATGAATGTAAAAATAATTTTTAAAATATAAATTATAACAATTCTATAAATAAAATTCTCTAATATTAAGTAAGATGAAAATTTATTGCATGAATAAAATAAACCTATAAAAAGTTGTCATTTTGTATACAATCATTTTATATAAACTTTTATCACATAACTAAATAAAATGATCATAATTCTATTATTCATAATTTTATTACAGTAATTCGTTTTTTTAAATGTTTTTTAATTAAAATATATCCTTTGAAATGGTTGAAATAATACATAATCAGCATTTTCAAATGTTAACTTTAAAATGAATATTTTACGAATAATATGAATAATTCGCCTCAAAAAAATGATTTTATTATTTAAAAAAATGATATTATTGTTGTAAAATAAAATTAATAAAATTTATAAAAATTCATTATAATATATAATAAATAAAACTATGAAATATTTTTTGAAGAAAAAAATTAATATGTATAAAATAATCTTTTTGAATATTGAGTTCATATTTCCCATTATTAAATGAATACAATTTTATTGAGTAGGTCCAATATATATATTTTATATATTTTTAATACTAAAATTACCCACTAATTCAAAATCCGGATGATAATTAGTACATTAAATGATATTTTTTTAAAAGTATGTTGGGGTTTTTAGACTCTGTGTTGTGTGGTATATATTCAATCAAACATTGTGTCCTTGTTTTAAATTATCTTGGTGTATCATTCTCACCACAACCCCCATATATAAATTGAATAATTGATAATTTAACTTCAATATTTAAACCAATGTTTTGAAATATTTAGAACCCAAATTTTAGAATGGGTTTATAAAATATTATCTTAAAAAGAGTCAAAGTGACGTAATAAGGTCACCACAAGACTATGTTTCCAAATAGGACAACATTAGTGGGAAGTGAATATATGTAAATAAAAATGAAATCCAATACTCGAGGATTAAAATTAAGAAAAAGTTAACATTTTCATTATAATATTAACTATAAAAAACTATAAAACTTTGATATGATAAAACACCATTGATTTCTCTATAATAAAATGAAACATATTACATTTTCTATATGGAATTTTCTAAAATGTCAAGGTATAATTTAACTAAAATTCCAAAGGACATGAGAAAGTAAATATATAGGATTTAATTCCATGTTTTAAGTACAATCTCATCCTTCAATAGTGCTTCAATAAATTTTTACAACATCTCCCACACTAGGAAATTGATATTTGAGATAAATTTTTTACCTAACGCACTTTTAATGAATCAAAACATCCATAATCCATTCCTTCAACCTATAATTATTTTTCAAAACCCAAATGGTTTTTAATGGTTATCAAATATGATAATTCATTATTTAACATCATGCAATAATATCTAAAACACAACACAATCCATCATATAGGCATTTTACCTTTATAAACTGTAGAAAATTATATTGACTAAATTCAATACTAGAAAAAAATATTATGATCAATACGTTCATAATTGAACATTGTAGAAATTTTTATATCTCAAACACATAAATATAAAAAAATCACCATCGCTTTATCCATATTATAAATATCCTATAAATACAGTGAAATATGTCATAATATCCATTCTCATCAAATCAGAGACCATTTTCTAGATCAACAATATTACTTTAATGTCTCAGAATTTCAACGTATTTTTTTAAATTATATGTAATTATTTTGAGATGTAATTCTTTGACAACATGTGATTCTAAGGCCCGGAGTGCACAAAATATAATTTAGAACATATTTTAAAGTGCATTCAGTAAATGTGCAAGTGGTTTTTTCAATATTTTGAACCGGTGATCAGATTCAAAATCTGAGGGCACCGTTGATCTTAGAATATAGTGTCATGACCCGTCCTCGGGACCCCTGTTGTGACTACCCTATACCCACCTTCCACAGGCCAGGGTATGGCGACTAGCACCAAAGGCCTAAATCTATATGCTGGGAAGGAATTGCCTTTATAAAAGTAAACACACACAACAGAGTACACATCTGGAAGCATGACACTTAGTAGAAACTGTATAAAATAGATGTGCAGGAATGAAAAGGGGCCAGAAATACAAGACCAACAGTAAAGTACAACAAATCTGAAATGCTAGTACAAATGAAGAAAGGAAGAAAAGTAGCTACTGGGTCATCCTCCGACATTCCCACTTGAAGGGTGGTTAAATATGGCCTTCTCGGCACCCCAAGTCTGTCCATCCACTCTGTGTACGTCTCGCTAAGTGGTCCACCTCTGGGTACCATCCGGTTCTACTTCTCTCTGCCTAGATCAACGTTTTCCAACGTCTGCAACCACCACAACGAGGAGCGGGCATAGCCTGTGTAGGGGTGAGTATAACGATACTTAGTAGGGACTCTAAGACCCTTAAGGTCTCACAAAATCAAACAAAGATAAACCACAAAGTACGAATCAATGGACAACAATTACTTAGGTATAAGCCAATATATATACCTAAGTTAACTAGTAACCCATATCAATAATGAGGAAAACACAATGGTTATTGACTCAGCTCAAACCATTATTTTTTTAGTGTATCATAGAAGGGAAGATGATCAGTCACGAAGCTAGATCATCTTATTCTGACAAGAGGCACGAATTCTAACCATACAGAGTTTGACCCACACAGGATCGATAGGAACAAACCCTCCAATGACCCATACAGGATATGACCCACACAGGATTGGTATGAACTGACCCACACAGGATCGCTGAGCGCTGAGCCACACAGGATCTGACCCACACAGGATTGGTATGCACTGACCCACACAGGATCGCTAAGTGCTGACCCACACATGATCAGTATGCCCTGACCAACAAATGATCGTTGGGCGATAACCTCTGTATGATCTGTCTCCAACCACCGCCTCACTATCAGCCACTAGATTCCTCATTCCCGGTGCACTCAAGATCCATAGAATATTCTCTAGAGATATCGATCTTACCTCGACCACCACTAAACTCCAAAAAAGTGTAACCAAAATGATCGCTATGTCGTAAGGGTTCCAACGTGAAAGACGTTTCATCAATCATTTACCCGGTCTATGAGTTATTGGACTTTCCATCCTTGGGGCCCGGTTGGTTTTTAGGTTCAAACTAACCAATATGTACTCCAACTGTGTCCAAAACTCAAGTGGGGATTTCCAAAAGAACCGTTTCAGTCCAAGCCATCTATCGTTGCAGGGAGTTCATCAAAAGGACGACTGTAGCCCAAGATAGGGGTGAAAAGATGTAAAATGGCCAAATCGGTCCGGGTCTTGTCCCACCCAGTCAAACCAACCCGATCCGACCTGGTCCGAACCGGGGGCTGACCCGGTCCGCGGATCCGGCCCGGTCCGAGGTTCCGGCCCGACCTGAGTGGTCGGCCCGACCCGAGTGGGTGGCCCGGCCTGAAGGTGGCCAGACCTGAGGGGGCAGCCAGGCCCAAGGGGGCGGCCTGGCTCGAGGGGGCGCCCAGGACTGAGGGGGTGGCCCGGCCTGAGTGGGCAGCCCGGCCCGACGGCCCGCATGGCCTGGCTGGCCACATGTAGGAGGGGGGTGCCGCGCCCCCTGTTATCGAATGGATCCGGCACTAAGTTCCAGTTCAGGTGACCACGAGACTCAAGGGGTCCCGCCTATAGCATGCACTGGTAGCCAGCTCAGCCGGCTGCCCGTGGTTCCCCTACCATGGCCCGATGACGCCTCGGTTCTGCTGGACTCCGCGCGGTGCGACAGCGCCGCGCCGCCCCTTCTGCAGCATGGCCTGGTCGTGGCCTCTGCCGCAGCCCTGCCTAGTCGCAAACTACAGCTCCTCCATGCGGCACGACGGTGTTGCGCTCATCGTTCGACCGCAACGGGCCTCTTGGCCATGGCCCCCTTCTTTTGGTGGGTTGCGATAGCACCGCACCCCACCGACGCCGCCACAGCCCACCTGGCCGCAGCTCAGCTCGGTGGTGTGGCAGCCTTGTGGCAACCCAACGACCTTCCACCACCAGCATCTTCGCAGCCGGCTCATTGTCGATCGCCACGTGTACCGCCTCTGTTGTCAACAAACAAGAACAACTAAAGGGGTAGGGTCGGGCCGTGTTTGTGCAGTCTGATCCCTCTACATCATGGCGATAAAAATTGGAAATACCAATCCATGTTTTTTGAATCTTAGAATGGAAAATATTTCCTACGTAGTATCCCCTACCTTCGTATTTTCGATGAACGTTGATGATGTCGCAGGAAGGCGGCATCGTTTCATCGACATTGGGAGGCGTCCAGGGTAGGATACCAAGGATGGAGCGTCATCAGTGTTCTTCGTAGTGGGCTCCTTCTCTTTTGACTCTGTTGAAGATCAAAGGAGATGTTCTTCATTCTTCAGGGGTTCTTCATTGGAAGGATGAAGTATTCCCTGGTTTCTCTAAGCCCTCTCTCAAGCTCCACCAAAATATTATGGAAACACCAAATATAATAGACTCACTATTATTTTAATGGTTGGAAAGGATTAAAAAGATTTCAAAAATTAATTAATTGAAGCCATTAATTAATTTTTAGGTGAATTGGAACCATTATGGGGAAGTTCAATAGCTTCCCCCATTTATGGGGAGTTAAAGGGGTTAAAGCCCATTTGGGGCCCACCTATATGATTACAAGAGGTGTAAAACATCGGGTGGGCCCACCAAATAATATCTTCCCATGGGAGGTTATTTGTGGTTGGGTCCCACCTCTAACCTCCACATTGAGGTTTTAACCACCAACAAATAAAAATTAGCACACCCTATTTTTATTTAATTTTATTTAAAAAAAATTAAAAACTAACTTCCATTCATGTTAGAACGCAACTGCGACGAAGGTATCACTAAGAAATCACCGACGCAACGAGTTCAATGGTTCCCTCATATTTCAATTCTGAGCACCGGTTCAAAAGAAATAAAACATCGCTCGCACGTTTACTGAACATACCCAAAAAAAGTTCAAAAAATAATTATCAGTTACCTTCAACACACTATGGTCACGGTTAGGCTCTTCCTAGGTGAAACACTCCCCAACCAACTCAACGGTACTCTAGGATTTCCAATCCGAGTTACCGTATAGATGTTATGAATTTTACAATAAAATAATTGTCACTTAATTATTTTATTTGGAGCCAAAAACTAACTTTCTCTAGTAGCCCGCACTGGAAAATGTTAGTATCTGCTTAAAGAAAGCATACACTCATGAGTTCAGTGGTGGTCTCTTATTTTCAATCCGAGTTACCATTTGTGAGTTATAAGCATCTTAAAAAGAAAATAATTTATTTAATTATTTTATTTATGATTATGCTATTTTTTTTGTTTTCTCACAGGAGGCACGCGCCAACTAATCTTAATTCATGCCAAGGGTAAACTTTCCATCCTGAGTGCAATAGTGACCTCAGATTTCTGATCCGAGTTACGGTTTAAGAGTTATTCAATTTTTCAGGAAAATTTCTTACACGCGTTAACTTAATCTTAACAAAAACTTTTACGGATCATTTCAGGCTCTCCGGACCTCGGAATCGCGTGCCGTTAGATTTCGCGAACTCGTAAAAATCCCATGAATTTAAGAAAAAAATTTCACAGAATTTTCGGGTCTTTAGATTCTCACCACCTCAGGGCTTTACGTCCCCGTAAGCTACAACTCGCAACTAAGGGAACAAGTGAGGGTACTGATCACGCATCTGGGCCTCCCGCTCCCCATGTTCTCTCCTGGAGGTTCCCATGCGGCCATGAAACATGCACTAGTGGTATCAACCATCCACGAAGGACCCACTCCTATCGATCCTCAATCTCTACTGGAACCTCTGTAATGGTTTCCCCATCGTCAACATCCAGCTCGCCATGGTTGATGATGTGGGAAGGTTCATGCACGTATCTCCTCAGCAGGGATACGTGGAAGACGTCGTGCACCCGGTGAAACTGAGGTGGAAGAGCTAAGAAGTATACCACCTCTCCATCTCTATTGAGGATCTGAAAAGGTCCGATGAACCTCGGAGATAACTTGCCTCCTCGGCCAAATCTCTGTAGACCTCGTCGAGGTGATACACGTAGGAAGACGTGGTCACGATCCTCGAACACCATAGGTCTCCGTATCATGTCAGCATACAACTTCTGTCTGCTATGTGCAGTCTTCATCTACTCCTGGATGACCTGAACCTTCTCTATGATAGCTCTTACCATCTATGGTTAGTAGGAAGTGGGCCGACTTTGTGACTTAGTCGATGATCACCCAAATAGAGTCACATCCCCTAAACATATGTGGAAGACCCGTCACGATGTCCATGGATATCTCATACCTATTCTACTTTAGAACCACTAATGGCTGAACCAAGCCTGCTGGTACTTGATGCTTTTCCCTCACTTGCTGGAAAGTGAGGCATCGAGAGACAAACTCTACTACCGCCTTCTTCATACCTGGCCACCAGTGCAGTTATCAAAGGTCCTGGTACATCTTCGCCTCACCTGGATGTACCACTAGAGGGAATGTGTGGAACTCCCTCAACACTTCCTCCTGAAGTGCTATTGGTACCATGGTACATCCTCTGAAGAGAATGATGTGCTGCCCACCTTCAGAAAATCCATCAGGTGCCTTCCCTGTCAATATCTGGGCATGTCGTGTCTCGCAGTCAACGTCTGTACGCTGCACCTCCCTTACTCACTAAAGAAGATGGGTAGTGACTATAAGAGACCATATAAAGGCTACTCTGTTTGTATCCACAAAGGATATCTATAAGGCTTCCATCTTCTCTATTTCCTCTCCTATCAGGTGTATTCAAGAACTCCTATGGAGTGAATCTATAACAACATTTCCCTTTCCATGTGTATATACTATCTTGATGTCATAGTCCTGGAAGAACTCAAGCCATCGCCACTGTCTTGGGTTCATGTCCTTAAGAGTGTAGACATACCTGAGAATGTTGTGATCAGATTACATGGTAAAACATTCTCCCATAAGATAGTTCTGCCACATCATCAAGGCGAAGACCGCTGCTTCTAACTCAAGGTCATGGGTAGCGTAGTTCTGCTTGTACTATCTCTGATGTTGAGAACCATATGCGATCACTGCTCACCCCTGCATCAGGACACACCCGAGTCCGGTCCCAGATGTGTCGCAGTAGACTACGTACCCAATTCCATCCTCTGGAAGCGACAATATGGGTGAACTAGTCAACATATACCTCATCTCCGGAAAGCTCTGCTGGCATCTCTTCGATCACACGATGGGTTTCCCCTTCTTTGCCAAGGATGATAGTGGTGATGGAACTCTAGTGAAGTTTGGGACGAAACTCCAGTAGTATCCATCCAAAGAAGACGTCCCTGCCCCTTGGGGGGGTAATCCTGGAAGCATCTTTTGAAAATATGTCCCCATGTTCTATCACTCTTGTTTGGAATTGAAAACTAAAAACTCCTGCAGCCATGAGGGTAAGGTTGACCTAATCAGGAGTGATCAGCTACACCCTCCTATGCATTAGTTTAACATGTGCTGCCTAGGTTTCCTTTTTCCCACTAAGGAAAACCTCATCCCAACATTTTAGATAAACCAAAACCTTTTTTCATAATACAATAAATCTGTGTATAAACTGTGGTTGCCAATCCATACCCAATCTAACGTCGTAAGGCCTCGACACTGCCACCAAGAGGTTCCAACCGAAACTCTTGTCTCAAGGATCAGATCACACCGTCATCGTAAGTGTGATTATCGAGTCTCCTCCCAATGTTATCTCCAGACATGAGGGTCAAGTCAACTGTTTAACTAGAAACTCTAGGTCTAGGAAAATATTCATGGAAGGAAGGAATGATTGGTACATATGTATATTGATAAGGCAGCTTGTAGTTGACACAGTCCGTAACTCAAATAACTCATAGAGCCCTTGGGCCACACTCCTTGACCACATGGAGCTTCTATCATCCCCATCCCTCCAGCTCCCTGAGCCTAGTGGGATGCACAATAAAAGGGGGTGGTTGTAACATGTTGAAATGTACACCACCTCATGCTGCTCTCCTAGCTCTACTTCTAGGACTGCAGCTCTACAGATTGATCTATCCTTAACATTTTACACGCACGAGTCTCTAATATTGGAGCTAGTTTCCTGCTTTCCCACTTCTAACATTCACTAGTTGTATCTTCTAATCCAAAGAACATTCAACCTCAAAGGTTCTCTCTATCATCATAACATATGTATGAACACACATATGAAAAAGTGTCGACTCGGATGTCCCTAAACACACCTCAATCGGTGGTCCAAGATCTGAAGCACTGATCGTATCATATTCATAGAGTACCAAGAATGATCAGTATGCCTTAATGAATACTTACCTACTGACATGTCGTCCTTCTGAAGTTGTAGAAGTTCTAAAGAACTCTAAGACACCTCCTTAGTCCAGTACTCAGCCGCATGTAAATTGGACTTGCCTCGAAACCTGAGTGGTATCTGATGCTGAAACATGTATAAGGCACTAAGCCTACATTTTTCATCTACCGGTACCGCTGGTTGAAACTCCTGGCCAACAGGCAGTGATATAGCTGACACACTACCTGAAGGTACAATCTCATGAAATATTCCACATAAAAAATCCACATCACTATTCGGTCCAACCTCAAGGTCACTCACTGGGAAACACTAGTAGCTAAGATCACCATATGCTCTACTAGTGTCTCATCTAGGAAGATAAATCTCCAGTCATTCTTCTACTGCATGGGAATCTGTCTCACCTTGTTACCTCAGAGTCCTCTGCCACTGGAACTCATGCAACACGCTTAGTTGGCTTTCATCGTCCGCCAGTGTTGCTGGTGGAATCTGTTGCCCAACGAGTGGTGGTTTCGATGGTAAACCACCTGAAGGTGCCAATATATTAAGAGGGCCCTGCACCGGAGCCTCGTCGCTCGGTGGGTCATCACCATGTACTCTCTCAGAACTCTAACTGGCTGTTTGCGTGGAGGCATCCTAAACAGATGCGACACTGTCAAAAGATTATACCTGATGAACTGACCTGGTTGAGCTGACATAAAGATAAATTTTGAAAACACACATGCAATTAGTGTTTTTGTGGACCGAGGTGGAAATTAAAAGTTAGGGTACTCGTGTCTGGAAACAGCGGCCGCCGCACGAACACTGGACTCCTGAAACTGATAACTGCACTCACTACACTTAACAGTACTTCGTCACAGAAAAGATCAGAGCCCGATGTTTTGTGGTTGAAAAGACTCCTCTGAAACCAATTTGGCATGACCCGTCCTCATGACCTGTGTCGTGATTACCCCAAGCTTACCTTCCATAGGCCAGGGGATGGCGACTAGCACCAAAGCCGTAAATCTCAAAGATGGGAATGAATTTCCTTTATAAAAGTAAATGCACACAATAGATTACACATCTGGAATCAAGACACTCAGAATAAACTGTATAAAAAAGATGTGCTGGAAAGAAAAGGGGATGAAAATACAAGCCCAACAGTAATGTACAATACAACTAAAATGCTATTAAAACTGAAAAAAGGAAGTAAAGAAGATATTGGGTCATCCTCCGATATTACCACCTGATGGGTGGGTAAATATGGCCTTCTCAGCACCCCAAGTCCATCCATCCACTCTATGTATGTCTCATCGAGTGGTCCACCTCTGGGTATCATCCAGTTCTGCTACTCTCTGCCCCAATCAGTGCTTTCCGTCATCTGCAACCAACACAAAGAGGTGCAGGCGTAGCCCATGCAGGGGTGAGTATAACGATACTTATTAAGGAACCCGAGACCCTCAAGGTCTCATGAAATCCAACAAGTATAAACCAAAAAGTATGAATCAACATACAACCATTACAAATGTATATACCCATACATATACCAAATTTATCTAGTAACCCATCTCAATCATGAGGAAAATACAAAGGTCATTGACTCAGCTCAAACCAGGATTTTTTTAATGTAGCATAGAAGTGCAGATGATTAGTCATGAAGCTAGATCATCTTATTCTGACAAGAGGCACTACTTCTAACCATACAGAGTCTGACCCACATAGGATCGATATGAACTAACCCCTACAATGACCCACACAGGATCTGACCCACACATGATCGGTATGCACTGACCCATACAGGATTGCTGAGCGTTTACACACATAGGATTGCTGGGCGCTAACACACAAAGGATTTCACCCACACAAGATTGGTATGTGCTGACCCACATAGGATCGCTGAGCGCTGACCTCCGTATGATCTGTCTCCAACCACCGCCTCACTATCATCCACTGGATTCCTCGCACCTAGTGTGCTCAAGTTCCGTAGAATCTACCCTCGAGATATCAGTCATACCTCAACCGCCTCTAAACACCATGAAGGAGTATGCCAAAGGAAAACTATGTCGTAAGGGTTCCAACACGACAGATGGTGCGTCAATCAAATGCCCAGTCTGTGATTTATTGGAATTTCTGTCCCAGGGGCCCGGTTGGTTTTTAGGTTCAAACTCACCTGACCATACCCCAATTATGTCCAAACCTTAAGTGGGGTATACCAAAAGAATTTTATCGCTCAAAGCATTCTATATCCATAGGCGAATTGTCAAACAGACACTCGTAGCCCATGATACAGTCGAAAAGGTGTAAACTTTCCAAATCGGTCTGGGTCCAGTCCTACCCAGTCAGATCAACCCGACCCGACCCGGTCCGAACTGGGGTCTGATCCGGTCTGTGGGTCTGTCCCAGTCCAAGGCAGCGGCCTGACTTGAGTGGGTGTCCCGACCCGAAGGCGGCCTGGCCCGAATGGGTGGCCATGCCCGAGGGGGCGGCCCTGCCCGAGGGGGCAGCCCGGCCTGAGGGGGCCGCCCAACCCGAGTGGGCGGTCCGGCCCGGCGGCCCGCATGGCCAGGCTGGCGGGCCCACGTGGCCTGGTAGGCCACATGAGGGAGGGGTGCCACAACCCTTATTTTCGAACATAACCGATGATAAGCACTGGTTCAGGTGACCCACTGGACCTGAGGGGTCCCGCAGGTAGCGCGCATCGGCAGCCGGCTCAGCCAACCGCCCAGGGTTCCTCCACCGTAGTGCGACAGCACCGCGGTTCAGCTGGCCTACGAGTGGCGCAGCAGCTCCATGCCACCTCTGCCATGGCCTAGCCTGGTCGTGGCTTCCAACTACTCCACACGGCGCGACGGTCCCGCTGCCCCTTTCTTCCAGCGTGGTGTGACAACACCGTGCCCCTTCGGCACCGCCGCGGCCCGCCTGGCCACAAATCGGTTCGCTGTACGGCACGGTGGTGTCGTGCCCTTGTGGCGACCCTGTGGCCATGTGCCGACGGCTTCTTCACGGCCGGCTCATTTTTGGTCACCACGTGTACCACCTCCGTCGTCAACAAAGAAGAATAACTAAAGGGGTAGGGTTGGGTCGTGTTCATACGGTCTGGGCCCTCCACATCATGGTGATTAAAATTGGAAAAACAAATCCAAGATTTGTGCATTGAAGAATGGATAAAATTTCATATGTAAAATCCCCTACCTTTTTTTTTCAATGAACATGGAAGATTTTTTTGGAAGGGGGTGTCGTTCCCTCGACATCGAGAGGCGTCTAGGGTAGGAGACCGAGGAAGAAGCATTGTCGGCATTCTTCGCAGATGGCTCCTTCTCCTTTGACTCAGTCTAAGATAAAAGGAGAAGTTCGTCATTCTTTGGTGGTTATTCGTTCGAAGGATGGAGTCTTCCAAGGTTTCTCCATGCTCTCTCCCAAGATCCACCAAAATATTATGCCAACACCAAAAATAAAAGACTCACTATTAATTTAATGGTTGGAAAATATTCAAAATATTGAAAAAATTAATTAATTGAAGCCATTAATTAATTTTTGAGTGAATTGGCACCATTATGGGGAAGTTCAAGAATTTCCCCCATTTATGGGGAGTTCAAGGGGTTAAAGCATGTGTGGGGCCCACCTCTTTGATAACAAGTGGTGTTAAAAATTTGGTGGGCCCACCCAAATAATATCCTTCCAAGGGTGGTTATGTGCGGGTGGTTCCCACCTCTAACATCCACTTGGAGGTTTTAACCACCAACAAATTAAAGTAAACACCCCTTATTTTTATTTTATTTTTTTTAAACCCCAAAAACTAAATTCCATTAATTTTTGAACACAACTACTGTGAAAGTCTCACTAAAAAATCATCGACGCTACGAGTTCAATGGTGCCCTCAGATTTCAATTCCGAGCACCGGTTCAAAAGATATGAAACACCGCTCGTACGATTACTAAACGTACCTGAAAAAAAAGTTCTGAAAATTATTATCAATCACTCTCGACTCACTGAAGTCAAGGTTATGCTCTGCCTAGGGGAAAAATCCCCAATGAACTCAACCATACTCTCTGATTTTCAATCTGATTTACCATTTAGATGTTATGAATTTTACAATAAAATAATTGTCACGTAATTATTTTATTTGCGGCCAAAAACTAACTTTCTCTGGTGGCCCGTGCAGGCCAACGTTAGTATCTTATTAAAGAAATCATACACTCACGAGTTTAATGGTGGTATCAAATTTGTAATATGAGTTACCTTCTGTGAGTTATAAGCATTTGAAAAATAAAATAATTTATTTAATTACTTTATTTACGATTATTCCATTATTGAGTTTCCGCACAGGAGGCCCACGCCGACTAGTCTTAAGTCAAATAAGGGTAAACACACCATCCTGAGAGCAATGGTGCTCTCAGATTTTTGATCTGAGTTACTGTTTAAGAGTTATTCCACTTTTTTAGAAAAAATGCTTAAGTGTGTTAACTTAAGATTAACAAAAACATCGACAGATCAATCCGGCCCCTCAGAGCCTCATAATCACGCGTCGTCAGATTTTGTGGACTCGTAAAAATCCCACAAATTTATTAAAATATTTTCCATGAAATTTCCGGGTCTTAACATGAAATGATTTACTTTAAACAAATTAACTTCAACTATAAAAGGTCGAACGAAAAATATATATTTTGGGTCATTTTGGAAAAATAATAAAATAACATTAAAAGTTATTTTTTTCTCACCATTGAGTAGCGAGCGGTGATGCAGTAGTGTGGAAATGAAATGACGAAGAGGCACAATTAAGGAATCCCATAAATGGATCAATGTACAAGAGTAACGAAAAAAATTTCACAGTGTAAAAAAAATGCTACGACATGTTTCATTTTTATTAAACGAATGCATTGGAGAATAGGGAATTTAATGGTGGGAAAATATATGATGAACCTCTGGAGAGATTCCTCTAAAATGATGAATGACGAATACCAATAGAACGTCATCAACATCGACATACCACGATGGATGATCCCAGAAAGAAACAAATGATGTCAAACCCCTTCAACCATTGAGAACAAAACTACGCGACAAAAAACATAAATCGATGTATGGGTTTAAAACATTTAATGTTTCCCCATTATTGTCCCAAAAAAATGTGAATTAACCCACGAATAGGTTATTCCATGGACCATGCGTTCTTGTTGGAGGGTGACCTCTTTTGGGATTTATCTATCTGGGATTATATTATCTCTTATGTTGGATGAATTAAAATCCTCTAACCTATTGATGTTTTGAAACTTTTAATGTGGAGGGAGTGGGCAAACAAGAACAAGGCACAAGCCCCTCCTCATGTGCGTTCTTCATGGGTGATTTCTCAAAATTGTGGAAATGTTAATTTGAGCCTATTTCGGTGAAGGTGATGACTTAATGATTATGCAGATGTAGAAATATTATTGAAAGGACCACCAGAGTAACTCCAGTAGCACATAGAAGTAACCACTGGTGGTGTCCATCGGTGCCCCACCACGACAGCTGCATCCAGAGGGAGTCGGTATGCCCATCAGTGTGCCATGGATACATAATGACAAAGGTCCACATCTGGGCTGCCTAGGATAATGGTGGAGGCCACGGTCGCTCAATAGTGGCACTGGGGATTTGCAATGCCATGCTAGAACCACATCGACCGAGACAAACAACAAACTTAGTCCACGACTAATGTGGTGGACACAGCCGCTAAGCCGCATTGAGACCGTGTGTGGCATGACACATAGCTATCCACGATCTCCCAACCATGACAGAAGAGGAACTAGACCCACACTAGTAATCCATGCCAGACCTATGGCCCAACGGGCTGAACTGGGTTTGGTCAAGTCAGTCTGACCGGGTTGGAAAGGACTTGAACCCCACCGGCCCCCATTTCACTAAAATGACCGTATATCCCAAACTGGGCATTTTATTGACACATCATTAGTGGAGTTGGTACCCTTAAGATTAGTCGGTCCTTCTAAGATACTCTATGTGTGTTTTAGAAAATGTTGGTGTTTGGTCGAGTTGGATCAGACTCAAATCCAACCATGTCCTTTTTACCAAAATGCACATATGTTACTAAATGAGCTTCTGTTTGATGTGTTTTATATTCCATTAGGACCCTTATGATGAGACGGTATTTTGTGGTTACAATATGTGGGACTTCATGGTGGTTGAGGTATGTCCGATGGATTGTGGAGTATATCCTACCAAAATAAAGTGTGCTAAGTGAGGGAATCCAATGGATGACTGTAATGTGAAGAATAAATAGTGATAATGTTTGGATCAGAACCTTGTGATCTTGTGTGTTTCAACACGTAGATATCCAGTGTGATTCCGTACCTAGAGATACTATGTGGGTCAGCACCTGGAGATCTTGTGTGGGTCAGCACCTAGGGACCCTGTGCTAATCAGCAGTAGGGCATCTCAATAGAATAAGATGATCAAGATTTACAACTACTCATCTTTATATCTATGCTTAAGTTACACATGGTGTGAGCTATATTGTTTACATTGTGTTATGTGTCTGTGATCATACTTGGAGGTATTTCCCCTATGGTATTCCATTTTTGGTGTTTTCCTTTGTGTATTTCAAGAAGACCGGCATGGGTCTTGGGGTCCCTACTGAGCATTGTTATAATCACCCCCTCCATAGGATTCCCCCGCACCTGTATTGTCTTGTGCAGGTGGTGGAAACTTTTGATTGGGACATTGGGGATCTAGGACTAGATGGTTCTTGAAGGTTGATCGATAGAAATTCAGTGTTGCCATGAAATCTAATAGAGATATTTTCCTATCATTCAGGTATGAACAATTGTAGACGACCTCTAGAGCTTATCTTCATTTGATTTGTTTTCCATTCAATTGGGCTTCTATTTTGACCCCTTTACTTACAGTTTACACACATTATTCTCATTAGTTATAGGTTATTGTGGTTTTACTACATTATTTCCATTGTAGTTTTCTTTTTGTGGTATGTCGTGTCTGTGTGTGTATATTTTTAGAGGAAATTCCATCCATTTTGGGATATTCCTTTCTTGTTCTAGTCACCAGCCCCTGAACTATTGAAGGTGGTCTTGGGGTAGTCACAACATTGACCCTTGGAGAAGGGTCGTGACAATGTGGTATCAGAGGATTCAGTTCTACCAGAAGAACAAAGAGTTTATAAATTTCAATGGGGGAGATAGTGTTAAGTTTCTTGAGAGAAGATTTCAGTCTAGGGAGTCTAGGGTTGGTGCAACAGATGACGTATCCATACACCGGGACCCTGAATTCCATTTTTATACTCTATACACAAAAGCACTAGTTGGATGTGTTTTGGAAATGTTTTTTCTCTTGGTCTATTTTGAGTCATATCACTAGGTATAACTAATTGATTTTGGCACATCTGTTTCCCTACAGGATGACTCCATATAGACATTCATCCCAGATTCTTATAAGAGTTCAAGAAGATGGTACACCGAGTGATGATGCATCGATGTAGGGACCACTTACAGTGATAACACCTTTGGGTTGTTTAATATAAAAACCAACACTCAAAGAGCAACAGTTGCTACCAGCCCCACCTACAGATAGTAGATTCTGACTGGGCATGCTGCACGAGTTCTAAAGATAGAGGCCTCTTTGGTTTTGAGGAAAGGCATACCCTCAAGCTGTTGAGTATTGGCTGGAGGAAGTTACTCAGGGTTTTCACCTAGTGAAGATTGTTATAGACCAGATGGTGGTTCTAGACACTATCCTTTTTTAGGTCACAACCGGGGGATGTTGGATCTTGACGATCAAGACATATGAGGATTGAACCTTTTTTGGACATAATTCAAGTGCCTCTTCAGGGTGGAGTACATATGAGTGAAACTATGCACAATGTGTATTTAGGAGTTACTGCACCCCTAGAAGGGTAGAATAATTGTGGCATAGTACTAAATAGGGTTTACAGACCTCTCCCGCTACTCCATGAAAATGGTATGAGACCCTTTATTTAGGGACAAGACCTTTGATCAAGGACTCTTATAAGAGATTAGGGAACTGAGGATTTCGATCAGCATCCCAACATATGTTGGAGTTCTAGAGAGAGACCTACTGGTGGGGAGCTTCCTAGCTAAATAGGTATTGACGGTGAGAGCCACCACTAGATGACATGTGGCCGAGTCCACTTTATTAGGATGTAAACATATGATGCAGAGGCCCAAGAGGGACAGACCTTCAAGAGGATGATCCCATGATGAATGGTTAGAGGTGTGGACATCATGAGGTAGAGAATGTCATCTGAGTGCTAGCATTTATTACTCTTGCAGTGGATAGAGGAAAATTGATTGTGATTTCCCAACTCCCTACATGGATGAGCATCCAGAGATCGAGGGACCATTGAGACACCGATAGAGGTTCGAGCGAGGAGTTCAAAGTTTGGTAGATGTGGTAGGGGAGCAGGTCTAGCATCAAGCAATGGAAAATGGTTTAAGTTACTACCACCACCACCCCCCAAGAGTTCCACCGTGACCTCCGAAAAAAGGTGGATAAAGGGGGTCCATCTTTAGGTGATGGAGGCCTACAACCACGAAAATCCAGAGATGATTTGAGGTATGATCTATGTCTACTTTACCATAACTGTAGTTCATATAGAAAAAGGTTCCATTCACTATTTCCTTTCCATATACCTCGTTCAAGGCTCGAATACTCTAGTGGAGCTGTTGGCTTGATCTTTATGATTAGAGACTCCTACATGTGGGGATATGATGATTACACACTTGTTCCTACAGTGTGAGAATACTCTAGGAGGTGAGATCATCATCTATGATCTCCTAGTACCAATCTTAAGGCCTTACTATGTAATCTTGGGTATGGACTAGTTATTTATTATTCAATCTATGATCTAATATTTTGGGCATGAAGAGTGGTGTGTTCACGAGGATGGGACTGTTTTTTCATTCACCAAGAAGAATGGAACCTTTGAAGCACATGACAGACATTTTCATAGGAGGATACAGCTAATCACTCACCAGTTGGCTAGCCATAACCTTTGTCGGGTGGACGAGAGGAGTTTGGGTTTTCATGTAGCGGTAGATCAGTATGAATATTTCTTTCCTAAAGAAGTAATAAGACTAACTTCTCATATAGAGGTATACTTATCCACTTTATTTCACCCAAGGACGACATAGATATCTACACCTACATATCAGATGGCTCCCACAGAGCTCTGGGAGATAAGGGTATAGCTAGATCACTTGCGGGGGAAGGGGTTTGTATGTACCAGTGTTTCTCTATGGGTAGCCCTAGTGTTGTTTTCAAAGAAGGAAGATGGGATCTTGAGACTACGCATGGACTTATAGTGTCTGAACTAGGTGAATGTGAATAAAAATCATCCACTGTCATGGAATGATGACCTCTTCGACTAGATGAAGGGAGAAATTTGGTTCTCCATGATCGACCTGAGATCAGACTATTATCATCATTGGGAATGGGATGAGGATCAACCACGGAAAATCTTTAGATGCAGGTACAACCACTATGAGTTATTGGTGATGTATTTCGGTGTGGACAATGCCCCAACAATGTTCATGGGACTCATGAATCAGATCTTCTATCCATACATTAATCAATTAATTGTAGTCTTCACTGATGGAATCTTTGTGTACTCTGTGTCGGAGGAGGAGCACACTACATACCTACAAATAGTCATAGATGCATTCTGAGAGCCCCAACATTATGGTAAGATCTTGACAGGCTGGTTCTGAATTCGGGGGGAACAATTTATGCGAGACTTAATCTCGGAGGTTGGAGATGTATTGGATTCAGAAAAGGTATAGGCAGTGATTTCTTGGTATCCACCCAGAAGCATGACTGGCGTAGATATTTTCTTGGGATTGTCCAATTATTACTGAAGGTTCTTGAACAACTTCTTTTGATAAGCAACACATATGATAACTTTCACGATGATGGAAACCCCTTCATGTTCATAGAGAAAAGCCAACACAGCTTCTAGCAGTAGAGGCATATCTTGACTAGAACTCCTATATTGTGGTATCCAGAGGAGGGAATCGACTGCATTGTATACTGTGATGCATCTAGTACTAGACATGGTTTTGTACTAAGGCAGGAGTGAGAAATGACGGCCAACAGCCCACAACAATTGAGGAATCAGGAGCAGAACAACACGAACCATGACCTAGAGTTAGTAGTAGTGGTATTTTCCATGATGATGTGGAAGACCTACATGATGGGTGAATAGTTTACCATCTACGATGACCACAAGAGACCCAGGTATATCTTCTCACAAAAGGACCTAAACTAGTTACAATGGTGATGACTGGAGTCCCTCTAGAACTATGACTTTGAGATATTCTATACTTCTTGGAGGGGGAACACGGTGGTAGACACACTCAGTATAAAGTCTAGTTTATAGCTACTAAGTGAGGCGACAGAGCAGCTAGGCTCGATACAGATATCTTTCATGGATACTGATGGATCATCTTATCTTGAGTATAGGACTATCACTCCCCCACTCTTACAGTGAATTAGAGAGGCACATCTTGTGGATGTTGACTGTGGGACACAACGTGCTCACATATCCTTGGGATATGCTCCTGATAGATTTTCAATTCGTGGGGAGCATGTCATCCTATTTAGAGGATGCTTCACGGTACTTTTGACATTACGAGAGGTTGTTTTATGGTAATTACATACATTCCCTTTGAGGATAAATCCTAGTGTATTGATGTTGTACTTGGACTTTCTACATCAGTACTGGTGTCAAGGGATGATGAAAGTGGTGGAATGGTTCGTTTCATGAGGCCATACTTGTCCACAAATGAAGGCTGAGCATTAGGTCCCGACATGTGTGACACATCCACTGGAGGTACCATGTCAGATCACATCCTACCCTTCTAGGAGTAGGGATCTGTATAGGTATTAGGATGCCTTTATGCCCGAGAGATAGTACAGCTTCAGGGTGTGCCTTTGATGATTGTCTCAGATCGTGATGCATGCTTTACATCATGGTTGTATAAGGGGTTGTAGGAGGATTTGAGACTCAAGTGATCTTAAGCACATCTTTTCACCCCCAGATGGATGGTTATACAAAGCAGATAATATGAAACATGGATGGCATGAATCGTTATTCAAACCTAGATTTTTGTCATAATTGGGAGGACCACCTACCACTGGTGGATTATGTGCACAACAACAAAAATCACTCCACTATTGGCGTGGAACCATTTGAGGTCTTTTATAGGTGGCCATGCATATCACCTCTATGCTGGACAGACCAAGGAGAGTCCATACTCATGGGTCCAGAGTTGGTACGTGATACCTATGAAAAGGTGAAGATCATATAGGAGAATATGATGACTACATAGAGTAGGAAGAAGTCATATGCTGATTGGAAATGATGACCATTGATGTTTTAGGATGGACAAAATGTTTTCCTTTCAGTGTCGCCCCAATGGGGATTGCAGAGAGTTGGCAGGGACGATAGACTATCTCCGATGTTCCTCAGTCCTTTCCAGATCCTTAGAAGAGTTGGAGAGGTGGCGAACCACCAAGATCTTCTCCCACAAATTTACTGGGTGCATGATGTTCTTCACGTGTCATAGCAGAGGAGGTACGTGCATGATCCATCACACGTCATCTAATGGGGCGATCTAGCCATTGATGATGGAGCGACATTTACAGACTTCCCGATGGAGATAGAGGTTTGATAGAAGTGGGTTTTTCATAGATAGTGGATTCCACTTGTGCACATTTTGTTGAATCAAAGGAACCTCCCGGAGATCACATGGGAGTGGGAGGCTCAGATTTGTGCTCAGTACCCCCACTTGATTGATTTTCCCTTGTTTTGTCTTTTAAGGATGTAGTTCCCTAAAGAGGGGACAATTTAATGTATAATAATTTCTATAAATTTTTTAAATTATATTGAATTATTTCGAGACATCACGCATTGATGGAATGTGATTATGAGGCCTAAAGTGTCTATAATGTAATTGTGAACTTATTTTATAGTACGTTTAATGAATGTGTGGGTGGTTTTTTATAACATTTGAATAGGTACTCAGATCCAAAATACAAGGGAACCACTAAAATCAGAATTCCAGGATTCTCCTAGAATGGACATAACATCGACCGATAGGGGTTGGATGAAAAAGTTAATTTTGGAGAATTTTTAGAGAAATAATAAAATAACAGTAAAAAGTTATTTTATTTTTATTTTTCACCATTGGGTTGTTTGCAGTGATGCTGCGATTTAGAGATGAGGTGAATTTTTTTTTCATCATAACAGAAACGTTGCTAACCTATTTCTTTTCATTTAAACAATCACAATGGAGAATGGTGAATTAAACAGTGGGAAAATCTCTGTTGATCTTTTAGTGAGATTTCTCTACAAAGAATAATGAAGAATGCCAGCAGAACGTAATAAAATTCAATGTACCTAATAATATTATGAAGGAATGAAGCGAACGATGTTGACCCCATTGAACATTCAAGGAAAGAATGTTATTATATAGAATGTCTTGGCAGGAAGGGGTTTTAACCATTTAATGCTTCCCCATTCTAATTCCCAATGATGAACATGGATTAACCCATGAACAAGATAATCCATGGTTCAGGATTTCTTACTAGGGTTCACTTCTTTTTTATTTCTCTATGAAAGATTAAATTATTACTTGTGTTGGTTGAATTAAAATCCCTGAATCTCTCATTGTTTTAACACTTCTAATGCAGAGGGTGTGGGCCGACAGAGAAAAAGCCTGAGCCCCAATGCATGAGCATTATTCAAGGATTATTTCTCAAAATGGAAGGAAAGATTGTTTGAGTTCATCATGGTGATGGTATAACGATTATGTAGAGGTTGACAGATTGAGAAATAGACCATTGAAGAAACTTTGGTGGCTTACAGAAGAAATTGTCGGCAGTGGTGGCCTGCTGCAGCACGGTGCCACGGTGTGGAGACAGCGGCCCATGTCCGGGATGCTTAGGAAAACACGAAGTATGTGGTCACATGAAAGTGGCACTAGAGATCCGAGGTGCCATGCTGGTGCCTAGTTGAGCGAGTCAACCTATGGACTCGGTCCACAGTTGACAAGGAGGACACGACCACTCAGTGGCATCAGAGACTGCAGGTGGTGCATCACATGGTGGGCCATGGTCACATGACCATTTTAGAATAGGGGATAGAAATGACTCCTAGACATGTACTAACTAGGATAAATTATGATCCGCCTCGGGCTGATAGGGAGAACCCACTGGATGGACCCACGCTATCAGGCCGGACACGTGGCCTAAATGGACCCTGTCTCACAAAAACACTCTTTCTCTCAAACCTGGTGTCTAATTGACACACCACCAATCGTGTTGGGAGTCTTTTAATGTTGAGGTCCTTTTTATATAATCAATGATAGTTTTGGAAGTTTTTGGAATATGGATGGGTTGGATCAGATTGGAATGAAACCATTCCCACTTATAAAAAAATCCCATATCTTATAAACCAAGTGTTTGTTCGACTCACCATCAATTGTGTTGGGACCCTTTAGATGAGACAGAACCTTGGGGTAGCTCTATGTAGGAATTTGTGGTAGTTTAGGTTTTACAGATGGTTTAAGGTTAGAATCCTATCGTAATCATGTGTGATAAGTGTGGGAATCAATTGGATGGCTGTGACGTGAAAAATGAGTAGCAATCCTCTATGGTCAGCAACTAGTGATCATTTGCTGGTCAACACCTAGAGATCCTATGTGGTTTAGCACCTAAAGATACGATGTGGGTCAGCACCTAGTGAACCTATGTGGGTCAACACCTAGTGACACACAGAATAAGATGATCTAGATTTATGACTAATCATCATTACTTTTATGCTTAATTTATACCTGGTATGATATGTGTCTATTAATTTGTGTTATATTTTTGAGATATTCCTTGGTGGTGTTACCTATGAGGAATTCAAAATGCGTTTTTTTCCTTTGGGGATTATTGAGAGTCCTTCGGGGGTCTCTAGGATCATACTGCGTATTATTAAACTCACCCCAACATGGGATTCGCATGCACCTATTGTGTCTTGTGCATACGATGGACATATTTGAGATGGAATTTTCAGATCCAGGACTAGAGTATAAGGCCCCAGCCTTAAACCTTACTTAATCTTGAGATATTACAATATTACACATTGAGGATCTTTTCGGGTTTAGAGTTTTAGAGAATTAGATCATAAAACTTGCATTACATTCCACATATAAACAAAGTGGTTACATAAAGATAGTATTCTTCATTCCCATCAATGGAAACATATTTAAAATAAACATGGATTCTTTCTTGACACTTCCTTGACACTATCATCATATCATGTACCTTTCCCTTGACATGTGAAAAACATTTCAAAAAAACATGGGATGAGTATAAAAAGCTCAGTAAGGGATATAAAAATATGGAAAGGAACCATGTGTACATATATACATAAGGATGAGATCATACTTTACCCATAAAACATAAGCACTTTAACATACCTCATCAAATCATGAATAAATCATAGAAATCATAAGACATAAAGATAACTTGAGGCATTCATAACATCCTTACTTAGGGAGTAACCCTCTTGGTTACGTTTGGAATACCCATCACAGTATATTCCCTAAATCTCTTCGAAGAAACCTTAACGTTTCACTCCTTCACGTTACCCAATTCATTGGAGAGCTATATCGGGCTCACTCGCCCTTAGTCTATCACGGAACCACCCGTCTTCATAATAATGCCCAAGAACCTCAACATAATCATATCACATAAAACATGCGTAAAGGAAACATAACATTTCCACCTTTCAATCACAAGATATCAATACAACACATTGATATAAAAACATTATGAAAAAAATTTTCAATACCAAAATAAAAGAAATGTAAAACATGGTATTTATTTTTCTTTTAAAAAAAGTATGGCTTGTAGAGGAAGCCGAAACTCAAATAATGGTCACGGTGGCGGAGAAGTCGTTTTCGCCGCATAGGTACGACAAAAACATTCCCTTTTGTCATTTAGTAAAACTCTTTGTATAAAAAAGATTCCTTTTGGATAAACTTAAAAGTCAAAGGGGTTTATACACCGTATAAAAAAGGTTGTTTATAAAACAAAATATGCCTCAATGAAAGGAGATTGAGATGAAGTCCCATACCTCGGGTCCGACTTGACTCGATCGTTCTTTAATGTCCTGAATAATAAACCTGAGTTAATTTCTACTTTCTTAAGAACCTTTTTCAAGTTCATTATTCCTTTTATATCACTTATTACCATGTCAGGAACACTATGTAATTATTTAAGATAATAACGGCCGTTTTAACGATCATTGGTACTTGAGTAAAAAATAAGCCCTTTATAATTACATGTTGTTCATGTATCCATTATATCCCGAATGGTATTCATGATGTAGATATCATATATTTCATATAAATCCAGTACATGCATGCATTTATAATATTACATAATCATTTAGAGGTAAGAAATGAAATGCACCGTTCATGGAGACGGTAAGCCGTACGTACGCATGAACGCTACTTTCATTTCTATTTCATATTTTATAGAATGGAATCATAATGATATAAAGGTATATTATAAATCCAGTATAATATCATATATAATATCATAGTTCCATCCTTTATACGTCCCACATATGGTATTTAACGAATCAACTCCCTTTAAGGGGGCGGTAGTCCGCACTTCCTTAAATGAAGATATCGCGTTTACCCATAATGGAAACCATAAAGATATACCCAAAATGAAAAATACAGAAGCTTAAGTAAAACATAAACATATTATATATCATATATAAATATAGTGACATCTTAATGTCCACCTTTGAAGGTGTTAAAAGAATGTTGAACAATCATCGTTTCGGGAGGCATAAATTCACCATCCACGGAAACAGTATGTTCGTTAACCATTAGATGTGGGTGTGTGTAAGTGTAGCTCAAATACTTATTATAACAACATCCTAGTATATTGAGGATACTGGAGTTGTTACAAAAGAAAAGAATAAAAAGATTTTAGGGGGTTGGAGAAGAAAAATAAAACAAAAGGACTCAAAAGAAGACATTACCTTAAAATCGGGTAACTCCCTTTGGTTTGAGCTCAAAGGCTTCCTTGGGAAGACTTCTGCCCAAAGTGAGGCTTCAAGGAGTAATAGAGGGAAGTGGAGAGACAAAATGGGTAGGGTTTGTCTGAGCCAAAGGCTTTGGGAGTGTGGGTAATGAGGTAGTGGTGGGGGCCTTTTATAAGAGTAGTGGAGGGGCACTCTTGGAAAGTAAAGAAATATTAATTTATTTGAAAATGATTTTCGGATTTAAATGGTCCCACATTGATATAATTCTAGGATAAGGTGATAAGGGTTCGAAATCTACCCATCCAACAGGTTTTGGACATGTGTAGGTTTTAGATATTACACTATCTTTCCATTTTATTTAAATCGTTAAATAATGAGGTCATCGCTCCATCATCATGATGTCATAAATAATTTAATTTATTTAAAGTCAAAAAATTATAAAACAAAATACTATGATTTATGAAATCTTTTTATCTTTCTAATTACTATTTATAATCAAAAATATGATCTTTATAACCCCATGTAAAAATTGTTTTCGTAAAACATATGATGTTTGTGTCATTTTTACTTTTACATTAAATAAAAAGTTATTTATGTCATTTCCCAACCAAAGTGGCTCCATGGGGTCCCAAAGTTGACCCATGGCTTGTATTGGTCTGGAATGACACAACCAATGAGGGTAGGACATGTTTCAAGCTCATCTCATTTTATTAAAGCATTATTTTTACCTTAAACTACACTAATTATCACTAATCACGATTAAAAACTTAATAAGTTACTATTCACCAAAAAATTATTTTAATCTCATTGAACCACATTTTACTTCTTAATGACAACCATGTATGTCGGATTTTTGAAATTCAAAACACAATGATGGAAAAATTTCATTTAAACGGATAATCAGTTTTTATAAGTACCACTTAGTGGTTTCACTATTCATCAAAAATTGAAGTTTTTCAGAAAATTACCAAAAATTCACCCTAAGATATATTTGATATTCTGAATTCAAAAATGAAGTCTATTTTACAAAATTCAAAACATATAAGTCACATTAATTAATTTAATAATTAATTCCCGCTGTCAGAGCAAATAGCGTGTTTTTATAAAACAATAAGTATCAAAAGATTGACACCAGTTTAAGTCTAATTTAAAAGTGAAATTGATTCCAATGAACATCATTGGATTAAATGGTAAAAATATATTCCGATTACACATTAAGACCAATTCAAAAGATAATCTAATCATATAATAAATTATATTAAGAAGCAGTTTTGATGTAAAATGCAGTATTTTTTCACTATTCATTAAAAAATGAACATTGTCAGAAAAATACCAAAAATTCACACAAAGTAAATTTTGATGTCTCAATCATAAAGAATAAGTTTATTTTGACAAACATAGCTTATAAAATTGTCAAAAGATATATTTAAAAATGGTTTGCCATCAAAAGGCAGTAAAACAATCTTTTACAAATATTAGTGTATTCCATGCTTAAGATTGGATTTATTTTCATTTTAAGCCTCTAAAAAACTATATAGTTCATTAATAGACATAGATAAAAATATAAATTATTCATTACTTACTTGGGATGTTAAATCCTTCCCCCTTTAGAAAATTGTGTCCCCGCAATTTATTTACTTATCGAATAAATGGGGGTACTTATCCCTCATTGCATTTTCAGATTCCCATATTGCCTCTTCCATCATGTGGTTTTTCCACAAAACCTTTACCTGCTTAATCACCTTATTCCGTAACACTTTCTCCCTGTGGTCAAGAATCTGGACCGGTTGTTCCTCATAAGATAGGTTCTCTTCCAGCTGAACTACCTCTGGACTCAAAACATGAGATGGATATGGCATATACTTTCTCAACATCGAAACGTGAAAAACATTGTGTACCTGATATAATCTCGGAGGTAAAGCCACTCAGTATGCAACTGATCCAACTCTCTCCATAATTTCATATGGTCCAATAAACCTTGGACTCAGCTTTCCTTTCTTACCAAATCTCATCACACTTTTCCAAGGAGAAACCTTGAGAAAAACATGATCACCTACCTCGAAAGATAGATCCTTCCTCCGGTTGTCTGCATAACTCTTCTGCCTACTCTGAGATATTCTCATGTGTTTTTGAATCAGCTGAACTTTTTCTTCCATCTCTTCTACCAATTATGGTCCCATCAACTTCCTTTCACCCACTTCATCCCAGAAAGCCGGAGTTCGACACCACTTCCCATATAATGAACGAAATGGTGCCATCTGTATACTGGAATAAAAACTGTTATTATATGAAAATTCAACCAAAGAAAGATGTTGGTCCCAACTTCCCTGATAATCCATAGAACAAGATCGTAGCATATCCTCCAAGGTCTGAATTGTTCATTCCGACTGCCCATCTAATTGAGGATGAAAAGATGTACTAAAATTTAATTCAGTACCCAACGACTTCAGAAGGCCTTTCCAAAAGTTAGAAGTGAACCTGGGATCACAATCAGATACAATGGAGAGGGGAACTCCATGCAACCTGACTATCTCTTTAAGATACAAACGGGAAAGTTTATCTAGGGAAAAAGTATCTCGTATAGCAAGGAAATGAGCAGATTTAGTCAAGTGATCAACAATAACCCAAATTGCATTATTACCTCGAGATGTTTTCGGTAATCCCACAACAAAGTCCATGGATATATTCTCCCATTTCCACTTTGGCACTAGTAAAGGCTGAAGCATCCCTTTCGGTAACTGCCGCTCTGCTTTAACCTGTTGACATGTCAAACACTTCACAGTAAAATCAGCAATATCTCTTTTCATTCCATCCCACCAGTAATACTCCCGCAGATCTCTGTACATCTTAGTACTGCCAGGATGAACTAAAAACGGAGAACTATGAGCTTCACATAACAACTCTCTCTTCAACTTTGAATCACAAGGAACACACAATCTCTTCCCAAATCTCAAAATGCAATCATTATCAATGTTGAATTCAGGCAACTTACCTTTCTGAACCAGCTCTACCTTTTTCTGCAACTCACTGTCTTGCTTCTGTGCTTGCTTGATTCTATCTGATAGAGATGATCTCACTGATACCTGAAACAAAACAGAAGAACATCCTGCACCAACAACTTCTATGCCAAAGTTCATCAAATCCTTAACCAAAGGATCACGTTCCAAACGCAACATTGCTAATGAAGCATTACTTTTTTGACTTAAAGCATGAGCCACTTTATTTGCTTTTCCCGGATGGTAATGAATTGTACAATCATAATCCTTGATTAATTCTAGCCATATCCTTTGTCTCATGTTCAATTCTTTCTGAGTGAATATATACTTTAAAAATTTGTGATCGGTATATATTTCACACTTTACTCCATACAAATGATGCCTCCAAATTTTTAAAGAAAAAACAATAGCAGCTAATTCCAAATCATGTGTAGGGTAATTTACCTCATGAGTTTTCAACTGTCGTGAAGCATAAGCAATTACCTGATCATTCTGCATTAGGATGCAACCAAGTCCTTTCAATGAAGCATCACTATAGATAACAAACTCACCATTCCTGGAAGGTAGTACCAAAACTGGAGCATTCACCAATCTTATTTTCAATTCCTGAAAACAATCATCACATTATTTTGTCCAGATAAACTTAACACCCTTCTGAGTTAGCTTAGTCATTGGACTAGATAACCATGAAAACTTTCTAACAAACCTTCGGTAATAGCCTGCCAAACCAAGGAAGCTACGAATCTCAGTTACATTTGTGGGTCTTGGCCATTCTTCAAAAACTTTTGTTTTTGCAGGATCAATGGTTATGCCATCTTTTAAAACAATGTGACCAAGGAATGAAATTTGTTTCAACCAAAACTCACATTTGCTGAATTTACCATACAATTTCTTTTCTTTTAAGGTTTGCAAAATGACCCTTAAATGTCTTTCATGCTCTTCCTTACTTTTAGAAAACACCAAAATATCATCAATAAAAACCACCACAAACTTATCCAAGAACTCATGGAAAATTCTATTCATTAAGTCCATGAATACATAAGGTGCATTGGTTAGACCAAAAGGCATTACTAAAAATTCATAATGGCCATATCTCGTACGGAACGTGGTCTTCGGAATATCTGTCTCCTTTACCTTTAGCTGATGGTACCCCAATCTCAAGTCAATCTTTGAAAACAACTGAGCTCCCAGGAGCTGATCAAACAAATCATCAATATAAGGCAAAGGATATTTGTTCTTAACAGTGATATTATTCAAGTCCCTATAATCAATGCAAAGTCTCATAGAACCATCTTTCTTTTTAACAAATAAAACAGGAGCACCCCATGGTGATGTTCTAGGTCGAATGAAACCTTTCTCTAATAAATCTTTCAATTTCTCCTTCAACTCTAACAGTTCAATTTGAGCCATTCGATAAGGGGGTTTTGAAATTGGCTTAGCATCAGGAACTAAGTCAACAGTAAACTCAACTTCTTGATCTGATATTATTCCAGGAAACTCATCAGGAAAAACATCAGGATACTCATTTACCACTGGCACATCATTAATCTGAACAGTTCCCTTGTTTTCAACAATGTGTGCAAGGTAACATTCATTTCCATCTTTTACAAGTTTCTCGGCCTCTTGATAAGTTATCAACAGTAAGGGTTCATTCTTGTACACAAACTGAAAGTATTTCTGAAAAGAAACTTCTTTAGCTCTACAGTCAATCTTAGCATGGTAAATAGAGAGCCAATCCATAACCAGGATAACATCAAACTCTACTAGAGGTAGAACAATAAGGTTTTCAAGTAGGTTCTTTCCACAGATAAGGATAGGAAGATTCTTATAAATTCATTTTGCCTCAACATTCCCCCAGGTGTTTTTACCAAAATTTTAGGAGTCATTTCTTGAGATGGTATTCCCATTTTACTAGAAAAGGTTTCATAGATGAAAGAATGTGTAAACCCCGAATCAAACAACACACTGGCATAATCTGAAAAAATAAACAAAGTACCTGATACAACTTCATTTGACGGCCCGACATCTGCTGAAGTAGTTGCAAAGGATTTCACCACCCCTTTCTGCTTGTAGTCTAACTGCTTCCCATCACTCAAGATTTTTGTCGGACACTCATTTTCATAGTGACCCATCTCATTGAACTTATAACATTTCACTAACTGTAAATAGAATTTGGTCTTACCTTCACCATGATCCTTTTCAGTGCAATCACGAGCCTTATGTCCCATCTTACCACATCAGTAGCACTTTCCAGAATTTAGAAGACATTCCCCAGCATGCCTTTTGCCACATTTATCACAAACTGGAAACTTAGTTTTCTTACCATCAGACTTTTTTGAAGAATTCTTACCTTTCTCCTTCCACCTCGGTCTCTTCTTCTGTTGGTTGTTATAGAACACTTAATCATCGGAAAACTCCATTCCCACCATCTCAGCACATCGAACAGGCTTTTCATAACTTTTAAACTCACGAGAAGCTAATTCCCTTCGATATTTTGGCTTTAATCCTGAGTAAAAATGATCGATTTTACTATCAAGGTCTCGGATAAAATTTGGAGCATACCTTGCCAATCGAGTGAACCTTTCTTCATAGGTAGCCACTGAGTCTTCCTCTTGCCTCAATTCCAAGAATTACTTTTCCATCCTAAGTAGAACATCCTTAGGAAAATACTTCTTAAGAAACATACCTTTGAATTCATCCCAGTCGAGAGCATCAATCTCATCAGCGTCCCTGATATTTTTAACCATCGACCACCACTGTTCTGCCTCACCCTCCAAACGGTAAATAGCAAGACTAACCTTTTGATTATCTGAACACCCCATGACATCGAAAATCTTCTCCAGTGCTTTAATCCACCTTAAAACTAGCACATGGTCAGATGATCCTCTGAATGATGGGGGATGTTTCCTCATGAAATGTTCCACCACTGACATGTTCCTCTGCGGTTGGTCAGGCTGATCTCGTGCATGGATACCACCACCATTTATAGCCTGATTCAACTACGCCATTACTGCAACAAACTGTTCAGTTCCAATTCCGACCATCTCAGGATGCTGATTAGTAAGGTTATTTCATTCTGTATGCCTTCCTAGCACTGCTTCTCTGTTTCCTCTGCGGAAAACCATTCTGAACAAACATGTCTTAGATGAAGCAACATAGTAATCTTTAAATGCTATATCATTTCAAAAAGAATATTTTTGGATAATCATTTAATAGAATTCTAACTCCTAAAGTTATCTAAACCCACCTTTGATACCAACTATAAGGCCCCAGCCTTAAACCTTACTTAATCTTGAGATATTACAAGATTACACATTGAGGATCTTTTCGGGTTTAGAGTTTTAGAGAATTAGATCATAAAACTTGCATTTCATTCCACATATAAACAAAGTGGTTACATAAAGATAGTATTCTTCATTCCCATCAATGGAAACATATTTAAAATAAACATGGATTCTTTCTTGACACTTCCTTGACACTATCATCATATCATGTACCTTTCCCTTGACCTGTGAAAAACATTTCAAAAAAACTTGGGATGAGCATAAAAAGCTCAGTAAGGGATATAAAAATATGGAAAGGAACCATGGGTATATATATACATAAGGATGAGATCATACTTTACCCATAAAACATAATCACTTTAACATACCTCATCAAATCATGAATAAATCATAGAAATCATAAGACATAAAGGTAACTTGAGGCATTCATAACATCCTTACGTAGGGAGTAACCCTCTTGGTTACATTTGGAATACCCATCACAGTATATTCCCTAAATCTCTTCGGAGAAACCTTAACATTTCACTCCTTCGCGTTACCCAATGCATTGGAGAGCTATATCGGGCTCACCCGCCCTTAGTCTATCACGGAACCACCCGTCTTCATAATAATTCCCAAGAACCTCAATATAATCGCATCACATAAAACATGGATAAAGGAAACATAACATTTCCACCTTTCAATCAAAAGATATCAATACAACACATTGATATAAAAACATTATGAAAACAATTTTCAATACCAAAATAAAAGAAATGTAAAACATGGTATTTATTTTTCTTTTAAAAAAAGTATGGCTTGTAGAGGAATCCGAAACTCAAATAACGGTCACGGCGGCGTAGAAGTCGTTGTCACCGCATACGTACGACAAAAAAATTTCCTTTTGTCATTTAGTAAAACGCTTTTTATAAAAAATATTCCTTTTGGATAAACATAAAAGTCAAAGGGGTTTATACACCGTATAAAAAAGGTTGTGTATAAAACAAAATATGCCTCAATGAAAGGATATTGAGACGAAGTCCCATACATCGGGTCCGACTTGACTAGATCGTTCTTTAATGTCCTGAATAATAAACTTGAGTTAATTTCTACTTTATTAAGAACCTTTTTCAAGTTCATTATTCCTTTTATATCACTTATTACCATGTCATGAACACTATGTAATTATTTAAGATAATAACGGTCGTTTTAACGATCATTGGTACTTGAGTAAAAAATAAGCCCTTTATAATTACATGTTGTTCATGTATCCATTATATCCAGAATGGTATTCATGATGTAGATATCATATATGTCATATATATCCAGTACATGCATGCATTTATAATATTACATAATCATTTAGAGGTAAGAAATGAAATGCACTGTTCATGGAGACGGTAAGCCGTACGTACGCATGAACGCTACTTTCATTTCTATTTCGTATTTTATAGAATGGAATCATAATGATATAAAGGTATATTATAAATCCAGTATAATATCATATATAATATCATACTTCCATCATTTATACATCCCACATATGGTATTTAACGAATCAACTCCCTTTAAGGGGGCGGTAGTCCGCACTTCCTTAAATGAAGATATCACGTTTACCCATAATGGAAACCATAAAGGTATACCCAAAATGAAAAATAAAGAAGCTTAAGTAAAACATAAACATATTATATATCATATATAAATATAGTGACATATTAATGTCCACCTTTTAAGGTGTTAAAGGAATGTTGAACAATCATCGTTTCGGGAGGCATAAATTCACCATCCACGTAAACAGTATGTTCGTTAACCATTAGATGTAGGTGTGTGTAAGTGTAGCTCAAATACTTATTATAACAACATCCTAGTATATTGAGGATACTTTAGTTGTTATAGAAGAAAATAATAAAAAGAGTTTAGGGTGTTGGAGAAGCAAAATAAAACAAAAGGACTCAAAAGAAGACATTACCTTAAAATCGGGTAACTCCCTTTGGTTTGAGCTCAAAGGCTTCCTTGGGAAGACTTCTGCCCAAAGTGAGGCTTCAAGGAGTAAGAGAGGGAAGTGAAGAGACAACATGGGCAGGGTTTGTCCGAGCCAAAGGCTTTGGGAGTGTGGGTAATGAGGTAGAGGTGGGGGCCTTTTATAAGAGTAGAGGAGGGGCACTCTTGGAAAGTAAAGAAATATTACTTTATTTGAAAATGAGTTTCGGATTTAAATGGTCCCACATTGATATAATTCTAGGATAAGGTGATAAGGGTTCGAAATCTACCCATCAAATAGGTTTTGGACATGTGTAGGTTTTAGATATTACATTATCTTTCCATTTTATTTAAATCGTTAAATAATGAGGTCATCGCTACATCATAATGATGTCATAAATAATTTAATTTATTTAAAGTCTAAAAATTATAAAAAAAATATGATGTATTAAATATTTTTATCTTTCCAATGACTATTTATAATCAAAAATATGATCTTTATAACCCCATGTAAAAATTGTTTTTGTAGAACATATGATGTTTGTGTCATTTTTACTTTTACATTAAATAAAAAGTTATTTATGTCATTTCCCAACCAATGTGGCTCCATGGGGTCCCCAAGTTGACCCATGGCTTGTATTGGTCGGCCATGACACAACCAATGAGGGTAGGACATGTGTCAATCTCATCTCATTTTATTAAAGCATTATTTTTACCTTAAACTACACTAATTACCACTAATCGCGATTAAAAACATAATAAGTTACTATTCACAAAAAAATTATTTTAATCTCATTGAACCACATTTTACTTCTTAATGAAAACCATGTATGTTGGATTTTTGAAATTAAAAACACAATGATGGGAAAATTTCATTTAAACGGAAAATCAGTTTTTATAAGTACCACTTAGTGGTTTCACTATTCATCAAAAATTGAAGTTTTTCAGAAAATTACCAAAATTTCACCCTAAGCTATATTTGATATTCCGAATTCAAAAATGAAGTCTATTTTACAAAATTCAAAACATATAAGTCACATTAATTAATTTAATAATTAATTCCCGCTGTCAAAGCAAATAACGTGTTTTTATAAAACAATAAGTATCAAAAGATTGACACCAGTTGAAGTCTAATTTCAAAGTGAAATTGATTCCAATGACCACCATTGGATTAAATGGTAAAAATATATTCAGATTACACATTAAGAACAATTAAAAATATAATCTAATCATATAAATAAATTAGATTAAGAAGCAGTTTTGATGTAAAATGCAGTATTTTTTCACTATTCATTAAAAAATGAACATTGTCAGAAAAATACCAAAAATTCACACAAAGTAAATTTTTATGTCCAAATCATAAAGAATAAGTTTATTTTGACAAACATAGCTTATAAAATTTTCAAAAGATAGATTTAAAAATGGTTTGCCATCAAAAGGCAGTAAAACAATCTTTTAAAAATATTAGTGTATTACATGCTTAAGATTGGATTTATTTTCATTTTAAGCCTCTAAAACACTATCTAGTTCATTAATAGACATAGATAAAAATATCTATTATTCATTACTTACTTGGGATGTTACATAGAGGGTGCTTGGAGGTGGATCCATAGACATGGATTACTGTAGTGGTATCTGATAGAGAGTTGTACCTACCCTTCTAGTAGGAACCTGGGTGAATGGCCACCAGAGATTGTACTTCCTTTATTGTACTATCCTTTCTGTTGGGATTGTACTTTGTCCTGATTAATTTTAGTTTACACACTTTATGTTCATTAGTGATACCTTGGGGTGTTTTTACTACTTTCTTTCCATTGTGGTTTTCTTTTTGAGGAATTACATGTCAGTGTGTGTACTGGTTTGAAGGAAATGACTTCCATTTTTGGGATATGCATTTATGATTATAGTCACCAGCCCCAGGCATATAGAAGGCGGAGTTTGGGTAGTCATGGTGGGCCCATGGGGACGGGTCATGACAATTATCACATTTACATCCTTAGTGATTATCAAACTATTTTTTCAAAAAAAATATTACTAAATCAAAATTAGGGACATATTAGGGTTTATATTTTCCTTATTTATTTATTCCCTAATGATATTACATCAAAACTCAAATTATCTTCTTCGTTATCATTACCATTCAACATATTCTACTAAATGGTAAAAGAAAATTACTGTAGAGAAATATATATATGCTTTAGGATTCATATGACCAAAATAACCATTAAAAAATATTAAAACATAATTCTTCAGAACAAACACACGATAACTTTTTCCATTTCACTTTGGCAATAGTAATAACAAAATCATGGAATTCTCGCATTATATTCTTTTGTGTTCTTCTGTCTTGTTCATTAGATAACTTTATTGAATAGTTTCCCATCCTTTTTCACATGAAGCTTGTGATAGTAGTGGATTATTTTAAATTCATAAAACTGTTATCTAGATAAATTTTATCCCAAATCATATAGAAAAATACATTACCCATTAATAATTATCCAGGATTTTTCATTCTATAATTTTCACATGTTGAAAATTTCTGAGTTTTTCATACAGTTTAATGATATTCCATTATATGATTTATAAGTGGACCTATTTTTATTTATATTTATATAGAACATATTGTATATCGAAATTTCCTTTTTGATATGAATTTTATGTAATGGTATATAATCTTAAGATGGAAAAAGTTTAGAAACCCCATTAAAAAACCATCATAATTCCATCAAATAAATTTTCATAAAGTCATTCTAGGTACAGATGTAATATATGTATTACATGTATAGTCATGTAACATTTTTCACATAATCTACAAGAAATTATTCAGATATATTATTTCTTGTGAGGAACTCCCTCTCCATTTCATTTAACTAATTTTGGGGGAATTATTTATTATGTTAAATATGTCCAAAAATTATATTTCTTATCATATTTAGTATTCTTGTTTAATGAAAACCATCAGCAATGATCTTCTTCCAAAAAAAATCATCAAGAATAACATTTTCTATTTCATTATAACAAAATTATAGGATATTTTATATACTTATTCATTTTCTCTTATACCAAATGATTAGTAGCTCAATTAAATAATGGAGGGTTTCTCGCATGAATTGATCCACCATAGGATTATAATGCAATGTAAGTACAACTTTTTCCATATGGGTAATGTTATTCATCATAACCTAATACAAAACCCATATTATATCCATTCTCATATTAGATTCAACACCATAAGTATTGGTTTACTCAATAGGGAATATCCTAACATTGTCCACAGGTACCGATTCCCTTTATATCATTTGTTTTTCTCAAAAAATAATATAACATATTGAGTTAGATCATAATCATAATGATTATTGTACTATAAAATATAATCCCTACAATGGTAAGATATTTAAAATACTATAAAGTATTTTCAAAATTCCCATGTTCTATATTTTTATTAAAAATCTTGTTCCATATTTTTTTATAGAACATTATCCAATACCAATTATAAGAACCCCAAACTATAGTAAAACATTGTTGTTGGTTATAATATTATGTTCGAAATATACACAATGAATCCGATCCCAATTGAACGAATATTTTAATAGTACTAAAGAAAAAGATACATATAATATTCAAATATTAAATTCCAAATATGAAATACATGGAACAAAGAAAATAATCTATTCCTTGATATTACTCATAATATTTGTCATTATATCTTCCAGAAATGTAAACAAGGAAAAGGGTGGTAATAGTTTCTCAGTAATATTTAAATAAAGTGGATGGAATGAATAATAAATAAGGGAAAACAAATATAGAATGGTCAATAACTAAAAACACATTCAATTTAATAAATAACTTGAGAAAAGAAATCATATATGGAAAATATAAATTCATTAATGTCAATAATGATAATAATAACTGAATTTTCCATAATTTAACATGTTAATATTGGACTTCATGATCCTAAACATCATGGTACCTATACAATTGAGGCCTTGTGGAAGTCCACTTTAAAACTATGAGTATAAATAAACCAAAAAACTCATTTAATGCTATAATATTGATTTATCTTTTCAAAACTGTCAGTGTATCATGGTGATGTATAATTATGGGCCCCACCAATCACTATATGTCCAATGAATTCCTCATATATCAAATGATCAATTTAATAAATTAATAATATGCCTTATCAAAAACTATATATGTTGAAAATGTACTATAAATATATGAAAAAATATATATTAAATAAAATAAATTGAATACAAAATATCTTACATAGAAAGGCTATTTTTTGTGCAATAATCATACTCATAATATATAGACTATGAATATTTATCAGAAATTTACTATGAAATGATCACAAATTATTGGATTTTTTAAATTAAAGGATCATTAAAACATATCCCCAATGAAAAAAATTAAAATAAATGGTTTTTGTCCTTGATGAATATAATTATAATTAACAAGTAAATAAAACCTTCATGAGGTAAATATCATTTATTCTTTTAAATAACGTATTTGAACAAATATTACAAGTATAAGGTAAAACAATTTCTATGAAAATAATGATATAAACATGTAATGGATGATTCAATTAAAATATTATTAATGATAATGGTAATATTCAATCCTGATATATAAGTTAGCAAGAGATTCCTTCCAAAGTATTGTTAGAATAGTCAAAAAGTACCACATTTGGGAAATGATAAAAAAATATTCCATTGAATCATTTTTATAAAATGTAAAACATGGGTAATTTTTCGATAAATAATAATAGAATTATAAAAAAAATATTATAAAATTCTTTATAAAAACGAATTTAATTGATGGAAATGTATATAAATAAAAGATAAATATGACAAAGTATTCTTTTAAACATTTTATTAAATGATTAAAGTACTAACTACAAGAACATTTCGAATCAAATTTGAAAATTCATTAAGAGGGTAAACATGAAATGAAATTTCATGATCATTAATAAAATAATAAATTTTTTAAATATCTATTTTGTCTATTATATTAACCACATAACAATAAACAGAAACACAATACAAAAATGACTAAATAGAGAAGAAATTGATATAAAATTCATAACCATATGTCTGACATGTCACAGAGGTTTTCTAATCATAATTATAATGAATTTATATTTATTATGATTGAATACAAATGATATTGATATATATTATTTCATATATGACCCATTTATAACATATTATCACTCATTAGTTAATAAAATGTTATTATTATCATAGTTTCTGATGTTAATTACTTTTTTCATGTATGATATGAATTAGTAGTTTAATTACAAGTAATTTTATTATGGTAAAATAATATCTATAACGTAATTAATGTATTAAGGTAATATATAATGAATATATATATAGGAATATATATATATAGAAAATTTTATTACCTCATTCATTAAGACTTTATTCTATACATATGCATGAACAACATTATCACTTTTCGATTGATGGACTGAAAGGAAAGTGAATGATTGTTAATCCTTAAAGAAACATTATTATAACATTTATATCATATATAATAAGTATGTCTATAATTATATACATCAGTGTGAAAATTTGTAAAAAACAGATCACATCACTTCATGGATGTTGTAGTCCACGCTTTCGGATGATCGATGTTATCGATTCTAAACGATAGGAATGTAAGAAATAATTTGTGATATTATAGTTCATTATCATACTTATATCATAAATGACGTAAAAAATAATTAGTTCTACCGACATAAATATACATGGAAAGTGGTGATGAAAAAAAATTACGTTGTTTTATGGAGACAAAATCATGTTTGCATACATGGGCAATGTTTTCAACATTTTTGAATAAAGAGGTTCCCTTTTGAAAATATCAATAGAAACCAAAATATTAACAATAATGGGTTGTAATTTTATTGTTAAAAGAAAATAGAATTATAATTGGACCATGGATGATATTTTCAATAGTGTACCATTCAAATGGTTGAAGATAACAATTTTACAAATTTTTAATAAAATATAATTTTGATAAAATATCATTAATGTCAAATTCAACAACTTTTGTTGAATTTTTTATTAAATAAACTAATAAAAAATAAGAATTAAAATATAATATTTATGAAAAAATATCAAGACAAATATGTGTATAAATGTATTGGGACACGTTTTCTCAATCAAATTATATAAACTTAAATATTTAATAATCATTTCTTTTATTTTAATTTTTAATTAAATAAATATTTTATTAATGATGAATGATAATTTAATGTAATTATATAATTTCGAAAAATTATAAATAAATTTAAATATTGCAAATAGGTTCATGAATTTCAATATAGATGTTTATTTTTTTCCCTATCTTCATTTTTCCATTATGTGGACACATAGTAATTATTTAAAACAACATGGGAAAAGTTTTGTTCTATTCATTGATTTAAATATTATAAGGTTAATGATCATAGAATGGTTTCTATTTAATAATAAAATTTATACCCTATGTTTACAATGGTATATATATATATTCATCCAAAAATAATTATTTTTAAAAGTTATGGTCATGTCATTTTTTTTAATGTAGTTTAATGGAATTTACATTTTACCCTGGAAAAAAACATTAACATGATTACTATATTTATTTACATAGAATAAAAGAGGTATATTTACCAAATATGATCCTCCTAATTCCAAATGACGAATCCACTTTATCAAATTCAATATCAATTATTGGTATGAATAAATTTAAAAATATTTTCACAAAATCCAGTTCATATGTATTTTTTGAAAAACAAAATTCATCAAAAATATAATTTATTCTTATATTTTGAATACAAAAAAGATTGTTCTAATGTTTCTATTTTTGAGATGATATTTTATATATAATTTTCATTATCATCATTAACCAATAGTAATCAAGATAAAAACACATGTGTGTATAATAATAGTTTTTTTAGAAGAATAAATTTGTAAAGATAAAACTATTTTTATTACAAATTTAAAAAACAATTTATTATAATGATAAAATTGGATTATTAATAATCTTGTTGATCTAATTTTTTACATTTAATAAATTTTTAAAAAAATGTATCTTTTTGAATGATTGAATCAACAAAATGGGTTTCCCACTATTCACTAGAAAATGAATAATTTCATGAAAACCCTAAAATTTACCCAATGAGAATAATGATATTCTAACATTTAAAAAAATATTATTTTGAAAAAAAGATATTTATATATTTTTAATAAAATTAATTATTTTATTTTCTCATAAAAAAGAAACCTTTGTTTATTATGAATATAAATTTTTAAAGTATAATATAACCTTATGTAAAATTTTCTATTGACTTCATAAGATTTAATAAATGAATTTTTAATTTTTTTCCTTTATTTATATATTTCATATTTCATTTAATACTATTTATACCCTCAAATTTTATATTTAGGTAAAAAAATTTATATTAAATAATATGATTTTAAATGTATATTGGTGTTCGTTTAGACTTGATGTTGCATGTTGTGTACACTATTAAAAATAGTTTTCTTAATTTCTATTATTAGGGTGTGAAATTTAGTAAAATTTCTCTTATTAATAATTAAATTTATATTATTTTATAAAATGTCTTATTCAATTAAATAGTCATTTTTGTTTGTGTGAGGCGTTTTAACGATATGTGGTTGATTATCCCAGAATGACATCAGTAGGTTGACTATGGTCAATAAGGTCACTATTATATCATATGTGTAATTTGAAACAAGAAATTATAACCTTTTTAGTTCATAAATATTACATTTAAAATAAAACATGAAAATGTTTACGAAAACTAAAGTCTGTTGCAATAATTGGGACGGGGGGTCGTACGTATGCATGTATATTGTTTCAGTTTTTCAATGATCTTTATGAAAAGTATGTATATATTATTTTATCATTCAAACTGATAATTATAAATTAAATAAATTCATATATCCTTAAATTAACTTCTATATATCATTCATTTGAGTATGTGATTGAAAACAAATCACAACACTTCATTTAGATATTAGTCTAAATGTACACATGAATAACGATATAATTTTTTAATAGTTGAAAATGTAAGAAATTTGATGATATTTATCACTTTATTATGATACATATTTCATTAATATTATATATATATATATATATATTAAATCCTTCATTATTACCTTCCCTTGAGGGTGGTTATAGGAAAAAAATTACATTGGTTTGTGAGGAGATAGTCAGTCATACACATGAACGATAGAATCATTTCTTATTTGATGGACGAAGAGAAAGATATGGGTATTTAAATTAAAATAATTTTATCACATATTTTCTGAGAAACTAATTTTATTATTTCCAATGGGTTGAATTCTTTTAAGGTGAGGATGATTAAGAAGTTAATCAAATACACATTTTAAGGAATAATACATATTCTAAGAAAAATCTCATTAACTTAAAAAAAAGACTTCCGAGATTGGTTTAATATTCAAAAAAGGGCACTAATATCATGGGATTTACTTAATAAAGCAATATTTTATGTTCGTAAATAAAAAAATGATTTATATGCTTTATGGAAAGTGAATGTGCGGTTCTCTAAAATAAATATGGGGAGGGGCATTATTTGATTTTCATAATGTATTAAATTAATATACAATAATTGTTATATTAAAATAGATCAAAAATCATAAATTTTAAATATAATATTAGTATTAATCAATTCATTTTAACAAAAAAAATATGGGATATATTAGGTGATCATTCCATGTTTATCTTTTATATTTAACCCCTCTTTTAGACTTTACCATTCCATGAATTTTTCATTGCTAAAAGAGTTATGAAAGATAATACATAATGAAATGTGGGCCAAAATGGATCATGATTGATATTTTCCTACTATATACTATTCACATGAAAAAATATGGGATTATAATAAATTTTAAATAAATAAATATAATATAATTTATCTTAAAATATCATTAATTACAGTTTTAAATTTTTTTTATTGACATTGATTTTAATAAAAAATGACCCAAAATTATTTTAAAACTAATCCATTAAAAATAAAAAATATTTTATCTTTATTTATCAAATTTTAAGGAAATTAAAAATCACTCATATAATATTACTTATGGGGTTTTTAAATTTAGGAACTAGATTTTTCTATATCTTGAAGAAGAATTGTGTTAGAGTTGTGTAAGCATTTAAATTAATTATTTCATCCATAAAAATTAAAAACAAATTAACATAATAAAAAATTATATTATACTTCAAATTATAATTTATAACTGAACATATGTTCTTTTTATCACAATGAAAATTTATTATAGATATTAAAGGAAGAAAAGTGACATTTCTGACATTAATGATTATTAAAGTAATAAAAAAAATCAAATTAAATTAATGTTTCAGGAAAATGTAACATTTTTGAATCATGGGTTTTCATAGTAAAAATATATATACAACTATGTAATTACATGTTTTATGGTGTTCTTCAGTATTTAACAAATTATTTTTACCTTAATTACATGATTTACCTTTATATATGTGAAACCAATTATCTATTGTTACTGTTCATAATGACAAAAAAATATAACAATAATATCTAATCACTTTGTATTCTATGAGTATAAATATATAATCCATTTATCATGATTCATTTCAGAATATCATTAGAATATAATTAAATTGTAAACATAAAAACCGTTTTTGAAAATCGGTTTTTTGGAAAATTCATTTTACATGTAAAATTATATATATGAAATTATAAGAAAAAATTTTATCAAGTGATTATAATTGGTATATCAAAAATCCAAATGCATTAAATAATTTTTTTAAATAATCCAAAAAAAATACTCCTAAAAAATTGAATGAAATGAAATTATATTATTCGATAAACAATAGTATTTTTCAATATTAATTGAAAATTCATTATTATTTAAAAAATTCTTAAATATGATAATAAGATAACATTGATATTTTTATATCATGTAATGAAGTTCATTTGGTAAACATAAATATATATAATTTTCTTATAAATATTTTTATATAAAACCATATAATGATTGTAAAACCCAATTTGGTTAGAAATATTGTTTTATTACTTTTATGAAAATACGTAACAAATATGTTTATAATGATATTAACTTGATAAAATCTAATCACTGAATACATATGAAAATTTTTTATCCAAAATTTCATGTGTATTTATATTATAGCCTAATTTTTGAAATTGAAAAATTAAAAATTTTCAAATATCCTAAAATATGGGGATATCATTCCCTCATTAATTTTTCAGATTGTAATTTGGATTCATCAATAATATGGTTTTTTCAAAACACCATACCCTTATGAATCACCTTATTCTATTACAATATCGATGTATGGTTATGAATTGGAATATATTTTTCTTCATATGAATTTTTTTCTTCCAACTAAACTACATCAGTGTTCAAAACATGAAAATAATTTGAAATATATTTTCTTACAGATAAAACATAAAATCCATTTTAAAATTGAGATTAACTCACAAGATAAGACACTAAATAGTTATTTGATCCAACTATCTCCCATATTACCAATAATACAATGATTCATGGTCTTAACATCCCCAGTTTACCATGAAATATAACCCTTTTCCATGTAGAAATATTAAGAATAAAATGATCACCTACCTAAGAACAAAGATCATTCCTCAGGTTATTTATAATACATTTATTCCTAAATTTATCTTCCATAATATTTTGTTGTATCATCTTCGATTTCACATCGATTTGTTATACCAATTAGTGTCCCAAAAACTTCCTTTTAGCTACTTCTTCCCAACTTACTATTGACGAAATCCATATTCCATAAAAATCATGAGATGCCACCATATATATTCTATAATAAAAACATTTATTATAGTAAAAATAAACTAATAAAATATATTGATCCCATATTCCTTTATTATGAATTGAATATGATCAGACCATATATTCTCGGTTAATAATCATTTTTTAATGAAGTCCTACATATTAAGGATGAAATGATACATTGAAATATTCATTCAATACCCAACGACATGTGAAATGTTTCCAAAAATTAAAATTAAATTCAAGATCATGTTCATATAAAATATAGATAGGAATTCTATGTAATCTGACTATCTCTATGAGGTACAATGATAAAATATGTTTTAAATATATAGTTTCATTAATGTTATGGAAATTTTTAGATTTTATAAATCAATTAGAAATTATCCAAATCAATCCACTAGATCTTCTTGTGTGGGAAAATACCACTAAAAAATCCATGGATATATTGTTTTCATTTTAAACTATGGAAACTGAAAAAGTTGAAGCATCAACTTCTAAGATTATAATTAATGTATTGTAAAAAATACCACTTTTCATTTCATTCCCCTTATAATACTCTAGATATTCAATATACATGTTAGTGTAGTTGGGATGAAAAAGTGGATATATTTGAGTTTCATTCATTAATTATCTCTCCAACAAGGAATCATAATTCATATATAATATCTTCCAAATCTAAAAAAACCTTGTTTTCAACATTAAATTCTAGAAACACACCTCTCTTAAAAAATTCTATATTTTCATATAAAATATTATCTTCATTGTTATATATCATTATAATTTCTGAAAAACATTATTTTAAATTCAATAGAAACAAAATAGTTGTTGGTTTTTCATGTATAATTTAAAATAAAAATTTCATAATATCATTATGGGAAGGGTTATGTTCCAGAAATAAATTTTTATGGTATCATAATTTTATCAATCAAATAATTAGACACATTTTTTATTTTTTGTATAGTAAATAATCATGAAATTATAATATACTATCAATTTGTGAAATATTCACTTTTTCATATTCCTCACCATTTAAGTGAATATATACAACATTCATTTAGGATCATTATATATTCATCACATTAATTTATAGAATATTTGTATACAAATATTTAAATCATCAACTAGATAAATTATATTAAGTCCATGTGTATTATAATTTTTCTGACTTGGTATTAGTTGATGTGAAGAACATAAAACTATTTGGTCATTATATATTATAACACATCCCATTACATTCAATAAAGCTTCATTATAGATGAAAAATACACTAATTCTAGAGGTAATGTGTAATATCTTAGTATTTAATATTAATCATTTATATTATTTTAAATATTCATCTCCCTCTTTCATATAGATGAACACAAATTCTTTTTGAGTTTATATAATCAATCAACATGACAAATAATACCAATTTTAAAAAAAAAACCACAAGTAATAACATGTTAATCCAGGAAAACTATGAACCATTGTGACAATTATTGGTCATCACCATTACTCGACAATATTAGTTGTATTATGGTCTACAATGATTCCACAATTAGACAAAAATAGTCCATGGAATGAATTGTGTTCCACCCAGTGTTCCAAAATATTTATGTTTCTTTATAATAGAATTTATATTAATATTGGTAAAAAATTCATTAGGATTCCTTGTTATTCTTCATATTTTATATAATATACCAATATATATTCAATATGCACAATGAAAACATTATCTAAATAATTATTTAAATAAATATTCATAAAATCTAGGAATATAGTTGGTTCATTTAAAAAACTTAATTTCATAACTACAAACTCATAATTCTTATATCTAATGAAAACGGTTATCTTTGAAAAATAATATTTTTTAACATTCAACTTATTGTACCCTAACTAAAGATCAATAAAAGATAAAATTGGGTACATGGATATAATAAAAAACATAATTAATATGACGGAAAAGATAATTTTTCCTAATGGAGATGTTCTTTAAGGATATATAATTAATGAATTGTCTTATTGAGCCATTGTTTTTGTTAATAAATAAAAATTGAGAACCCAACGATTATGTTCTACAAAGAATTAATGTTCTATCTAGAACCTCCTGTAACTTAGATTTTCATTCCAAGTGTTCTACATGAGGCACTCTATAATGATCATTTGAAATAGGATTATCATCTTGTACAAATTAAATAGTAAAATCAACATACCAATCTATAATAATTGGAGGAAACTCATCCAGATATATGTCAATATACTCATCCAAAATGGAGACATCACCATTATGAAAAAACTCAATAATATTAACAATATTATCATGATATCAATCATTCTGATCTCTTAATAATTAACTTCTTGATATTCTATAAATGATATTAATTCATTCTTGTATAAAAATTGAAAGTCATTCTAAAAAACAATATCATTAGTTCTACATTCTACCATTCAATGCTAAATAGAAATCCAATCCATACAAATAATGATATTAAACAATACTAGTGGAATAAATTGGAAGATTTTAAGTAATTATTTTTCATAAAAAACAACAACAATATTCTTACAATTAATTTCCTTCACACTTATCCCATGTATTTTTAAATAATATTATGAATTCATTTCATGAGGTAAAATTTACAATTTATCAATACAATTTTGGGAATTTAAATAGTGTTTTGAAACTAAGTAAATCAAGAAATTGGAATAAACTAAATTAAGCCACATACTAGACACCAAAACACGAGGTTTGAACTGTAAGAAAACTATATTCATATTATTTATCCCAACATTTCTATTTTCAATCTTGAATATTTCAATCCTGTATATCTATATTTTCACATGTAATCACATAATGGATCATCTAAATACAATTAAAAAATAATACCATCATATATTCATTATTTGTATGATTTTTTTTATTATCACGAAAAATATGTTCGAAATATTCATATTAGATTAAAATTCCAGATTTTATATGATATTCTCTATTATGATTTTAAGGAAACATACCTCAAAATGGAAATTTGAGTTTCTTACCTCTAGATTTCATTTATGGGACATTCCATATAGCCTACCACATGTATATTTTATTCTTATTGTTGATATAAAATACATGATCACTGTTAAACTCCATTTATACTTTCTTGGAACATATAGATAGTTTATAATTACATTTTAATTATTTAGAAACAAAATCCCTTGGATATCATGGATTTAATACCCAAAATAATTTTGTAATTTTACTATCAAGATATTAGATAAAATATTTTTCATACATTTCCAATCCAGTAATCTTTTTGACACATGTGGCCACTAAGGATTATTAATCCTTGTTAATTGGTCTTTAAAGGGATTCATTTAGTGTTCTATGGGGGTCAGGTTGGGGGACCCTTTATATGGGATCCCTTTAGCCATACATGAGGATTATCTGATTCGTTTCATCACTAATCCTGTTAATATTGGAATATATTAGTAAGTGAGTGTTGGGAGGGATATTTTTTCTCCCTCATGTATGCTTTATACATGTGACATTCATATTTTTGGGAATCCTAACACAGTTATCATATCTCAAATAAAAATAATTTTTGGGCATTGTGAAGAGGTTGGTCGGAAGGTTATCATCTAGAACAAGTCATCAGTCATTTTTAAAGAAGGATTGATTATTTCATAGCAGAATAGGGTGGTTCAATGTCTTGGTTTGAGGAGATGTTCCTAACAATTAATCTATCAAGGGGTTTCAATTTTTTATGGTAAGGTGAAAGGATCTTATCTGGAATGTATTTCCTTTACAACTGTTAATCAGATAGAATCCTAGAAGGGGAAATATAAATCTCATGCATGTATAGTTTTCAATGTTAAATCTATCTTTACATCTGTGTTTTTATATGATTTCTCAATTTATAGATTTCTTAGAGGCCTTTTCAAGGAACTACAAGGAATGAATCACAATTTATTTGAATGGTTAGGTCTATGAGAGGATGTTGGTTATTGTTTCCTGGATGGAGTTTGTAAAGCATGTGATCATAGGGGGTTTGGGTGATAAGGCCCATAGGATCTTCATAAATACATTTATTAAAAATTCACAAAGAGGCTTACATCCAGCAATGACTCATCCGTGGAATTTATCATGTCCTGGTTTGTTTTTAATCTTCACAATGGGTATGTAATGTATGTTTCTTCATCGATTTGGCTATCTATCAAATAGAGTTACCATGATATTTTGACATGTACTAAATGGATGATTTTCAATAAGTATCAATTGAATTTTATGGAGTATTACTTCGGTTTCAAAGCCCATTATTGATGAGGTTGTTATTTTTGGATCAAGGAAGAATGAAATGATTTTTGAGTTGTATGTAAATAGTTTATTGTGTGATCTGCTTCCTATTCAACTTGTTGCTAAATTCTCCATGTATGTGCATGGTAACTATGACACATTATTATTGAATCCTTAAATGGGTGGTATTTTTAGCAAGAAATCTTGTTATAGGCATATATGTGTGAGATCCATAGTGTTAACTTCATTGGTCTCTTACTTCAGGAATCCCTTCATTCCACATGTGGATTTCCCGCTTGTTTGGAAAATTTGGAAAAATAGGCTTCCCACTCAAAAACTTCTGTAGAATAAATGCATTAAACAAGACTGTGCATTCTTGTTATTTCTTTAGGATGAGGAATATATCCCTCATCTTTTTGTGAGCTGTTGTTCTACTTTCATGGTTTGGAGGATTGGAAAAGATATTTTTCAATGATGTTTTGAATTTCATAATCTAGATGTCGTTTTGGCCACAGTATTCTCCCAGAAATGTAGTGAATAGATTCATTCTTTACATTTATCTATGGTTTTCAATTTGATATCATTCACTTGGATATCCATCAATGATTATATATTCAATAATCATGTCCCATATTTCTATGATGGTGTCACTACAATAGAAAACACCTTTAGCGGCTGTTTAAAAAACCGTAGTTAAATCTTTCATTAAAAAGATTTAGCGGCGGTTTATTAAATACCTCCACGAAACCCATTTAGTTTTTTACATCGGAGGCACTTCCCCACCCCCCCCCCCCCCCACCCGAGCCAACCTCGATCTCGTGAGGCTTCTCACCCTGACGATCGTGAACCCTACCTCCGGTCCCCACCGCTGCCCTCCCATGCCGCCGGTGACCTTGCCATCGGTCACTACTGACCCCACTTCTCCCATGACACCCGCGATGTCGGCTTCTCCCCCGACCCCATCGTGTTCGTACCATAGGTATGCTCCCCTCCCCTTCCGTCGGTGGGATCATCCTATTATGATGTATTTTTATGTGTGTAATGGTTATATGAATCCTGTGCAAGAAAAATGCATAAGGTTTTATGTATTTTCATTATTTTTAAGTCATTGCCATAATTTATTTTGTTTTATCTTCAAATTTGGATGAATTAATTTAATGGATTGAATTCATATATTTGGGTTTTGTTTAGAAATGATCTCAGAGGTGTTCCAAGTGTGATCCATACCCGATTTCTTGAAGTTACATTGAGGATACATAATTGATGAGATGTCCCTAAAGTATGACTAATTGGATTAATATAGATTATTTCTCTTAATTAATTATTATTACTTTATAATATATGTTTTAATTTTATGAGTTAGGGGATTGAGATGGTGTTGGTTCCTAGAGATTGATTTGATGAGGATGGAATGATATTTATTAAGGGTATAACTCTATGGTGAAGGTAGTTTATGACTAATATTACCATAGGATATGATTATGAATTTATTGTGTGGATTGAAATTTCATGTCTGTGGGTATGTGACATGAATGAGATCTATGAGTTATTTACCTTATGATACATGAGTATAGAGATTCATGTTGGGTTCATAGAATTCCCTTTAGTATGATGCATTGATTATACAACCATTGATGGCTATGTTATATATGTGAGAGGCTTAACTATATGGAAATTAAAACCCCAATAGGGTGTCCATCATGTATATATGGGTCAATTTATCTATAAAGGATGTTTTTAGGTAATTGATTCTCTCCTAAAGAAATGTCTAGGGGCGAGGCTATCAGATGGTGTGGTAATGGTCATCTATGGTATGATAATCTATGAGAACATATGAATGACCTAGTATGGAAACAATTCAGGTTACTTTGCTCGATGAGAAATAAATATGGACTATATGGATAATGATTGGTTCTTAAACATTATGAGTTGGGAATGTGGACCTTTATAGACATTTATCCCTTAGGTAGGGGTGAGATACCTAGGGAATAGAACCGTATGCGGTGTCTTTATCACCCACATTAATCAAATTCCACAATTTCAATATAACTTCAAAATTAGATTTATCATGTCAATAACAACTTACCAATCACCCTGAAACCACACTAATTACAGTAAGGGAATAACCACTTCCTTTAAATTTTTCTTCTCATTAGTGGTATAATTATAGTAAATTTAGTGCTTGATATCCCTTTTTATAAACCAGATTCAATATGACATCATTGATTCTACTAGTTAAGACATGGAAACCTCTTTTTATTCTAGAATAATACCTTTTTTATGTATTTATAGATTCAACAAGGGACTTTAATTCAGCATGAAACTTCTAGATCATGTTAAGAAGAAAAAAAGTGGTTTCTTAACACCACTTACTGATTCATGATCATCCATGACACGTTTTGGTCATATTTTATTTCAAATTAGACTTGAAATAATTATTACATCACTTATTTCATGCATTTTTTGGATTTAATCAGTTCTTCATTTAGTTGAATAACATGTATTTTATTACCACATCCACCCCATGGATCATATCTCCCCATAAATATTAGGCCACTTCAAGGAATAAAAAAAATGTTCAATGCCCACACCAAAGTCTGAATATGACTCCTAGCTCAACTCCATGGTCAGATCCTCGGTAGTCCCATTTTACCATAATTATCCACTCATGATCACTAACACATATATGATCCAAATCACCATAAAGTCACACCACCACTTTTTTCTATGTGAATACACCAAAGAGAGGTCTAGGAATTCAATCCACACAAGGTTCGTAGAACCTCAAAACCTAATCTCCCATGTTATTTCATCATGAATTTCCCTGAACACCACCACTTATCATGCCTCAAGACTACTATCCCTCACATGGTTCATGTCACTCCAAATTAAAAATGTGTTCAGTTTTGTAATCATCATAAGTTTTTCCCTAAACATTATTTATAATATATTTATTCGATATTTGAGTTTTATATGAAGACTCTATAGAGAACTTAGGTTGGGGTTATTCCAAATTAACAATGTGCTTTAGTTTTCATGGTAAAGTAGCTACCACATTGTTAGCACACTATTTCTCTTTACCCAAGAAACATCCCCTATCAAAAACACTAGAAGTTTCATATCTAAGTCAGGGTTACATCTTTATTATATTATGTTTTTGTAATCTTATAGTATGGTATATATGAATCTATTTTTCTATTTAGTAGTAACTATGTGTTTTAATTTTTTTATTATTGTGTAGGCATATTGTGATATACATGGATAAAAGCTGGATCACATTACCGAGGAACAAACATCAGTATATTAAGGGATTGAATGAGTTTTTAGATTTTGCAATTTCTAATCGATCCGTTGAAGGGGGAATAAAATGTCCATGTCCTAAATGTAAATTTAGAACATGGTTAGAGAGAGATGAACTTTATGAACATTTAATACTGAATCAATTCTCGGGAGAATATTTTAGTTGGATTTGGCATGGAGAGTCGAACATTACAAAAAGACTGAGCACTGATTTTGATCCACAGAATGAGGTCCCATGTTCATCGAAAATGGAAAATGAAATGCAAAACCTCATAAATGATGGATTCGGCACTACAATACACCAATATCAGCATCAAAACATATCAGAACAACCAGAAGAGGGTGCAACAAATTGCAACGTGACAAGTGATGTTTTTGAGACTGTAACATAGGCAGATCAATATTGTAACATATCATTGGATTCACCTCTTAATTTTTTGGAGCTAAATGTAAAAAAAAATTCACTGAGGAAAATGTGTTCATGATTTAGTTAACGATGGAAATCAAGATTTGTATAGAGGGTGTTTGAAATATTCAAAGCATTCAATTCTACTGAAGATGTACCATATCAAATGTCTATGTGGAATTACAAATAAGGAAATGTCCATGATATTGGAATTGATCCGTGATGCATTTCCTGAAGAAAAAAATCCCAGAATCTTTTTATGATATGATAAAATTTGTTAACAAGCATGGTCTAAATTATACAAAAATACATGCGCGTCCCAATGATTGTATGCTTTATTGGGGAGAGGATTCAAGTAGACAGAATAGCATGAAATGTTCTTCTTCACGATGGTAAGAAAAGGGTGATGTTGTAAGTTTTAATGAAGATAATTTCATGGGGAAGAAGAAAAGGAACACACTTGAAAAGGTTTTGAGTTACTTTCATTTGAAGCCTCAATTGCAAAGATTTTTCATGTCATCGAAAATCGTGGAATACATGAAGTGGAATTCTATAGATAATAAAAATGATGGGTTAATGAGACATTAGAAAGATTCCCAATCATGGAAGACATTTGATTCATTACATCTAGATTTCTCAGATGATCCTAGGAATGTTCGATTAGGATTGGTTGCCGATGGATTCAACCCATTTGGGACTTTGAGTACCAGTTATAGCATTTGGAAAGTTTTTTTGATCCCTTATAATCTGCCTCTGTGGAGTTTTATGCAACAAACAACTTTTATCCCTTCGATGATTATTCCTGGAAAACAAATTCTTGGAAATAATATTGATGTATACTTGCATCCTTTTATAGACGAATTTCAGGAGTTATGAAGCAACAGTGTTGAGACATTTGATGCTTCTTCTAAAACAATGTTCAAAATGCATGCTGCATTAATGTGGACCATTAGTGACTTCCCTGGGCTTGGGAATTTATCTGGTTGGAACACTTACGCGGGTTTGTCTTGTCTCATTTGTAACATTGATTTTGAGCCCAAATAGCTACCTCACAGCAGAAAATGGTGCTTCTTATGCAATCGAAAATTTCTCGATGCATCTCATAGATTTCAGCTGAAGAGATCAAAATTTAATGGTTTCATTGATCGTAGACCACCTCCAAAGTAGTTAACTATTTAGGAAATATTGAAACAACTTGAAAATGTTGAAACAGAATTTGGGAAGGTTTATCATTTGAATGATAGCGAAAAACTGGTCTAAAGTGCATCGTCAAGCGAAATCGGAACGCAACAATGGCTGAAAAAAAGTATATTATTCAAACTTCCATATGGGGAATTTAATTTGTTGTAGCATAATCTTAATGTGATTCATATTGAGAAGAATGTCTGTGAAAATTTGACTTTTAAATTGATTAATGAGCATGGAAAGTCGAAGCATCATCTCAATGATTTTAAAGACTTAAAAGAAATGAACATAAAACATGATCTCTGGCCAGATGAGAATGAAAAGTATCCTCCAGTAATTTTTGCAATGAAAAATAGGGATAAAGATACATTCCTTAAAATTTTAACGAATTTTAAGGTATCTGATGGGTATTCAAGTATCATCTCGAGGTGTTTTGACTTGAACAATCATATGTAACATGGATTGAAAAGTCATGATTCACATATTTTGTTACAACAGTTACTACCATTGGCATTGCATACATTATTACCCGAAAAAATTACTGTTGTTGTACTCCAATTTTGCACATTTTTCAGACAATTATGGGAGAAATATCTACATCCATTTCATCTTGACAACCTCTAGGAGAGGTTTTTATTGACACTTTGTGTAATGTAGATGATCATTCCTCCGTCGTTTTTTACTGGAATGATGCATTTAACTGTGCATTTGTTTGGGGAAGCTAAATTAGGAGGCCCAGTTCATTATCGATGGATGTATCCAATTGAGAGGTACTTTGTATATATGTTTTTAGTTAATTAAACAATTTTTGGTAATTAATTAAATGTATAATTATGTTTATTTTATTTCACATATATCTTGGGAATTTGAAATCATACGTGAGAAATAAAGCTCAACCAGAAGGCTCTATTGTTGAAGGCTATTTGGATGAGGAGTGTCTTACCTTTTGTTCTCGATACTTGGATGATATTGAGACATGATTTAATCAAGTTGGACGTTTTGAAGACACATCGACTCACTCTCAAATACATTAGAAATCCAAAATATTTCCTTCTATTGGCCGATCAGTTGGGAGGACCTCAAATGTGACACTAAATGAATTGGATTACTTTCATGCACATAGATATGTGGTGATGAATAGTGAAATTGTAGATCCATTTATTAAAGAGTTTAGGATAAAAACAAGGAGGTGAATGAGGGACCGAACATGAAATGAGAAAGATATAAAGAAAGTTGTTAATAAAGAGCTTGTAGAATGGGTTGCACGACGTGTAAGTTCGTAAATATTAATAGAAGTATGAATATTAGTTTGACACATACATTTTGTAAATCTAATAATGTATATTTATTTTTTCAGATCATGAATTCTGATAATCGAGCAGAGGTGTTAGAAGATTTGAAGTTTTTTGTTAGAGGTCCACTAAAACAAGTTAGAAAGTTCAACGCTTATAATGTGAATGGATTTAGATTTCATACAGTCGATCGAGAAGTGGGTTTGAAAACACAGAATTGTGGTATATTTACATTTGCTAAAGTGGAATACTATGGAAAACAACATGATATTATTTAATTAAACTACCATGGGCAATTTTTTTTTGTTTTATTCAAATACAAATGGGTCAATATTATCAGAGGTGTTAAAAGAGATTCCTTGCAATTTACTTCTGTGAACTTCTCTCGCTTGATGGATGTTGGTGATCGTGAGCTGCATGATCCATATATCTTAGCAACATAAGAAAAAATGGTATATTATGTGAATGATGTTTTCGATGAAGGGTGGATTGTAGTTTCCCATGTAATACAAAGATATTTGTATGATATGGGCGATGAAGTGGAAAATTTGACCTCTAAAAATGAATTTAATTAACAATATAAATCAGAAATTTTTGTCCATCGTTATATTGAAAATATTAGTCTATCAAATATGAATGAAGCAGATGAAGAAATGGAGCATGAAACTGAAATGATTGAAGGGGAAAATGATTGTATGTACAATTATTTATTTATTAAACAGCCACTTGTTTCATTTCTGCAGTCATTCATTATCATTGTTATATATATTTTTTCTGTCAGTACTGGGCATCCATTATCAATTTTAATTTTTTTTCCTAGAATATTTTTTTGAAATATATATTCTGAACTTAATTCTATTTTATTAAATGATAGGAATGCCAAGTAGGAAGTGGTACACTATTTCATCTAGTTCTACGACAGATGACGATCCATCTGGCTCCCTCCACACGACATCTGAGGCACCAGCTGCCTACACCCCTACAACATCTCCCCCTGCACCATCTCTCACACCATCTTTGGATGTCCCATTAGAGGCTAAGTCATCGAATCCCCGTTTAGGAGCCTCAGTAGTGGGGCAGCAACACGCCCCTTCCAGTTCATCATGGGCATACTGGAGTTTCACTGTCATAGGTACAAATTTTAATTAAATAAATTTATTGCATTTTGTTTATACTAATTGCTTTCTCATTGAAGATAAAAAATAAAACCACGGAGAAAAACATAAAAAGTGCAGATGTTTGGAATATGGAAGGAGAAAAGATTGTTGTGCCATTTTATTCTTATGGGGTCCCCACGGATGACGTTGTGGGGTTACTTGGCCAGATTCTAGCGTAGCTGGCAACGGAGCCCATTTCCCTTCCTATTTAATATGATGATTGGAGACATATGCCTCTAAGCTAAAAAAATGATGTTTTTGATTATCAAATAAAGGTAAATTTATTACAGTATAGTTTAATTGAATGTCATGTTACTAATATGTTCAAATTGAATTTCTGTACACAGATGTTCTTCAACTTTACATTTTCTAATGTGATAGCACGGAAGTGGATGTTGAAAAATCTAGGTAATAAATGGAAAGATTTCAAATGAAGATTGTGGTTTCATGTCAACGATACTTCATTGAATATGAAATAAACGTATGAGAAGCTACCCAGTGGGGGTACCAAATGAACAGGGGAATGTTTTTGTTAATAGACATCGCGATGAGAAGCAGATGGTATTGAAATATATATTATTATATTATTCTACTTTTACATTAATAAATGTATATGAAGAGAATATGACACTAAATAAATTAATATTAATTTTCATTTTATTTATTTCAGGATCTCCCAAGACAGAATGCATCAAACCAGGCTAAGCACATCATCCCTCACACTGCGGGCTGAAAAATTTTTTCTAGAAGATGAACGACATTGGTAATATTTAAATTAGCTTAAATATTTATAAGAAAATATTATCTATTTAATATATTGAATTATCGATTTATATTTTCTTAATGATGTCAGAGATTTTAGGGCACAAAGCATCCCGAACTGAACTATGGTAAGATGATCACAAGAAATCAGATGGAAGTTTTGTTAATGAGCATGCTAAAGAAGTTGGGGTATGAAGTCAATTTTTTATTATAATAACTTATTATCAGTTCTTATTGTGTTAATATTTATTGATTATTTATTTATTGGTAAAAATAAATGAACTATGTGATGCCAATCCTGTGCAGTCCTACTCAGTCTCCCAGGATGACCCGGTTAATAAAGTCCTTGGGAAGGAGCATCCTGGTAGAGTGCGCGGGATGGGTTTGGGAACTGTACCATATGAGGTTTTTAGTATGCCACTAGGGATGGCAACTGCATCTACTACTGGCTTTAGTCAGCCCATAGTCGAAGATGATCAGAAAGAGATTGTTTCTCTATGAGACACAGTTCACTAGCAGGAGGATCAGCTATCTACTTTGTAGAAAGAGTTAATTGAAATACGTCAGCATATGAGCATATATGCCCCCGATGGTAGTGCATCGACTGGTGGTATGCAGGAAAATCACAAAAAATCAAAATATTTTAGTTTTCTAACATTAATTGGTTTTAAGTTTTAATATAAATATGCAACTGTATTTAATTTTCAATATAATATTCTTACAGGTGACAACACAAAGTGGTGATGAAGGTGGTGAGGGTGACAATGCATCATCAGACCGTGAGTAGTTGTATTGTTGATGTTTTTAGAAAATATGGGAACAGTTGGGTTGTATATGTAACATTTTTGGCACATAGTTTCCACCATACATTTTCATGTCCTAAAATTTCCTTGATTTCTCATGTTTCCTTTTATGCGTTTTATTGATTTTTGATGTTTCTTTTTATGTCTTGATTTCTCGATTGTGGTGTACATCATTCCATTTAGGCATGTGTTTGAATTGGTAGTCAAGATTTTGGATGACTATGATTTAAACCCATTGTTGACGTGCTGACCAAATTGGGTCATTTCATAGTGATCATGGGGATAGTGTTGTGGAAACTTTGGTGAGGCCCTTGTAATTTGTCTTACTAGGAGGCCCTTGTGAGTGGTAATTGACCACTGCTAAATGGTGTTTCTCTTGTAGTTAATCCTGTCTTTGTTCCAGGGAACCAAACATTGCGACACATTGGGATTAAAAAAACATAATATACTTATATAGATCTTCCATTATATCTAATATCAATAAGATGGAGGTTCCAAATATGGGTGGTATAAGATTTGAATCCACACACTCAAGATATGAATTCCAATATGGTTGTACTCATTCACATAAGAACTCAATGAAATCCATATGAGATTTGAATGAATCCGCCGACTCCTAAGATACTACATCCTAAAATACCATTGGGATAATTTCCTTATATTGATTGAGATATATACCCCATGAAGGTAAGTATAGATAAAACATTAATGTTGTGGTAATTTCCATCAATTTATTTGATCCTAATAAAGTTGGACATCTCAGATCGACCTTTATTGATTGATTAATATACTATTATTATATAATGTTAGATAAATGAGGTATGATAACATCATCCAAATCACCATACATAATGGGTTTTTTCCCTATAGAAATTTAATATTTATTTTCATATGTTATACTATTTTGAATTTTAACAAAGTAATATTCTCTTATGTTGAGATGGTTTTACTATTTTTTAGTGGTGAGGGGGTAGTGGAATCATAAATACCTATTTCATACTCAATAGAATCATGTTTCTGAACATAAATTGGGTTAATATTGATGAAATATACTAATGTGTTACCACCAATTGGAAACACATATTTACATTGTAAGAGGGATATCACTAATTTGGGTGTGATTCCATAGGATGAATGGTACTGGAAATGACCATGAGGAAAAAATGATAAAAAATTCCCCCACCCATGTGGGTTATGTTTTCCATTGTAATTTTATAGTCACAAAGGCCACTTAGGATAGATTCTCATTCTTTTAGATATTATATCATTGTAACCATCCCTTGTATATTATCTAGATATTCTAATGGGCCTCAAGGGTTTTTAAACTATTAGGGGTATAAATATACTCTTGAGTGTCAGTGGTTGGATATCCCCAGTGGGATCAACTTTTAGATGCTTGAGTATAGACAATAGGGAAAAACACCCTATATGCCTTCTTGAGTACTCAAGGTCACATGTTAATAAAAATGACTATAGTGAACATGATACTCTTAATGAATTTCTATGGTGAATTATAATTTATGGTGGATATATTTATCCAAATAAATATGATAAGAGAAGAATGTGTTCTCATGATCTATTGAAAGGATACAAAAAGGTTGGATATGAAATTATGGACCAATGGTTTTGCCATAGAATATTTTTAGTTGGACAACCTGTGGGGCATTATTCCCTATAGATTACCATGAGTTTCATATAATGTCTGGATAAATCCATTTAGATGGTATTCCTAAAATATGGTGTGAACCACCATGCACTCATTTTACAAGGGTAGGAGAAAATGTATGTCAGGGTATGGGGAACATATATTCAAATAAATTGAGTCCTATGTATGACATACCAATTGTTTCCATGCCTCACCAATGTTTTCCTTATGGGTACTATAAGCTTGTTTTTGGTCTTGAACATAATTGGTGCATTTGGTGATTCAATTTTAATTGAAGGATGTGATGAAGGTATTCAAAAGGAAACACAATGAAGAAACCCATAAATAAATCATAAAATGAAAGACTTCATAGTTTATCAATCCAATTCCATGTTAATGGATTCACATTAGGTTATCTATTTTTTTGATGAGAACCTCCAATGGGCTTCCATGTATTTGAATATCTGGTATGGATTTCCTTTTATAACTAAATTATAATGAAAGTTGTTCACTAGTGATTCATAATATAGATTCTTCAAAATAGGTATTGGTAAAAGGTCGGAGATTTTGGGATCATCAAATATTCTTTGGGTGGAATCATTTGAATTATTGGATTCCCTTATAGATTTAGGATTTTTTAATGAATAATATCAAAATACTAGTGTTTAACGAGTTACCCCTATTCCTATGATCTCTCTGAATCTGTGTAGATATGAAAATATATGATTTTTATTTTAATCATACATATAACACATGTTTATGATTCATTTGTTTAAGGACACATAGTAAATAAATTATTCATTTTTCTCCATACAAAGAGGTCATAGGTGTTTACATTGTTGGGATCAGGCCCATGCGATGAGCATCATATGAATCTCTATAAATAGAATCACAACACACATAGTTTATTAATGATTAGTGGGATACATCATACCATTTATGTTCAATTTAAATAGAAATATTTCAAGACTCTTAAGTTTTTGTGAAGGGGAACACTTTGTGAAAGTTACCTAGAAATATATAGTGTTTGATTTTATCATGAGTTTCCATTTCAGTTTCATCTTGGCCTTAAATGACTAATTTGGACAAGGTATGGTTGTGGATTACTCTTATAAGAGGGCCCATATATTGTTTTAAATATCATATATGCTTTTATGATGATAATGGATGAATGCTTAATAGGATGGGGCATACAACTTGAAGGTGGATATGATATTGTGATACTAGGAGGGGTATCTAAAATTAAGGATTATATAAATAATCTAATACTAGAGTCTTAAACTATGGTATTTTGTAAAAGTTATTCATATTATTCTTATCGAATAAGAATAATAGAATGTTACTTAATGTTGGGATTGAACATCAGAGGGTAATATATTGTGTCCTAGTTAAGAGGAATAAAATACAATATAATTGAAGGCATGAATTTTAAGTTCATGTGACATGATTCATCGTAGATTAAAATTGTGTGGAAATGACATGTGTAATAAATTTTAGAGTCGTCCTACCAGGTTTAGAAGGTGATTACTATAATGTATCTCAATAATTAATTTAAATTATGATCAAATAGAACATAATGTTTTTGTGTATCATGACTTTTTATTAAATAAGTTATGAAAGGTTAGTTGTGTTACATAAAAGTGCACAATAAGGTATTGAGTGAGGCTAACACATGAGCTTCTATAAGACACATGGTATAGTAGATGTGTGTGGTGATGGTATATTTCTAGTATTAAACCAAGTAGGAGGCCCACACATGGTAAATCTAACTCTGATTTGTGCTCACTCCCTCTATGGGAACTCCAACACACATGTAGATCTAATGTTTCATTTTCAAGTGATATGTATTATGGGGGATCAATAAGGATCGGCTAGATGTATGTTTGGAGAGTAGTCAAATAATGGACCTATATTTTATAGTTGATTCTATCATATATTTTTTTCCAATTTATTCTATACTGAGTTCCTAGGTTGATGGTTCTTGTTGTATGTTGGTATGTACAATATGATTCATTCTTATATAGCATGTCAATGTTTACTTATTTTTTTCAATTAATTCGATAGAGATTTCCTAGGTTGATGTTTCTTTTTGTCTGTTGGTATGTACAATATGGTATTTCTGGTTTGAGTTGTCTTTTAGGGCAGTGGTACAGTGGATGAAATTTTTTTTTCTGGTCAGCTTTTTGCAGTGGTTTAAACCACCGCAAAATGTACATTGGAGGCGGTTTAAACCGCTACTAAACGGTGAAAACCACTGCAAAACGTAAAAAAAATACGTTTCACGGCAGTTTTAACCACCGCTACATAGTCTCATCGTAGCTGCCTCATTCCATGGCGGTTCTCGTGACTTCAGTGGCAGTTTTACTGCCGCTAGATTTGAGTTTATTCACGGCGGTTATAACCACCATGAATAAACTGATATCAAGGGCTCGTGAAAACTGCCTCTCAAATCAGTAAAACCACCGCGAAATGAGGCAGTTACGATGCTTTCCTTAAACCGCCGTGAAATGAAAATAACTGCCACTAATATATTAGTGACGCCATATAAGGAGGCAGATTACAGAAACCTCCGCCAAACCATGTAGCGGTAGTTTAAACCGCCGCTAAACGAAAAAATAACCGCCGCTAAACGGCGTTTCTCTTATAGTGTGTTCTTATATTCATTTAAAATTGATTCATGATTCCAATATCCAGTCTATGGAAATTAATAATGACTTCAATTATTTGTTTATTTTGAGGTCTCTTAGTGTTATTGGAAGGGAGAATATTCCACCTTTTCAAAATCTATTCACTAGATACGCCAAATCATAGTATGGTTAAATGTTAATATTGATGGGGTGGCATCTGGTGCACAAGGGATTTCGGGTATTATTGTTATTTTTAACACACATTGGTGTAATGTTAAAGGCATTTTATTCCATTTTATTAGAAATGGAAATTCTAATGAGGCCGATTTGTTGGTGATTACAAAGGTAATTTCCTATACTTTCCATTTTTGGATGGAAAATGTTGAGTTTAGAATCTGACACTACTATGGCAGTGAAAATTATTATTAGTCATTCTAGGAATATCCAATTCAAAATTTTTCTTCCTTGGACTGACTTCCTTCATAATGATGATTCCATATCCCTTGATGTTACACACATCTTCATGGAGGAAGAATAGGTAGAAAATCCATTATTGAAATAGGCTATCATGAAGGTGAGTTTGTTTTGTTCATGTATTCTACCATAATTTTGTTGTAGTTTAGTTAAGGCCAATTGTCATAGTGATTGGAATACCCATATTTGTAAAACCTCGTTGAAATGTTTATTTTGGAATTGTAGGATTTTAATTTATTTTCCTAGGAGCAGGTTAGCCTGCCTCTTAGACCATTTGGATAACATAGATTACCCAAAAATCTAAACATATGTAAACCATTTCTCTAATACCGACTATATGGTCCATGCCGTAAAAATTATATAATACAATTTATTTACACTATAATTCAAATTCTTAAATTCAAAACTTATTTTTAGGATTTTAGTTTTAGATAATTGGGTCAGAAATATTTATAAAATAATCTATTTATTATATATTTTAACCCTCATATTAATATTCAGTTTTTCCACAATAATTTTTTTTAAAATTAAATATGTAATAATTTCCTAAAAAATAATTTTAATTTTCACCATGAATTATTATACGATCCTACATATTATTAAAACATAAGAAAAACTTTTAAATTTTATTAATGAGAACAAATTTTCTCAATACGTGATATTAATTATAATGAGATAAAATTGTCTGACCATTATAAATGAAATAGATAATAAAAAATGTTTACCTATAACATAATTTACATTCATCTTAATATAATCATTTACATATACAAGAAATAATTATTTCATCCCATATTTTTCCATAGAAACTATATAAAAAACATAAAGGGGAAATAATAATATTAATATTTTCAAAATAACTTGAGAACACATGAAATTATAACTATTAGAAACCGTAGACATTTTCCCTAAAATGAAATAATCCATTCTTTAAAAACATCAGTCACTTTCCTTTTGAATAAAATTATTTCCAAGAAAATTCATTTCCAATAATTAAAATATAATATAGGTTCCATGGGAAATAATCATCAAGAAACCATTGAATAACACATATAATTTCTATAATTTTTATAGTCAACTTAAAACTGAATGTTTCATAGAATATAGTCAATAACCAATGCATTAGACAACTATATTGGGAACACTGATCATCAATATTAAGATCATCCATTATAATTATCTATATTGGGATCACCCATCATCTTAAAAACATTCAACATACCATATAATAAATAAAAAATTATATGCTTGTGGTTTTTCTTTATAAATACCTTCAAAAAAAATTTGAACTCAAAGAAAAAACCCATTCATATATACAAATAAAAATTCCATTAAAAAACAAATATTCAGATATTAAATACCCATAAACCTATAAGAATGGAAATTGTTTTTATAAAACATGGAAACATGTAAATTTAGTAAAAAAATCATATAATTTTTGTGGTGGTGGGGAAAAATTTGGACACTTTTTATATTAAAATATAACATTTCATTTCATTTTTTAAAATAAATTCAAAATGTTTCATTAAAATATTTTCATTGAAAACAATTGAAAAAAAGTAAAAGGTGACATTAAATTTTCTTTACAATAATTTATTATTATATAAAGGTATTCATTATTTTTTTCATAATATAAACAGGGAAGAAAAATATTTAAAAATAAATCATTAAAAATTTGAAAATAGGTTTTTAATGTAATGTACAACCTACCTTTAGTATAACTCGACACATTCATTGTTTATCTTAATACAAAATAAAAGATAATAATTTTTAAATAATTAAGAAAAAAAATTATTATTACTATTATTCTATTTCATTTTATTTTATATTCAATTACATAATTAATTATGTTCATGACGTATATTTTGATGATATTTTGTTCATATACCCAAAATTACATATTCTGATTCACTGCGGTCAATGTGGTCATTATAAAATCATATATTTAATAATAATAATGAAATAATTAAAAATTTATTACATTATTTATACATTAAAATACTACCATGAATGATGGTTGTGAAAAAAATATTATATAATCATATAGTTGATAGGTTGTATGTATGCATGAGTAATATTTCCATATATCAATGATATCAATGGAATGAATGTTCATATTACTATATCATTGTATAATTTCAATTCTACAATATATAAAATTTTAATACCATTAAAAAACATATATATCATCCATGTGATGTTGTGTTGGAAATTGAATCACATATCTTCGTGGAGGTTATAATCCATTCATCAAAATGAACAACAATATCATTTTTTAATGGATGAAATTATAATTAATTAGATTGTATATTATCATCCTAAAATGATATATATGATATTAATATCATATATATGTACATTAAATACATCAATATAACCATATGTGATAGGCCTTTATGGAAAATGAATTACATCTGTTTTTTGGGATATAGTTCTATATATACACAAATGATGAATTCATTTCCCGTTTTATGGATGAGAAAATTTATATAGGTAATTACATTAGTAAAATAAAATATTATAATAATTAAATTACATATATTATTATTTAATCATGTTCAATGATAATTTTATTAAGTTGTAAGAAGAAATAATTAAAAAATATTTAGTAAAGAACCAAGCATTTTCTTCAGACAACCTTTTAATATTTACATAGAAAGAAAACATACAATGGTTTTATAATTAAAAAATGAATTCTATGAAGATGATAGAGAATTAGGGAGGACATTTGGGTTTTCTTTGTCTCATCCAAAATGTGTTTTAATTGGGAATAAAATAGGAGTGGACATTCACTTTTTAATTGATAGGAGGGGAATTCATGGAATTTAATAAATAATTAAATACCAATTAATTTTTTTCCATGGAAAATGTTCCTAAAATAAATTAATATAAATATTGGATGATTTTAGTTTGAAATATTGAAAGTTAATAAAATTTGGACATGTTTTTTTGATTTCTAAGCTATAATTTTTTTAAAACCTCCATCAACCCTCATTGATATTACATGGACATCAATGTTTTGTTCATTATAGGAGTCATGAAATATACTAGTGAAGAATAATTATCCCATAAATTTAACATGATTGATTTTTTCAATGTCATACAATTAAATTTATAAACTAAAGTAATTTTTATAAAATATATATGTTTTAACAAAAAAAATTATTATAAAACATCACTAATGTATTTTCTACAACTAGCCATTTTTTTGGCTTCAATTGCCTAAAAATGGTTATCTAATATAACATATTGACTCTACTATAATTAGTTATTTTTATATCTAACATTCTTCTGACAATATAATTAACTCATGTAATATTAAATTATATATTTGTTTTTGAATTATACTATTTTTTTACTGCTTGAACAAGCACTACATAGGTGCCGTATATGGATTTAAGGAAATTAAGTCAACATAAAGAATTGAAAATAAATCTCAATGTAAAGGATCATTTAAAATTAATTTGAAAAATTATAAAAAAACATTTTTTTCTTATTCAAAAAAATATATATATTAAAAGACATAGAGTGGCATTTTTTACATTAAATTTACAGAAAATGATATGAATGATATAATATAATTAACATTCTTATAAATTCACATATTTTTCCATAATGGATATTCTATAGAGAATAAAATATATCCCAAAAATAAATACAATATTTAGGTATATTTTTAGGCCTTATCAGGATATTTTTAACCCTAATTATTTGATATACATTTACTATGGTGATAGATTTTTTTATAGTTATTATTCATCAAGAAAAAACTTATTTGGGAAAAATAGACGTAATTTTTACCCCATATTCCAAGATATGGAATCCATTTTACAAGATTAAATTTGAATGTTTGTTTCAATTTTATTTAAAATTAAACCAAAAAAATGTAATGAAATATTGGTTTTCAAAAAAATATATTTTAGGTAAAAAATTATATTTATACCAAATTCAATGAGAAAATTCATTACCCAAACCATAATTTTACTATGATTAATCATAATGGGTTAATTAATTATTATAACTAATGTATAATATAATTTTAATAAGTAAATATTTGATAATAAACTAATGTTTTAAATTAAATAATGTATTTTTTTCTATTCATTGAAATTTTAATAATTTCCTAAAGGAAGAATAATTTTGACGAAAGTTGATTTTTTTCTCAAAAAATGAATATCATTATATCAATATAAATTTGAAAATTATTATTTCAGGATAATATATAGAACCATATAATTTCTGAATGCACAATTTGGTTAGAAATAATTTCTTTCACTTTTATCTAAATGATAACAAAATATTTTAATAATAAATATAAAACTATTAAAATATAATTCATGAATACTAATGAAAATAATTTACTCAAACAGTACATGTGTTTGAAAATGGGTCTTGTTTTTTTCATATCATTGTAGTCTATAGTGCTTCCACCTTGATGCTATAGTCTCACATTATTATAGAGTCTCGATTGTTATGGTTTTATTTTTCTAAAATTTCTCTGTTTATCCTCTTTAATTTTTTAGTCATATTATTTAATTTTCTTGTGTCAAATATTTTTTTTCAGATCTTATAATGTTAAATATTGTTGGTTTCTATATGAATAATTAAAAAACTTGTCCCTAAATGATTTATCATTTCTTTGGAATTTATTTTCATACAATGGATTCCAATTGATGTCACCAAAGGTTAGTGACACCTCTTCTCTTTACAAAACCAATGTCAAGAGTTTGGTAAATCTAAAAAACAAAATTCTATTTGCAATATTCCCATTTAATAATATAAAATTTATTATAAATCCCATCATATTTCATTATCAATTAAATTGATATCATTGTCAATTTATATGCCAATGTACGACTATTCAATAATATTTATTCTAGTTTGGGATAATATGAATTTCTTGGATGGAATATCTAATTCAATAAATTCAATTTCTTTGTTTGTTTTGACTATATTAATGATGTTATTGTTGTAAAAATAATTTATCTAATATATAAATTAAAATTTAGTTAAGTGGATCCACATTTTTCCTTTAATAAGCATTATATAGGTAGTATTAGTTCATTTTTTGGAAAATTATTTATGTATTATTTTATTAATTTTTTCAAAAAATGACCATGTTATTATTTTATAATGTATTATTTTTAAACCTTTTAATTAGTAATGTTATTTCTAAATTATCTAAAATCAAAAATAAATTCATGTATAATATTCATTGAAATTATTTTTGTTGGGTTTTTAACTAATTATATGTATTGGTTGGTCAAAAAAATTATGTAAGAATGGTTTTTGACAAATTTAAATAATATAATATTATTTTATATTATAGTATCTATTTATTTTATTAAAGGTATTATATGAATAGACTTGAGAATTTTTTCCTTTATTTATTTGTGATTTTGGGTATGATAATATTTAAGATAATTTCATCATAGAAAATTAATTTTCATATACCAATAGATAATATATATGTGTTTTTGGAATGATCTGACCATATAATTTTTATAGTTATATAGGATGTAAGGATGATTTTTTTATCACATATTATTTTTGTATACATTATAAAATAACATTCTCAATATGTTTCCTCAGTTGGGGGTTTAGAAAAGGTTTGGCGATATGTGATCCAATTGGATCTAGTTTTTTCTAATGATTAGTACACATGGAAAGAGATATATTTTAATTTATGGTGATTAATTATTATTTTCATATATATATATTTGATGATTTATTTTGAATGATTAATCAATTTTAATTTTATAAACATGCAAAGGTATTTTTCATGATTTTTTGTAACACTAATATTATATCACATATTTTTTGTTTGAATGTAAAAATATTAATGTTAGTTGGGGAAAATTATTCTATCTCAGAAATTTGTTTCATATCCACATAGGTAGATAATGTTTTTATTGATTTTAAGGTATATCATTTCTATTCACATAGATTATTGAATGGTGAGACAATCCATGGGTAGTGGAGGAATGTGTAGTGTTAATCATTTTTCATATTTTCATTCAATTATTGTGTTTACATTGTATTACGTGGGAACCTATTCAATGATTTTCATTATTTATTAATTTATATTTATTTTTTACATTATTTTCGATATATATATATATATATTAATGATAATTTTTATTATTAATTTATGAATTTATAGTGTTGTTTACTTTTTCTATATTTTTTTGGTCTTTTTTCACTCATAGATGACTTGTGAAAAAATTATAGAAATAAACATAGTATGTCTATTTGATGTTGTATCACCATGAAACATTCCCTTTTTATTTTATCAGGACCTCGATAGAAGTTGTAATCCTTATGTAATCTTGGAATACACCCTAGACTATGTGATGTTAAGCGAGAGGGCCACATGTCAGGTATTTGGGTCGGTGCGTTAAAAAATTATATCAAATCATGTATCTCTGAAGTGATACTGTGTTTATAATAGTTATTAGACATATAGAACTCAAGATACAAATGAATAATTTTATCATTAATATATTTATAGAAAGGCTTGTGTCACACATGGTATCTATGTTATGGGACTTGTCATATGAGATCATTTTGGTATACTTATATAGTTTTTATTAATGAGGTGTGTTGATGAAAAAGGACAATGATGAGCACATTATCTCATATATTATGTATTAACACTATTGAATATATATTGGTATTTCATTTCATTCACATGGATAAAAAAACTTTGTTAAACATAAAATGATTTACTTGATTCATTAATTGGATCTGATAATTTATGGATTTTTAAAATGATGTTTTTAGTAATTATTTTAAATAATAAAAATAATCATTAGGTTTTTTCCTTAATAGAAAGTATTTTTTTTGTAAAATTTTTTGGATTTGATAAAGTTTTATATAAATATTATTCTACTGAAAACAATATTTATCACATTTATAATTGTGTTACATATTGACTAACATTTAGTTTTATCATTATAAAGAGTGAATTTTAATATATTGTTTTGAATATATTTTTATGATGTTATTAATTAATTAAATGACGACTCTTTGAAAATTGGATTTTACGATATGTTTTTTGGTGATATTTTTTGTAATTAATTTTTTTTTCAATTTTATCACGTCATGAAAAATTAAAATTTATATTATGTTACATTTTATTTATGTTGGATTGAAATTTTATAAAATAGTAAAGGAATAATGATATGAGATATTTTTAAATAAAATGTTTTTTTATGTGTTTATATTTTTTATAATAAATAAATTCAATTACCGTAATATTATTTTTTCGTTTGGTCTCAAACAGCATAAATTGTTTTTGGATGGAAATATGATTATCTAGAAAAGAGGAATGAAGATACAATCATGAAAAATAATTGAATCCAATAATAAAAACTCAATCATAAAATATCCCCTTAGTGTAATTTTTCTTAGTCCATGTGTTTTTAGATATCACTATGTGAAATTTGTAACTTTATATACAATTATACCTTATAATGAATAAAATCCAATATAATGAAGTCAATGTTATTATTGAATAATGTTAAGATATAATGTTTCAGTAGCATCATTTATGTGTGTAAGATTTATCTTTTGTTGTGGAATATTACTGATGATACCTAGATATGATTTTTAGAATATTGGAGCCATTATATTCAATATAAGACGACTTTGATTTATTACATAATAATTGGTATCGAGATAAATATATAATTAATGCTATTTTAAAATATGAAATTTTTGATATTATAAAAAATTGGTAACAAAATGAAAAATGTGAATAAGATAAAATATGAAAATAAAATATGTATAAAAAGATATAATAAATCTAGAATTTGATATAATATTGATAATGTGGATCATGGTTGAAGAAGTTGGTGGGATGTGTGAACAGTGACCAATATCATCTCATGAAACAATCTATAGTGAGATCTATAATAGTGTCTCTTGAAACCAATAATATTATTTTTATAAAATCATTAAATAATATAATATTGCATAGAATATAATAAATATAGATAAATCATGGGATGAAAGGTATATCATATATTATGATAAATGTATATCTCTAATTATTTTTTATGGTTGTAATTTAATTGAACAATATATAGTTCCCTTACCGGAGACATAAAAAGAGATATTGAAAGGTGCGATAGATATCCTCATGGGATATGTGAGAAAATGGTCGTGGTAAAGATATGTATCATTACATAAAATAGGATTCTGTATGTTAATTAATAAAGAATCATTAATCATAGAAGGTATTTTATGATAATGGTTACCAAAATGGTATAACTGAGTCATTTATAAAGGGATTAAAATAGATTTTTATATCCACCCCCACATATATTCCATTGATAATGGAATATTATTTTTAATAAAAATTTATGTTAAATTATTAATTTCATTTTTTTTAAATTTATATATGTAAACAGATCAAAAAAATGAATGAAGACAAGGTTCATATTATATGTGGATCACATATATGGAGTATCGAAAATGTATCACATTCTATTATATTTCATGTGTACCAGAAGGATGGTGTTCTTGGAATTATAACCTAGAAATACAAAATGGTTCATTTTCAGTGAATATAAAAATAATAGGGTTTCTAATTGGTTATTAATTTCATATTTCTACTAATGGGTGGATGGGGTTAATCTATTCTGCATGGTGGGTCTCCTTTATAGATGTATTTTTTCAATAAAACAGGATTTTAAGTATTTACCATTCATAATGATCATGTTATGATTAATACATTAATGGTGTTGATTTATAAACTGATAACAGGTCGTATAATTGATATTTTGTAGCATTTTATGATTTCATATATTTATTCAAACTAACTAATTTGGATATTATTTTAATTTTTTTTAGTTTTGGAAAGATAATATTTCATTAGGTGTACTTCCACTCTACAGTCAATGTGTTCTACATTAAAAGGTTTTACTACCTAAAAGAATATTAACTTTCATTTTTCCCTATATTTAGTGGAATACACTTTTTAATTAACCATATAAAATATTTCCAAATGTTATGAAGGAAGATATATCCCCAAATATTCCTCACCTAATATAAAATGAAATATGTATTTGTATAAGGGAGAGTCATCCATCCAGTTGATGGGTTTTTAATGAAATATTATCAGATCAAGATATGATGTTTTAAGGGGGAAATGCTGTGATAATTATTTATTTATAGAAGTAATATGATATGATACAAGGGGGTTCATGTCGAACATGCAATGGAAATCGTATTCTCAAAGGTTTTTATGTAATATATTTTTTAATTATTTACATCTCCATGATTTACCATCTCAACCATGGGAGTGTAGTTTTTTTAATTCATCTAGAAGAATTCAATAAAGATAACAACTTTGTACGAATCTCTTCATTATGGATGAAAATTGTTATTGAATAAATCAGATCATGGAAATAAATGAAAAATTCATTTTTAAGAGTAATCTGATAATGTGTTCCTTAGTACAATACACATATTGATTGAAAAATATACTATTTTTTATCTTACTAGAATATTATTATTATAGAAGGTATTAAGAGGAATTTTTTTAAATCAAAATTTTCTGTGTGATAAATTCTCAAATGTGATAAAGGAGAGTTTTCTAGTTTATAAGAAATATTAAAATAAGATGGTTTCTCTCCTTCAACAGTACTTTTTATTCCAGAGAAAACACTTTGCTTTTTAATTCATGTGTGCTACACTTATCAATGGCAATATATATTCCTCACATTGATAAGTTTGAATATGTTATTTTGATTATGGATTTATAATTAAAAAAATACATTCCTTATATTAGATTGGATTCAATAGATTTATAATGTTTAAACGAACATTAAAATAGACATAAATTTTATATTTTAGGTTTCTAAATCAGATTATATATATATTGATAAAATATAAGTTGATTTATTTTCTGATGAGTGTGGTGAGATTAAAATTTATTATATTATTAGGATTGACTATTTCTTACTATATAGGAGGATGTCTCATCATTCACGTACTACTATATACTAGTAATTATATTAGAACTCATATATCAAGGAAATATACTAAGGTTGTGAATTATTTGATGTGATACTTATAATTTTGTATGGGAATGTGATATTTATTAGTTTGGTTTTAATTTTACATACATTAGTTATCTTTTGAAGAGAATAGATTTTTATTTTCCTCAAATATAATTGAATACTAAGTGGATTATTAGTTTTGGATATGTATAATTCAAGAAGTAAATTTCATATATATATATATATTGTCTCCTTATTTACTTGGTTATCCTACGAAAATTTTATATTTAATGTAATTTTATCATTATGGAAAACTCATTTCTTGTAAATAATATTGTGGAAAGTTGAATATTTTTAGGCCCTAAATATAAAATGAAATAACACTGTGATAATTTAAAAATGAATGGTGTTATGTTTCTTTTATAGATAATTGTTTAAGAAATAATAATATATGACAACCAAATGAGAAATGAATTCATTTTATGGAATGAAGGGGTTCCAAAAATGATATTTCTATAATGGATTTTTTTAATGTGAGTTATCCTTTTATATTTTATTATCAAATAGAGGGGGGAAATTACATTCCTTATATTGTAATGTTTAATTACCTATACATGAATTCCTCTTACCATACCATCTTCCATAGTGACTAAGTTCATTATAAGTATTAAATTTTTGATTATTATAATAAACCATAGGTATTATTCTATATATATATATATATATTTAAATTCATTAATTAATTTAATTCTTGGGAATTATGTTTGATTCTATATATGGTAAATAAAATTTGATGGTTGGAGGTATTTTTTGAATCCGTTGGACATCACAATATATATATATATATACATATATATATATATATGTATTTGAAAATTATTCAACCAACTTTACCTCAATGAGAATCATTTGTTTCTACTAATATCAACAATGTATCAACTTTATGGAATAATCCAAATTCATTACCCTTAAAGTGAAATAATGGATATGTGATTTATTTTTTCGTGCATTTTTTATCTCTAACTAAAAGTTTGTTAGGTTATATATAGACCTCTATGTAATGGATTGATTCATAATAATAATTTTTTATGTATTCCTAGTATTATTGAGAGTGATAGTGTATTTTATATCCCCAATGTGACAATTGAATTGGTTTTCGTGGTGAATTATGTTAATTTTTCTTCTCATTGTATATAGGTGAAGGCCCTACCTAGTGGGAAGATGATTTTTCATTATAGGGTACGCAATTCTAATGAGTTCAAATAGACTAGTCCATGATGTGACCAACTAGACCTGAAATAAATAATTACATGTCAGGGTGATCCTGAAGAATGGTGATCATTAGTGATAATTGAGTACCATGTAACTAGGAGGATATATATGGTAGAGTCACTATTAAATGTTATTATAAAATGATAATAATGTTGAAATGACCTAAAATATAAAACTTTCCAAAAATTATAGAGATACAATTGAGACATTGATTACCTATATATACTCATATGATGTAGTGAGACAATATTTCTTTTTAAATTATATGATTCCCTAATGTTTATAAATTGAATTAAATTATGCTTACCTAATTGATATGAATTTTAAATTACATTACATGAATTCATTTAAATAATCAAAACTCATAAAAATAAGTGGATTGTACACATCACTGAACTGGATACATAAAAGGTTGACAATAGATGATTATAAAATTTTTCCCCAAACATAGGTGACGAAACCAAAGTTAAAATATTTGATCATCCATTAAAATTATGATCAATCATGTTTATATTAATAATTATACTTGTTTATTCTACTCATAGATAATTATAAGTACAATATGTATATTTTTAAGTGGTATTTCAAAACAAACCATTGTTGGGTTATCCATTGCAGTATAACACTAAAAATATCACAATTAGAATAAAAACCATCTAATTATTTTTCTAATAACTATTTTTGTGATATGATTAATATATAAACATAAACATGTATGTTTTTAATTTATAATAGAAATCATTTTTTGGAAATAGGTTGGCACAAAAAAACAAATTTTATTATAAGATTTTAAATAAACTATATAAAACTTTTGTGTTTATTGTTTACCTAGTTGATTGGGTGTATGAGTTGTATAATGAGATCAATGGAATGGTTGAATGCGAGAAATAAGTTAACAAACATTTACAGTGTTCTTTACCACAGTGGTGGAAGGTTCTAAATGTTTAATGAGGGATGGATCCTTAAAAATGATACATTTAAGAAGACCATCACACTCATATCCCCCCACATCTCATTGCTCCGTATATATGATTCATTAAAAAAATTTAATCAGAGCATAGGTATCTCCCTTGATCATTTTTATATGGAATATCCATAAAAATCATTTCGTTCATCAATTTATCTTATTAAAACTACTATTTCATTTGTTTAAATAGAATATATTTCTTCACTTGTTAAATTAATTTCCATAAATGTATTAATACTTTTAAATCAATTTTTAATTATTATTTTTTAATTCCATTGATATATGTTAATAAATTAACATTCTATCATTCAAAATGTTTTCATATTTTTTCAACCATATTTGACAATATATGGATGTGTCATAGAATGGTATTGGGGTTATTTTACATTCCCATAGTTGACATGAGGAGTATCATTAATTTATTTATTTAATATAAAGTTCTCATGTTTAGGCGATATAATGGTTAATTATTCAAGATAGTTTACATCGAATGATTCATCAAATTACTTCTATAGAAAATAAGCATAGTAATGACTTAGAAGAGTCATGAATCAACATATAAAGATGATTTTGAAGTTTTCAGGAGTCATTTTTAGAAATTAATAGGATAAAATAGAATTTTTAATAGAAATTAAATGATAATTTTCCAACAAAAAAATATAAGATTAATTTCATGATTTCATTATAGCTATGTCATGACATTTTAAAAGAAATTTCTCACATAATTATAGTCATTAACCCTTATGGAATATTATTTTAGGTGGAACATTTAAAATAAACTGAATCACATTGAAGATATCATGGGGTCATTTAATAGATTGTAAGGATGATTTGTGACTCTAAGATAGTAATTTAACCTTGTTTAAAATCCCTATGGGTTTTAGAATTGGAACAAGGAATATTATCTTTTTTATGTTCTTATGGATAACTTGTATAATTCATAAGATAAATTTTCAGGATCCACATTAGTAAAATTATGATATTTTATAATAATGAATTAATTGATAAATTATATAATAAAAATAATTATGAAAATTAAAATATTATGATTCATAACTAATATTCATTATTTTTAACATCACAAATGAAAAATTATTATTGATGAATGAATGAGAAATATTCTATTCCAGTTGAAATTAATTAGGTTATGTCATCATAAATTTTTGAGAATAATATTTTTTCCTTTTAAATAATTAAATTTATGAATGAATTTTCCTAGAATAAAAATGGGATAATGTTGTGATAATCTGAATTCCACTAATCTTATAAAATTATATATGATGTAATTCAAGATAATATTCATAAAACTGATTAGTAATATAATGATTTTTTCCCTCGTCACTGACAATTGATGAATAATAAAATCAATGTAAATCCAATAAAATAAACTAATTATATTATAGTAAGAACATTATATAATCCTCATGAAAATTCTTATTGACAAATTTTAAGTGCTCATGTTTTTCTATAATTACCCAAAAGTTTTCGCTTATGATCCAAAATAATAAGGATATTAGTACAAAAATTGGAATAGAGACAATTTACAAATGAAGAGATGATAATTTATATAAAATGGTAAAAAAATCCATGTGGCGTGTTTATTATAGAAACATATCAATGATTTCATGAAATTATTCAGTGGTAGAAAATACTAAGAATATGATTTGGCATTAATTATTGAAATAGATATAATTAACGAATATCGAGACTAACATATTTTAGTGAGATGATAAAATAACTTCTAAATAGTGTCAGAGAGTTTCTGTGTTGAGGTTGTGAAGATGATAAATATATAAAATGAATAATGGGTGGAACATATAGAACAAAATAGAAAATTTCCTAGGTTTTTAGTTATATGACATTTGGAAGTAGAAAATCACCCATTTTTAATGTAGTTAGACTTTTTTAGTATAGTAATGAATATAAGAGGTTTTTTATAAAGATGTTATCAAACTAAAATTAAAATGTCTTTAAGAAGCAAAGAGGATGAACATCATCATATATGTAAGCATACCAACTTTTTTATGATCTTATTCACCTATATTTAGAGGTTTTTTATATTGGCGGGAGTTATTTTTTGACCTATATGATATTGAGTTACAATACAAAACACACTTCTAGAGGGTGAACCCCCATAAAACATATGGAATTGGTTTTATTTTTACTAAAATCTAGGAATTTGAAATATTAACAATATATAGGACATGGTTCCCACATCTAGAAGGAATAATATAAAAGTTGTATGTTCTATATCATTCACTCATTTATATTTTCATTAAGATAAGGATAAGTTTCATTTTCAGGGTTTTGTATATTAATACATCATATAGTTTTATTTAAAAAATAATATGATTATATGTAATGAATATATTATTTCTATGTATACATGTAGATTTTTATTGTATATTTTTAAAGTGAATTGCAAAGTAAATTTTTGATTTCCTATCCCATAGAGCATCATATTTGATATAATAATAAAATTAAATATAATATACCATTAAACCGTATTTTTTTCAAATAATGGAATACCATATGCATGATGTTTGTGATGGGAAAAAATACCACTATTATATCACCATCAAGGGTTTTAAACTTGGAATTGCATAACTTTTATTTGTATCGGGTGTTCCATTAGAGAAGTATTAATTATTTTATATTAGATAAAAGAAATAGATTATAATACATAACATATTTTTTGTCTAATTATTGTAAAATATTGGGAATGTTTTATTCATACAACATTATGGAAATCTCTATGGTTAGTCGGATAACCATATAGATTTTAATAAGATTCCATAGAGAGAAATTTCAAGTGTGATTTGGGAGTTTTATGGAGGAAATGATGAGTGAAATAGTGATTTATCATGAGAGAACATATTTTCTAGAAAATTTATTAAATGTCACCATCAATAGTTATAAAAAATCATTTTCCTTTGGTGATCAATCTAATATTGAGGTGGGAAATTATTTTTATTTGGTTAATATTTTTAATATATTTTCCCTTGATGATCCGGGTAATATTATATATAATTTAATACACATGTCATGTTTTTTAGTAAATATTATTTCCATTACTTTATAAAATATTATGATTATTTATATTAGATATATGTGGTGATTTCAAAATCAATTGATTAAGGCCAAACCATTCAATGTCCTCTATTTTATTTTACCTTTTTCCCCCATTATTCATAAAATGTTCATTAAAGATACTTCATTTGAATAATGTTTTGAATATATTTTTCAAATTCTCATTAAAATAGTGATATTATATTAAACAGAACAATGCTACAAGTTTTTATTTTTTATTGTAGGAGTGATGGAAGAATAGTGATGAAAAAATATGATTGGCCTTTAATTTGGATATGTTTTTTATAAGTATATTTATTTAGATAAAATGGTGTGAAAATATTTAGGTCTATTTAATGGGTTTCTTGAATATAGACACTAGTGATGGTTCATGCTCACTCAAACATCTATCTATGTAATGTGATCAGGATATGTAGTTAACATGAAGGAGGAGAATACATGGATGTATATTCATGAATGTTAGTGTATTCTAAAAAATTATAATATACGAATTATGTAGTTCCACAGAAAATATCTAATGAGGACCTATTCAATGAAAAATATTATTTATGAATAATGATATATATCTCATTACATGTGTTTGATTTACATGTCATCTGGCCAAAAGATAAAGAACCAATATTTACACCTTACTACATGGGATCTTTCATGAATAGAGTTTACGGTAATAGTCTATGTATATGGGAATCAGATAGAGTACATTGAGAAAAATAGGCCAGGGACAAAGAGGGTGTGACATGACATATACAAAAAATACAATCCATGTACTCTATTTAGGGAATAGTAAATCACTTTTTACCTTAGTCTGGTAACATTATCACACTAGTTTTTCCCTAGGAAATACTACAAAAACCTACAGTGTGGCCTCCCATCCTTATTATAGGATTGGAAACCCCCGTTTTGGTTATTTATTGACTCATCATCATACTCTACTAGTGTCATAAGGTGATATCATCTGTTATGGATGATTATGTTTTTTTGGGTTTCCTTTTTATAATGTATAGGGTGTGGGACCCCCATCTATTTATGTCACTCAAGATAGTTCTATGAGCCCCCATTATTACCCTAGGGGTGATCCCCTTCTCATGTATCAATATCTTCTATATTACAATTCACAGCACAAATGGAATGGCCATATAAATGTGACCTCTTAGACGAGTTCCATCAGTTTTGCTGTTACTATAGAATTGTTATATAAGAAAAATTTAACCTGTGATCCATAGGTATAATCCTAATATGGCAAGGAGTAATTGACTTTAAATTATGTCTTAGTGTTTGTTGTTGATCATATATGGATTTTTAGTATCTATATCTATCTATCTCTAATTAACTCACATTCATGATATTGAGATAATTCACATTTAATTATATCTATTTATTGATTATATGGTGTCATATTTGGGATAATTAAAATCTCCCCTATGTGGTATCTATAGAAAAGTGTCATGTATTGTGTAGGAAAAAAATAAATTTTATGGGGTCATAGGTAGAGTTGGAGATGATGGATATTAGTTGGGCTATATTGAATAAAGAAAGCTCTCAAAGTGGTTTCATGATATTTTTTCTCTTCTACATACCCATTTAGGCTTTTTTATATTTATGGTGGGGATTCATTTTTCCCTTTTCATCACCAATCTTATGTAACAATCTAATGATGAAATTGATTTATGAATGCATTTATGGAAAAAGTTGTCTATTATTTATACATTATTTTGGTGCATAGAGATGTGTACAAGTCCTATTAACTGAGGACTCTCATATGTGTGATATGACTTTCTGGTTTTAGTATCCATCCCTAATCCTATTGGAGGTGGTTTTGGGTATCTATAGAAGAATATATTTTTTTAAGAGTGCTTTAGTGGGATGTGTCATGAAAAAATGATATAGGGGATACAGATTTCATAAGAAAAAAGGATTGGAAATATTCTATCTATTTTGATTGTTTTTGGAACTAGGATGATAGTGTTATAGTGAGTTGAGTTAATATTTCAATCTAGGTAACCTAGTGATTGTGTTTTGGATGGAATATCCATTCACCATTAATTTGATAACTTAATTTTTGAGTTGGTACATGTAGGTAATATATTTAGGTAATACATTTGAACATTTATCAAATGGGTATATGTTGTGGATTCCATTTTATTTTTTTATTGTGTTTCCTAAATATCCTATTTGACCATGTAAAATCATGAATCTTCATGGATTCTCCCATAAAAAAAATCTATCATGGATTCTGTTATAGGATCATGATGATGATCAATATAGAAATTCTATTTTTGTGTATGGAAATGTGTTGTAAGTGTTACCATGGGTGAAATTTTGGCATTACCTCTACTTGTGTAGTATTCGATTGTCCAAGATGTATCAGATGAGAATATGCACAATATGACACATGTAGAGACTTATTCTTTTTGGTAGGAAGAAAGACTCCAAATACGAAATAGATTTGCAGAAGATTTTTTTTATGTGAATCATATTTTGTTAATACCCCTCCCAATTCTAGAGTTTTTCTTATAGAGATCCTCTTTCATTTCCTCATAAGGATGTGAGGGATATTGATAAAATAGATTCTTGATTATGTGGCTCTCACAAGGTAAGATTATAGTTTCTCTTTATATAGTTGTATAAAATGACTCTATAGGAAGTTTGTATTTAGGATAATGTGTTTCTCTAGAATGGTAGGATATCAGTCATAAAGTATGATTCAATGTTCAATAACCTCTATTGGTAGTCTTTGTATATTTTTTGACAGATACATTTAATACAAGGCCATTGATCATAGTCTTTAATGATATACTCTTCCCATATGGGTGTCTCTCAGTACAAATTACTATAATGATGTATTGAACTATGGAATTATTGTGAAGGGATATCTATCTAATTATTTACAAATTTTTTTTGTAGGAAGTGGTAACCCTAGATTTAAGACCCCAATAGCTTCCAGTCACCATTGAACTCATGTTTCCAGGAGAATGAGGAAGGTTTTGAGGTTATCTAAAAGTCATGGTTCAACTACTCAATGCTCTCTCGGACGTTCCATTCAACTGAAAGAGTGTAGGTGTTTCCATTGTTATGGAATAAGATATATCATGAGAGAATCTTGAAATTAAATTTACTATATTTTGAGACTATCGGTGAACCACATATGAAATTTTATTAGAAATTAAACATAATTCCACCACGTGGTGGATATGAAAGAGGATCTTGGAGTTTAGTAGGTGGTAGATGATATTATTATTTGTTACCACCACTAAAACCTCTATGTGTACCACTAGAGTAGAAGGTAAATAGAATACGTGATTATGTATAGTTACTGTTGTTATAGGCTTATGACCTATAGGATTTTGGAATGATATAAGGCATGAACTCCATGATCTCTAATTGATCCATATTTTTTATTTCCTGGAGTGTTATACAATCTTTCCATACCTTATCACTTGTTAATCATCTATAAATTCCAATAGATTTGTTTGCTGAAACATTTATTTTAGATACTCCTACCATGGGATATTCAGAGATGACACACTTTTGTTGATAGTGTGACATGGCTCTAAGAAGGGAGCTTCATATGTTATTATTTTTAGACATGATAAGTCCTTACTATTTCATTATAGGTATATAAATAATTCCTATGGTTCATGTGAAGAAATAGAGTTTTAGATGGATGATGTTATATACCCGAGATGCTGGGATTTTATTTCCCTTTTGGTATAAAGTAATCTTTGGAAGATAATTACGTGGTTGTATATTATTAGATATACCCTATTTAATATTATCTTTCAACAATATCACATTGATATCTAGAAACTTTTATCATTTATTTTCTGAATATATTGGTTGTGTACCGAAATATTTTCTATGGAAATTATTGGGTTACCCCCCTCAATTAGATATCAACTTATACCTAAACCTACACATATAAGTTACCTAATTATCTAAAAAACATATATGATGACTATGAGGACCAGACCTCAAAAAATTACTTAATCTTGAATTAATTGAATATTTTACATTCAGTATCTTTTCAGGTTTAGAGTTTTAGAGAATTAGGACATAACTATTACATCTCAAAAGATTACAAATTAGACACTTCTACATAGTTTCCATTTTTTTTTACAAAACATGAACTCTTAAAAATAGAGCCATGTCTAGTTCCATGTTTAAGACAACATGACTTTTCCTTGATCCCATCCTTGACCCTATTCCACATTATTTCCGATGAAAAACATTTCAAAAACATTGGATGAGCATAAAAATCTCTATAAGGGATACACAAAGAATGAAAACTGTTAGTTTTTCAAAACAAAAAGTAAACCATGAATACATTAACATAAGTAATAATTTTCACCTTTATGAAGTAATAAATACTTTTCACTGAATAAAAGATCATTTATTACCCTTTTTTAACCAAAATATTACCATAAAACCCATATAAATAACACATAACATATAAAGGAAACTTGGGACATAAACATACTTAAATGGAATAACCATACGGTCAACTTCCAAAAATGACACTAAATGGAATAGACATACTTCTGTCTTCCATACCCAATGCATTAGAGGTTATAAAGTAACCACCCATCCTGGTATTCGCGGCACCACCCGTCATTTGGTTTATCACGTAACCACCCATCAAATGTACTAATACCATTATAAAATCATAACACATAAAACAATTATAAAAGAAAGAAAACATTTCCACATTTAAATCAGAATATATCACTTAAATATATTGACATAACAAATCCATTATAAAAACCATTTTCAATTCCAAAATACATAAAAGAGTATATGGTATTTATTTACTTTTAAAAACATTACGGCTTGTTGAGGAAGCCAAAGATAAAACAATACTCGCGGCGACAGAAAGGTAATTCTCACCGTGTACGTTATAATGAAGCATAATTTTGGTTGTTTAGTAAAACACTTCATAGAGAAAATATTCCTTTTGAATAAAATTCAAAGTCAAAGGGGTTTATACAGCGTATAAAAGAACGTTTTGTTTTAGAACAAAATATGCCTCATTGAAAGAAGATTGAGACGAAGTCCCTTACCTCGTATCCAACGTGACTTGATCACTTTTTAATCTCCAGAATAATAAACTAAAGTTAATTTATACTTTCTTAAGAACATTTTTCAATTTTATTATTCCCTTTATATGACATATTTCTATGTAATAAACATTATTTGATCATTTAAGTTAATAATGTTTGTTTTTTCGATATATGGTACTTAAGTCAAAAATGGAATTCTTACAATTACATGTTGTTCATGTGGTCAAAAGTTCATTATCTCCAGAATGATATTCATGATTTTTATATCATATATATCATATATATCCAGAATATACATGTATTTATAATAGTAAATAACATTTAGAGGAATGAAATGAAATGCACCGTTCAGGGAGACGGTAAGCCGTACGTACGCATGAATGCTACTTTCATTTATATTTCATATTTAATAGAATTAAATAACAATTATATAAAGGTAAATTATAATTCCAGTATAATATCATCTATAATATTATTAACTCCATCCTTTATATGTCCCACATATGGCATTAATGATTCAAATCACTTTGAGGGGGTGGTAGTCCGCACTTCCTAAAATAAAATTACCACGTTTGTCTATTATGGAAACCATAATGATATGACATAAATGAAAAATACATAGGAATAAAGAAAACATAATATATATCATATATAAATACAATTACATCTTAATGGCCACCATGAAATGTGTTAAGAGAAGATTTAATAGTTATCGTTACATTAGGCAGTAATTCGTCATCCACAGAAACAGTATGTTCTTTAACCATTAGACAGAGGTGTGTGTATGTGTAGCTCGAATCCTTCTCATAAAAACATCCTAGTATATTTTAGATAGTTTTTATGTTTCAAAATAATGGAATAAAAAGATTTAAGGGTTTGGAGAAGAAAAATAAAAGAAATAAACATAAGAGAAGACATTAGCTTTAAATCGGGTAACTCCCCTTGGTTTTAACCAAAAGGGTTTCTTGAAGAGCTTTCTACCTAAGTTAAGGCTTTTAGGATGAATATAGGGATACTGGGAGCTTATTTAAGTAGAGTTTTGATGAGACAAAGTGCTTGGGATGTGTGTGAAATGTGTAGGAAGTGGGGTCTTTTTATAAGGCAAAGGAGGGGCTCTTCTGGAAAGCATGAGACTATTATTTTATTATATAATGCATTTCGGTTTATAAAGGTCCAAAAATTTTTAAGGTCAAAGATAACGTGGAACATGTTCGAAATAAAATCATCCAATAAGAATTGGACAATTGTTGGATATTATTTTAAACATTATCTTCTTATTTATTTAAATCATTCATTAATGACGTAAACACTGCATCATCATTGTGTGATAAATAATTTTATTTATTTTATTTTTAAAAATTATTAAAAAATTATCACGTTGTAGGAAATATTTTTATATTTCAAATTAATATTTATAGTCAAATATATCAATTATATAACACAATGTTAAAATTATTTTAGTAAAACAGTACATGTTTGTGAAATTTTTGTTTTTACTTTAAATAAAAGGTATTAATGTCATTATCTTACCAAAGTGGCTCCATGGGGTCCCAAAAATTGACCCATGGATTGAATTGTTAGGAAATCACTCATCAAAAAAATTTATGACACGTATCAAGGTGATTTCATATTATTATAACATTATTTTTAACTTAAATTACACAAATTACCTTTAATTGCGATTAATAAAACTTAAAAGTTATTATTCACCAAAAAATTATTTTCATCCCATTGAATAAAATTTTACTTAATAATGTCAACCATGTATGTATGATTTTTTAAATTAAATTCATAAATGTGGTAATTTTTTTTAAATGAATATTTCAGTTTTTTAACAACCACATAGTGGTTTCACTATTGATCAAAAATTGAAGTTTTTCAGAAAAAATCCATAAGTTAACCCTAGGGTATATTTGATATTTCAAATTAAAAAATGATGTATATTTTACCAAATTCAAAGCATATACTTTTCATTAATTAATTTCATAATTAATTCTCATTTTCAAAATAAATAGCGTATTTTTAAGAAACAATATATATAAAAAGATAGACACTAGTTTGAGTCTAATTTCAACATGAAATTAATTCCAATGACCACCATTGGATTAAATGGTAAAAATATATTCTAATTTAACTTTAAAAAAAATTCAATATATAATATAATCATATAAATAAATTAGATTAAAATTATGGTTTGAATTAAAATACATCATTTTTTACTTATTCATTAAAAATGAACTTTATCGGATAAAAAACAAAACATACATAAAGTAAATTTTGATGTCCCGATTCTAAATAAGAATTTTATTTGGTCCTATAGAATGTATAAAGGTGACCAAAACTAATTTTAAATAGGGTTCTCCATCAAAAGGAGATAAATCGTCCTTTTAGTGAATGTTAGAGTATCTATGCCTAAAATTGAATTCTTTACTTATTTTAAGTATTTATCTTTTATTGGATAAATGTAAAACATTTAACAAACATATATAATCATATTTTAGTTATTTCTATTCTTTCCCCCCAATAAAATAGATACATGTTTACTACCATTTAAAATAATATTATAATATTATTAGTGTGAAACTTAAGATTTCAAAGAAACTCGTTGTTGCGTATTGGGTACACTATCGAACATAGCAACTCCTTTAAAGTAAAATTAATATTTAATTCTCAAATATTAATAAATATGCAAATGTATTATTATTTATTTACATGAAATGCTATAATAACCACCACAATTATTATAGATATGATGGTCTTACATGGAGGATTTCAAGATAAAGGGACTTTTTAATACATGTATGCCCCCTTTGGAAACCCTAGTATTGTCTACGAATGAGGACGATGGTTACATGATGTTATTTATAAATAATTATATTCCTAAATAGGTTAAAAAATTTAACATCCCCTTGTCAAAATCAATTAATTATTTTAGAAATGAAAAGGAGAAAAATGGATCTGGGTTATTTCCCTCATATCATGTTATCAAATGCACCACCTTCAATAGGATGATGTACAAAAAATGTAATTATGGAAATTATATGGTCATTATATTGACTTTGTGATGAACTTTGGCATGCAATGTTTCCATTTAGTGGTTATGGTACTTAGGAGTTGAATTATTGATACCTTCTGGGACCATATTATTGTAGTCTTTATTAATATATTCCTCATGAACTCAATTCAATTATAGGAACACATGAGAATGATGAGGATGGTTCTAGATTTCTTATGGTGAAATTTTCTTTATAGGGAACCCTCCAGGTGTAAACTCATGATTTGAAATGTCCCCATGTGGGAACATTTCATAATATAATAGGGAGTGTCATTGGAACCCGACATGATCGAGTAAATGTAATATTGGTTTTATCCTGAGATAATTAATAATGTGTGGTGATTAAATGTTTTGGTAGGAAATTATCGATGATTTGTGAAGGATTTATCTAGGATCTGGTCACACATGAACAATTTTACCCACAAGGGGAATCATCTCCCATTCACTAAGAATATTCCACTTTATTTTCATGAGACGTGATAGAGGTTCTTGATCTCCCACACCCTGAGACTTCATTATGAGTTATTTAG